>JALPQD010000547.1:297500-897500 GCA_023101885.1 Typhlomys cinereus
GGCAGAAACAGGAGGCTGCTTGCGCATTCCTGGGCAGGTCAGGAGAACCCCAGTGCTTAGTTCGGTTTTGCCATTTTCCTTTTTTCCCCAGTGCAGGGCCCCACGGTCATAGGATGGTTTCATCACTCTCCTCTCCTCAGCTAAAGCCCTCTGTAAACACCCACAGATATGCACAAAGATGTCTCGTTAATGACCTAGGAGTTCCTTACTCCAGTCAATATGGCGATAAGAATTAACCATCACACACACACATTAGAAACAACTGCAAATTCACAATCATCCTGAAGAATCAGGAATGGCTTCCATCTCTGCCACTTACTATGCTTGAGTGATCTAAGACAGTTTACTTAACACCAATGAACTTGTTGGCTTGTCTGTAAAAGAAGACTGTTTAGTCTTTAGTGCTGTGCTTTAGTAGTTGTAGGTTGCTCAGCGGACCTTTCCTGCTCAGTGCAGGAAACGCTTAGAAAGTAATTCACGACAACAGTATTAAAATTCCACCATCCTAGCTACATTTGGAATGAATGCACACAGATATGGTTCCAGTTCCCTCTGCCAAACCCATCTACCCAAGGCTTTGCAGCATGCCCAACTGCATCTGACACTCACAATGTTAAATATCCTGGCTTGTTTGGTTCAGAAAAAAAGACATAAATCAAGCATAAAAGAGCTTGCTTTCTGCCAGGTACTAAATGAGTAAAAAAAAAAGTGTAAATAAGATTATCTTGACCTCAAGACCTTCCAAGAAAACAAAGAAATAATGCCAAGTTGAGCAAATGCTTCTGAAATTAAGTGTAAACCTGGTACTCTAATCAATGGCTGCCACACAAATAAACTATACTATAATGAACAATTTTATATGCCAATGATAATCAAGTATTAATATAGTGGTCACTGCAGTACTGCCTGCTTGAGCTATTATCGTGCGCCACAGTATCGCCAAGCACTTCCCAGCCCTTCCTGACTTCAGCCTATGCAGTCACCTCCTAGGTGCCCAGTAGTTAACAACATGGGCAAGACAAGTCAGGATGCCAGGATGATAGTGTGTAGCAGGCAGACCAAGGTGGGCAAGCAAGCCACAAGAAGAGGCTGTAGAGCGCAGCCCCATAGTCCACTGCTCCTGAAACATTTCCTGACACTAGAAAAATTATTGACTAATTAGGGCACTCAGCAGTGTGGCTGGTCAGCAAGCCCCACCCAGTTTAGTTTAACCTGGGAAATGGGCTGGGAGACTGAGCTAGAGCAGTCAAATGGGAGACTTTGTATACATGGATAATTGACCTGATTTTTTTTTCTTCAGTAACAGGCTAACACTGATGATACTGATGTCTATTTCCTCCTTGAGTTTGGAAAGTCTCCTATTCAACTAGTCTAGCTCAATCTCCCAGTCTATTTCCCACACTAAGCTAAGTGCTGGTTTGTCAAAAACCTTAGTACCATCGTTCCCTGACCCCTCCTTCCCTCCTCCTTGCACTAAGCATTAACCACAGGCCCTTTGAAACACATGCCAACAACTCCAGACCTTTTGTCAACCTTTATTTATGTTTTCGAGATGGATTCTAAGTTTCACAGGCTGGCCCTGAATATGTGATGCTCCTACTTCAGCCTCCCAAGAAACCTGGATGACAAGCCCAGCTTTCAGTTTTGTTTTGAAGCCTTAGCTGATCATATTGCTTCCTTCTTTGAACATCAATTGGTCAAAACACTTTTACTGATGACTACATTACAGCCAGCAGTGTGAGGGGCTCCTGGTTTCCTTCCCATGCAGATGACTGGTCCCCCCATTCCATTTTCTGTCCCCAGCTGCCTCTAGCATGGGGTGCATGTTCACGGGTGCTTGCTGAGTGAAGGAAGATGACGCTGTGAACGTCCCATAGCAGCTCTTAGTGTCCGAGTCTGATTTGACTCAGGGGGTGGGCTGTTAATTTACTGCGGCCCCTCTTTGCTCATAAACTGCCAGACCCTTTCTGAAAGGAGACAGGGAAGCCTCCTCATAAATAGACACTGAGCAGTGTCACTGCTGTGGCAAAACCAAAGGAAGGTCCACGCCCAGGTCACCATATGCACCACCGTAATGTTGTGCTTTCTCTCTCCCTGCTGTTGTGCACGCTGTCTAGACAGGTCTACACCCCACATCCGGATCACAGCACAGTCCATGGGAGGTTGTGAGCATCACTGGAGGGGTGAAATGGAGAATCCAACAGCTAACAGGAGAATTGGGGTCTGTCATAGTTGGGCACAGGTGTCAACTCGACTGTTGGGGGTTTAAGCTCTGGGCACATTTGTAGAGAATTAATAATTGAGTTAAGCCCAGAGCAAACCTGCAGGAGATTGTCTAGCTGATGGGGAAGGCTGGACTGGCAAGTAAGGATCGTCCCTCCCTCTCAACCATTATGTAGCTAGCGTGGCTAGTTCCTTCAGCCCTGGTGTTGGTGTGAGCTCTCTGTTAAGCTGGACTGAGAACTGTAACCAGTAATCGTAAGAGAAAATAAAACCCCTTGTTCCTTAAACTGTTTGATGGTCATTTATCAGCAACCATGCAAGCGAACTGCAACAGGGTCCCTTCTGGGTTTCCTATGCCAGTGGTCCCCAAGTATAAGCCCACTATTCCCAATCAAGAAAAAAGTAGGGTGGTGAGCCCGCCCTGCAGCCCAGAAGTCCTCCACCAGACAGCTGGTGATCTCTGTCCTACAGCAGTGGCTGGCTGTTGCTGATATGGGACCCATCTGCGCTTTACCAAGTGACATCAACAGCCAGAGGTGGCGGCTTTGTGTTTCACCCAAAGTTGACAGAATAAAATATCTGTGGCTCTTCCCAATTCCTTCCTTCCAAACTAAACAGGACAATGGATCTTGGGTAAATGAGACCCAGAGGGGGCACATGACTTGCTTGGAAACATGACTATGCGATCAGAGCAAACTATTAGAAACCTCACTGGAGAAGACAAGAGGCAAAGCCCCACGTGGCTGGCTGCCCGAGAACCTGTACATCTGCGAAGCAACCCCGGGTCTCTCTGCAAGGGGAAGGGGAGATGAGTTAGTCTCTGGACAAGTTGGAGCTCCAAACGTGAATCCTCTTTATTTGTGCTAGGCAAATATCCCACCCCCACCTCATGGGGGAAAATAAAATCTACGTGTCCCAGAAAGTTACACAGAAATCAATGTTCATGGAAGGAACATTCTGGAAAATTGTGGGGGCAACAAGAAGTCTTGGCATTTGCTTAACCAGGCTGGCCTCCGCTATCTAAACTGCACCGGAGCCAAAAATTACTGGAAAGAGGCATGAAATTGGAGAAAAGGAAGCCGAAAGTGGGAGGATCAAAGAAGGCGGCAGGGACATAAAAAAGAAAAAGTAATAAAAGGGTTAGGGAGAGACTCACAAAGAGGCAGAGCCCCGCTGAAATGCCCCAGGAGCAAAGAAGCAAGAGACAGAGCTGGGGGATTTCAAATCTTGGTTAAATGTTCATTAAGTAATTTGTCACACATATTAAGGGCAGATGGGCGCTTATCAGCTCTCCGGTGCGCATTTGGGAACAAAAGCCAAACCAGACTTAAAACGCTATAAAGCAAGGCAGAAAAATCCAGGGACCAGAGCCTATATGAAGCTTGCTCTTTGTTTTCAACAGTAAATGGGCCAATCTCTCCTGAGGACCCAGGTGAACTGTTGGTGGGGGACAAAAAGACAGGCAGGAAGAGATTAAAAGTACCAGGGTCCTGAAAGCAGAGGCCAGAAGATAAGGAACACAGATCATCCTTGGGTTCAAGGCCGGCCTGGGCTACATGAGACCTTATAAGGAAAAAGCATAATAAAAGGCACACAGCGTAGCTAGCCCGCAGGGTAGGGTGCTTGCCTAGCATGCACAAAGCTCTGAGTTCGAGGCCCAGCCCTGCATGAGCGAGGTGAGATGGAACCTCAGCACCATGAAGGTGGAAGCAGGCAGAGCATAAAGAATGTCAAGGTTGTCCTCGACTATGGAATAGCCTGGGTGACATGAGACCCCGTCTTAAAAAAGAAAGAGGCCCAGAGGAGGCCTGTCCCGGTCTCCACCTTTGCTGATGGCTCATGGTCACCCGGGCTGCACACAAAGTTCTTGTCATCCTGATGCTTCTGGAGGAGATGAGACACAGAACCCCTACATATCAGGAGGGGTGCTGCTTGGGAAGGTTGTGGAACCTTTGGGAGGCAGGGCCAAGATGGAGGAACTACGTCACCCAGGAAGGGGTTTCAACTTGGACAAACTGTTTTCTGTTCTGCTTTCTGAGTGTGGCTGAAACTAGCTGCAGCCGCCGCTGTCTCCTCCTCCTCCTCCTCTCTCCTCTTCCTCTTTTCTCCTTTCTCTTCCTCTTCCTCCTCTTCCTCTTCCTCCTTCTGCCACCAGGCCTTCCCTACCTGTCACCATGACTTCCAGCCATGATGGACTCCCTTCTGGAACTATAAGCTAAACTAAGCCCGAACCTGTCTCTCCTTTTAGCTGATTTTGTCAGAGTGTTTAATCACAACTATCTTAAAGCATATATTAAGAACTCAGAGCCCAAACTCTCTGAACTGATATGGAAAACTGACCTAAATAAAGCAAGTCACATCATTTCAAAATTATACCACTGAAATGGAAGAAGGGAACCAAGTCTCAAATACAAGTTTGATGATTCTCAATCTTTGGCTCTTTTGCAACTAGTATACCACTGGCCACAGGACTAAGCAAATATTATAAATTTTAAAGTTCTGGAAAGAATTGAGAGCTGACTAATAAAACCAACGTGAGTGATAGTGTGCAAGCTGGGAAGGTCGCTTGAGGCTGCAGGGAGGTGGCCTCAATGGAGAAGATGGGTCCTCAGGGCCCACTTTCCCCCACACTTGGGCCTACGAGATCATAGCCACCCGACAATAACACCCGTACTTGGGACTCTCAAAATATTTAGATTAGCAAAGACTGCTCTGAGCTTCCCATTTTGCAGCTCACATTTCCTTTTCTATAGAGGGAGGGGGAAAAACACACCATCACAAGATCCAGCAGTTTCCCCCTTGTGCGATCTTCAATGAGGTTCCTAACATGGGATTAGTCTTTGGCACGCACCTACAGTGTAGCCAGCGGCTGGTCTTTTCAGGGGGTGAAGGGGGGCCTGTGTTTTGCTAAAATCCTAATTTAAAGGAGGAATCAACATCCATTATGGCCTTCATTATGTTTGCAATTACACCGCTATAAATCACCAGCCGGGGTTACTCAAGGGCAGAGGCGCCCAGCTTGGCTCTGCGGAAGGCTGGAAGAATGGCCATCCTGTGCTTTCCATCCTTGTAATTTACAAATATGCAACAGGCCTCTCATCGCAGGCCCGTCCATTAGCGCGGTGGCCACACATCTGCTAAGGGCCAGTAGGAGGGCAGCCTTCCGAGGACACAGGAAAGAAACCCAATCTTCTCAGAAGTTCTACCTATTCCAGCCATTTTCGCTTTAAGGGGAAATGATTGGAAAATGCAGCCCCCCACACACATCTGTTAAGCCCTTGCTATCCTCACATGTGATCGCTTTTCGGCTGTTACCTGCCAACCCAAATATTTGGTTGCTCTAAACACCCTCAGAGGCACGTGATGGTGCTCAAATTCAGTTTTACAGGCCGCTCCGCCAAGGACTGGCTTGGCCCTGGGAACACTGGCAGGAAGGTTGTTTACCCGAGCTTAAAGTTAATGTGGAAAAAGAGCAAAGTTGGGGGTGTTGGGCCTCAAGAACGGGCAGGGCTGCCATGAGTGTTTGACACGGGAAATGGACCAAGAAGCTGGCATGGCATTTCCTTTCCTTTTCTTTTTAAAAAAGAGTCTGTGTGTATATAGGATACGTGTGATTTATGCAGTGTAACTTACACGTTTGGACACACATGTGTGAGGGTATTCGTGTCGGTGTACACGCACTGTGATTTGAGGTTGATGTCTGGCATCATCCTGGACTGCTCTTCCGCCTTATGCTTTTTGGCTAATTAAGCCCAGAGCTCTCTAATGGGGCTAGTCAGGCCAGCCAGCTTGCTCCGGGGATTCCCAGTCTTTGCCTGCTGAGATTGGGATTACAGGCCAGCTGCCACACCCTCCCAACCTTCTACGTGGGATCTGGGACCCAGATTTGTGCCTCAAGTGCTAAGGACTCTCCCAGCCTTGGAATGACATTTTCTTGATCAAGCTGGGTAAGCCCTGTCTTTCAGGACAGAGGTCACTGGACCCTGAAGAAGCATTGGGAGGGACAAATGCTAGTACCCTGAACATCAGGGCTGAACCGTGAGGTGAATCTCCAATGGGCATATGACGAGGACTCCAACAGCCTCACATCGGACAGGACCCACGAGCAGTCAGACCGCCCGGGTACACCTTACATCACTAAATCAGGACATAGGCTGAGTTTTGTGAACTAAAATCCCGTAGTGAATGTGCACACAGAACTGCAACATATAGTCTATCACACTGTATAATGCATAGTGAGATATAATTCATGTTAGCACACATATGTAAATCATAACTCCAGATGTTTCAGCTGTGTAAGAAGTCAGAGAGAAAGAGAGAGAGACAGGAAGGCCGCCATTGGATATGAACATACCGTGACTTTGTTACACGAAACTTTCGTCAGATTTCAGTTTCCATTAAGATGTTTCCATTATGACTTGAGAAAACCTGCACCTTTTTTCCAACAGCATTTAAAATAACTGTAGTTTTGTTTAACATATTTTATTTTCATTTTATTATAAATTGGAAGAAGGATAAGCTCCTCCTCCCCAGTGACACCCACACCCCCAAAATCAGACCAGTCCTGGAGCCTTCAGGACAGAGCGGGCAGCAGAGACTGGGCCTTGTCGGTAGGGGTCGCTGTACAGAGCATTAATCCCCATTGAGGTTCTCATTAGTGATTATTATACTGCGGGCCGCCCAAATGCAAAAATTAATTAATTTCAAAGTGATAATGCGTTTACAGCAACAATTAGAAAAGTGTAACTGTGAAAGGCTAACATTTAAAAGACAGATTACATTTAATAAAGTCGCACAAGAACATCCAATTGTAAAATTACTGATCTGCAACAATATTCCTTAAAGAGGCACTTAAAATAGCCCGACTCCATGAAGGGTGACCTAATTACTGTAACTAAAATCACCGTAGTCACAGCAAGTCACAGCAAATAAAAAAGGGACGTCGATATTAGAATACCGCTGCTTAATGCTTGCGGGAGCTGACGGAGGTGCAGAGGGAAAGGCGGCGCTTCCACGCGCAGGACCAAGGGGTGTTTGTTCCTCTAGCGGCCTCAGAGGGTGTATGTACTCCAGCAGCACCCACCTTGAGAGGAAGGTGCTCCCCTTGGGCGAGAAGGAGAAGAGCATTGAGGCCAAACCAGTGACAGGGAGCAGCATCTACACTGAGCCGTTTGCCCAGCACTTAGGACCCGGGACAGTGGTGTAATAACATGGCGTGTATCTCCAGGAACAAGGCAGAGCGCCACCGGTCAGCCAAGAGAGAAACGCCTTATCACATGGAAGCACTGCCAGGCTGCAGGTAGAAGATGTCATGTGACAGGGACCTTTCCATGCAGCTACTGAATACAGAGCCTGGTGACGGGCTGTGTCCATTACAAGCATCACCCCCATCCCTTTGGGTCTGCAGTAACTTGAAGTAAAAGGACTACCTACCATCCAGACATATTAAGGTTATTAAAGGTTTGGCTAAGACTCTACCAGTTCCATAACCTTCATGAGATTTTGACACTCAGGCTTCTAATCCCAGTTCTCAAATGGGTAAGGTAGAAGGGTCACCATGAGTTTGAGGCCAGTCTGGGTCATACAGGGGTACGAAGTCAGATCAGGCTGTGTAGGGAGACCCCATCTCAAAAGCAACTGCAACAACTACGGCCATAGCAACAATCAGCATACATTGTGAAGTATCAAAGGTACTATGTTCTAATCATGTGTGGGCCGGAGCTACCATACCAGGTTCTTTTCACACGGCCTTCCTGTCCATTCAAGTAACCTTGTTTCTGAGCTTCTGTGGACAGGGACAGAGGTCTCCACCTCTCCTTTCTCCCACCATCAGATTCTAATTTATTGCACCTAAAATTCCCATAGTTACAACAAATAAAGCTAATTGATTTATTACAATGTCTACCCTATGGCTCCCCAATACGGCCATCAACAGTAACTGCAGTTCAGAGAACTGTCCAGACTAAGGTATCATCCACACCAACAGAAGTGACGGTCACCACGGAAGAAGCACTCACCAAAGGGTAGGTGAGGTACAAAAACGTCAGCTGTTGAGTACTAAGCCTAGGCTGAGATGGAAAATGACTGAAGTGAGGACATTTCAAAGACACCACCCCATCCGCATGGCCTGCACCTGCTCTGATAAGAGTCAAGGTCATAGGCTACCTTCAGTCAGCCCGTGCTGCTGACACTGTTTGCTTCTAGAAAGTCCTGCTTCACTTGCTCCATCTCTGCCTTGCTTTAATATAAAATGAAAGTACAAGGTGAGATCGGGCTGGAATCATTGGAGAGTGATCTCGGCTCCAGACCACTAATGAATAAAGCTCTTCTCTTCCACCCTAATTGGTGATTGAATGATTGTCCCAATGTCGCTCGTGCAATATAGGTAATGGGCGCTGTACATGACGCATTCTTCAACTAGTTTCTCCAACATGGCTCCCTCACAGAGAGCACGGGGTAACTGGGACACTTAGTATTTGCTAGAAGGCACAGACTTCATTTATGAATAGTGAGCATATGCATACAGCTGCACTCCCCTGTGTGGGTACTGGCAGTGGACATCAGGAGACCTCCTCTGTACTTTCCACCTTATCTTTGGATGATCATTTCTCATCCACCCTGTATCATACTTTCAGTTAAACTGGCTGGTCATTGAGCTCCCACAATGGAACATCTTTGGCCCCCAGCATGGTGGAGCCCCCACAATGGACCATCTTCACACCCAGCATGGGGATGCAGATGTGATGCCACCGCACTTGGCTTTCATGAGTGTGCTAAGGATCTGAATTCACCTCTTTGTGTTAGTGCCGTGAACACTTTATCCACTGGGCCATTTCTCCAGCTCCAAGAGGAACACATTTTAAAAAGCCTGAGCTTTAGAGGCTGACCTAATACAGCGAGAAGCAGGTACATTCCTCATTCATGTTACTTCATATCAAAGGAGTCCATAATAGAGTGTTCTACATACCATGAATAAACAACAACAAAACAAGCAACAGAAACATAAAACCTTCATAATCCTCTCTGAGATCACTTCTACTTCTAAGCACGGCAGTGTGATTGGGCCTGAGGAGACACCATCAGGGATGCTCTAGCCACAAGGGCTTCTCAGGAAACAACTGGACCAATCTCTGCACTAAAAGAGACGCCACACTTGCTAACAATTGGATAGTCACGATCTGCATTTTTCACTCAAGACAAAAACAAGCATTTCAAGCGCCATTCTCCACACCATAGATTTTGGAGATATCTGAAGCAAATGAGAAGTTGCTTCCAAGAGCAAGGAAACATTATTTCCAACAGACAGCAGGCATCCCTCAGGTAATACTGAAAAAAACACCTGTAAGACTAGAGCAGATAACAGACCCAATCTAAAGGCAACATACAGTGTTGGAGAGTCTTGGTAGAATCAATGGGTAGAATCAATGGGTAGAATGGGCCAGACACTAGTCACTAATGACTAGACGATGCTGATGAGCAGACACGCAGGTCAGAGTTTCCCCAGACCCTTCTGTGAAGCAAAGGGAAGGGATGTGTGGCTAGGCGTATCCAATTACCTTAATCCCAGTGAAGGGTTCTAGCTAGCAGTGGTAAAGAATGGCGTGCAGTCTGGATTCCCCCAGATCCTTTTATGGAATAGATTGAAGGGGCATGTGGCCAGACGCATCCACTTACCGTGATCCTGCCCATGATGTTGGGGAGCAGACGCTCAGGTCTGGATTTTTCCAGACTCTGCTGGAAGGCAGACGGAAGGGGCATGTGGCCAGACGCATCTACTTATTGTGGTCTGGGTGAAAAGTCTTGCCCATGCTGGTGGCTAGCAGATGCTCAGGTCTGGGTTTCCCCAGGCCCTTTTGAGAAGTAGAATGAAGGGGCATGTGGCCAGACGCGTCCACTTACCATAGACTTGGTGAATGGTCTTGCCAAAGTAAAGAGCAGCGTATACACCCAGGAGTTGCGATGGAGGGAGGAATACATCATGTTTCCCGGGTGCACTGCATTCGAGGTGATGCCGCGTGGGGAGAGACGACGGTGCAGCTCGTTGGAGAAGAGAATGTTGCAAAGTTTGGACCTGTTATAAGCCAGCATGGCCCAGTAGTCGCTCTGTGACGGGGACAGGCGGCTGAGGTCAAGTTTCCCCGAGGAATCATTAATATCTGTGAATCTAAAAAAAAAATAAAGTTTGTGACATGGAGCACTTGAATTCTGAATTCTCATAGAGCTTTGTATTTGGACTCTGTCACAGTTTTTCTGCACTGCTGCCCATAAAATCACAACCACAAGACTTATAGGGGAACAAGGGGTTTATTTTGGCTTACAATTGTATGGTGACAGTTCTTAATACAGCTTGACAGGGGAATCTACACCAACAGCAGGCAGGGGCTGAAGAAATTGGCCACGGCATAGCTACATATCCACAGAGCTGCTGAGAGGGACGATCCTTACGCGACTTCCAAACCTGCCTCTTGGTGACTAGCTTCAGCAGCTCTCCACGAACCCCTCAATCTTTCATCAAAACCAGTCCCACCAGGATGATGCTGCCCTGTTCTGCAGCAAGGTTAAAACGTAGCTTGGTCCACTTGAATCACAGCTGTACCACCTTCTGCATGCTGGTCCTGGAAAGGCCCTTCTAAGCAGCCAAGACTTTGACGGGCAAGAAACAGGTTCAGCTTATGTTTTCAGTCCTTGAAGGATTCTGGGTTTTTGTAGAATGAAATCACCATTGGGTAGTACTCATGCCCACACCCCCCCTTCTCAATGCAAAGCCCTAGATATTTCTCCAATGATGCTCATTTCTCCAATAGCCACAGCACTCTCCCACCTGCCATTTCTACATCCAAAACTCCAAGGCTATCAACACATCTCTTCTCTACCAGCAAACAAGTCCATCATCTTTAACTTCAGCTTCACCAAAGTCCTTGTTCCCTCACTACAATCTGGGCCCAAACAATCCACTGTTCTCTCATCATAACTATCTTCAGATTGGCCCACTAAACTTTGTTTCAAAATCTTCAAAACTTTCACAGTTCCTCCAATAAAACCACTCCAAAAAAAAGCCAGATTTATCAGCAACACCCCACTTCTCTGGTCCCAAATTCTGTTGCAGTATCTCTGCATCGTTGTTCATAAATTCATGAACAAATGGCTTACAGGGAAACAAAGGATTTATTTTAGTTCACGATTGTTCAGTTTCAGGTTTTACTCCAGCTTGTCAAGAGTCCACACAACATCAGGAGCTGAAGGAGCTACCACACCATATCTATACATCCACAGAGCTGCTGAAAGACAGACAATCCTCACTTGCCAGACCAGCACATCTGCTCGAGTGTACCCAAGGATATAAGGTTGGGATATAACCAACTCCTTCCATCTTATTCGCCTGTTCAGAAACTAGCTCCATCCACCATGCATTAGCCCTCTAGACCCTCTCCATCAACTTGACAATCTTCTGCAGGCTTGTTCTGGATGTAACTCAACCACAGATTCTTTATAAATGTGCCCAGAGCTCAGACTCCACATCTGAGCAATGGGTACTGAAGAGTCAATCCAGCACATGTCAAGCAGCATTCTTTACAAAAACAAGAAGGTAGAGGTTGGGAGATAGCTCAGTGAATGTCACATGAGCTTGAGGACCTGACTTTACATCTCCAGAACACACGTGAAAAGCCAGGGGGGTGTATTCCCATCATCCCAGTGCTGTAAGGGTAGAGACAGGTGTGTTGCTGGAGCTGGCTGGGTACTTGTCTAGCCAAATAAATAAACAACAAACAAATCAACCAACCAAAGCCAGTTCCAAGCTCAGGAAAAGATCTTTCTTAAGGGGGTGGGTAGAGAGATGTCATTATACCAACCTTGCAGGCAAGCATGTGTGGAAGAACACACTGGGTGCAATTATCATCTCTCTTTGCTTGCTCATCATTTCCAAAGGAAGTTGAAGCCCAGGGTCTTGTGGTTTGCACACCACAGACACACATACAAACACAAATAGATACATAAATATTTTTTTAAAGGAAATGGTGACTTAATGGGGCCAACCAAGTTAGCCCAAAGAGATTGGTTAAAGTCAATACCTGTGAAGGCAGGAGGTTAACCAAGCTTCACATGTCCCATTGCCAAATACATTCTTCAACCTGGAAGTCACAATAGGGGACTGAGCAGGAGGATTGCCGTGATTTTGAGACCAGTTCAGGATACATAGTGAGTTCCTACTGTGAGCTATAGTGTAAAACCTTGTCTTGAGAAAGAAAACGTGTGTGTGTGTGTGTGTGTGTGTGTGTGGTGCTGAGCATACCTAGTATGTGTATGGGCACATGCTTGTGCATGTGTATGTGCCGTGGTATGTACAATGTATGTGTGTGAGCATGTGTATGTATGTGTGGCATGAAGTGCATGTGGCGCAGAGGACATGTGTTGGGAGGCACACACATGCTTACATGTGTGGTGTGGAGTGCATGTAATGTGTGCATATAAGTCCAGGCCACATGCATGTATGTGTGGTATGGAGTATACGGTGTGTGTGTGTGTGTGTGTGTGTGTGTGTGTGTAGTATGTGTGATGTGGAGTATATGTGGTGTGTGTGAGTGTGTGGTATGTGTGGGGGCACATGTATGTCTTCTGTGAGTCTTCCACAAGAAACTTAAGGACCGTTGAATGGCAAACTATTTCAAATACAAGGCTGAGGCTTCTGAAAACAGTAAAACACCCACATTCATAACCTTTGGCAGGTTTGTCCAGATTATTTTAGCCAAGTGCTTGAGCCCTCCACATTTTCATTTGAGCATTAAGTAAATATAGACTCCTTCCTCCAAGACTCTTTTCCAGATTAAAAATTAATGATTATAAAGGGGCTGGAACCTTGGTGAGGTGCCGTTGCCAGTCTTCCACGTTTAAAAGATAAACGTAAACAAAGGCAAAATGAGTTCTGGCAGAGAGCGAGGTTTTTAAGTATACCCATGGCATGGGGGGACGCGCAAATCAAAGTAACTAGTTGATGTTTTATAATTGAGTCTGACAGAGTCGTTAAACACCAGCTGTTTGTTTCTTTCCTTTCTTTCTCTTTCTTTAAAAAAAAGAAAAGGAAGAAAGAAAACAACAACTAGGTCATAACAAGCAACCAGAAGGAAGTTTCTAGATGGACCCATCTTTGTTTAAGGATGCCCCATCTTATTTTGGTTTTGGGAAATTCTCAAGAAACAGTGGGTCATAAGGAAGCAAGCTAAGAATGTCAGAACACAAGGTAGTAGAAAACAAAAAGCAAGTAGGGAAAGGAAAATTGTAGAAGCAACTTGTGGTCCCTTGAAGGAGCAGTTCTGAGGTACTGAAAGCATCGTGCAGGCAGAGGATATCAGCCTGGAAACAACCACCCTTCACTGGGACTCAGCCACAGACACCCATCACTGGTGGAGAACAGCACTGCTGGATTGAAGCCATCAACAAAGCCGCTGTCCACAAGCGTTTCCACGGGTACGGCAGGGACACCTCACAACTCAGTATTGGCCTCTGGTTTCCAAGACCCAAAGTGCAGGGAAAAGCCCAGCCTTTCAGCATAATTGGGTGGGAAGGTTGAAAACCTATGGGGCCTTTGAATACTGGAAATCGTGACCATCAGCAGGGACCAGGACTGGGCATATCTAATGTGGATGTGGGTGTTCATACACATGAAAAGTCAGGGAGGAATTCACTGAGCCTCCGGTGCTTTACGGAGTGTGTAGATTAGACATCTACTGCATGCCCAGCCCCTTGCAGTACCTTTGTAGTTCAGGAGGCAACGTGTTCCAGGACGTCAGGAAGTTTGGGAGTAGGAGGCTTTGCTTGATGTGGGGGGACACTGGAGTCTTCAACAGAACATGCCTGTTGACAGGCTGTTTTTATGAGAGTCACTCAGGACTGGGAGGACACACACAGCTGGTTATCGTCCCTATAGTCCTGCCCAAGGATTTTCACGCTGGGCACACACGCTATTGGTTGCAATCAAGCCATTATGCTGAAAGGCATTTGTGTTTGTTGAGAGAACTGATATTATTTCTAAACCTGATTTCAACACTGTAACAAGGTGTCACAGAAGAGCTGCAACAAAAAGGGGCTACAGCGTTAGCAACCCCAAAGATCCAAGGTGTGGGACGTGACTTGGAATTCTAACTACTCAGGGGAACAGAGAGGAGAAAAGGATTTGCAAGGAAACGTGTGAATATTTAGAAAGCGGGGAATTCACGCAATACCCTTCACTGGTCCCTTTCACTGCTTCATCCATTAACTACTGTGAGGATCCCCCCCAGAACAAAAGGGGGTTCGCTCCACTCACCGCAGGGACACTTCTTCCAGGAATCTCTCCTGACTCCACATCACAGAGACTTCTTGGTGATAAGAGAGATTTATCAAAAGAAGGCGTGCAGGGTTTGGGGGGGGTGATGGCTCAGTCAGTAAAGTGACTGCCATATGTAAGCCCTGAGTTCAATCCTCAGCGCCCATGTCCAAAAGCCACGCACTAGAACCAAGTGCTGGGGGAGGAATGGAGACAGAGAGAGGCAGACGGCTGAGCTGATCTAGCCAATCAGTGACGATCAGGGTCTGTGAGAGAGCAGGTTTCAGAGGATGAGGTGGAGCGCAATCAAGGAAAGCATCTGACACTGACCACGCATGTGTGCACGCATGCACGCTCAGGCACGCAACCCAAGCAGAGAGGCAGAAATCCATGGGACCCACATTAATTCAGCACCCCCTCTATAAGCTCAGCCATCCCCCTCTTTTCCCCGCGTGTGGTGACAACCATCACCCCCTAAGACCAGCAACATGCTGGCTGTGCCATTTTCATGCATCTCCTACCTACCATCCCTTCTTGCCATCACTGCACTGGGCTGCCACTCATTCACTCATGTGATTCTAACACTAGACTAAGAAACCTGGCGTGCAGCCAGTGAGACTTCTTCAGGTCCTCGATACAAAGCCTGGATCACAGCAGGAAGCTGAGCCAAGGTTTCAGGACTTAAGCCCAGTTAGAATTCACAAGTAAGAGACACATGTTCTGAGACCTACTTGGAAGGCAATATCAAGCGAGACTCACACCGTCAAAGGTCTGCATTTATATATATCTATATCTATATCTATATCTATATCTATACACACACACACACACACCTGCAGATGGAGCCTTCTGGGGTTATGACATAGTTAGACACAGGCACAGGTGTCAACTTGATGGTTGAAGGGTCGAGCTCTGGGCACATTTGTAGAGAATTGGTAGTGAAGCCCAGAGTGAACCCACAGTGAATTGTCCAGTTGATGGAACAGACCCAGCCCATGGTGGGTGGGACCAGGTCCTGGACAAGGCGAATAAAATACAGAGAGCTGACTGAGGATGGCCACTTGTGTACACTTGGCCAGACCTGCTGGGCTGGCAAGTAAGGATCGTCCCTCTCTCAGCTGTTACATGGATATGGCGTGGCCGGTTCCCTCAGCCCTGGTGTTGGTGTGAGCTCTCCTCTCAAGCTGGACTAAGAACTGCAACCAGACAATCGTAAGAGAACAAACCCCTTGTTCCCTTAAGCTGTTTGACGGTGATTTTAGCAGCGACCATGCAAGTGAATTGCAACTGGTTAGAAAGATTCCCTGCTTGGGGCTTTAAGGATGGTGCAGAGTATCCCATAGCTGCGGACACTGGATAGAATCATTTTTGCTTTGCTTGTTTGTTTATGATTTTGACAGGGATGGAACCTGTGGCATACCAGACAAGGGCTCTACCACAGCGCTGTCCCCTGATCCTCAAGAGGAGAAAAGGGTCTCCTTCTTGGGATCTCCAGGTTCACACGCCGTGGTGAGAAGCAGCAGGCAACAGGGCTGTCAGGATGGAGAAGCTGGGCCTCCAAAACTTCCCATCTCCCTCCCCCAGAGGAGTCCTGCTTCCTCCTCTACCTGCCTCCTGACATTCCCAAGTTCCCAAGGAGTAGGGTGGATAGAGCACTTCTCATCCCTTAGAACACAGCCGAGGATCCGGGAACATGTCCAGGTCCCCGTTCCGCATGAGAGGCAAAGACATCTCTTCCAAGACTGCCAGCTCTGTCTTCAAGTTGACATCCGCAGAGACTAGGGTCTCAATGGAATCATCCCTGCCGGCATTGGGAATGCTAACATTTGCTCTTGCTCTTTAGACCTAACTTTTGCTTTAAGGGAGAAGGGCAATCTTACATGCCTCTTTTGTTAAAAAGAACTTTTTTTTATAAAATTCTAAACCTGAAATACTCTAGGATGATGCCTATGTGGGCAAGACCTAGTATGTTTAAGGAGTGTGTGAATGAAGACACTGTGGGTGGTTTGGTATGACTGTATGTGTGATTGTGTGTGGTTGTATATGTTGGATTGTGTGTGTGGTTATGTGGGTACCTGTGCGTGTATGTGTGATCCTGTGTGTAGGAACACTGCGTGCATAGGGCTATTTTATATGACTGCATATGTGCTTGTGTGTGACTGTGTGTGGTTGTATATGTTGGATTGTGTGTGTGGTTATGCGAGTATCTGTGCGCGTATGGCTATGTGTGATCCTGTGTGCGTGTAGTGCTGTGTGACTGTGTATGTGACTGTGTGTGACAGTGTGAGACTCTGGGTGTGTGACTTCACAACTATGTGCAATGGGGTGTGTGACTGCCTGTACGTGATTCTGTTTGTAAGTCTGTGTGTGTGTATGCCCATCTGTATGTCTGTGACTCCATGTATATGTGTGTCTGTCTGCCTTTGTTGTGACTGTTTGTGGGTGGATGTTTGTGTGTCTCTGTGCCTCTGTATGTCTCTGTGACTCTGTGTGTGTGTATGTGTGTGTGTGTGTGTGTGTGTGTGTGTATGCGTGTGTGTGTATGCAGCCATATGTTGCCTCACAGCTATGGCCATTTATGACTGGGCAGTCAGCACTCGACTCTTTTCATTCTATTTCCATGTTATCAGAAATTATCTCACTGTGAGAAAATCGACTTTTCCTTTCAGTATCATGTGTTTTGGACAGGCAGAAGCTCAATTCACTGGCTCAGGCTCCAGATAAGTAAGTAAAACACAATGAAGACATGGGAAGGCCAGTAAATACTTTGCCTGGGGGCAGTGTGGTATAATATTTTCTGCAAACTTAGGACTTTATTTTTCCCCCTAACAGGGGGTCTTGACTCCAACTAAGAGATTCCGCCAAGGTTTATGGAGGTAATTAGATATCAACACTTGGCGTTTTACAACTTGGTGGAGCTCTGGGTCCTTGGGCAGCGAGCAGAAGCTATCTGTGTGCCCAGCAGCCATACTTGCTCCCGGAAGCTGAGGATGCAACAGAAGGGAAATAAACAGCCCAGCTTGCAGGGATTAGTATTTCCTAAAATTGTTCTTTAGTAACATGCAAAGGACAACCAGGAAGTATCCAACTGGAGCTGGTCAGCACACACGTGTGGGCGGAGCACGCCTCAGTGGGGCCCTGCCTAGGGACCAAGGTGGATCTCTACTCAGGAGCCAAGGTGTTTCTTGCAGGTCTTTTAAATGAAATTAAGATTCAGATCTCCAAGGCACGCAGAAATTACTCCTCCGCGGTGAAGAAAAGAACAAAGGCGTCCCAGGAAACAGCATCTGAGAAGCAGACCCACAAAGGGAAGCAAGCAGCTGACAATTCCACATAATCTCCCATTAAATACCAGCTCATTTAAACATATCCCGTGGTGCCCTCCACATCTGGCAAGCGATTGGGGCTGGCAGATTTATTTCCAGAGCGCTCCCTCTCCTGCCTGCCCCCACGGTAGCCTCCCCGGGCTTTCTGTCGGGGCCCACTCCACTTTCTCTCTCAAACCTGGTGTGATCTGCAAAGATAAGGCCCAGCCAGATTTTGTTACCACCTAATTAGGAGATGTTTCATGTCTTCTCGCACGGGGGAGGATTATTACCGGCATGTTCCTTTCATTTCAGCCATCATAAATTTAACATGGCAAGAGTAAATCTGTCCGCGGTGTGTCACTTATACAATAAGCCCCTGTGCTTGCGAGTGATAAAGGGTTCAGGGTAACCCTTGGCTGGTCTTTCTCTTCAAAGTCCCAGGGGTTACATTTTATGGAAGTATGATTAAAAAAATAAGCTTCGTTTCGGGTCACTAAAACATTTTGGGACTTAAGAGGGAGAAGAAGGGGGGGATAGTCTTTGGCATGGTATTTTTTTTTTTTTAGCTCTTTTGCTAAGCGTGAAAGCTTCCCCTACCCAAAACACCAAGAAAATGGGGAAAAGAACTCTCTAGACAAGCATGAAATCTCCACTCGCTTGCCCAGCAAATCCTTTGTCTTTTCTGAGTACTTCTCTTAGGGAAAAAAAAAAAAGTTATTTAGCCAACTCCAGAAGCGAACAGGCTAAAAACCAGAAGAAACTTCCCCTTGTCTTCTCTGTCCCTTGCATATTCTAATGGCTAGAGCTCAAAGAAGTACCATCTGACGGTCTAATTGAAATTTTAACCAAAAGCTGCATGGCCAGATTTCTAATATTGCTGTAACTACCGCACTTCTCTTTGTACAATGGCGCAGCTAATGTCTGCATTGAATTCCCTAATTTCTCATTATAAAACAATTGGATTTCATCTAGCAGCCTGTAATTGCACTGTTTCTCCTGCTACAATAACCACACGTTCTTCTTGGAAAGAACGTGAAGTGGTTGAATTACAAATCAATAAAGGTCAAGCCATGCCGAAGTTATCAATTATTATTCCATCTCCGGCAAACTCAATGGGGAGCTTGAAGGAAAGTTGTAAAAACAGTCTGCCTTGCTCTAGATGGCGTCCCCGCCCTCCAGAACAATCCTCTGCCATTTTACCAGAAGAAGGATCTAGAGCAGTTAGAGTCAGGTGGGTCTACTTTTGTTTCTCAGACAGCATCTGGTGAAAGCAGCCTTGGGACAGAGCCCCGGAGGGAATCTAAGACGGTACAAGGAGAAACATGAGGGGTAGCGAATGGAAGGTATCCACACTCACCTGTGGGACTCAGAGGAGACCACGATGACGCGGGCAGGGGCCGAGCGACACAGCACGTCTTTCAGGAGCTGGACAAGGTAGAAGTGTCCAAGATGGTTCACCTGGAAGGTGGTCTCCAAGCCATCTTTCGTGAGGCTAAAGGGCAGGGCGAAGGTCCCCGCATTGCACACGAGCACGTGCAGAGGCCTAGGTGAAGAAAAACACAACGTCAGGCAGCTAGTGAGGGTCAAAAAACAGGACCAACCCACCTCTGCTCAGGAGTAACCTATCTGTCAGGGTCTTTGAGATTCCTGGCTTCTGGAAACGAGGCAGGATCACTGACCTGGCTTTGAATGGGAGACCCCTAGGCCACAGGGGACAACTGGTGCTAAGCCTGGAAGGCACCGGGCAGGTCAGGGGGATCAGGAGGAAGCGTTTTAGGAGGTCACACTTAGGATCTAGGTGACTAAGTCTCTGCTTTCTTGTATCGGTAATTCTGGACACTTCAATCTTTAACCAAACTACCCACCCGATACATACAAGGATTGTACTCATTCAGGAAAAGAAAAAAAAAAGCTACCAAAAGTTGACAGTGATGTCACACTGAGTAGATAGGAAACATATCCTAGGACATGGAATCTGTTCACAGAGATGCACATATTTTCTGAAGATACCCCTTTGAGGGTTGCAGACAGCACTCAGTATAGCACTTGCCCAGCATGTAGGAAGCTTTTATGGGTTAATCCCCAACATTGCCTGAATGAGGTGTGGTACATACCTGTAAGGTGTAAGGAGTAGAGATGGGAAGATCAGAAGCTTGGCGTTATCATTACTCACAGAGTTCAAGAGTATCTGGAGTAGATAGGACCATCTCTTTCAGAAGGCAATCAATTGGGCCGGTGAGATAGCTAAGTGGTAAGGTGCCTGCTATAAACCTGGAGACCCGAGTTCAATCCCATGAAGTCTATCTGATGCATTGTGTGTGTGCATTTCTCTCTCAAAAAATAAAACATTTAAAAGGCAGTGAACTATAAACATATATATCTCGTCGATATGCCTTTCAGACTCATATTAAAACTGCCTGTTAGAAATGAGCCTGAGATGGGTAAGAAGAGCAGTGTCTTTCTTTGTTTGTCTTCATGCAATTTGTCTTGAACACAGCTTTGAACAATGAAAGCTACCCTTTCCTTTGACACAAAGCCCTGAATGCACATAAATAAATTATGCACTTAAGAAAAATCATCGTAATGAACAAACCATCATTGCACCCTGCCAGATATTCCAGGTTGGCTGCAGGATTTGTAACGGCAACATAAAAACAACCAAAAGTTAACTAAATATTCAGTAAGGAAATCTATCTATCCAAATGCAGCAGAGTATAGAATGCACAGGATAACAAACAAGTTCGTTTTGGTTTATAACACATTATAAATAAAAAAATATACAATATTATAGGAACAGACACACAGACACAGATACACACAGACACACACATACACACACACACACACACACACACACACACACACACACACAGAGGAAGATAGAGTAGTTGTGAAAAACATATGAATATGACATAAGTCCCTAAGGTTGGTGAGACCAGTGACTTTTATTATGTATTTTTATTATTATTATTTTTTTGCAGTGTGGAAATTGAACCTGGGGTCTCATACATACTAAACTAGCATTCTGCCAACAGTGGTAGATGCCAGCCAAAGTGTCTTAAATTGACTTCTCTCTGACCTGGTATGGCCTGCACGTCTGTGATTACATCAGTCTCCGGCCAGAGGCAAGAGGATCTCAAGTTCAAGGGCAGTGTGGCATCAAAGAGACAGGCTGTCCTGGACAACAGAAACTACCTTCTTTTGGAAGCTACTTGATGTTTTTCTATAACAAACCGATAAGCATCTTTGCAAAAGGAAAACTTTGAATCAACTAAATACCAAGGGCTGAGCATTTTCCAAATTTAGCTCACACGTTTAACAATAGAGAAAAGTCAGGAGTGGGTAGGCTTTGCAGATATGTTAATATTTGCAGCAGGATGATTTTGTTTTCATCCTTATGACGGTCCTGGGTAAATAAAAAGGGAAACATAAGTGAAACTATATGTAAAATTCAAATAATCTATAAGAAGAAACACATGAAAACCCAGACAATGCCACAGTTTTATCACATAAAGGATTCTTAGGAAGAAGAGGGTGGAGGGCTTTCCCTGCACACATGAAGCTCTGGGTTCGATCCCTAACACAGCATGAAAACTAAAGCATGACTCTAATTCTAGTACTCAAGGGTTAGAAGCAGGATGACCAGAAAATCGACATTATCCTCAGTTATGTGGAGTTCAAGACCGGTCTGGGCTACATGAGACACTGTCGTCAAAAACAAACAAGGGGGCTAGAGAGGTGGCTCAGGGGTTAAGCCTCCGCCTTGCAGGCAAAGGGTCCTGAGTTCGGATCCCAGATCCCACGTATAAATGCCAGGCAGAAGCGGGGGCGGCCTGCACTTCTGGTCCTGGTAGGGCAGAGCCTGTGAATCCCAGGGCAGAAGGAGGTGGAGGCGTCCATGGTGGTTCCCAAATTCGTCCGTGGTTCTACACATACACAGACACACACACACAGAGAAACACACGTGCGTGCACATACACATGCACATGCACACAGTTGAATAAATAATAATAATAATAATAAAAAATTTTTTAAAAATTAAAAAAAAAAACAAAACAAACAAGGATCAAAAAGTTTACAAGGTTACCAAGAACCAATAGAAAACTCTTCATAGCTGTGTGCAATCGCAGCTCACAAAGGACACTGGAGAGCCACCATGACGAGGACAAATGCCAAGGGTTGCTGGTGGCCACCTGGCAGGAAGAAATCTCCCTGAGAGCCTTCGGGAGACGCCATCCTTGCAGACATTGCAACCTCCCACTTTCAACTTCTGAAACTATGCGAGCTAAGAATCTACTGCTTTCTGCAACCCCGGTTGGGGTAATCTGTTAACATCTGCCTTGGGATTCTGACAGAGCTTCCAAGACATGGTCCTTCTCATTCCTTCTAGAAAGGGATTTATATCCATACCTGTAATCACAGAGCAGGCTGAGACAGGAGCATTGCCTTGTGCTTGAGAACAGCCTGGGCTACATAGTGAACTCCAGGCCAGTGGGTGATACATCATCTTCTAAATGTTTATATTTTATTATAGATAGAATACGACCATTGTCTTCTGTCACTTGGGGCACTTTTTCAGTTACGTGGCACACAGTAGAGCAGCTCTCCTCCCCCGCCCCTTTATTGCCTGAAAGATACCCTACCGTCTGCACAGAACACGTTGCATTTGCCCATTCATCATCTCATGGGTGTTGAGATTGTCTGCAGGCTTTAGCTAATGTAGCCGTCACTACTGTGGTTATTCCTTCAGTACTTATTATAGAAAAGCATTTGTTTATTTCTCTTCGCCCCGTCCTCACAAATGGAATTGCTGGCTCATAACGTAATGCTAGGTTTAACCTTGAGGAAGCGTCAAACTGTTTCCCGAAGTGGGGATGGAGGGGCTTTCCACGTACATTCCCACCAGCATTACAAGCGGATGACATTACTCTGCTTGCCTGTGGCCTTTGCTGGTCTCTTCCTTTTTTGCTTTTTGTCTCTACTGTGGGTGAATGGCATCTTGTTGTGACTGTATTTGCATCTCTCAGATGGCTACTTAACAAGGACTGGAATCTTCTTATATGCTCATTGGCAGTCACAGTGTCTTCTCTGAAGACTTGTGTGTTTAGATTCAGTGACCCCCCCCCTTTTTAAAAATATTTTTATTGATGAATTGTGAAAGTTCTTTACACATTATGGATTTGAATCTCTCAAGAGAGACATAATGCCATTTCCACACTTTTATCTCATTCTTTAGATTGTTTTTGCACTTTCTTCATGGTTTCATTTACAATACAAACCCTTTTGAGTTTACTGAATTCTTATTTTTTCTTTCATTCCTCCTTTGTTCTTTGTGATTTTGGAGTTGTGTTTATGAAAGCGCTGTGTGTCCCCATATCACAAAGATATCATAGTAGTAACTTTTCCTCTTGTATTTGTATTTCAGTTATGATCCATCTTGAGCTAAATCTTGTGGATGGTATATGGAAGCTAACTAGCTTGATTCTTTGGTATGTGGACATCCCGATGTAGAACTATTCAGGCATCACTTTTCAATATTAATCAGTCACATAAGGGCTAACGTCTAGCCTCCTATTCCATTCTATAACCTAGGTGTCCACCGTCATGAGGATACCACAGCTGTCACTACTGGAGATCAGGAATCTTCTTTTTCTTTGTATATGAACTTATTCTGGCTGTTCAGTGACATTTGCTTTCTCATAGGAATTTCAAGATCAACTTCTCAATTTCTGCAAAAACCTCAATTGGCATGTTGAAGGAAACTCATTAAAGGTGTAGATCAACTGCAGAGCACTATCAATTCTATAATGCTAAGTCTTTTGTCCCAGACCAAGGGCATCTCTCTATCCCTTTAGGCAGCCAGTTTTGCCCAAACATACTTCACTGTTTCAAAAGAACAAGTATCGCACGTCTTTCGTTAGACTTATTTGTAAACTCAAATGATATCCTGACTTCATTCTTTCTGATGCTACTGTAAGCAGAAAGGTTTTCTTCGTTCATTTCGTGTAGGCTCATATCTTATTGTCTGTGCTCTTCTCCTGTCCCGTCGCAAGCGACTTGAGGGACAAGGGTTTGTTTATTTGGCTCCGTTCCAGACGCTGGTCCATCATGGCGGCAGGAGCTTGAGAGAACTGGTGAGGCTGCACCCACACTCAAGGACTGTTGTAGTTATGCTGCACGCTGCTGCGGAAATAACCAAATGGCTTCAAGGAGTAAGGTTCATTTTCTCTTAGGATTGTCTGGTCACAGTTCTTAGTCCAGTTGGCAGGAGACCATGCACTATCACCAGAGATTCGATGGAAATGGCCATTCATAACAGCTGAGGGAGGGATGATCCTTAATTGCCAGAATAGCATGTCCGGCCAAATAAACAGAAGGATGCCAACTTCCTCAACCAGCTCTTTGTATTTTATTCCTATCAAGAGCCTAGTCCCCCCCACCACAGGCTGGGACTTCCCCATCAACTAGACAGTCTCCTGCAGGTTTGCTCTGGACTTAACTGAACTTCTAATTATCTACCCCAGAACTCGAACCCCCACCATCAAGTTGACACCTGTATTGAACTATGACAAGGGCAGGGAACAGTGCGTAAGGCAAGCTCACCAGGATCAGATGGCTTTCTCCATTCATGCAGTTCAGGCCCATCCCAACATCTGGAGGAAAAGTAGCACACACATGAGTGGGTCTTCTCACCTCAATTAGTCTGATCAATATAACCTCCCACAAAGATATCCAGAGCCCCTCTCATAGATGATTCTAGATCTCACCAAGTTGACTGCTGACATTAGCTATCATCCATAGTTTGGCTGATCTTTAAATCTGTAAACAAGTGAACCCATGAGTTAGTTTCAGGTTTTGTTTTTTACTGTGGATCTCTTAGAACCTCATACATACATGGAGATTTCATTAACAAGGAAAATAGTTTTACCTTTATCTTTTCTCTTAAGATGGTTTTGGGGTTTGGTTTTGGCCAACAGCCCTGGCTAGAATTTGCAGCACAACCAACATTAAGTAGAAGTGACAAAAGTAGACATTCCTGCCTTGTTTCTGGAAAGCATGAGAGAAAAAGATTCAAGTTTTCATTGTTAAATGTGATGTTAGTGTTTTCTTTTTCTTTTTCTTTTTTTTTTTTTTTTTGTAGATAAACTTCTTGGGTGGAAGAAATATCCTTCATTTCCAAGTTAAGTGAGTATTTCCTTCTTTTTAAACAGGGAAGAGTGTTGAACCTTTTATGGATGATCTTTCTGTATTTGTCAAAAATGACTCTTTATTCTTTTAATATGTTCCACTGGTAGACTTTTGAGTTTTAAATAACTGAATTTCTTGAATGGAACCTTTCAGTTTCTCTACAATCCTTTTACATATTGTTGCACTTAGTTTGCTGATGTTTTTGTGGAAGCCCATGTGTTTCTCTTTCCGTGGGGCGCTGGTATATGGCCTTCTTTTCTCATGATGACTTTGAAATTGATATCAGAATGAAACTGGTTTCACAGAATATGTTGGGAAGCATTCTTTCCTCTTCCATTTTTGAAGAGCTTATGAGAAATGGATAACAAAGCTTGTTTAAATGCTCAGAAGCACAAATTACAAAGCATGAACCAATGTGTAGCTCCAAAGGTGAATACTGACAAATCACCTTTGTAAGTATCCATGCAATCTCATCATTCAGGGGCAATCTGTTCATTCCCTTGCCTCATCTACTTTACAACTTATTACCTGCTGTTCCAGTTACTCTTCTGTTTCTGATATGAAGACGCGACCCATCAGTTTAGGGGAGGAAAGGTTTATTGCTGGATTAGGATTTCTAATTACAGTTCTTAGACATGGCAGAGGAGTTCATAGTGATATCAGGAACCAAGGGAAATAGCCATACCATATCCATAGGAAAAGCAGAGAAAGGCGCACACTCCTAGTTTGCTGGCCTGATAAAACATAGCACGAATCTCTCCATCTTACCCACCTGCTCAGGGAATAGTCCCATCCACTATGTCTTGGATCTCCCCACCTTAACTAAACTACTCTTAAGCAATATGCCTAACAAATCCAACTTCAGTTGGCATCTATAACTATCACAGCTACCTAAAATGAAGTGTGGCAACAGGGTGGGGTCAGATATGTTGTGATTAACTTCCTTTTGTCACACTAGGTGCGTACTGCAGTTGTACAATGAAGGGCCGGAAGGACGTCACCACTCTTTGAACACCGAGCATCATACCTCCGAGATACCTGGCTCCCAGAGGTGGTCAGCGAACCTATTCCACCACCAAGTGGACCTACCCATGCACAGCTGGGATGACGCAAGCACACAGCAGGGCAGGATCACTGGAGAAAGCAACTGGAGAAAGCTGTCTGGAGACAAGCAAGTATGTTGCACTTGAGCTCTGACTGGATAACATGACTACTATCTCAAGTATCCAAAGTTGTTTTTCCTTTTTTTAAATTTAATCTTATTTCTTCCTCGCCTCCTTTCAGAGGATTTACTTGCCAAGGAATCATTTAGCTTTCATGATATGCTTCAGAGACATGCATGCATCCTGCCATTTTATAGGCAGAAGAACAGGAGATTTGGATACTACTGCGCTGTTCTGGAATGAATAATGTCATTAGAAGCAACTCTGCTGAGCTCAGAATTTAAACATCTGAAAAGACCAAGACAAGTGAGTAAGAACAAAGCACAACTAAAGGGTCGGCTGAAGTCAAGGCCAAGTCAGGACAATTTGTTTCTGGAGAGTCTACGGACCAACATCAAATGTCTCCTTAGCCTCCTGTGTTTGAACACTCAGACCTTGGCCAGTGGCACCTGTGGAATCTTTGAGCTACTGACACAGGGCTTCATCGGCCTAAATGAAGTAGCAAGGGTGGGCCTTGGAGGGTTAGAGCCTGGCCGTGCTTCCGATCCTGCTCACTGCTACCTTCAGCAGTGACGAGGTACACTCATGGATGAAATGACTCCCTCCCTGAAATCTCTCTCACCCAAAACCAGGAACCAAAGCAGATTCCTGGATTGCTTATCTCGTACATTTTATCATGGCAGTAAATTAGCCGATATAACATCCAAAACTGGAGTGGATCGATCCAAATGCTGGCTTTTTCACCAGCATGCATGGATATATGTATGTATTTATTATGTGTGTGTGGGCGTTGATGTGTGTATGTGTGTGAATGTGTGCCTGTGGAGTCCCAAGAATGACCTCGGGAATCATTTTGGATTGCTCCACCGCCTCATAGCTTTGCTCTGGGGTTTCCCAGGCTCCATTTCTCAAAGACAGAAACGCAGGTGGCTGCTATTTCTCTCCAGTGTTTTGAAGTAGCATCTGGGATTTGCACTCAGGTCCTCTGATTTGCAAGGCAAAGAAAGACTTAACCCCTGAGGCATCTCTCCAGCCCTGGACTTATTTTGTTATCAGGTTCATGGCCAGACAGTGACCCTTACTGAGCCCATTTCCTTCCCCCTGAAAACTAGGAGCAGCTGGGCACATGCCTCCAAGGTTCATGGTGAGCACAATTCACATCTTGCCAGGTGATGTGATGTTAGCGCCTGCCTTTACCTCCAGGATCTTCCCTATAAACCACAAGGGGAAATTCAACCTTCTGTACTGATCCCTTGTGGCGTGGACGCTGAGAATTTGGACACAGCACCTTCCCCACGACAGCAACTCCTCTTCTGGGAACCTCGCCTCCCACCATCTAGTGTCTCAGGGAAACTCACCAAAGACCTCAGCTGGGATGCAAGGTGGACAAGAAGGATCTGGGAGACACCGTCCCTCCCTCACCAAATTTGCATAGCCTTCATTAATGTTAATTGCACAACACCAGAGGCAAAACATATACCGAACACCTAATACACGCTACCTCTATTAATTAAAAACCAGGCTTATGGAATAGGAAACTATAAAGTGCTGGACTTTTTTTTTTAATTATGAGGACACCTAATTGGCTTGTATAAAGGGAAACGGATTCCTTTAGTCTGCCTTTAATGAGGTTTTTATTATTCAAATGGTACACTTTGCTCAATTTTAACTAAAAGCCATTGCAATTCAAAAGAATCCAGGATGATGGGTATTTACAGCTATCAAAAGAAAAGTTCAAGCTACAAAGAAGACACAGAAGGAGAATCACAACCATTCCTGGTGCAGAGCTGAGTGTGCGACTCAGCAGCTTAAGGGAAGGACACTGCGCCTACCCGCCCTCTGGTCTAGTCTTTCTGGGTCCACATCTACACCTTCAGGGTCGGGTGCCCACATGTAAACACTCAAAGTCTCTCCTCACATCTTCTCCCCTCTTTGATGGCTCGTGCCCATTCAAGTGTCCCCACCTTTCCTCCTGCCAAGATTCACTCTGAAGATTCTTCCACTCTTGAGGATTCTTTGCCCGTGATTCTGGTCTGGAAGGTTCCCACACTTTCTACTACCTGAAAAGTAGGTCTGTGCCAAGGTCATCTCTGCCAGTAGGTAACAACCAGTGCCCAGAAGGAAGGAAGTCAGGTGCCTGGAATGCAGTGAAAAGTAAGTCTTTTGAGCATATCTAAAGAGAGATACTTGAATCAAGACCACCTGCCATAGACTATTTCATCTGTGTACTGTTATAGCTTGTTACATAGCTGTATAATGCATTGTGTGTGTGTGTGAGAACTTGACAGTTGAGGGTTTGAGCTCTGACCACATTTGTAGAGAATTAGTACTTGAGCTAAGCTCGGAGCAAACCTGCAGGAGAATGTCTCAATGATGGGGAGGTCCAACCCATGGTGGATAGGACTAGGTCCTGGACAGGTGAATAAAATACAGAGAGCTGGTTGAGAGAGTCGTCATCCTTGTGTACACTTGTCCAGACATGCTGGTCTGGCAAATAAGGATTGTCCTTCTTTCAGCCATTACGTGGAGATGGTATGGCGAGTTCTCTCGGCCCTTGGTGTTGCAATGGGCTCTCTATCAAACTGTACTAACTGTAACCGGACTACCCTTAAGTAGTTCCCTTAAGTCATTTGATGGTGATTTTGCCAGCACCATGCAGGCAAACTGCTACAGTGTCATAAAATGATTTGAGAACATGAGAAAAAAATGATCCATTGAGACAGAGTCTATTATACTTTGGAGACAAAATATTCATGCACTGTGACTCAAGGAACCCAAGAGTAAGTTCTGGAACCTCAAGCCTGAGGAGAAAGGTTGCTTCAAACTCAGAATCTCAGAACAGCAGAAACCACTGCTATGGAGCTGAGTTAAAGTGAAGATTTGCAAATGTAATTGCTAATGCGCTCTCTCAAAGTGAAGCCGGATTTTCCAGGTTAAATAAACACCCTTTGGAATGTAAGACAGTTGTGGCTTGAGGAGATTCCATTTCAGACATAGCCAAAGAACAAGCTGCGAAGAATGCGATGTCAGGGGAAAAACACTCCACTTTCTCCTGACAGCAGAATGTCATACCATCTGGGAACAATGCTAGAGGAAGCTGTGAGAACTCA
Organism: Typhlomys cinereus; assembly: GCA_023101885.1. Classification (NCBI taxonomy): domain Eukaryota; kingdom Metazoa; phylum Chordata; class Mammalia; order Rodentia; family Platacanthomyidae; genus Typhlomys; species Typhlomys cinereus. The sequence goes on from JALPQD010000547.1 coordinate 326,794, forward strand.
TGCTATTTGCAAAGACTGTGAAATTCAATGCAAAAGACATAAGGACCCATGTCCCATTAAGAAAATTATTTTGCAGTCTTACCTAGTAATCAGCAGTATGTTCCCTCAAAAGAGGAAGAGGGGAAAGATGTAAAATTCCAAGGTAGACCCCCTGCTTAAATAGTTTGGGCTAGATCATTGGCATTCATGGACAACAGCACCAAACTAGCCTAGTGGGCAACTTGTTCTCCAGCTACTGCAGCCTCCTTATAGCTCTGCATGCCTAAACAATCCGCCCAGGCCACAGGCACCCCTGCAGATGCCACGGATGCAAATCATGATGATTTGGGGGTAATGCATAGGAAATTCACAGGGCTGATAGGTTGGCTCAGATGGCAATGGCACTTGCTGGTGACCTGAGTTCAATTCCTGGGAGTCCACATAGTGGAAGGAGAGATTGGACTTCAGACAGCTGTCCTCTTACACTTTGAGTGCACATTCACCTGAGAGCATTCTCTCTTTTTCTCTCTTTCCCATTCTCTCTTGAATATATATTTTAACAAATATATTTATACATTTAATATAAAATAATAGATGTGATGTGGTTAAATATTTATTATAATATATAAATATTATAATTAAAAAGTGTTTTTAAATTATGTACTGAAGCTGGCTGTGATTACTTGCACAGGACCTGCACAAGACTGTCCATATTTCATCACTGAAGGAAGAAGAACTAGTTCAGCACTCTACGGAACCATTGAGAGTCATCAATGGTTGTGGGAAGGGGAGCTATTTCCGGAGCGGTGTGCCCACTGGTCTATACCCACGCTCCAGCAGGTGGCCAGGCACATGTATTGCAGCAGCACCAGTGACAGTCACTGCGTGCACACTGAAAGACAGGACAGTGGAAAGAAGGTGGTTTTCAATGGGAGGAGTTGGGAAGGGATCAGGTAACAGGGGTGGACATTACTTAAATGCATTGTCTTCATGTTTGAAACTGTCATTGAAGAAAAATTCATTTCTACCAGACAATGCATTAGATAAACATGTACTTTAACTGGCACTTACAGTTACAGGCATGTCTATGGAGAATATCTGCTCATCTCAAGTTCTGTTCATCTTAAGGACTATACAACAGGACATTGATTTATTGCAAAAGTCTGGATCTAATACTGAGCCAAGTTGATTCAGGGAAAAGTTATATTACTGAACAATCAGCACAAAGGCCAACAGCAAGATCCTTTTCCATGATGTACTCTCTTTAACCACTCACCATTTTGGTGAAGGAATGAATGAGAAACATGATCTCGCCTTCAAGAATCCTTTTTTGTCCATGATGATATTTTCATAAGATAGTTCTTTACATTGCTGCAGTTCCAGGAAGTCAGGGGGTCAAATCCACCTGTCCAGCAAAGACTCATTGTGCGGCCTGAGGCAGCACCTCATCGGCTGCATGGATCTGGGAAGATTCAAGAGTCTGAGTTACAGCTACGTCTCGTGTGACGGCCACCTGTTCCAGATTCGTGAGAATTCAAACCGATATCCGGTCCGCCCAATGCTGGGCTGGAGGGAATCAGCATCATCTAAAATGGGCCATTCATGTTTGGTTTAACTTCCAGTTTCCTAGTCTCTGGAATGCTGCTGTAGGAAGATGGAACCCCCCAAGAATGTAGAGAAATAAAATGTGCATACAAGTGTCTTCCACCTGGAGTTTTGTTTTCCTGCCCTGACTCTCAGTCTCTGCAAGAGCACCTTCCTAAAGCAAGGAAGCAAAGCACATACAACAATATAGTTACCAGCACATAAACCAGCATCAGTCTGGGGGTGGGTCCTCGACCTTCAGCTGTGCTTTGCATGCTCCAAGACCCTCAAGATGTTGAGAACATAGTAGATGCCACAGAGTATTAAAATAATAATTAAATACAAGGAGATTCTGTAGTCAAGACAACCCAGGCACGCTTTATTATTATTTTTTTTCATTTCAGTGGGAATAAAGGACACCATCCAAACCACTGCCAGAGAGGAGAACAGCTCTGGCTGTGTCCCCTAGAGACCACCAAGAATTTTTCATTTCATGCACCATTTACAACTTCTTAGAGTGGATTCCGGAACATCAGTACAGACACTTAACAGAAAATGGAAGTGCTTTTGTTTTGGCTATTTTCTTCGATTTTTGCCTTGTGTCCATTATCTTGATTATATTTCCCTATCTCATCAGCTGTCGTCCCAACGGTCAAATCTCAACCTCATTGATGCTAAATGGGGGGGGGGGTGTAAAGGAGGAGCACACCCACATCTTCTGCCAACACGGTTTTCAAGAAAGAGGGCCTTGGTTCGATGAGTGTGCACTTAGTCTGGTTGGCATAACATCCTCACTGTGGCCCTGACTCGGTGGGAGCACTTCTGCTCAGCTCCACCGTCCTCCTGACCTCTGCTCTGAAGCACTTTGTGGTCCTGTGTCCTGGCTTCTGGAGAACATTTAATAAAATGGAAAGTCGGACTCAATGCAATTGAATGGGGAAGAAGAGAAGCATAAGGACTACATCTGCCATATGGCATCCTTACTTGCCCGTAGTTTCCATGGGCTGAGACAAGGTAGGCACACACCAAGTCTGCCGTGGCAGGATCCCACACGTTCCTAGGAAAAACTCATCCCAGGGTCTTCCTCGAGAATTTTACCTATGAGATGAACGAACCCACGGGAAGCCGAGATGGGATTCAGCAAACTCTATGGGCCCAGTCAGAGACAAGAACCTTATCGTCATCCATAGGAGGGAGGAGCCTGCCAGAAGGAGAATGCTGGACTGACATCGTCCACGAAGAACATCATTTCCCCCATGACCCTGGCTTTTCCAATACCCACAATGCAGCAGGGCTGAGAGAGCGGTGGGCTGGGACGCTGTGACGGCCAGAGAGACACGAGGACAAGACATGACCTCATGAGTCCACTGCTGGAACCTAGGCCTGTCATGTGACAATCTGCCCCCAGGCCTGGCACGTGAAGACTGCCTGAGGAGAGGACTGGAAACTAAGCAAGGCAGCAAAGCTAAACAAGATTCTCGCGGCACCTCTGCACACACCTGCTAGGTACACTGTGCTGGGGACGTGTTTCTCCAAGTACTGCATATGGTCACATCCTGTGTCTGGAGCCCGGAAACCTGTCCTCTCCTGGGTTAAGACAGTACCGATGAGTCAAGCACTGAGCTATCGTTGGTCTCATTAAAAGGTGACTGTGTTTACTTTTATAAAAGAACAAATGCACTGAGTAGAGAGCCAATGCTCAGCAGGCAAAGGCGACAGCCAGGCAAGCGTAAGAAGCAGAGCATGAGCGTCACCCACGTGGATGTGGTGACCGGCATCTGTCGTTCTAGTACTTCTATGGAGAACTGACTAGAAACTGACGAGCAAGCACTCCTGGAGAATGCTGCGCAGTGGCAGAAACGAGAGAGACCGTGCTCGGCAAAGCAGGAGGGGAATGACTCCCCAAAGCTCTGCCCTGATACCAACAAGCATGCCATGGCATGTGCACAGACAGACAGACAGGTAGACAGGCAGGTAGACACACACACACACACACACACACACACACACACACACACGCATATATGCACATGCAATTTTTTTAAACTTCATTTATTCATTCATTTAATGTGTATGTCACTGTGGAGACCCAAGAGTGACTTCAGGAATCATGCTGGATTGCTTCTACCTCCTTCTTGCTATGCTCTGGGATTTCCCAGACTCTGACTACCAGGGCTGGAAATGCAGCAGGCCGATGCCATTTCTACTTGGTGTTTTTACATGGGAACTGGGATCCGAACTCAGGACCTTCTGATTGTGAGGCAGAGTCTTAACCCCTGAGCCATCTAAAATCAACCAGTATGTATTTCTCAGCTTCACCCCTTGGAAACATTTGCTAAACAGGGCCACTTTCTTTTTCACTTGTTTGTCCCGCTATGCAGCCCTGGCTGACCTGCCTTCAGCTCAGTAGCATACCAAGCTATCCTCAAACTTACAGTGATCTATTCTCTGCCTCTGCCTCAGTGGCTCAATCTTAATAATATGTGAGCCTTATAAAAATGAACGTATTCAGCCCCTTCCGGCGCGCGCGGCATCATGGCGCAAGGACAGCGCAAGTTCCAGGTTCAGAAGCCCAAGCGCAAGACTGCGGCGGCGGCGGCCGGGAAGCGGAGCCGCGACCGAGGAAAGGAGGTCGGATTATCGCCCCCAAGAAGGCGCGCGTGGTGCAGCGGCAACAGATCAAGAAGAGCCTGGAGGTGGGCATCCGTAAGAAGATCGAGCACGATGTGGTGCTTAAGGCCAACTCCACCCTGCCCAAGAAGCTGGCGCTGCTGAAGGGGGCAGCCAAGAACAAGGAGGCAGCCAGCAAGAAGCCCTCTTAAAGGCAAGAAACCCCCGAGGGAGAAGATTCCAAACACACCTGGTCCAGCAGCTGATGGTCAGTCCACTTGCACAGCTTGGAAGTGGGGGCACCCTGGTGCTTCCGAAGTTCTCTTCTTACTGAATACGATGTCCACTGTTGGTGAAAACAGTCTGCTCTCTTGGGGTGACAGCCTGAAACCCAGCCTGTGGGCTGTCAACGGGGTGAATCGGTGCAGTGCTGACCCTCCCACCAATTCTCGGCCTTTGTGGCTGCAAGACCTGCGTTCCTGAGGTTACCATTGTCTTCCTGCGGACAGCTCTTCTGTTGGGGGTCCCCTTGCGTTCTACTCACTGGTCTCTTAAAAGCCATTAAATGCATTCTGGATATTTCCCCCCCCCCCCCAAAAAAAAAGAACGTATTCAAACCTCAACAGGACACCAAAATCACCCTCCATCCCAAGGCTCAGGAGAGCCTTGTGGAAGAGGAGGCTGCAAGAGTATGAGAGTCCAAGTGTACGGGTGGTGCCGCCAGACAGCACCCTCTGGACTTGATAGGGCTGCTGTACCCAAGGACTCGCTGCAGAAACGTCTACCCTCACTAGACCTCCAAAATAGTTGGTCCATTAACATTTCACTGTGGAGGGACGATCTCAAGAGTCTGAGAGACATGGGATTTTAATGTCAGAAAAAAGAAGAGCTTATCTCTTCAATGATTTATTCACTTATGGATCATCCTTACACAACACACAGTAGGTGCTCAGGCACCTGTCACAGTAGACATCCCAGATGAGACCCAGTGGGTCACATATGCAAAAAAGGAATAAAAATAGGAGAAAGACTGGCTAGAAAGGAGAAGGGATGAAGTGGGCCAGGAGGAGGTGTGGGATTGGAAAGTAAAGGATGAAACCACATAGATTCATTGTAGTTATGTAAGAAAGTGTCAGAGCATAAAAAAAAATTAAAAGATGAGCATATCAAGAAAAAGAGAATATCTGCCTATGAACATTATAAGTATAAACAACATCATTCCAACCTTGAGAAATTGTGGGTTGGTCCAAGACTAGGGGCTGAAGAAATGCTGTATTTGGTAAAGCGCTTGTCAGGCAAGTCTGCGGACCTGAGACTGAGCCCTAAACTCTGTATACAAAAGTTGGACATGGTGACGACATGCTTATAATTCCAGAACCTGGAGCTAGAAGCAGGCAGAGCCCCAATGTCCAGCTAGTGTAGACCAAATCAGTGAGTTCTATTTTCAGTAAGAGACCCTGTCTTCACAAATAATGTAGACAACAGACACCCAACATTGAGCTCTGGCCTCCACAAATCTGCTCACATACATGAACACAGACACACAGACACACACTAAGCAAGATTTGGGCTTTATAGTGATCTACTGTCTTAAAGAAAGAAAGAAAGAAAGAAATAGATAGGTAGGTAGATAGGTAGGTAGGTAGGTAGATAGATAGATGATAGATAGATAAATAAATAGATAGATAGATAAATAGATAGATAGATAAAATCCTATAAGAATATGAGGTTGTTACAAATGAAAACTCAGCCTTTCTCTTTGACTATGATGTCTGGCTAAGTCTGCTTATCTGTCACACTAATTGATATCCAGAACAGGATCTGGGGCATATGGGACTACTGGCCTTTGCCTACAGTGCCCCTCTTAAAATAACACAAGAGCCTCTCTCCCCGCTCCCTCTGTAAGCTAACCTGCCCTACTTTAAGCATTTTCCTCAGCCAATCGGTGAGCAGAATAGAGAGGATGCTGAAAAAGTTAGCTGTCGAGAAACATGTGAATGTTCCTCCTAATTAAAATCACCTTTTGTGGATATAAAGCAATATCTAACCTAACAAGTCATAACATGAGGCCATCTGTGACCCTGCGGACATGCACATCCCTAGTGGAATGTCCTAAGAAGGGAACGTGCTAATTTTCATTCAGTTGTAGCTAGCTGGACAGTTCCAGATGGTGATTTTACAAGCAAGATGCCAATAGAGGCTACTTGGAAAACAGTTATGGGGTCTCGTGCAGGCAGAAGACATCCATAAAGGCTAGCAGTGGAGAGTTGACCTGGATGATGGGGGTCCAACGTGCCTTCCTCGCCGAGAACTGTACCCCCTAAAACCATGAGCCAAAATAAATTCTTCTTCCCTTAAGCTGCTTCTGCTAGGCATTTTGTCAGAACAAACATTAACTAGCACGACACAGGAATCCTGAGAGGGGGACCTAGGTGGTTCTCACTTTGAGCTCCCAAAGCCTCTTCAAGCAGGCCCAGGTTCTGCAGGGAGCTGTCTGCCTACCTCTGAGCTAACTGCATTGGTGGTGAACATGGAAACAATTGCTCTTCGTGGAACTCAGATCCTGCAAGAACTGATACCCTCCTGACAGCAGGACAGCTGCTCACCTCCACACACCATCAGAGGAAGGAAGCTGGCGCCCACAGACACCCAGAGCTCCTGCTTGTCTAGGTAACACTTGACCTCAAGCTCGCCTACATACTTTCTGTTCTGACGCCCCTAGGGACAGGTTTCTATGTTACGGTCTCTGTTATAGGAGAAAATGAGCCTAGAAGAGGTGCCCCAACCATCTCTCCCAAAGTCCAGGAGGGAGAGGGTAGCCAGGAGTGAGATATGGTTGGTTGTCAGGCCATCTTCTCCCACAGAGCTCCAGATCCCCAAATTGGCTTGACAAGGGAAATACCCAGGAAGCTTGTAAAAGTCCAAACAAAAGCGCACACCCCAAGGGAAACAGATACCTTTCTTTATTCCCTTCTGTAACTCCCATTTCTCCCTCCTCCCTTCCTTTCCTTCACCCCAACTATGCATCTGTCTCCACCTACGAACAACACATCAGAATGGCTGGTATTGTGTATCAGTGCTTGTTAACGACTCCCAGCTGCCTCCGCATCCCGTCGAGTAGGGGAATTCCACGCCAATCTCCTGGGGACTTCACAGATCTGCTGGAAGAAACCTGGACATCACTGTCCTTTTGAGACATTATGCCTGGATCGACTTCCAGGAACGATCATTTGTCAGCCACCCCGTTCCGTCCTTCTGAGACAAGCAGATATCTGTCTTCCTGTCTGCTTCTGGTTATCAATGATGGTGTCATGCCAACTCCAATATCTGCTTGATCGAGAGTCGGTAGTTGAACCGAACGCCACTCGAAGCGGCAAGATGAAAAGCGAGCTCAGCCACTCGCTAGAGAACGGCTTTATGTTCTCTGAGTGACAAGGATCTCAATCGATTCCTCCAAAAGCAAGGAAGGAAAGCGCTCGCGGTACTGAAAACACAGGGCAGTGACAAGCAGCTCCGCTAAATACAATCTTCCTCAGGGACTTTCGGCGGCACAGTGCGGCACTACTGATTTATTTCAAGTGTATATTCAAGGGTTTGTTTTTTTTTCCACTAGCAAGAATTAACTTCTCAACAATTTACTGGGGGAAAGAGATAGTTCTTGTGTTACTAAAGTGCGATTTCACTGTGGCTTAAGCATGGCTTCTCAACATAGCAATTATGTCAGCTTAAAAACTGACTTGACAATGGCCGTGGTTAGGATGGTACATGGAGAGAGAAAGAGAGAATAAACCAAGTTGGAATCATGGGCCAAGTTGAGAAATACAACTCGAAACCACAGAAACTGAAATGCCTTTCTGCGAGTCTTACATAAAGCAAGAGCTCCCTGAGAATAACCGCATGTGAACACCACTGTGCATTTGCTGCTGAGATGACAGTGCGGGTGGTCTCTGGGCGTGTGGAAGACCAGCCTGTACCCATTGGCTCAGAGGCTGCTGGTCTCTCCCCACCTCATGGAATGTCAGGACAGTACGTGGCCCCAACAGGAAACTTGTGACTCTTTACGCACAAATGTTTTCATGCCTGTAACGGATGTAGGTGCTTACCTAAAACAACAACAGTGTATACAATCGCTTTTTAAAAGCTGTTTACATTTTAGGTTTAAACACACACACACTCCATGCCACACATAGGGAATCAGTGCAAGGATGGTAAATGCCTGAGGATTAGAATCTTTTTCTAAAAACAAAACAAAACAAAAACTTATACATTTAGAGAGGGGGGGGATGAAAGAAAGGGGGAGAGCACATGAGTGGCATTCAGGTACAAATCAGACATCTCATTATCTCCTTGCCCTAAGTGGGCTTTCTGGGGATCAAACTCAGGTCGTCAGGTTAGAAAGCAGGCATCTTGCCCACCGAGCTACCTCACCAGCCCTAGACTGGCATCCTCAAAGTAATATCTGAAGCCAGGCATGATGGCAAACGTCTTTATATCCAGCATTTCACTCAGGAGGGAAAAATGGGAGGAGCGGGAGTTCTACGCCAGCCAATAAAAATAAATAAATATTTAACAGGTGAATTTGGTTCACCAAATAGAACTATGTATCTCCAGCTTGTCTTTCCTGGTTTTCTTTTCTTCCGCCCATCCATCCTTCCATCCACCCACACATCCATCCATCCGCCCTTCTGTGAACTCACAATAAGGCATAAATGTGATAATCACAACAGAATGTGACAATGGCAGTGATGATATAAACTGAAATGTGACAAGCGCCCACAAGCACCTACTAGGAGTCATTAATCATGTGTGACAAGCATCCACTAGGTGATTGATCACATGGGACAAGCACCCACTAGATGTCCTGGGATTGATCACATGTCACAAGTGCCCCTTAGGTGTCAGCTGCTCTGAAGAATCAAGTGACTGAGCACCTCTTCCCATACTTACAGAAGAAGAGACCAAGGACTAGGAGACTGGGGACTTTGCCAAAGTTACCATGTTTGTAGGGAACAGAGTAAATATTCAGAAAACTAGATCGCAGATGGATTTGGCAAAGGTTAGACCCCTCTAGGACTCAGGGTCAATAATGGAAAATCAATATGGGAAGAGAAAAAAAACACATGCCAAACTATTGCCCTTAATGAATAGGTATGTCACTGATGCTCTTAGACATGAGTCCTTAGCGCCAACATGGTACTGAGGAGAGAAGAAGGAGAGAGGAATGCTCCACAGAGACAGAGTTACCAGATGAGCAAGGAACAGACCGGTAGGAAGGGACAGTAAAGCTACTGGCCAGAGTCCGCAACCAGACAGATGTGTCTCTGGGGGCATGGGTCCTAAAGACATGAGGTTGAAGGGCCCGCTCACCAGCAATGCCGTCTCAGAGGCCTGGGTTGCCCACAAGAGCAAGCTCTGCTTGCTCTGGCAGCAGAACGCCCCCGAGCAAGTTTGTGTAGAAGCTGAGTTTGCATCCGAGAGTAATCGCTTTGGTGGTTCAGAGGTGGAAACAGCAAAATGACCCTCAGGTCTTCCTCTGTCTACTGATAAGTATCATTCTGAAGACAAGCGGCAACTGAGGAGAAATGAGCAAATGTATACAGAAGACAGCAAATGAGAGAGAATAGCTGCCGATCCTGCATAAGGAGACTCGGCGGAGAGGCGGCGGCGGCTAGACATTTGGAGGAAAATGGCCTGAGTCCTTAATTGAGGGTCTGAGTCTGTCTTCTGATGGGTTTGTTTAACCTCTTTTATTCCTATTTCAGCGAAACAAATTTCCTCTTGGCGATAGAAAATTGGCTAAGAAGCATCGACTCTGACCCCAAAGTGACCTTAATAATCATCCCAGTAGGCAAGGGCTTGTCATCCATCCAATTAATGGGACAAATCTCGTGCATGGGGCAATGAGTTCTACAGGATGCTCGTTCCCAAATGAGCCGGGCCTTTCTGATTCTCTGCACCATTGTCCTAGTGAGCTCAGTGGAGATTTCGGAATCAGGTCAAGCCTAGCCCAACGAGCTAATAGCTAGCATGACCTTCCACAGGATCCGTAATCTTTTGACTTGTCAGATGTGCCTGTCTGTGAATGTGGACAGAACCGTGTGGCTGTGCAGCTGTGCTGCCACCTTGGACATTGCTTTCCTGGGCCCTTTCAGGGACAAGACGGGATGGGGTCACAGCACTGAGCTGAAGTGACCCATGACCAACAGCTGTTACCAACACCCTTGTTACCTTCCTTCCGGCTTCCGCTAGGGTTTCTGTGTCTTCATTTTTGAGACCTGAAAGTATGACTTGGCCTCCATCCTATCAGGTAATGTTTCAAAGAAAACTTAACATACTATTCTACTCAAACTCTTTATTTACCTCTCCATGAGGGAACTTTAGTGACATTAACCATCACACGACTTTACTACATGTGCCCCCTATTAAGACCAGGGCTATCCGGGTGCAATTTTTAAAAAATGGCATGCATTTCTAACAGTCAGGATATCACGGAAATGAACTACATTTCAATTTCAAGAGACTGTGAGCTACCATCCAGGGAGAGTAAGTGTCACAGTTAGACACATGTGTCAGCTTGACAGTGGAGGGTTTGAGCTCTGAGCATATTTGTAGAGAATTAGTAGTTGAATTAAACCCAGAGCAAACCTGAGGATGATGATCTAGTGGATGGGGAAGGCCCAGCCCATGGTGGGTAGCCCTAGTCCCGGGGCAGAAGAATAAAATGGAGGGAACTATTTGAGAAAGGGCATCCTTGTACATACTTGGCCAGACATGCTGATCTGGCAAGTAAGGATCATCCCTCTCTCAGCCTTTATGCGAGATGGTGACCAGTTCCCTAAGCCCTCGTACTGATGTGAGCTATCCTGCCAAGCTGGACTAAGAACCGTAACGGGCTTATAATAAGAGAATAAAACCTTGTTCCCTTAAGCAGTTTTGCCATGATTTTTTATCAGCAACCTTGCACTGCAAACTGTGACAGAAATCACTGCCTCAGGCCAGATCCCGACATGACCAACTTCTGGTTTTGTGCATAAAGCTTTATCGGAATACAAGAAGCCACACATACCATGTGAAATAACTTTTAGATGATCATGACTTTATTTAACACTCACAGTTTCAGCCAATGCTATAGTGATCATCTGCCATAATTAATGGGTTCTTCACGAAACGTGGTGACCCACATCTATGCCAATGTTTTAAGTGACTACTGTCTAATATCAGCAAGGAAATCTATAATGTTTGCTAAAAGTAAAAATATATAGGGATAGGAGGAATAGTGAGAGGTGGGAGAAGATAAATAAATACAGACAAACTTTATGAACCCCTCAAAGCCTGGCTTTCAGCTCCTCTTACAAGGCACTGCCTTATGTCTTTAATCAACATGCAACACTTTCAGTCACTACACGTGACTGTGCCAACTGAACTTAGAGTTCTGTTGAAAGTAAAAAAAAAAAAAAAACAGCAAAATTGTCTATTTTGAAAACATCATATTGGCCAATTCAAAATCCAATTTCATTTTTTCCTCAGCTATGAACACTCCAATTGGAGAAAAATACTTCACCAGACTTTTTTTCACAAGTATAATTACAAAAACAACTTCGAATTAATTTAGCAATTAATCTCTTAACCAAAGCCATGTCCCTGGAGCCTGGCATCACGTAAAGCCATCTGAAGGGCAGTGACAGAGAGGTAGCAGATGGCTTAATCCCAAGCTTAGCCCACTGCTAGCACTAGGGGGGGTACGGAGTAAATCATGAAGTGTGGGCTAACGATTATCTGAAGTATATAAGGAGAAAGCAGATGGGACACATGGGTGCCAAATGCATGGGGATTTGCAGGGTCATATTTGTCATTAAGTCCTCTGCACTCCCATTGACTAGAAGCACCCTAAAGTCCCAAAGTCCAAGGAAGCAGACATGAAGTTCAATGAAGAAGAATCGGGCCCTTATTCATTCAGTGAGTTGGGACCGCAGGTCCATGATGTCTCAGCTGGGTGAATCAAGAATAGCAGGAAGAAAGGGAGAGAGAACTGGCAGAGAAACAGGGACATACACTGTGTCTCATGCTTCATGCTGAGGCCCCGGGACTTTAGGTGGCATGAAAGATCTTAGGATATGCACATTCTCTCTATGATTATGTCTGACCAGCCCACCAGTTGAAAGTAGATGTCTTATCTCTATCTTTCAATCCATGAATCACCTTAAAATCTCTCAGATCTTGCTAGGATCAAGACAAGAAGCAAGTGCAGGGCCATAATGCCTGTGCATGCCATGTGATGAGCTCATTAATATCATATGACAAGCTCATTAATATGTGATGAGCTCATGAATGTCACCTGATCAGCTCATGAATGTCATGTGATGGGCTCATGAATGTCACGTGATGAGCTCATGTATGTGAGTTGATCTCAACAGTCAGCACTGGAGAAGCTAGGTGATCATTCATGTCACAAAACTTGGAAAGTGAGGCCTATAGATAGTAAGTTGTTTGCCCAGAGCCATGTGACTAATAATAAAGGGTAGAACTGAATTTAATACTAAGCCCTCAAAAACCTGCTGCTTCTACTCAAGAAAGGGTTGTGGACTATTGTCCCTGTGTTAGCATATTGTTGCCCCTGGAGAGTCTGGACATCAACTGTTTTGTCAATCAAGTTTTATTAGAATGCAGAATCTATGGTTGTTTTGTCAATAAAGTTTTACTGGAACACTCTGTCTATGGCTGTTTTGTCAATAAAGTTTTATTGGAACACATTGCCCATGGGCTGCTTCGGTGCTACAATGGAATAGCTGAGTGTTTGCAACAGAGAATCCATACCTCTAAGGTCTATTTACCCTTTGACCTTTCAAAGAGAAATGCACTGACTGTTATGCGAGTATACAAGTTCATGTTTCATGTAAGCTCTTTTATTTTAATGAAAGATAATTGTATAACCTACTTTTTGACATGTTTTTAAAAGTATTATATTAATAGGTTTGACACTTCAAGAGCTTAGTGTCAATATGTAGACATGAGCACAGAGGGAGGGACCTTTCCCTGGTGTTTTTCTGTATACTACATCTCTCATGACATGAATTTTCAATGACTTATGGTGACAAAAGGAAAAGATAATCAATTAGCAGATTTCTCAAAAGTTCTTAAAAATCAAAATAAAGCTTTAAATTGAAAGTGTTCATGATAGTTAAAAATCTGCTCTCTGCTTCCTTCTTTTCCATTTTTACACTGTGTCGAAAGGCAAAGCCACACAATCCTCTGGGGGCAAAACCAAGATGGGATTCTCAAGTTGAGCAAAGACTTAATGCAGAACAGTTGGCTAAAATACTCTTAGAACTGAGTTATGGAGAAAAGGAAAGATGAATCCATAATTTACACTTCGTTCTTCAGAGTAATATATCCCTAAAAATTGGGGGTTTATTTAATCACCCATAGCCCACCCACTGCCATAGACGGAATGGAGACAGAAACCTTGCAGACTAGGGATCCAAGAATGTTCTATCTGGGTTAGAAGGCTCTAGTTCTGAAAGTAATTTAGTGGAAAGTGAAAATAAATAACTGCGCTAAAGATTTTTCTCCTCAAATGTTTAATAAGTAAAAGAGAGAAAACCTTTGTTTTAACCTTTAGGAAAAAAAAAACACAATTTGATCTGATTTTTCTTAGTGAAACGAAACCTAGACTTCTTTAAATTATATTAAAGACAGAAAGTTTAGAAGAGAAAATAGAAACCCACGATGAAAACTGAAGCTATAGAAAACCTTAGTATTATTTATGTAGGTTAATATAAATTTCCTATCAATCTCAATTAGTTTCCAAGACCAAGCAAGTCTTTGACCAATGACATCTGGGCAGCAATTGGAATCAAACAACTCACATCCTGTACTATATGCCATCCCCAACTTTTAAAACTGCGGGACTAGAATCCTGTCATCTGTGTGCCTGGGATCTATGGAATGTTAATGGGAAAACTGTATTCCTGGAACAGCCAGTTCTTGAAGTGGCTGAACTCTTTTTAGGGAGTATTCAAGTGGGGAATTTCTAGTCAAGGACACAGCTACAACCAGGAGCAGAAATGTATATGGCCACACAAGCAACGGGCTGTGGTTTCTAAGTCCTTCAGAGAACATGCCAATGTTTGGCAAGAATGCTCACCAGGCACCGGGGTATCTGGCTCCACACCACAATTCCAGCTTAAATAAGAATTTGCTTTAAAATGTAGTGTGGTGGCAAATTACCAGTCTTTGGTTAGGAACTTTCCAGTAATGTCCAGAATAATTTGACCTGAGAGGTACTAGCTAACCACCAATGCCATGAACCCTGAGAAGAACGATCTAGAAGCAGAAGGAGAGAGGTTTCTGAGCTGACCACCCAGGAGAGCGGAGAACAGCAGAAGAAATGAATTAAAAAGAAAATGAGCAGAGCCTGAGGTGGCCGAGAGGTGGGCAGGTAGTCAGAGCCTGAGGTGGCTGAGAGGTGGGCAGGTAGTCAGAGCCTGAGGTGGCCGAGAGGTGGGCAGGTAGTCAGAGCCTGAGGTGGCTGAGAGGTGGGCAGGTAGTCAGAGCCTGAGGTGGCTGAGAGGTAGGCAGGTAGTCAGAGCCTGAGGTGGCTGAGGGGTGGGCAGATAGTCAGAGACTTAGGTAGCCGAGGGGTGGGTAGGCAGGGCACTTGGAGCCTTAAGAAAACTGGTAGCAGTGAGCAGAAATGTGTTTCCAGGTGCCTTGGATGCACCAAACACTGCCACACAGAAAGCGTCCCTGTGAGAACTTGAATCTTAAGGTGATAAGTCTCTGGTGCCAACTTCCTACACAGAATACTAGAAAAGAGAGGCTGGAGTCACAGACCACAGAAACTACTAGCAATTTCGGCAAAGACACAGCAATTTTTTTATTGCACACACACACACACACACGTGTCTATGTACATCAGAGGGTACTGTGTGTTCCTGTGAAGACCCAAAGGTGACTTCAGGAATTATCCTGGATTTCTTCTACCTTCTTTTTTCTTCCATCTGGAACTTCCCAGGCTCCGTCTTCTAGAGCCCAAAGTATAGGCCACCATCATTTCTGCCTGGCAGTTTTACGTGGGATCTGGGATCTGAAATCATGTCCTTCTGCCTGCAAGACACAGTCTTAATCCCTGAGCCATCTCTCCAGCCCCAAAATATACCATTTAAAAATGTTTTTTAGGGGCGCCCGGCTAGCTCAGTCTGTAGAGCATGAGACTCTTAAAAATGTTTTTTAAAGGAAAAAAATTGAACATCAAGGGACCCCTTGTGGATTGAAATGCACACACTAACTTTATTTGGATCCTTTTACAAATTTAAAAATTGGGACAGAAAAAGGAAGAGGGAAAAGAATGGTGGGAATGATGAGAGACGAAGGAAACCACAAATGCTGGTTGTTCTATAGGTTTTGCTGTTTTTACAGAGCTGGGATAAAACACGGGCCCTTGTTCATGCAAGGCAAAAACTGCCTCACAAAGAGATAACTGTAATCCTCAGCTCAGGGCATGGAGCATGGGGATAATTTGCTACTTGACATTACAAGACCAATATAGAAAGGCATAGTGGACAACATATAACCAGAGAGTGAGAGGTAACAAAAAGAATCACCTTGGATTCGGACAAATTTGGGCTTGAGGTCTGGAGGCGATACTTGCTACACCCAGGAGAGTGGTTTAGCCTCTCTGTGCTTGACCCTGCCACTTGGTCCACAGGGATGATAACAGAAAGCATCTAGGGCTAGTGTAAGAAATCAAAGCGGCCAGACATGTCTCAGAGCTTACTTAACACAGGTGCTAGGGCAGGGCTCAGCCAGTGAAGTGCTAGTGGTACAAGACCTGAGTTTGATCTCCAGTGCTCACATCAAAGTCAGGCACGGCATGTGCCTGTGATCCAGCGCCAGAGAGGCAGAGAAAGGAGGATCCCTGGGTACACTGGCCAGTTCAAGCCAACGCGGCGAGCTCGCAGTTCAGGGAGAGACCCTTTCTCAGAAAAATAAGGTGGAGAGTATTTGAGGAAGAAAAGTGGTATCAACTTCTGACTTCCTGCATACGCACATGTGCATGTGCGCCTGAACACACACAGGTACACACAGACAAGCTTACACACACTTGCACACAGAAAGAGCTTAGAACAGTGCCCTGGGATGGAATCAAACGATAAATCAGCTAGCAACTACTCCTTGCTCAATGTTACAAGCAGGGCCTATCAGGCTTGTACAGTATTCTCTTCCCCACCTGGCCCTCCCCGAAGAGGAAACATGAGAAAACACATCTCTCTTAGGCAGGCACAAGAAGAAACTGGTTCTGAGCTGGCAATGTCTCTTTGGTCTGTCGTTCCAGTTTACACGTGAGGGAACGTTAATGTGTGGAACGAGGAGGTGCTGATAAGGCCAGGGTAACGCATGTTTTTCTGGCAGCCACTCACCAGCACTTACAGTCACGTCTGACAGATCTCAAATCCGCAAAGTCCTGAACTGTCATTCACTGCTGGACGGGAGATTTCACAATTGGCAGCGCGTCAAAAGCAAGCTCACTCCGTTTCATGCACAGTTCCGCCACCACACAACAATGCTCAGCCACGTGCAATCCTGTACTCTCAAGACACACACAGAGTATGCCAGAGGGTTCTAGAAGGCAACCCCTGGAGTCTGAACCTGAGATAAGAAAACCCCAACTGCAGGATTAGGGTACAATGGGTGATTGTTCCCTCCAAGGTTCTGAGCTGGGCCACTACAGCAAATTCAAAGCCCTTGGATTTGATGATTTTGCCGGTACTCTGGCAGCTGCTGGTACCAGCAAGCAGACACAGAGGGGCTCGCTGGCCTGGGCAGGCTGATTGAGGGGTGCTCTAGCTGGAAGCCAAGCACAGCTGCACTTCGGGAATGAAGTGGCTGTCTGTAAGGTCCTCTGAGCCACAGCCTCAATCTGAAGACTCGGCCATGTTTTTCACTGTGGAAAGAGACTGAGTTGGTCTAAAAGAGGAGAAATGACCTTGGCATGGATCCTGGATGACACAGTTTGTGTGTATGTGTGTGGGGGGATCAGGTCTACACCACAGTGTTGGAATTTCCAATTGAAGATCCTTTCTTCACATCACTCATCTGCCCAGAGAACTGCAAATTCCCATCTCCTCAGCTCAGCCTATCGCAGCCCTCACGGCCCGGGGACAGCGGTGTCGCCCACATCATTACTTCATCCTTGGCACCCCTGAACTATGATTAACTCAATCCCTGAGCTTCAACTGCCTCACTGAAGAAAAATTAAATGAAGCTATTTATTAATAAAACCAAAACTACCATGTGGAAGGAGACACCGAGATGGCTTGCTCCACAGGCGAGGCAGCCGTTAAAAACAAACACTTGGAAAGAAAATCCTGTAATTATGATGTAGCTGGCCATGAGTGTCTTCCTTAGCACAGGGTCTGACTCTTTCCCTCCCTCTTCCTTCCCTCCTTCCTCCTCTTTTTTCATTTTTCCCTCCTTTTTCTCTCTCTTCAGGAATGCATGCATACATTCCGTGCATGCATACATTCATGTGTATGTATGCTCGTGCATGTGTACCTTCACGTGTCTGTGTGTGTACTTGCCCCGGCACATGTGTGGAGGTCAGAAGATAGTCTGGGCTATTGGTCCTCAGTGCTGTCTCCTTCAACCTTGCTCGAATGGGGCTCTGATGTTCACTGGTGTCTGTGTGTATGCTGGGCTGGCTGATCAGCCACTGCCGTGGATTCTCCCATCTCTGCCTTCAGTCTCACCACAGGAGCACCGGGAGCACCCCGACCACATCTACCTACATTCTGGGGATCCAAACTCGGGTCTTCATGCTGCGTGCTGAGTGCTTATTGGTGGAGACATCTCCAGCAAAAGAGAGGTTACTTGGCCCTGAATGTCCTCAAAGTACATTTTCCCTCCATCGAAAGAGGCACTGAAAACATCTTTGTATCATGACGCATCTGGGCCAGCAAGATGGCTCAGGGGGATAAAGGCAATTGAATGCAAATCTAACGATCTAGGTTCAACTCCCAGAGTTCACATGGTAGAAAGAACTGACTTCTGAAAGCTGTCCTGTGACTACTGCCATATGCATGCTGTCTCTCTCTGGTGGTGCAGTCTCTCTCTCTCTCTCTGTCTCTGTCTCTCTCTCTCTCTTTCTCTTATTTTTGCTCTAATAAATAAATAAAATTTTCACCAAAGACAGTACATCCTACAATCACCTGAGCTTTTATTAGACCCTTTTACTAGGGCTTTAATAGTGTCTCCCCTCTCATAGCTTGGTCTGAGAAGCTGTTACAGGATCAATGACATGTCTCATAATGAGGGTGACTCAGTGTCAAGAACATAAGGTCCACCTTAACAGGACCAATATAAATGAGCTTTCTCTCTGGTGCCAAGACACCACCACAGCCTTGCATCTTCCTGGCTGTTCATCTGATAAAGACATTACAACGGCAAGGAATTATGATGCATAGCCTTGCACTGGAACACTCACACATTCTTGGCCTTGAACGCTTTGGCGAAATGCTGCACGCTTTGGAGCAGAGCGAGATCCAGGGTCATGGCCTCTACCTTGGCTTTATGCTGGAACGAGAGAAAATAAAAAAAAAAAAGAGATGATTTAAAAAAAAATAAAAAAAAACTAGCAAGCTTAGTTCATGGTATCAAGTTACACTAAATGTGTTAGGGAACATGTTGGAATTCCCCTGTTTAATATTAGATGCCCGGAGAGGGTATAAATCATTGGGCTGAGTGAAGAACAGGCTTTTCACTGCCAAGTCCAGGGAACACAGGAGGCTGAGGCTTTGCTGAAGCTATGGCTGGGGGTTGGAAGGATTCCATTCAGAGGAGGGAAAGGGTTCCAGGGCATCTTCTGCTTGCTCCATATTTCAAAGACCTGTCCGCAGAGCAGTGCCCCCGGAAGCCAGTCTGGCTGTCATGAAACGGACAACATTGTTCCATGCAGCATTTCAAATGTCTTCCCACTGAGAATGCATCCAAAATTAAGCACAATTCAGCCAGATGTACAGCACTGAGGAGGTGGAAGCGAGGGCATCTCGCGTCTGAAGTCAGCCGAGCTTTGGGGTTAATTCCAGGCCAGCATGGTTTACACAGTGAGATCTTGTTACCGCCCCATATCTGAAACGATTAAAGACGGGGCTGGAGACATAAGTTAGGAATGAGCTTGGCAGGCAAGCGCGATTTGCTGAGTTCAAACCTCCAGAAAAACAAGTCAAAAAGCCAGGTGTGATGGCGCGCTTGCCCTCTCAGCGTTGGATTCCCTGGGAATCACAGGCCAGCCATTGGCTCCTCCTAGGGAGCACCATGCCAGGGAGACCACGCATCAGACAGAAAACACACACCCAGACAAGTAGGATGGCTCCCAAGGAATAACAGCAGAGAGGAATCAGACCTGGCCTCCCCCATGCTTGCACACACATCACACACCACATACACATACACACACACACGCACATACGCGCGCACACACACGCACGCATGCCCCACACAAATGCACCCATAAACTTATAAAGACTACATACCACATACATGCAGACATAGACACACATACACCCACATGAACACACACACAAACTTGTAAAGAACACATACCTCATGCCTGCACACACACATTTACACCCACATGAACACACACACACACGTATGTGCACATGAACTCATACATACACACAAACTTGTAAAGATCACACACCACATGCATGCAGACATACACATACTTATACTCATATGAACACACACAAACATACAAACTTGTAAAAACCACACAATACATACACACAAACTTGTAAAGACAATTCATATACCCAAAGTGGAAAAGCATGTAAGACTCATGGGAAGCTACATTCTGACTGGCCTGGATCCCCAAGAGAATCCTGGGTATCGCCAAAGACTCACACTGGTGGGAGCTTTGATATAATGACTAGGAGAATAATGGCTGCCCCTTCTCACCTTCGCAATTACACTTAGCCCCCAAAATGACTGAACGACAGGAAGTACACTCCCCCCATTTTACACTGCAGCATCTTTAAAGAACCCTCGACAGAGAAAGATTGACCCCAAATTAGTCAGATGCTAAAGCCAGAGCTCTATCCCGGCAAGACATCAGGACCAGAGAGCCAGAATTTGATGCAATCAGGTTCTGGAAGCTCAGATCTTGGGGTTGTTCTTTCAGCTTGCCTGATGTTGAAGAAGCCCTCCCAAACTTTTAGGTCTGGATGGACTTCAGGGGACAAGACTAAATGCGACTCTTTGACTCACATCCTCTGAGAATATCCAGAGCCACCTGTCTGTCTAGGTACAAAGAACGCCATGAAACAAATGGTCATCTTGAGAACTGTAGTCTAGACTATACTGCATACGACTAAGGAGAATAACAGGACCCCAATAATGTTGTGAAGCCTCTCACAAAAGGTACTGCTGAGAGCCTGTCCCTCCCCGTCTTAATGGGGGAGGGGAGATTGGGATTGCGCTGAGATGTTTAGAATATCTATAACTGGCTTTTCCTGGCCACCTCTGTCCTGACATCTAACCCAAGTCCTAAGCTTTGAACCATGAACATTAGCAAGAAAAGTTCAAGGCCAAAAAGACAGAAACAAATGACAACCACAACCTGTAAAGACATCTGAGTGTGTCACAGCCGTGTAGAGAAAGCTAAGGCCTCAGAATGATAAACAAACCCACATTCTTTCCTGCTCTAGCAACCTGTATTTGTCTGATAAGTAAAAATCCCACTGACAGTATAAATTTGTCCACGGTTACCTTTCATTCCCCGCAGAGATCCTTGAACATCGTAAAGACTCAGGTACTTAATGTGACATTAACGGAAGGAGACCGAGTGCCTCCCCAGCCATGAAGCTCTATGGTCCGCACCTTACAGCACTGGGAGCAAGAAGCCATCACGAAGGGAAAGGCAGGCATTCATGATGTAGTGCAGAGGGGTGGAAATGAGAGAATTCCTCGCTGCCCACAGCCCTGTGGGAACCTAGAGGGTATGCGAGGTGGACATTATGAAAATATTCAAACCTATTTTTCCCTCATGAAAAGGGAAGAATGTTCCTAGATGGTGACCTCAAAGCATACTCTGAGGACAAAGATAGCAGGATGAGTGACCTGCACATTTTTCTCTACACAGAACTTCTAGCTTGTTCTCCCCACTTTCACCTCAAAATGAAGCTCAGAGCTGCCACCACCACTAAGGAGAGAATCAGAACATTCAGGTCCAGGGGGAGCGAGGGGTCACAAGCCATCAAGCGGTTCAGCAGGCTAATCCCCGTGCATCTAGTTACGAGACTTGATGGAAAGTGACTCAGATCCACATGCTAATACCCAGGTCCCTCTCCACATTCTCATGTGTCTGCGACCTGCCCTGCGAAATGTACAGGACTGGGGCGAGCACAGTGATGTCGGGGGTAAGGAGGACACTGGTTCTGGAACTAGGGTAGGGCATGCCTGTCTGTGTGTGCTGGGGTGGAGGTGGGGGTGGTCCTTCAGATGGCTTCAGCATCACAGAAACGCCCATGATGGCTTGTGTCCTAAGTGCAAACAGAGTAGCCACACTGCGCAGAAGCTATGTTGAGGGGTGAACTGTGGATTGTTAGGGGAGGGATAGCAAGAGACTCAACCCACCATGTGGTGACTTGCAGAAACCACTCATGGTCAGGCCACAGTGTGCCGTCGGGTCAAATGCAGACACTTTAATTTGGTACTACTGCTAGACTAAAGAGGTCAGAATGGTATAGAACGTCCCACGAATCCCACACACCCACCATTTAGCTCCCCCCAGAGGTGGTATCTTGCCTAAGTAGAACATACTATCAAAACCTGAAAGTTCAACACAGGTACACTACAGTTTATGAGAACGCAGTCATATGGGGTTTCATCAGTTTGGAGGTATATTCATCCTCCTTCCCTGGTGGGTGTATCTTTGTGCCAAATGGTAAGACCAAATTTGGCACATGTAACGACGCACATAACCAGCACCATATTCAAGATACAGAAATGAATTACCACCAAAATAAAAGTGAGTTTTATTAACAGGTGTTTGGGGCATGTGGATGTATGTGTGTGTATATGAGTGGATGTATATGTGTGCATGCATGCATGTATGTATGTGTATACACATATATATGCATGTGTATATGTATGGGGAAGGGTATATGTATATGTGTGTTTGTGTATATGTGTGTGTGTGGGGGGGTGTACACGTGTGTGTGAATATGGACATGCCACAGTGCACAACAATCATCGTCATCCACCTTGTTTGGACTTGGGGGGGGTCTTTGTTGCTTTTCCACTGCATAGACCAGGCAATGTTTCCCACACACGTCTAGGAATTCTCGTGTCTCCACCTCACCTCTTCCTGGAGGAATGCTGGGATTACAACACCTATACTAGGCTTCTGGCTTTTACAAAGTGTCAGAAAAGACATAGATGGCCCCAAATATGTCAAGCAAGTAACTAGAGCTGGGCGTCCGACAGGAGAAAAGAAGCAACTTAAGAAGGAAAGAAGAAAGGAAGGGAGGGAGGGAAGGAAAGAGGGGGGGGGGCAAGGTTCCAGATCTTTCTATTCTACTTCTAAACCCCCTTCCTTTGTTTAACAGAAGGAACTTCCTGCGAAGAATATTCAGTCTTGAAATGCTGTAAAATGCCTATCTCAGCCTTTTCGCAGATTTCACTCTTCCCTCCAATCACACCTGCACACAGGTTTGCCATCACAGGCAAAATAGAGATGTTAATTTGTTTCCAATTATGTATACAGATGCTCCAACCCAACATATTAAC
Source organism: Typhlomys cinereus (assembly GCA_023101885.1). Lineage (NCBI taxonomy): Eukaryota > Metazoa > Chordata > Mammalia > Rodentia > Platacanthomyidae > Typhlomys > Typhlomys cinereus. The sequence continues at coordinate 349,756 of JALPQD010000547.1, forward strand.
ACGGAGCTGCCCAGGTGGCACCCCACGCGAGATGCATCCGGAAACTTCTTAGCTGGCTGGGAAGCCCATCTGCTCTCGATCCCCAAGGCTCAGCCAGGGGGATGCAGGTGAACACATGTTCTCATCTCCCACTGCTCCTGGGACGCAAGTGCACTCAAGTATGGCAGAGTGGACAGACACCTTCAGGACACCAAGTCTGCACGGTCTACTGGCCGGGAAATGCTCGAACCTGCTCAGTGATTCAGGGGTCCATATGTCAGCAATCAAAGAGGTGGCTGGTGGCTCTTCTACTACAGTGAATGCTTGAAGCATTTTGTGACTACAAATCAGCCAAGTGTGACTGAGACGTGACACCGCCTGGCACCAGAAGAGCCATATGGAGAGCCGTGTGTGGTATTTAAGCAGCAAAGTGGCAAGATGACATCGCTCTCTGCAGAGACGCCCAACAGCCACGTGGGTACCTCGGCAGGGCCCTAGTGCTGCTATAACCAGGAAAGCCCTGGGTCTTGGCTGTCTTGTTGGGGAACGTGTGCAACCATATTTACCTTGCAAGAATAGAGGTGTGTTACATCTGTAAATTCTGGAGTGCTTCGAAAATGCTATAATCATCACCGCATTGATGTCTATGGCTAAAGTGGAACACCCACTGGTCTCCAATAAATAATCCATTGTGGTAATGACATGTCTCTCCTGCTAACTTTAGGAAGTTCATATTAACTAGCTCATGAAGGCCTCAATAGCACTTCTGGGAAGATTGGCATGTGACCCCTGGACAGGAAGAAGGAGGTCACTGTACCCCTTGAGCCATCGCGTAACTCCCCACTTCCCAAGTTCTAAGTGTGTTAGGAACACTGAACTGTAGACTCAAGCTAGACTGGCCAGGGGGCGACACAGGCAAGTTAGTTCTCCTTTGCTAAATGGGAGGTATAGCAGCTGCCCTGTCAGGAAATGAGGGGTGTCTGAGGACCAACCTAGTCAGTAACTCCACATCCCAACTGTGGCTGTTAACTGTTGACAGATCACCATCCACAGATGGGCACTGGCATGCAGGGCCACTGGGCACCTGTAGGGGGGCAGTACTGTCATCTTCTCATGCCACAGAGATGCTGGCCCATGAGCTCTCCCAGATGGCAAGAGGCAAAGCCATGATACACAGGGAGCCCTGACTTTCCAACCACTGCCTCTACAGAAATGCACAATGCCCATGCAGCCCTCCTCGCCTCTGTCCAACACTCTTCCTTGTCCCCATAGCAGAGACCCCATAACAACTGAGGAGACTATCTGAGCCCTATAGACAGACAGAGCAGCATGCTGTGTGCTCAGACCATGCATGGGAGACAGAGAGCATTCCCAAGAGCGAACCCACGCGGCCCCTATCCAATGCAACAAACCGTCTAACTGCACTGGTGTGGCAATTACAAACACCTGTAACATGTGACATGTGGCTTCTCCTTCAGGAGGAGATAAAATCTCCATGACATGGACATCTTTTCCACCATGTTTACAGTGAGAAGCCCAAGGGCCATAGCTGGTAAGAGATGGGTGGACGGCGGAGATGTGGCCCCACCCGAAGGACATGCACCTTGGGAAGACCATGCCGGGCTCTGGCGACGCCGTCATTCCCCAACATGCAGCTCCAGCGAGCGTCTGAGGAATTAACATCCGCCGTATATTCTCATCGGCTCTACTTTAGATCATATTTATTTCATACCCTTAGAATTTACAAGAGAAGCATTATCACCACGAGAAAGAACAACAGTGTAAGGAAGGCGATAATCTACATCCAGAGCTGATTGCTAATGGCATCTCGCAAATTCTAATCCAATGGACCTTAATTGCATTATGCAATTCCTCTTTACACACTCTCAGTCCTGATTTTACGCCCTGAAGCCTTAAATAGGAGTTGTCACATTTACAACGGTAAGAGACACTGGCGCTGAGCGCATTATTGACATGACATTATTCACTGAACTGCACCAGGGACCTAACGAAACTGGTTTAATAATTCATCCATATACTACGCGGGACTTCAGAACGCTAATTTTTCCAGCACTGCTTAAGGGATGCTAATGGTGGCAGAGTGTGCTAGTGTCTTCAACGGGGAAATGCACCCGGAAAGAGACGCTGCCCTGCAGCCCTCAGCCAAGGAGGCCCGAAACTGTCGGGAGCAGACTTGTGGGGGATCAGCCGCAACCTCAGACCAGCCCAGGGATGATGAGAGCGCACGAATAAATTCTGATCAGACACGCAGGGAAGGAAGCATCGAAGAATCGCATTCCTAGCTAGACAGCCAACCAAACCACACATCATTTGGTTATTAATTATTTTCCTCTCCTGGTTAATTTCAGACAGGCTCTTACTATGTACCCCCTGATTGCCTTAAAGGGTGATCCTCCTGCTTTGGCCTCTCAAGCTCTGGGATTATAGGTATGCACTGCCATGGCCAGCTTACTCTTCTGCTTTTAATAAGAAAGTGATCAAAGGAGGGAGAGAGGGAGGGAGAGAGGGAGGGAGCGAGGGAGGGAGGGAAGGAGGGAGAGAGGGAGGGAGGGAGAAAGGGAGGGAGGGAGAGAGGAAAAAAGAAACAAAATAAAAAATACTCTTGGAAATGACTACACACTTTGAAATTGGAAACCAAACCAAAATGATCCTTGGCTAAGCCTTGGATTTGTCCTAAAACCTTGAAGAATAAGGCTGAATGTGTCATTTCTAACCTTGAAGTCAGCCATCACCCCTCAACCCTCACGTGGGGCCCCTGTAAGCCCCACATACCTCCCTCTGCCAAAGTACACAAACGTCCCTAATGAGAAAATCATGACATGTCCTTCCTCATTAGGCACAGGCCAAAGAGAAGACTGTCTTGTGTTGCTGCAACTCAATTTAAAAAAAGTGTATCAGTCTCTCTCTCTCTCTCTCTCTCTCTCTCCCCCACCCCGGTCTCCCTCTCCCTCTCCCTCTCCCCCTCTCTCAGACCGTTCCAGGAGAAATCACGCCAGATAACAGCTTATTTAATTTGGTCATGTGAGTTACGAGCCATGTAAAACAAAACTATTAAAAATGCTTAGACAGTAATTGGCACTATTTTGCACTCTGGATAAAAAACGTTTATCTTGCCAGAAACGAGTAAGAGAGTGAAAATACTCACTCCCCAAACCTTGCAGCTCTCTCCATACCACGCATTCCCTTGGCAGCTTTGTAGTGTCTGAAGCAGGACCAGGAGCCATGCCAGAGTCTGGCAGGCGGGTGTCTCTGTCCCTTGCTGCTACAGAAAGAACCCCACCCCCTTTCATTTTTTTTTCTCCTCAAAGTGAATTTTTCATCCTAATGTAAGTGATGATTTACGTTAACTATAGGTAAAACATGGCTACATTTTCCTGAAGGATTACAGGCGAGGAGAGAGGAGTTAAAGCAGAAGCGTAAAAGCTTTCTCTGTCATAATATTTATTATAATGGCATATAAAATACCTGACATAAATAATACATGACTGAAGGTAAATTCATGTGATGAGGAATCCTTCAGCAGATACCATTACTTTGGACGGCTGTAGTTTTATACACAGCTGAAGACTCTTAATAAGCAAGTCCTGCCTCCTCAGTAATATGCAAGATATCAGAGACTGTACTGAAAGCCAACACACTGGACACCAGATAATTTACTGTATAATTATAATCGCCGCAGAAATACTCTGTATATAAATATAAATATTACATATTTAATAAGTGCCTTATTTATGAAACCTGCGAGAGCACCCTACTTTGACGTTGTTGATCAGAAGGGAAAAAAAATCAACGTCCCTCCCTCTACCTGACTGAATTCAGAAAGAGCTACACAGATCCAGATGGGGTCTGGATTCTCCACTGGTGATCTTGTGACAGCAGACAGTGAGGAAGCTGAAGAAGAAGAAGTCATACAATTGGGCTTGGAGAGATGGTCCAGAGATAAGATTCTGCTTATCAAGCAGAAGGACCTGAGTTCGGATCCCAGGTCTCATGTAAAAACTCCAGGCAGAAATGGCAGCAGTGAACTGCACTTCTGGCCCTCGTAGATGGAGCCTGGAGAATGAAATCCCAGAGGGAAGGAGAAAGGAGGTAGAAGCAATCCAGGATGATTCCCGAAGCCCAAAGGCACCCTAGGTCCTCAACAGGGACACACAATTCTCTCTCTCTCTCTCTCTCTCTCTCACACACACACACACACACACATGCACACACACACACGTACACATGTCAAATAAGTAATTAAAAAAAAAAACAGAAGCATACAAAATGCATCTACCCTTGTTTGAAGGATTTTTTGTCCTTCATGAAGAGCCTGCTCAGCGGGAAAGACCTCAAAGTGGAAGCTTTAGCTTCCCTGCAACTCCTGGCCAGAGAGGTGTACTGGCATGCAGCAGCTAGAAGTTGGGGTGCAGCACAGAACAAGACCCCATCATAAAGAAGGACCCAGCTCCAAAGACCAGAAGCATGGACGGACCTACATGGGTTACGTCAGGGGAATTTGGATTCACCCTAAGTGATCTTCAAACTTGATCTTACTTACCTTCAGTGGTAGAAACAAAAGTGGTCCACTGAAGCAGAGTCCACGCCGTGCAGGAGAGGGGGAGGAAAAACTGAAGAGAGCCACTGAATCCCACCACAGCAAGCAAAGTGCCACAGCAGTAGAATGATGCTAATTCCTTCAGGATGTTCACCTTTCATGCACGCAAGAGCACTGGACGGCATCTGTACGCATGTAGCACTGAGCCGCAGGTGTGGCAGCACCACCACACGCTAGAGCACTGGACAGCGTCTGTACACGTGTAGCACTGAGCCGCAGGTGTGGCAGCACCACCACACGCTAGAGCACTGAACAGCGTCTGTACACGTGTAGCACTGAGCCGCAGGTGTGGCATCACGACCTGGCCTCCCTCAGTTAGCACTGAAAGTGATCTCAAGGGAACTCTGCTTCCTCCTCGTGGACCAGGGGGTGTCCAGGCTTCGGGAAGACAACTGAGTCAGTCATTCTTTCCAGAACTACCATGCCCTGCACAGTGGGAGCATTTTACTAGAACATTCCATGCCTCCCTTCCCCTCTCTGTGAAAATGCAACCTATGAAAACCTATGTTATTGTCCGGCTCAATGATGTAGAATGCCTGAAAGGTACCGTGACATCCGGTAACTGTTAGCTATTGGTTTTGATTCAAAGACGATTTGACTTACTTCCAATTTTTTCCCCTCAAAAGCAACAATAATTAACTTTGTTGGTATCAAGTCCCCATCCCCTCAGTTGGGGAACACTTTTGGAAATAAAATCCATAGGTCAGAGGTCAGCCACATTTTAAATTTTGACACACTTTTTTGTTGTTGGGTGTCCTCCAAAAAGGCAAAGGCAATTTTCATTGTTACAAACATTGCAGGAGAGGTTACAGAAGAAAATCAAAACAGCCCGTAACTCACCTAGACACTGATAGTAAATTAAAAGGTACAGCTTTATATCCCTGCCTAAAACACTTGATACACCACGAGGGGCACAGGGCCCGCTTTCAAGACACGCTTTGTTCAGAACAGAGTGAATGGGCACACAGCATGCCACCCCAAGGCGAGGCCATGTCAGAGGACGAACTGAAAGCAGGCTGGTAGCAATGGTCACAGTGACCATCGGCAAGACCTTTGGAAATCTAGGCTGGCGAAGCGCATGCAGGAGGCTGCATTTGAGCTCAGCGTGCAGAGGGCAATGAACACATAATAGCAACCACACGCGTGAGGAGCATGCATGACAGTTATCTCTAATTTATGGGTGGATCTAAGGGAAAGCAACCGCTCCAAGGTTCTGCAGAAGCAAGGCAGGGGCTCCAACAGAAACTAGGAAAGATAAGAGCCTTGGTTTGTTCCTGTTCACCACCACATCTCCCCCGCAGCCTTTTGAAGATGCTCACCCTTGGCAGAAGGTCAGAACCCAAAGTAACTCACAGTTCAAAGAAAGGGTGGTTTGGGTATCATGCAGATTAGTGATGTGGTACTACACTTGAAAAAGGCGTTAGAGGCCTGGAGAGATGGCTCAGGGGCTAAGTTTCTGTCTTGCAGGCAGAAGGACCTGAGTTTGGGTCCAAGAAGCAAAAATGGCAGCAACCCAGGAAGACAGAGTCTGTGAAATCCTGGAGCAAAGCAAAACAGAGGTAGAGCAATCTAGGATGATTCCCAATGTCACCCTTGTGCCTCCACAGGGACACAGAGTGCCCTCTGATACACACACACACACACACACACACACACACACACGCACATGCACACGCACACACATATATACACACCTCCACAGGCAATAAAAGAAACAAAGTGACGTTCTATTGTGCAGAAGAAAATTTGACATTTAAATTAAAATTCAAGAGTAACAGAAGGAAGGAAAAAGAGGAGAACCAGAAGGAGAAAACAAGGTTGAATATCTTTACTTTCTACACCATCAAAAGGGAAGGGGGGCAGTGCCTAAAGGAGAGAGAGCCAATCAATCCCCCTACAAGATGTACCCAAAAAAAGTGATAATAAATGAAAAGCCTTGGTAGCAAAGAAATACAAAATGAAACGTAAATTAGTATAACAATCAATAGTCACAAGAAGTAGGTATTAGGCAGTTTTTGGTCTCTGAAGGTCTTGGAAGGGCATCCCCCACTGCTGGGATTACTCTGAAGGAACACACCCTTTGCCAGCTTCTCCCAACTCTGTTCGTGAAAGGATATGGAGATTAGGTCCCCGCTGTAACTGAGTTTACTATGAGGTGGGCGCACAAGATCAACTGGGTTGGGCCCCAAATGACCCGACCAATGATATGCCCAAAGCTCCAACCAGGTTTATAGAAACTAGACCTCACCTATAAGGAAAAGCCACACACATACCTAACATCCCCCCGACTCCCCCCTCCTGATTGCCTAAGTGTATAAATATACTGAATCTGGAAGCTATTTTTGATGCCTGCCCCTCATAACACTCCACTTCTGGAGTCCATGAGTACTTTTTCAGCTCCTTGCTCCTCATAGATTCCATGTCTGGAGCCATGAGTTCTCCAGGGCACCCTTGCCCCTCATGGCACTCCATGTCTACAGTCTGTGAGTTCTATTCTCTCTCTTCTCTATAAACTCTGTCTTAATGTTGTTCTGGTTTCAATCTTCAACTCCCAAACACAAGAACCTGGATACATACAGACCCAGGAAAGTGACCCCACAACAGGTGTGGATTTAAGTCAACACATTAAAAAGCAGACATCAATAGGCTACCATTAAAAAATGACTCAGTGGGGCTGGAGAGATGACTTGGGAGTTAAGACTCTGCCTTGCAAGCAGAAGGCCCTGAATTAGGATCCCAGGTCCTATGTAAAAATGCCAGGCAGAAACAGCAGCAGCGTGCACTTCCAGCCCTGGTGGACAGAGCCTGGGAAATCCCAGAACTAAGGAAAAAGGAGGTAGAAGCAATCTAGGATGATTCCAGCACTCACCCTTGGTCTTCCACAGGGACACACAGTGCCCTCAGAATCACATGCAGAAACGCATAGATAGATAGATAGATAGATAGATAGATAGATAGATAGATAGATAGATAGATAGATAGATAGATAGATAAATGCTGCAGACAGAGATCTATGTGTGGCTCAGAATGATTCTATTTCTCCATGGTAGGGGAGGAGCCTGAGGTTCCCCTGGACAGGTACCACAAGCCCAAGAGAACTGCCCTGAGGTGGGATACAACACAGCCCACGCTTCACGTGGAATGGGTTCCTCAAATCCTCTTCCTCCCATCATAAAATGAATGTAGGGTGCAATGAGTTCCCAGGGATCCATGGCATCCTCAGGGTATGGACCCCTCACCCTCCAAAGAGACAACAGTCACTCAGAGACTGGTGTGACTTACACTGCAGGGCGTCAGGACAAGTTATGGGCATTCTGACGATGCCACCTGAAAGGTCTCTGGTCTAGGAATGCCAGGGCGCTTTGGCTGTCCTTGTCAAGTAAGGGGAAGATGAAGTGTCCAGTTTGTAAACAGAAATGAAGGCAGGGCCTGCAGAGGGGAAAGACAGTAGAACCAGGAACCCCAACATCAGGGAATAAGCCTGGGAAAGTCTTTGAAAGACACTAGTCCATTGGGAGGAAATTCAAATCATTCTATCCAGGTAGCACTGATCAAATTAATTCTGTTGCTTGTCAATCTCAGCCCACTAGTCCACAAAACCTCCTATCTGTTACTGAGGAGAGAGACAGACAGACGGGGGGAGGGGGGAGAGAGAGAGAGAAAGAAAGAGAGAGAGAGAGAGAGAGAGAGAGAGAGAGAGAGAGAGAGAGAGAGAGAGAGAGAGAGAGAACAAGTTAGAAAACAAAGCAACCCCAGAGCCCTGCTTTGGAAAACTGGCACAGTGGCTACTTATGAACTAATAGGAACAGATGACTTGACTTGCACTGATTTAATAAGGAATTGTTCTTATCAGCTACCTCACCCTGCCTTGGAAACTTCTCCTGCTGAACTTGGACCTTGAACCATGGGTGGAAATAAGCCCTTTCCCGCCCAGTGCCCAGCTTATCTCTGTAGGTATATCCTGTCACAACAACTCAAGCAGCCTGAACTGCGTGGTTGGCCAAGACAAGGGGCTGGATCTGCCTTCTCCTGCTAAAAGTCATGACTGCACACTTCTGCATCCAGCAGCGATACTTCCGTCTTGATAAATTGCGTTTCACTGTATTTCCCAACCTACTTGTTCCTCCTCCCTCTGAGAGCAGCCATTTTGGAGGAGATGCAGCCCTTTGATAGGATGCCTCGCCTTGGCCTCTTTGCGCTTGGTCCAGATACTAATGAGAAGTCACTGCTGTCCCTTAGGGCAGCGGCATGTGAGCTGCCCGCTCCTGAGCAGTGTGCTAAGCCTGCTGACCACCTCTAACGTGCGGGCTGCTCCCAGCCTGATGTCCTTACTTCCATTGCTTACGTTCCTTCTCTGCCATCTGCAGCAGATCCCACAGCAGGTGAGACAAAGGACAAAATCTACTTTCCTGGGCTCTCTCCTGCTTTCATCCTGAGGTTTCACACATAAAAATCAATGCTGCATATGAAATTTCAGGGTTGCAATGTTTTCACTGCAGTATTTCTTGCCAGTCTGGGAACTTACTGTGGCATGGAAGGAGTCTGACATCATTATGGGAACAGCTTGCTTAGCTGCCTAGAACAGTGAGGACCGAAGAAAAATTAGCTTGTGATTTCTAATCATCCACATTTAATGCTTGGGCATCAGAGAGTAGAGAGGAACATCAGCTGTTTGCAACAGAGACGTAAGATAAGAGGAAGATGGAAATACAAGGACAGTGTCAAGAAGGAAAAAAGATTGAGAGAAAGGGAGAGAGGCAAAAAAATGTTGACAGAGGAAGTGAGAGAGGGAAAGTAGGGGAAAGCAAAAGAAAGGGAGGAAGGGAAGAAAGGAGAGGAGGAAAAGAAGGAGCAGAGAAGAAAGTAAGGAAACAAAGAGAAGAAGGGAGGGTGGAAGGAAAGAGGGAAGAAGGGAGGGAGGGAGGGAGGAAGGGAGAAAAAGAAGGGAAAGGACAAAAGGAGGGAGAAAGAAAGGAAGGGAGGAACTTACGAAGGTTTTTAAGCTTTTCAAACTCTTCTAATCACTTAGATCTGCCCGAGGAAGCCCAAAGAAGGCGAGGGAAGGTGTGTGGGGCGGCAGGGCAGTGCGAGCCCACACTGGCACGCAGGTTCGGTGCCCTGAAGGATGCTCCATGGAGTCAGAGCCAGAAGCCCACTGGCCCGAGCACTGCACAAGGCCTCCTGCGTATCTGGACGCTCTGTAGTCTCCTCTCTTGTAGTCAAATGGGCTAAATGAATCACATCGGTCAATTCCCTTAAACGCCTGCTTCATTCTCGACACACGTGTCACAACCAGCATTAGATTGGGGGAGGACCCACTCTGGGGACAGCACTTTATAAATGTCCTTGAGAAGCCACTTCGGACCAGCAGGCACATGAGGGCAGTACCCACCCAGGACGCCTCTTAATACGCATAGCAGCCCCTTCGCCCTCCTCAGGGCTCGTCAGGTGCCGCTCTGTCTGTCTGGGAAGATCACCCAGTGCCTATGGCCTCACAGGGCAGCCTGGGCCCCAATTCATTTCATATCTCTGGAAAATCAAAGAAAGACCTGGCTTAGGGACTTGCACTTCTTTCAGGGACACCAGGTTTTGGGCACACCCCGGAAACCAGCCACCTTCTCTAGACGAGGACTTTTTTCCCAGGCCTGGAATAATCCCGGTCTACAGCAGAAATGGACGACATCCCAAAGCACTTTAAGAATGTGGCTGTCCCTGGCATCAAAGCCTTGGATGCTTCTTGTGCTTGACTGATGGCATCAAACTGGGAACTGGTGATGGAAGGGAACCAAAAAACATCAGTTCACCTCAGCTTCCCTCCTGCTTTCAACCTCCAAGCTGTGGGTCAATGATGGTGGACGACAGAATGACGTGGGGTGGCTCCCTGCACGCAGGCGATGTGACGGAATACTCTGACCCAAGCAACTCGAGGGAGAAATGTTCATTACTTGGCTTGCGGTTCCAGAGAGGGTCAAGTTCATTGAGAGGGGTGGGCACAGCAGCAGCCCTGGGTGGCTGAAGCTAGAGAATGGTTCACATTACAGCAGCCATGAGGAGGGAGGGAGAAAAGGGGGGAGGGAGGGAGAAAAGGGGGGAGGGAGGGAGAAAAGGAGGAGGGAGGAGGAGGAGGAGGAGGAGGAAGGAGGAGGAGAAGGAGGAAGAAAAGAACGAGGAAGGAGGAGAAGGAGGAAGAAAAGGAGAAGGAGGAAGAAAAGAAGGAGGAAGAGGAGGGAGGGGGAAGGAAGAATGAAAAAGAGGTGAAAGAGGAGGAAGGAGGAAGAAAGAAGGAAGAGGAAGAGGAGTAGGAAGGAGAAGAGAGTAGAGGAGAAGAAAGAGAGGGAAGGGAGAGAAAGAGGGAGAGAGAAGTTGACTGGGTTTAAAAATACCTCATCCCGCTCCACCAATGAAGTAGTTCCCCCCCCCCAGCTCTACCTCCAGAAGTTTCCACAACCTTCTCAAACACTGCCACCACCTGGCTGGAACCCAGTCAGTATTCAAGCACAGGAGCCTGTTGGGGGACAATCCATATGCGAACCCTAACAGACTCACCTGTGCTTATCCTGGTTAGTGATATGGAGCTGAGCTGGCTGTTGCTCTGCACCGAGTAAGCATGGTTCTAGCCGGTGCGCAACACATGTTTTTCTCTGAAGGACCATAGAGTGAAGCACCCTATGTTTCTGAGCATTGTCTCCCAGCCATGCCTCGCCTGCGGCGTGTGCACAGGCAAAACCAGTCGCAGGCGATATGTGAATGGGTGAGCCCATAATAAACACCATGGCCAGGTTGAAGCTCTTTCATGCACAGACCTCAGGTCGCGGCCAGTTGCCGTTCCGGGACTGTCAACCAAGTCTCCATGAGCTCTGAGGACAGGCGTCGGTCTTTGTATTGATGGACAGATGAGAAACTAAGGAGAATGTGGAGCCACATGTGCTGTCCAACCACACAGTAGTATGCCAGGACAAACGCAATCAGTCCCAAGCAGTGTGGAGAACTACGCAGCACAAACGGGCTGTGCGGGGAGGAAATGCTAATATCTCGTCTTACAAAATGCATCTACTATTAATAAGGAAGGAAAAGCTTTTGGAAAACCTCACAAATACCAGCATTCAAAGGTTTCTTTCATTTCTTATTAAACACAGAACTTTCCCTGAAATATATCTTATCATTTCTGACATTTACAAAGCCTGCCAAGTGACTGAAATGCATGTTGGTAGACAATGTCTAGATACGCCAGCTCCAGAGTAAGTAGAGGGTTAAGATTTTTTTTTTTTTTATTGAGCCCAAAGGCAGAGCCGCAGATCCTAAAGCATCCACGGAATCAGCAGCCCCACTTAGTGGTCACTAGGCATGAGGCTTGATGACCTTGTCATGTCCACGTGTATTTAGATTTTAGAAACGGCAAACTATATGTGTATGACCATGCTACTGAAAAGGGAATCACACCCGCTCTCTCTTCTTTTCCCCGAAGAGAAAGCTGCAAAGGAAGATGTAAAGGAAGTTGGGTGAGGGGAAAAAAGTGGACGGCATTTGAACGAACCAAGGAGGGAAGGACCTGGGATAAGATTAATGGTGGAATATTTCCCTCATGTTCAGAGTGTGGCCAGGTCTGATCTTTACCGCTAAAAGAAGCCCAGAACCAAATAAAACTGAGCCCAAACGTGAAACAATGACATGAACCTTGTCACCCGATGCCAGGGGCTTTCTCTTACCTGAATGGCAGGCAAGGCAGATCAACTGCAACTGAGAATTTAGAGTCACTGCATAAAGGAGTGAGAAGTAAGTGGCCACACTCTCCTCCTGAGAATTCCTGACACCCTGTGGATGGAGGGAATCTGGACCTTCCAGGAAGACTGAGAATAATTGCAGCTGGGGAGGGGATATGAAATAAACTTCAATACTTCTGCACTCAAGTATTAACCCTAGTCGGAAAACCAGGTTTGCTTGCTTTGCTTTTCTTTTCTTTTTTCTTTATTTTTCTTTTCCTTTCCTTTTCTTTTCCTTTTCTTTTTTCTTTTCTCTTCTTTCTCCTTCCCTCCTTCCTTCCTTCCTTCCTTCCTTCCTTCCTTCCTTCCTTCCTTCCTTCCTTCTCTCTCCTACTTCTTTGTCTCTCTTTCTCTTTTGCCTTTGCCTTTCTCTTTTTTCTTTCTTTGTCTTTCTTTCTTTGCCTCTTCCTCTCTTTTTCCTTTCCTTTCTTTCAGTGTTGCAGCTTGAACCCAGGATCTGGTTCTCAGAGTCTTAGAGGTAGAATATATCTGATTTATGAAGCCATAAATATTTCCCAGCAAATACCAAACTCATTAATAAGAAAGGGTGAAAAACCAACCATCAGTCGACTTATGCCAACATGATCCTTGGACTAACCCCCACATGTCGCAAGCACTGACACCGTCCCAAGGGAAGGGCCCAGGCCACTGGACTCTCCACCAGGTGCAACGTGAGATAATGGACATTAGCACATGCCTTGCTTGACCCACAGCACCTGGAAGGAGGCCACATTCAGCACTTCATGTTGAGAGTGAATGTGAACCCAGAGACTTGAGGTCACAAGTCAGAGGCAGGAACAAACTTGAACCCAAGCCTGACTGACCCCAAAGCATGGCTGAAGCCCACCCAAAGATGAATCTGCAGTTGCTGATACAGAATGATGGATGGAAAGAAGGAAAAAAATCAGAAGTCCCAAGTGTGAAAAGCAGAGAAAATACCCAGTTTCCCCAAGACCCGCAAGGCACTGCACTGCTGGTGGAAGTGCAGGGATACACAGGGGAGCGCATTAATCCTTCAAACACTAACACGTGCTGGCAGGGATTTAGACTAGAATGTATTTACAAAGTGACAAATTATGTTCTGTATTACACACAGAGAGAAAGAGCACCCACAAACGGGCTGATAAATGTCAGCTGCAGTCAGGACAAATGGTTTATTTTTATTATACTGTAACCACAAATGTTTTTTTTTCTTTCTATTTTTTTCTCCAGGAGTCCCAAAGATTTATTTGTTGCAAGGGGAGAGAAAAAAAAAAAACAACAACAAGATTATATATGACACAAAGTAATAACTGTACGATCAGATATTCCGGGCACTCTGCCCTGTTGGGAAAAAAAACTTCACGAAGGCAGCTCACTGCCACTGAAAATGCTCCTTTCTCCCAAGCCCAGGAAATGGTTAATAAATCAGAACTGATACAATACCTGGTAATTAGATACAGCCTTAGTTCAGAGACTGGAGAATTGATAGACAATATCCAATTCCCCCTTTAGTGGCTATCAGTAGGGTAGAGTAACTATTAAAATAAATTTAATGGCTGTGACAGGTAAGAAAATATACCAGAAGCTAAAATGTAATCAGTATATCCAAACCCAAAATAAAATTATAGTCTTGGCTGCAGACAGAGCCGCTGGGAAGGAGGTCGACGGCTGGACAGCGACATCCACAGGCCAGGGAGGGCAAGGTCACCAGAGCCAAAGGGACGTTCAACCTTGAAAACAAGATTGACAGCACCAGGGTGGAGGGCTGGGCATTTGGCCTGGGGCCAAGAGGAAATGCACACGTTTACTGCAAAGCAGTGGCTCTGCAGAAGGCTTTTTATCCGCCTGGCTGGTCAGAGGTTGGGGACTCTGGCGGGAATCCTGGGTGGAGCACTGGCACTCCAGACTGGTGGCCCGGACTGCAAAGTTCTGGTTTCTCATCCAGGTCTGTGCACAGCTCAGAATGACCAAGGGTCTGACCATGGACCCTTGGACTTCACAACCGGCCAGCCAGATGGTCCCCAGTTACAGGGCCTGGTTCTCCTAGGACTAGGGGGAGCTATTTCTTGTGAAACCATGGCAAGTCAACACTCCCACACTCAGGCGTGCAGAGATGGCTCACAAACAAAAGGACCAGAGTTCTGATCCCCATAAAAAAATGCCAAGTGGATATGGGGTCAACCCGTAATTCCAGCCCTGGAAGGCAGAGCCTGGGAAACCCCAGAGCAAAGCAATATGGAGGTAGAGCAATCCAAGATGCTTCCCAGCGTGGCCTCCACAAGTGCATGCACACGTGGACACATACACCCAGCGCTACTGCTTAGAAAAAGATTTCCTTCCTCCAAATCATGGTTACGGAGATTTGGGGACTGGAGTGCACTTGTGAATACAACTATCATTGGCAACCAGGCAGAGACTCCTCCTAGCCACAGGCCGAAGGCTCGAGACTGCCCAATGCTGGAAGGAAAGTAGCGTCCAGGACAGGGCACCCACCCAGGTGACTCTTCCCGCAGGACGCCATGCCAACTCCCCATTTCTGTTGTACATTTTGATTTTGCTCTGTCAGCAGTGGGCAGCCTTGTGCTCCCTATCTTTGAAGACATCCTGTTAAATGCTCCTTCACAACAGCATGGTAGAAACAAGCCCAAGATGCTTCTTGAACCACGTATGATTCTGCACCCGATGGGCACATAGTAAGTTCCCTAAGAACTAAGTACTGCTTGGAGAGAACCAAGTTCCCCAATACTGTTGTTAGGCCCGAGGTTATTTCCTGGACTCACTTTCCCATCTGTCAAAATTATTCTTCATTGAGTCGATAAATGCATGACCAATGGGCTTATGGGAAAACAAGGGGTTTATTCTGAGCTACAGATTTCCAGTTATAGTTCTCAATGCAGCTTAGCAGTAGAATCCACACCAACACCAGGGGTCAAGGGCACTGGCCACATCATATTCCCGGGACTGTTGAGAGAGGGGCAACTTCTTTTGCCAGACGCATGTCTGTCCAAGTATGCTGAAGAATGCCAACTTTCTTGACTAGCTCCTCCATTTTATCCACCTGCCCAGAGTATGGTCCCACCCACCATGAGCTGGGTCTCCTATAACAGACAATCTCCTACAGATGTGCCTAGGACTTAACTCTCCATTCTTTACCTATGTGCCCAGAGGCAAAGCCCTGGAATGCAAACCAACACCAACAGCTATCTACCACACTGTCTCACAGTGAGGTTGGCTCATTGTTGCTAAGGTTCTGCATCCTCATCCTCACTTTGAAATGTCCCTGTTATTTCCCCAAGGAAGAGGGGTAACTCACAGGTTTGCACCGGCATGTTCCCAAGACGCCACACTGCCCCAGCTAACAAGCTACAAACACTAGACCCTTGTACCGCTCATGGAGACGCTTGAGGGAGATCTACTGCTTCATTCTGCACACATCCTCGATGCTGCAGCGAGTCTGCTCAAACGGAACTCAAGTCTGTTGGCAAATACAAGCTGCCCTTTGCTTTCTTCCCTTCCTTCCTCTCTTCCTCTCTTTTTTCCTTCCTCCCTCCCTTCCTTTCTTCCTGTCTTCCTTCCTCCCTGTCTTCCTTCCTCCCTCCCTCACTTCCCTTCCTTTTTTCCCTCCCTCCTTTTCTTCCTCTCTTCTTTACTCCCCTTTCCTTCCTTTCTTCTTTCCTCCCTTTCTTCCTCTTTTCCTTCCTGTCTTCATTCCTTCCTTCCAGAGGTAGGGATACATTCTGTAGCCCAGAAGAGACTTCAAATCACAGAAACCCTCCTGCCTCTGGCTCCAAGTGTTGGATTTCAGAATGAAGTCTCCACGCTGGCCACTAGTGAATTATTTTGAAAAAGTGTCTTGACCCTTGAGAGCCACTCAGGCCTTTTAACATCAGTTGCTCCTGTTCTCCTTCCTGTCTGTTCACTTTTTCTGAGCATTTTGCTTTTGAGACAGGATCTCATGCAGCACAGTTTGGCCTCTTGCATGACACAGAAGTGGAGGCTGGCCTTGAACTCCTTCCTGATCCTTGTATCTCCCACTCTTGGGTCCTGGAATGACAGTTAGACACTGTCAAGACTTGTGAAAATTAGTTTCTAGGGCTGTGGAGATGGATTAGTGGCCAAAGCACTTGCCAGTCTGGCCAAAGGACCAGCGTTCAAGCATCCAGATCCCACATAAAATGTCAGGCAGGTGCAGGTGGCCCACCTGAAATTCCAGCAGCAGTAGACAGAGCCTGGGAAATCCCCAGAGCACGATGGCTAGTTAAGCTAGCCCCACAGCAGAGCCCTGGCTTTGATCAAAGACCCTGTTTGAAAATAACAAGGTGCAGGGGACCGGTGTACCTATTAAGTTTGGATGAGCGGAAATAATGATAATAAAAAAATGTTAAAAAAAATAACAATGTGCAAAGTGATCAAGGATGATTCACCACCTCGCCCTGGGGTCTCCCCAAACACAAGCACTCCTGCGAGCATACACACACACACACACACACACACACACACACACACACACACGAAAAGAAAAATAAAAGTTTCTTTCTTATGACTGAATAGCAAAGCAAATTTGCTAAAGCTACATTGCTTCCATCACAGAACATTAACAAACTACAGTTCCATGTGCTTACTGTGTCGAAGTAACAGGAAGGCCACAGTTACCTCTTCCAGGGCGCCACCTGTACAATCCCCCAGGGAAGGCTCTGTCCCCCCCATGCTAGAGAGACATCCCAGTCCGGCAGTGTCTATGCTCCCTCAGTTTTCCTCGCCTTGAGCCAGGGCCTTCTTGAAACAGGAGGCTCCTTAAAACCAGGGCATCTTTAAAACCAGGGCCTCCTAAAACCAGGGCCTTCTTGAAACCAGGGCCCCTCAGGCACTACACACATCACGTCTTCCCCTCCTCAGGGGCTGCTTTGTGGTTAGCGCACCCCACACCCAACAGGATGGAAATTCAAGTTTCTTATGAAGACTTATGTGCACAAGGATAGCTTTAAAGAAAAACTAGTGTGCATGAGGCTATTGTCTCAATTCCTGTCTAAACACCCTGGTTATTTCGCGCAGTGAAACCCATGTTCTAACTTCAGTCGCTTTCTTTTCAGCTCCAGGGTAGATGTGAGGAAAAAAAATGTAGGTGTAATAGAATAGTTTCTAATGGTCAACCTAGAGGACCAGCCAGGCTGTCAATGTCCAACCTGTGGGAGCCACACACACTACACAGTGCAGGAATGCAGCTCAACCCCCCACCTAATGCTTGTGGAGGGAGTAAGACCTAGTTCCTCACAAGCAGGTATGTTCCTCCTTTTCTAGAAAAAGAAAGGGCTTAGTCACCAGAAACTGACCCCCAACATGAATGGACCAATCAGACATAATGGACTAAAAATGCACATTTAAAGAAACTAAAACTAACCATAGAAAAAGCCACCCATCAAGCCTGCTTAGCTCTATGCATATCCCACGGTGCATGTTCTGCAGTTTCCTCTGCCCCTCTCTGACCAGGATTCTGAAAGTTTCCTCTCTCTCTCTTCTCTCTCTCTGTCTCTCTCTCTCTCTGTCTTTCTCTCTCTCACACACACAAACACACACACACACACACTCACTAATCCTGCTTTAACCTCTCCAAGTGTTATGGTTTCAATCTCTGACTCCGGGACACAAGAATGGCAGAAAGAAATCCTACTTTCAGTAGTATTTTCTAACTATTGATCCCTTATATTTTCCAAGAGCTTCTCCTTATAGGGAGACCGGGGTAGGAATAATTAGTGTTTTAATAAGGATTAAACACAGAATAAACTTAATTTGCATATGATACAGAACTAGTGAGCCTGAGAACTTTATTTATATTGTGGGTGAGTGTGTGTGGGTGTGTGTGTATCAGAGGACACTGTGTGTGTCTGTGGAGGTCCAAAGAATCACCCTGAATTGTGATACCTCCTGTCTGCTTTGTTTTGGGATTTCCCAGGCTCTGTCTTCTGAAGTATAGGCTACTACCATTTCCACATGGCATTTTTACTTGGGATTTGAGATCCCAACTCAGGTCTTTCTGTTTGTGAGGCACAGTCTTAACCCCTGAGACATCTCTCCAACCTGAGCCTGGGAGGTTTTAATTTTTATTTTTATGTGTGAGTTTTGCCCACATAGGAAAAACCATAAAAACATGAAGAATAAAACCCATAAAACATAAAAGCTATAAACATTAACAGGATGAAGGGACAGAGGAGTAACAATAATAAAAATTTAAATGACTTATATGCTTATGTAGTTTAAGAACATTCTTAATATATATTTTTATCCAAACAAGATCCCAATACTTATTGGTCAGGATGCAAGAATGCATAGCTCAGAAAGATTAAGGAAAGATTGTAAACCAAAATAAAAGGAAGAAAAAGTGGCTTGCTGTGTGCTTCTCAGCCCATGGGGGGAAAAGAAACATGGTTTTTTCAAAAGTGGAAACATTTTCTACTTGTGATTGGCAGTTGATACAGTTGTCGGATATATCATCAAACAAGAGCATCGTAATGAAACTGCCATAATGCGTGTCGGGCAGGCCCTTAATGTTAATGACATAAAGTACCCAGGCCCCTCCATCAAGTCTGCAGTTTGTGCAACGCCTTCAGTTTTGGTTAAACAGCCAGGTACCTATGCACCTGACCGGGAATAAAGGAAAAATACAAACCGTGCTTACTTGGCTTCCTGAAGCCAAGCAAAAAGAGCAAAATGAGACCAATCCCTTTATTTCTGCCGGGGTGGGGGAGCAGGGGGCAGGCACTAGCGAAATACAGTTGCAAACAGATGTTTACAAACAGAAGGTAACTGATAAAAACCCAAACACAATGCGGCCTTGTCTTTCCCCGATTCACAGATGAACCCATCGCGGGGCTGCAAAGAGCCTTCCTGGAAGGCGTCCAGGAATTAAAAGGTGCCAACAAGCTGCCTAATACCCTTGCGTAGACGGAATTCTTCCGAAGAAAATAAAGTTTATTGTCTGGAAAGAGCGCAAGCCCGAGGAACGCAGTAAGGCGGTGGAGGTGAACGATTAGACAGATGTTCGCTGGAGGAGATACCAAGAGCGGAAGGAGCCTTCGCCGCAGCTTTAGGAGGATCCCGACGACTCTTCCCCGCACCAAGGGCAAGGGGAAAGGCAGGGGAGGGGCTGGAAGCCAGGCTGTGCTACTCAAGCAACTGCTGACCTTGCGGATCCTGCCTGCATCCCCGTGGCTCTGAGCAGGGCTGAGCTGCTGCCCACAGCCATCCCCTCCTAAGCTCTCAGAGGCAGATTCAGCTGCAATGCTGCAGCCCAGAGAGGGGTGTTTCTGTGGATTTATTATTGACAATACCCCCACCAAGTACAGACCCCCCAGAAAGATATTCCCACGTTATTGCATCACTGGTAAATGCTGTCTCTCTTTAGTCCCACTGTGAATAAAGCAAACGACTTCCAAAAGACAACAGGCTGCTGGTCCTTCCTCAGCTGGTGTACTCAGGTGAGACAGAAAGGTAACTTCAAACTACAGAGGGTCTTGTGGCACCAGGAACCCCAGGTGATTTACATGGAGGGATATATTAGTAAAGTCATCTCTCTCCTCTCTCCTCTCTCTTGCTCTTCCTGAAGTCTTAGGAGGCTCAGAGATCTATTCACAAACTTAAGGCTAACACACTTGACCAGTGTTCTGTGGGATTGCCTGACTTTTCATCAATGCTGACATCATCGCTGCTTTCATCTTGTCGGGGCTGTTGTGGCATGATCACTGTTGTGGCATGATCACTGTTGTGGCATGATCACTGTTGTGGCATGATCACTGTTGTGGCATGATCACTGTTGTGGCATGATCACTGTTGTGGCATGATCACGCATGGGCCTGCGCATGAACAGTCTCAAGTCTGGTGGGTGGCATTGCACACGGCAGAAATCCCAGCAATAGAGAGGTTGAAGTATGAAGACCAGAAGCTTAAGGCCAGTCTGGGCTACAAGCTGAAACTTGGGTCTCAACAAACGCCCAAACAAAACAATCTCAAGTCAAGGGAGGGTTGGGAAGATCGAGAGTTTAATGATAAGGTGGAAGAAGGGGTAGCTGTCATCTCTCTGTCTGGGTAGGTTGCCATAGATGCAAAACAAGAGAAAGGGAAGATAAATATCTTATTTACAAGTCATAGAAATCGTAATTGGAAAGCAACACTATTCTGGAGGGAGGAATGGAAGGAAGGAGGGAGAGGAGGGAAGGAGAAAGGGGAGGGAAGGAGAGAGGGGAGGGAAGGAGGGAGGGAAGGAGGGAGGGAAGGAGGGAGGGGAGGGAAGGAGGGCAGGATGGAGGGAGGGGAGGGAAGGAGAGAGGGGAGGGAGGGGGAGAGGGAGGAAGGAAGGAAGGAAGGAAGGTAGGAGGGAGAAGGAGGGAGGAAAGGAGAAAAGGAAGGAAAGGAAAGAAAAAAAAATAACTCCACTGAAGAACAAAACAAGCTAAGAACACCTGTTATCATAGATATCTTCTACATGTGCCTTCCTAAGTCCTTTACAGAACGGATGCTCAGTCATCAGCCAATCCAGAAGAATCTGTCCACTCGGCCAGCCACAGAGGACTCAGAGGCTTATGACTCTTATGTTCTTTAATTATAGGTGACCCGGGGTACAGAACAGTGCCCTCTGCCCTGAGGCTGCCCGTGACCTGATCCTTGAAACTGATGCACATATGGTGCTGCATGTCAGACAAGAAGTAAGGATGCTAAACGTTCAGGCTCAAATGTGAAATGTCCCCCGCAGGCTCACATGTTTGAATATGTTGACCCCAGACAGTTGGGCTGTTTGGAGAGGTGGCTCCTGTAGGTCAGGAAGCAAAGTGGAACCTACATGGAGGGAGGTGGGCTTGGAGGGTAACAGCTCTTCCAGCATGCACCCAGAGCCTCTGCTTCCTGACCTAAAGAGGTGTGACAAGAGTTCCATCTGCCATGCCTTTCCTGCCATGATGGACGACATCTCTTCAAACTGTGAGCCACGATAACCATTTTCTTCCCGTGCTGCTGCTGCTAAGTGTTTTCTCAGTAACGAGAAAGGTAATTAAAAGACTGACTTTAAAACGGAATCGTGTGACTTTTCAGAGAAGTCTCAGCGTAAGGAGAATGAAGGCAAAGCAACAATCATGAAGAGGAGTCATATCTGCTGCTTCTCATGACTTGTGAAATTTTTGAACATGACAAATCTCACGCGGTAATTTTTTTTGGGGGGGGGGATCAGAATCCCTGTAGTCCAGGCCAGACTCAAACCACAGCAATCTCTAATCCACTAGACACTGGCTGACTGGGCGAGTTAGCAAGGTCCTTTCTCTCCATTCTGCTAGAGAGCTTAGAGACTATGTATTCTACACATGAATTGTGTGTTCCTACCAATGAGAAGTTCTGTTCTTTACTGAACAAAAACCATCAGCACGCACACCCATGTGTATGCATACCCATAGATACGCACATGCACACACAAAAACAGATATGCAAACGTGCTTACATGCATAGACACACACACATATGCGTGTGTGCACACTGGAACATATGAACACAAATATTCATGCACATGCATACATACACATGTATGCACACATATACACAAATGCATATACACATATGCACAGCACACGTACAGCATACATACACACGTGCACACATGTGCGCATACACCCACCCAGATGAGCCCTTATTCTCTCTTGTCTTTTGGTTAGACTGACTGGGCCCTCTTCCCTGGTCACAGGGTGAGCACCCCTGGGGTACACATCTGAACTACTTTGGCTCTTATTCCATGGCCCATTCCTATGCTCCTCCCATTAGCAGCCTCCTGCCCGGCCTGTGAGTCCCAAACTCTGCCATCTTTTCCTACCTGAACAGCCCATTACCAAGCACGCTGGCAAGGCGCTAACCGTTCCGACTTCACCTCCTCCATTTACGATCCTTTTTCTAGAATCAGTGATGGATCCCTTTTGGGCTCGTGACTAGATGAGAAACCCGGCACAGGGACAGAGGCAAGGGCCTCAGTCTCTAGACAGACTCCAGGGACCTCGGCTTGGCTCCACCACAAACCGCAATAATAAAAGGACCATTTCCAAGGCAGAATTAAAGTAGAATCGAGCTCTGTGGGCTAGGGAGCGAAAGCAAAGTAGTATATTTTTAAAGAGAAAGTTTTATGTTCCTTTAAAACTTGAACTTGATTTTAAGAGAGTCTTATTCTTGTCTTTTCGGGCTGGCTTTCACACCGTTAAACAGAATGAGAACATAATCCATATTGTTTTATGGGGAACCCACTTTTAAGATATGTACAACATTTAAGCAATGTTAAAGAAGGTGGAAATTGAATTCCTTCCAGAAAAGCTTTAACTGGAGATAAGAAAAGAGGCCACAGGTCAGAAGTATTTCCAAAATTATAATCAGGAATCGCCAGGGCAATAGTGAGTGGCCTCGTGAATTGCAGCGTGAATTATTTTTCATGACCTTTAGTAAGACAGTAATGCAATTAATTTCCAAAGAAGATAAAAGTGAAGCGTATAGTCAAGCAATCTGGAGAACATGAGTTCATTCTGAGATGAATATTTACCAAGTGCCTGCCTAGGCTGGGTACTGAAAAGGACACAAGGATGCTTCAACCTCATTCAGCTTGGGAACATAGCTGTGGGGTGAGGGCATGAGGAGGTAGGGGATTGAGTACAGTAAGTATCTGTGCATAGGGAGGAGCAAGCTGTTTTTCTGAACTGTTGAATGGGCCATGCAAAACATGTATGCATACACTTTCTGAGCAGTTTCAGATATTCAGACGTTAACAAACATATCCAGAAGCCAAATTATTATGACAAAATCCAAATACACGATCCCCAGAAGAGAAATTTGCCAGCAGGAGGGGCAGACGATGGCACACACACAATTATGAAAACAGGAAAGTTCAATGGTGGAGGGAAGGTTGATGTTCTGGACCAGGGAGATGGATCAAGAGTTAAGCCTCTGCCTCGAAAGCAGAAGGACCTGAGTTGGGATCCTGGGTCCCACATAAAAATGCCCCGTGGAAACAGAAGGCAGAGCCTGGGAAACTCCAGAGCAAAGCAGTAAGAATCCAAAATGATTCTCAAAGTCACTCTTGTGCTCCACAGGCACGTATGTACTTGAGTGCCACCTACTACACACAGATACACACACAGACACAGAAAGACACACACACACACACACACACACACACACACACACACACACACACACCCCTCAAGGAGACAGTACTACGGGTCAAATAGAAAAGCAGCATCAATTTTATAGGTGTGGAAGAACTAAACTCTCACACGCCAAGATCAGGAAAATAAAATGGCACAGTAAGTTTGGGGACATGTCTGGCGGTCTCCTAAAAACACACACCTCTCCCCTTGGCTCATGTGCTACATTTCCTGGTTCTCTAGAGATGCAAGTGAATTTAAAGTCCACACTGGGAACATGGAGGGGATTTTTCAGAGCAAGATGTGATTTGCGTGTTCAGTAGGCTGTCGTACCTGGTCATGAAAGAGAGTGAACCCCTGTTGACAGCACCAGGTGTGAGCCACACCCTCCATATGAGGAGAAAGGACAGGATTCTGCTTGTGTAAAATTTAGAAAATACAGTTATTTCCAAGGTTATCAGACATATTCTACTCTTGACTATAATGTTGGTTTCATGGATAAATGCCTCTGTTGAACCTTTTCAGGTAGCATAACTAAACATCAGTGTTGACTACATATGAAGGATGCTCCAACAGAGTGGCCCAAACCAGCCATTCCAAGCAGGCTGCAACAGGCAATTGTACAGTGCCGTGAAACGGTCCTTTACGAAAGCCCGACCTGCTGCCATTACTCTGTTTTTGCTGCTGTGAGACAACACTAAGACTCAAGCAACTTAAGGGAGAAAGATCTACTTGGCTAACAGCTCCAGAGAATTAAAGTCCGTTTTGGCAGAAAAGACATGGCAGGGGGCAGAAACTGGAGGCGGCTCAGATCACGTTGTTCTTGGAGGCAGAGAGAGCAAGCAGCAAACTGCAAGCTTGTCTGCCAGGGGAAGCAGGGCGGGGCCACCCAACCACAAGGCCCGCCCCCTGTGGCAGGCCTTCCTCCAGCAAGACACCACCTCCTAAAAGGTGCCATGATCTTCCCAAACATTAGCAGCAGATAAGGTTACAAACACATGAGCCTGGGGGGAACAACGCACATTCAAACCATGACAGGGACGCTCTGCCTTCACCATGCATGGAAACTAAAGAAATGTCTCCACATGTAGCAAATCCATTGCTTGCTCGTTTCTCTGTCTCACAGGATACCAGCCAATGAGCCAAGAGTCCTGTCCCAAAGAGCTGTACTGAAAAGCTCATGCCACGTGTGGTTGATTCCAATCATCCTAACGTCAAGATTGAAGACCCCCCAAGGCAGGCGAAAGAACAGTATCTCAGAAGATTGACCTGTACAGTTTGCATAGAAGATAGATGCAAAGTCAACCCCCTTTGTATGCACCTCGCACAGCTTTTCAGCTAGCTGACCAATCCGCTAATCGTGGATTGGCTTGAGATGTCTGAGCACATGTCTTGCATCCCCTAAATTCCCTACCTACTGTATGCCATATATTTTTCTCTCAGGGGATCAATTCTGATTCTCAGTTCCGTATGGGGCACAGGGGCTCAGAGAAATTAAGTAATGTTCCCCACTTCCCAGAGTTCAGGGAGGTTCCCTAAGCCATGTGACCCAGAATCCCTGCTCATTAGTCCAAACCTTCCTGGCTCATAAGCCGCTCTGCCTCTGGACCCGACAGATAGGCAAGATACTCTAGAGCTTCTTTCTATCTTAAATAATAAAATGGAAGAGGGAGCAGTGTTCTCAGATGCAAATGCCAAGGAGATCTAGGCAACTGGCATTGTGCCCCTCAAGTAGAAGCTGATCTTGAAGGAATGACATATAAGAGCAAGGGGTCCCGTGAGCATGCTCCCCTCCCCTGCAAACCTGAATCCATGCAAGCAGAGGTCCAAGCTGCCCCAACTTATGACATGTAGTGGGAAGTGACTCCAACCAATGCCACTACCATAGAGGTATTCCCTGTTTGCCTTTGAGGACAGCCTGAGACAGAATAAGCCATCTATGCAGAAACACCGGAGACCAAGCTACTGCGATAATCCCATTCCTGAACAGAAACTACACTAAAATGAACATTTACCTAGTCTTATTTTATGCACTTACTTTTTCTTCTCATGTGTATCCCTGTGTTTATGTTCTCACATGTGCACGTGAGTGTGGTATGCAAAGGCTAGAAGTTAATACTGGGTGTCTTTCTCAATTGCTTTTCATTTTAGCTTTTTCTTTTCATATATATTTTTTAAAAAGCTAAAAATATATATATACATATATATGTATGTGCATAGGATGTGTTTATGTGTACTTTCCACGTGAGTGGTGTACATGTGTAGGGGTGTATGTACATGAGTGCACTTGAGTATGGGTGCTGGTGGAGAGCCAAGGTTGATATTAGGAATCATCCTCTATCACACTTCCACCTTATTGTTGTAAGCCTGGGTCTCTGATAAATTCAGAGCATGCCATTAGGGTTATTCTGACTAGACAGTAGGCTCCACATTCTAGAGCTAGAATAGCAAGCTAGCTGCTACACCTGCCCAGAGCATTTTTAGGTAGGATCTGGGGATCTGAACTCAGGTCCTTTTGCTTGTGAGACAAAGACTTTAACTGCTGAGCTATCTCCTTGGCCCCTCTTCATTTAGAGCTTGACAGTTCAACCGAGTTGGCTGGCCAGTGAGATCCGAAGAGGTGCCTGCCTCTGGCCCCCACACTGACACTGGGGCTATAGACATATGCTCCTGTATCCAGCTTCTACACAGTGCTGAGGATCCCAACCCAGGGCTTGGTGCTTACAAGACACATGCTTTACCATCTCAGCCGCTGGCCCAATTCTATATGACCTGTTCTTTCGGTTTGATACTAGAGACAACCCACACATGCAGAGAGACTGAGTGATGGGTCTCACCACCCACTAGACGACAGCAAAGCACTCAGCACCCAGTGGACTCATCCGTCACCCCACCAACACACTGCCGCTCATATAAATACCAGGCGCACTGCCCGGCACCTGGCTGAGATGCTGCTTGGTCTGGAGGAACGCACTAATTACACACCGCATCTTCTGCCCTGGGATGACACACCTGGCGGTGGAGAGGGAGACGAATGATTGAGTTCTGTAACAGTTCTTCATAACGGCAGCAAAGGAGAAAAGATGGTGTGATGTGGGGGAAGAGAAGCAGGGCAGAAGAGGGAGTGAGAGGGGAGAAAGGGGAGGCGGAAGGAAGCTGAAGGAAATGGACCAAGGCTACTCCGTCCCTCCCACTCCGTCCCTCCCACTCCGTCCCTCCCACACTGCTGCTGTCCTCCATCACTCCTGGAAAAGGGAAACTTAAAGCCACACAGCGTGGGGCCAATGTCTAAGGAACTCAGCGAAGCACACGTACAGCAATCACTCCTGTCCCCATGTGTAGGACACCTGAATTTACAAACCCGAGGGCTCACCCTGGAAGAACGAACCTCATCCATGCTGGGCACACCTACCTACCCGAAACTATTCCCAAGGTGCTCCCTCCTTTTGCTACCTTCGCCACCTGGACCTCATGAAAATTCAAGGGAGCTGCCGCCCAGCAGCATGGAGACCCAGCTCAGAGGGCCTCAGGACAGAAGGAGATGCAAGGAATTGGGAAATGTACATCTTCAGGCCCCACCCTAAGTGCTGTCTGACGACAGCTGGACTTCAGTGATTGACTGAGAATTAATATGGAGATGGAAGGAAGGGTGAGAAAACGAGGATATGCCTACAAGTGCCCACTGTGGCAGGCAGCCAAGGGTGGGGTTGGGGGCTGGTACTGAGTATGGCTAATAGGCATAGCACCAAGTGGGCAAGTAACATGATAAAAGAAAAAGACACACACACACACACACACACATACATATGCATACACATGCAGGCACTAGGCATTACACAAACATGCACACATATGCACACGGCAGGCATGCACACACAGGTATACATGTGTCTAAGCACACATACCCAGGCACAGAGTTACCCCCACATTGTGTGTGCTCCCAGGGTTCACAGAGTCAGAGGGCACTCGGCATGTCAGTGTCTACAATTATGACATCCCACTGATGTCCCATGAGAGTTAAGGTCAAGCGAAAGCACAGTAAGACAACAGGACAGTGACCCCACCTACTGCACTGCGCAGCTGCTGTCAAAGGAACATGAGCACAGACCGGAGGGAGAGTAAGTGCCTCCTTTCGTCTGGACACCTCCCGAGGAAATGAACGCATAACTCCAAAGTAATGCTTGGTGAAATGAACTGAGAGCCCAGGGCCCACGAGGGCTCACCCTTATCCCAGGAAGAAGAAACTCAGGGCTCCACAATCACTGGGACACCTTGAGTGACAGCTGTGGAACAATAGCAAAAGTTGCCAAGTGTCCCCTCCCCTGGGAGTGCAGGAGGGACCACCGCTAGGCGTGGACTGTGAGCTGCCCTACGGCATACTGGAAGCCTTGCCTGACCAGCGGACACAGATGCCATCAGCTGACTTTACTAGGTTTCCATGACTCACTAGGAGAGATGCAACGGTGGAGGCCAGGCCTTCCACAGCAAAGACCTTTGGGCGCGACTCTTCCACTGGTGCCCGTGAAATAAGAGTGGCCACCAATCGCTCTGGTCACTGGAGCAAAGAGGAAGCAACAGTTGTCCACAGAACAGACAAGTTGGTCTAGCTTCCTTCTGTTTTCTTACCTACACAACACTGGACTTTCCAGGGCTATTTGCAACTAGAACCTTCTTTGGTCTGGGATCCTGAGCCACTGTTTGGAGAGGAATTTCCTGCCAATCCATGTCCCATAGGTAATGATAGCAAGAAGCCATTGTTCCTTGCCTGAGATAAAGCCATCTGTTGTGAAGCTGACAGTTAACACACTCTAACTAACAGACTCTGTGCACATCTCCTTCGCATATGGCTTCCTGGGAAATGAAGCATTCAGCTTTTCTTTCCTTGTTGCAAGCATCACTGGAGAATCTAGAAAACTGAAAACTGGATACCAGGATCTAGTAAACGACAGGCACTCAAGAATTTCAAGTTCGAAGCGTGCAAAGGGGACAGCCAAGCAGCAACACGGTTCACATCACAGAGCCAGGAAGGCCGGGACGCTGTATCTCTGAAGATGGCAGGAGAAGCAGGAAGCCTGGAAACCTAAACTAAAATTCCTAAACTAGCTACAGCTTCATGATACCCCCTACTCTGGCCAGTCAGGCAATAGTCAACACCCAACCCCAGGAGAAAGATCGAAGTGTAGTCTAGACTGAATATATGAACAGTGACATCACATAAAAACCAGAGTTGAAGAGAGGATGCCCTACTAAAGACAAGCAGCCTTATTCTCTCATCCGACCCCTAAGATAACAGTAGTAAGCAAAATTTGAAAGACTGTTCTGGAGCAACTGATCAACCAACAGAAAGGACCAAGTATTCAACCAACAGTTATTCCCTCAAGACAAAGTCCAACCACATCACACTAGAGTGAGCTTCCTGTGAATTAGCTCGACACACATGCTGAGAGCTTGTGACCGACCCTTATCAAAAGAGACACACACTGAAGAGAATATACAAGGATCCCTGCAGGGGAGGATGCATGCTGAACCTATTTGAACACCTAAATAAGATCCCCAGAATTACATGGTAGAAGGAAAAAATTCACTTCCGAAGTTGTCCTCTGGCCAATATACATATACTGTGGCACTCACGCCCACATTCATACATCATACACACAAACAATCATAATGAAAATAATAATGAAAGAAAGGTAACACGTAACTGACAAGCTGTCTCAGGCTGAACTAACCACAGACCATGATTTGATTTGTATTCCTTACCAACTTCTGTTCTCTAAATTGAATTCATGGCAGATTAAGGTACTACTGTCCTGTCTCTAACTCGAGGAAAATATTTTATGTGGAAATAGGCATTTAAAAAAAAGTAATTCTCCCTTGAATGATCCTTCTGGTTATTTGTGGAAATTGCAAAATAGCTTTCTGTACAAATATTTTATGTGTACTTAACTCCTTTAAGGTAACAATAATAAAACAATTTAACATAAAGACATCTTATACCCTGAAGGGCAAAAAACATAGAAGACAATTTTGCAGTGATATAACTGTTCATGTTTTTATGACTGGAGGAAATGACTTTCGCACCACAGATTAAGCAAAGTATTGAAACCATAAGAGCTGGGAATCCAAGGGGGACCCATGACTATTTCTCCACCTGCTCCCTGGCACAGCGGGCAAGTGGGCCAAGAGAGAGCAACATGGATGCCTGGCAAGCAGAACATTTTCCTACATCCGTCTGTTGATCTGCCACAGCAAACTGCCAGACTTCGTTTTTCACATAGCAGAGTCTGTACCTTCATCCCCAGAGCTGAGATTACAAGGGGGCACTACCAATCTCATTTTCTTTTTTTTTTTCTTTTCTTTTTTCTCTTCTCTTCTCTTCTCTCTTCTCTTCTCGTCTCTTCTCCTTTCCTTTCTCTTTGTCTTCGTCTCTTTCTCTTTCTTTTCTTATTTTTAAGATGAGTTCTGAAGATCAGAATCAGGAATTTAAGCTTTCGCATCAAGCCCTTTACCACCTGAACCCTCTCCCAAGCGAGCAGAACACTTTGTAAATGCTTCCAACAGGAATGCACCTGTGGGAAGCTATGCGCATATACTGGTGGTGACAGTGTGTCCTTGTGCACATGTTAAATCTGCAGCACAAGAGGGAACGTTAATGTAAGCTAAGGATTTTAGCTAATAATAACATATCAATATCAGATTTGTCATTGTAGCAAGCAAGAAAAACTCCGTCCCCTATTTTTTTTGGGGGGGTAAGGGCATGGGTTGCTGGTTAGCATGCAGGCACTTCACTTTTTTTTTTACAAACCTTCAACATATTCTTTCCATGACATCTACCCACATGGTGTCAATATTCTTGCCAATATTCTTTACAATTTTGGTGAGTGTAATAAAGATTCTCAACTGGCTATCGATGTTTTCTTTGAGCTGTATAATGTTTTAATTAATGCATGGGGGGGACAACAGAGAGATAGCTCAATGGGTAGGGAACTGGCTCACAAACCTGAGTTCTATTCCTGGAAGCCCATCTGGCTGACAACCTGAGTTCTATTCCTGGAAGCCCGTCTGGAAGGACAGAACTGACTCCTGAACTCTGACCTCTACTCTTCAGCCACAGCATGCACATGTCTCCTGTCTCCTTTCTTTCTCCCTCTCTTGCAAATAAATAAAATATTTGAAATACTAATGAAGTGTTCCCAGTGTAAAATCAGAAAAACTCATTTTAAAGAGCCAGAATTTTCCACCACGAACATTATTCAAAAATGAGAAACCATGGGTTGAGGAGATGGCTCAGTGGTTAAAATCTCTGCCTCACAAGCAAAAGGACTTGAATCCGGATGCCCATGTACCATGGAAAAAAATGCCAGACAGATATGACAGTGGCTTGTCATTCTGGCCTTGGGATGGCAGAGCCAGGGAAAAGCCAGAGCAATGCCGTAAGGAGGTAGAGCAATTCAGGATGATTCCTGATGTCATCTTTAGGCCTCCACAGGCACACACACTCAAGTGCCCTCTTATGCAGCCCCCCTAGAAATGCGATGCATACCTGAACCCCAGTACTGGTGAGGAGGGAGGCAGGAAGATCAGGAGGTCAAAACCACAATGAGTTGGAAGTCAGCTTGGGCTACTTAAAACCTTGTCTCAAAACTCCAAAAGTTCCTTTCCACACAAAAGGAAAACTCCCCCCCAAAATAATTCTCAGAGTACTAATGGGAAGTTGGAATCATCCTTTGATCTCACAGTCTTCACCATTCCCTAATTTCTTAACAATCTGCCTGGTAACTGCCAGCGCTTCATTTCATTGGACAGAAAAATAGCATCCACATCCCATACATAGGTACTTTTTGGGCATGCAAATGTCTTGATAATGCAGGATCAGAATACAGGTTCACCAACTGTCCATGGACCAAAAACATACAGACCCAAGCTTTGGGATCAAAGGGTCTGGACAAGGCTCAAGAATGGCCAAGTTATTGGGTGACAAGGTTGGTGGTCCCGAGACTACTTGGGAAAATAGTACGTCTGTCTCTGGAAGTCCAAAAATAAAAACCTCATCTCAACTTTTATAGCGTGAAAAAGAAAAGTGGCATCTCCTCCATCAACTGCATTTTCTGGCCCTCGCTGAGCTGTAACCCAAAGATCGCTTTTTTATTTAAGGTGGGTTTTCCCTGTTTTCCCAGTAAGTGGTTTAAGTTCTTCAGCAATTTCTCCCATATGGGCTAACATTTTGTTTAGTTAGCTATTTAAAAACAATGAGTTCCTTCCCACCCACCCCCCTTAGTAAAAACCGGGTGGTTTAAATTAATTCTTGGATTTGTAATACATACAATTAGTTCCGAACAATAGACGACTCTATGTTCTGTTTGGGAATATCTTGATTACACAAATGTGAAAATAACTGAACAGAACGGAGGCGTTCAGAGCCCATGGTTTCTGAGATCTCTGCTATTTGGGCTAAGAACAGAACGGACCAAAAGGGCCCACTGTATCTTTAAAGGCTCTCGCCCGGAGCTCCGAGGAAACTCTCAACTATTTGTTGTTCGCCGTTGTTATATTCTGTTCCAAGGTTCATAATTTGAAAATCGACTTTGGGGACTTTTTGCTGGGTCTATTAAAATGATTCATGTTGCATTCATCATAAATTGTGCATTCACAGAGGAGGGTGAGAGCCCGCGCTCACGGCGTAATAACTAAAGTGAATTTTGTACGAGCCGCAGCTTGTGGCAGCCGCATGGTATCATTTGTCTTAATTTTTCTTTGGCATTACATTAGGAGAATGCATTTACATTTCCAGGTATGGCTAACCACTTTAAAAACTTTGTTTTTACGGCGCGAGTAAAGGGGGAATAAAATCTGTATGCTTATGTGATGTAACATCAAGTAACTCCATTTCACCGTGTGGAGTACGTGGGGATTTACGTTCCTTTCACCTGACCTCACAAAGGGAACACGGACGGATATGCAAAGTACATGAAATATTTACCGTGGATGGATCATGCCAGCCTCCTAAAAGAAAAAAGATGAAGGGCAGAGGATAGCACCTTTTCATTGGCCATCAGGTTGCAAGCTTTCTCAGGTCTTGAAACCGAAAATTCATAAGTGAATTTCTCATTAGCATTCAAATAAAAACTTAAAGGAAACACTCTGAGTAACTTCAGTCAAAAGTTTGGCTTACCATTGACAAAGTAGCTGCTTTTAATTGATAAGTGTGTAGTATCTGTACATGCACCCGCGCACACACACAGTGCCTGAATGTCTCCCGCTCATGAAATATGGATTCTGAAACACTGAAATGGAACGACCTGCATCTCCATTAGTGTCATCACGATGCAGTGTCTGTGAATATGTGCCCATGTCTTTTAGTGGAAGAATTCTGTAAATAGGAGACGCTGAACCCTTTTGGATGGATGGGGAAAGTGAAGAATGAATCTTAGTCTAACCACAGTATTGAAACAAATGATGGGGTCAGAACGGACTAAGTGAAGTTCCAGCATTACACCACTCACCAACATGGACCTCCATCCCTATTTACACACGCAGATGAAGTCTGTAAGCTATGCGGACCACTGCAGGGAAGCAAAAGGTTCTGCCATGCTACCCAGAACAACCAAACGAGAAAACATGACTGCAAAATTATATATATATATATATATATATATATATATATATATACATACATACATATATATACACACACACATATGTGTTGTGTGTATTATATATTTATATATTATATATTATTTACATAAAAGTTCTAAACAATTAAGATGGTTTTTGATGATCTAGTTAAGAACAAACTCACCGGCAATGGATCTCCCTAGCTGACCTTCTGGAATGAAGGGCTGTGCAACATAGATAAATGTACATTGACTGAATCTCAGTCTCTTTATCTGCAAAATGGGACTAAGTAGCCCTGCAGATACTATGAGTCTGACATGAGTTATCAACTATCCACTTGTCATGAACATGTTTGGTGTGAATTGTACAATGTTTAAAAAAAAGTTAATGCATTGCTAACAGTTTAAAAGCAAGGAAATGAGGTTATTGTCTGTACATTTCTGAATGTGCCCTTAAACACGGTAAAGAGTAACCAAGAAATGTTAGTTCTTTCCCAGGGTGCCGGGGCACGCTGTAATCGCGGTACTTGGGAAATGGAGGCAAGAGGATGAGACGTTGAAGGTCAACCTCTCCTTCCTGTCTACAGCTACATGGTGCGTACAAGGGCAATTTGCTTCACGTGAGACCCTAGCTAAAAAAAAAATAAATAAAAACCTGGTCTGGGAAATGGCCCAATCAGCAAGAGTAACACTTGCCATGCAAATATCAACGCCTGAGTAAGAACATAGGAGTTCACGTGAAAGCACGGTGCTACCATATGAGTCTAAAATATTAGCACTATGGGGGTGAAAACAAGTGGTTTCTGGAGTCTCCTAGTCAGTCAGCCTAGCCCCAAACAGCAGCAAGCTCCAGATGAAGAGACTCCATGTCAAGCAAATAAGGTGGGGAGAGAGAGAGCAGAACACCCAAGGTCTTGCTCTGGCTGCTGCACATGCAGGGCCTCGTGTGTGCGCCCCACTCATACACGTGTACATACAAAGAAAAGGTTCTCATTCATCATGATTGCCATTATCATTAAAGCCACAGTACAGGGAACCATTTAGGCAAATGGGGGCCCATCACACCCAGCCACAGCAGAATTAAAGAGATACAACAGCTCATTAGCCACCAAAAAATACTTTATTAGCCTATTTAACTGAACTCTGTAAATATGCGAGTAGAGGAATGAGCGTGTTTGTAGATGGGCTAATGGAGGAAGACTTCCGACTGACTACGTGGATCCACCCGAGGCTTGAGCCCACTCTCATCTTCCTCTGAGCTTACGCCACCTTTTCATCTTGCAATCTCACAAATTCATTCAGTCTCTACAAGACAGTTTGGTCCACGTAACGGGTGTGCTAGATATATCTGTGCTGACTCTGCCTGGGATTCTATGCCGTAACCTAGAAGAATGAGATCTAGCCGACCTCTCCCACCCCAGGCAGGGTTCTGACCACAGACCCAAGAAACAATTCCACAGACGTCTAGTGCAGCCAGCCAGTGAGTTTTTCTAGGGTTCTGGCAGAAGCATGGCTTTTGCTGTTAGCGATGTTGTTTACTTCCTGAGGCTGCATGGCTGAAGAGCCCACCGCAGCACGGATGGGTAACAACTTGAAGAGTTAAGATCCCCTGCCTGGAGCTCACTCACTGCAGGATTACAGACAACTCTGCTGGTGGGCAAGTCTTCCCTCCCCAGCACACGCATACCCTTGGGGAGAGACTTTGTGAAGCTTGTAACTTTCAGGAGCTTCCTGGGCTTTGCCGGCTTTGGCTGTGAGTGATGTTTACTTCCTGAGGCAAACCATCCTCCCTTGGAGAAGAAGCTTTCCTGATGCTTCTTAAATCTCAAGTAACCAAAAATTGACCTGGGGACAAATCCAGAAATGCCAAAGTAGAGATTCTACAAGAGTTGGTCCATCTGGACCCTACAGGACTTTCCCCTCCCTTGAAATAAGTGCATAGGCCATGTGGGGCCAGAGATAGTAAGATAAGCTACGGGGGACAGAGA
This sequence comes from Typhlomys cinereus, assembly GCA_023101885.1. Taxonomy (NCBI): domain Eukaryota; kingdom Metazoa; phylum Chordata; class Mammalia; order Rodentia; family Platacanthomyidae; genus Typhlomys; species Typhlomys cinereus. The sequence continues at coordinate 384,853 of JALPQD010000547.1, forward strand.
GAGACACAGGGAAGAGTGGAGGTGGGCACAGGCTGCTTGGTGACAGAGGAGACCCACATGGAAGTCATCCTGAGAAACCTCCACCCCCAGGACAGGAGCTGAGTGATCATGAACAGAGAGGTAGGAGAAAGGACCACCTTTAACTGACGGCTGACACTCAGAATTCCTCCCATCTAATCCCATGTGATCAGAGCTACCAAACACACCTACTCCCCATTGAAAGATCACACAATCTCCTTACATCTTAGTTTCTGTTTAAAAAAAAGAAAGAAAAATATAGACAGGATGGGAGGAACATTACAGTAGACATCACCCAGGGTGTTAGAATGATTAAATATGCAAAAGTATGCATGCCTGAAAAATATAAAGCTCAAAGTTAGCACCCAAAGGTATTTTATAAAACATTACCAATGTAGACAGTACATGTGACTGGTGGGATCTGCCAATGAATATCAGCTCGGCAAAACTTGACGCGTTACTTCAGTGTAGGTTCATAGCAGAGAGTTGACATGCATTATTCTTTAGAATGAGCTTTACTTGGGAGAAAGAGACCAGTCCAGATCAAGCTTGAAGTAGGACCGCAGTAGGAGAAATAGCCACCATGCATAGCATAATGGGAGAGAGCCTTGGATTCCTTCACAACTGGAGGACAGAGGGGGTGGTTCTGGGTCTTGTAGGATTTCAGGGTACGAAATGAGCCCCATGCCACATCACCTGGCCTGCCCTGACCTGCACACTAAGAGTCAAGAAAGCACTGATAAGGACTACCTTTCATCCCCCTGTGTCTTCATTGTGGGGATCTGAAGAGCTGGGCTGACTCACCGTTGCAAGTGGAAGGGAGAAAGATGCAAGGGACAGGAAGAGAGGCGGAGTGAGGCAGGGGTGGGGTGAGGCAGGTGGGATGAGGGGCGTGGCTGTTTTCCAGGTGAGAGAGTGGCTCCCAGAGGCTCTGTGGTCTAACAGGCACTGTAGGAACCGCTGGAAACAGGCGAGGACACATGTGTGAGTGCGTCAAGGTCTGTGGCATTGGCTCATCAGCTCCTCGGGGTGGTGCTGCTGCTGACTGGGGTCTGTCCTTCGGCCCAAGGGTCTCCAGGATGGAGGGCCAAAATAAACCTGGACATTATAAGTTACTGAGTGCATGTTATCCTGTTAGAGCAACAGGAAATGGGCAGATACAAGCACTCTGATTTCACACATGGGAGATTCAGAGCCATGTCTGTGAGTCTTGACTGATCTCATAGTTACATGCTATACACAGAAGTTACAACAAAAGAAAATGAACAATAACTGGCTACATCAAAAGATGATCTCAAAAGAATCTCATCTACACATAGACTAAAAACTCAAACACCTCAAACACGGTCCTGAGACTTTACATACTGCTATATAATTGGTTTATTTAAAGGCAGGGGCTATAAGTTGCCAAAGTATGAAAAAATAAACAAACAAACAAACAAACAAACAAACAAACAAATAAACAAACAAACAAACGTCAATACTCCTTTTACCTTAATTCTTATTTTGGGAACTGACAAGACTTCTGGCTGAACATTTACTTAGCAAAATATAGATGATCATAGGTATGAGAGAGAGAGAGAGAGAGAGAGAGGGAGAGAGAGGGGTAGAAAATGACATATAGGTAAAAGACATATAATATATATATACATACAAGATAGATGATACAAAGATATATGATAGATATATAAATAGATAATAGACTGATATCTATCTAGATATATAATATAGATGATAGAATGGTAGATGATAAGCCAATAGGAGGTAAATACATGATAGGTGACTGATAGATGATAAATACATAGATTATAAATAGGTGATAGGCAATTGATAGATGGTAGATAAAGAGCTATATGAAAGACATATAGATAACAGATAGACATAGATGATGATAGATAATTGATAGACAATCGATAGGTTTTAAGCAAGAATCTCAAGCATTAAAGAGAAGGCAAAGCACCCTCATTGCTAACTTAGAGAACTGCAAAATACTTTAGTTACCCAACACAAAAAAAACTTTGCAATTATGGGCACAAATCTGAATCAAACATAGTCAGGGACTCTAGATGTTAAAAATAACACAGAGCATGAAAAAAATCTATATTTTAATCTTTTCCAGGCAAAAGAACAAATTATCTTATTTACTACATGACTGATTTCCTCAATTTGACGCCAGTCTTCGGCATGGGCTCCTACCTGTCTGCATGAACAGGCAGCGCCAGAAAAGACTAGATTACTTACATTATGAGGAAGTGCAGCAAGATGAGAGGCAGGAGTGACTTGGCCGTACTGAAGGCTCAGACAGCTCGCCAAGCATCTTCGCTTACAAAAACCTCATTTCATCTCCTCTGTCTCCAGGACAGAGTCTAAGGAGCCCGTGTGAAGAAGAAAATTAAATTTGTTGCTGTGGGTGGGTGAGGAGAGGGGGTGAGAAGGCTCGAACCTCACAAGCATGCTGGGAAGCCTGGGTCACAGCAGCCCCTTCATTACAGAGCCTGACGCAGAATCAAGCGACCTTTCTTCAGGACTGACACTGTCCTTTGATTGACATCCAGTATTTCTCATGTCTGGCAATCAGTTTGCTTCATTTACAGTTGAGATCAGGGCTGGAGAGATGGCTCAGGATTTAAGACTCTACCTTGCAAGCAGAAGGTCCTGAATTTGGATCATCCCAGGTCCGATAGATAGATAAGATAGATTAGATAGATAGATAGATAGATAGATAGATAGATAGATAGATACATAGATAGATACATAGATAGATACATAGATAGATACATAGATAGAACATAGATAGATAGCATAGATAGATAGATAGATAGATAGATAGATAGATAGATAGATAGATAGATAGATAGATAGATAGATAAAGCCCCAGCAGCACTTCTAGCCCTGGTGGGCAGAGCCTAGGAAAACCCCAGAGTGAAGCAAAAAGGAGGTAGAAGCAATCCAGGATTATTCTTGAAGTTACCCTTGGTCCTCCACAGGGACACACAGTGCCCTCTGATACTCAATCTCTATCTGTCTGACTCTCTAAAATAAAAAATAAAATTGAGATAAAAGTATAGTTCCACTGGACAGTTTACTATTGAGACCAGCACCGTGAAGTGAGTCCCACAGGATCTGGGCTGAGGGTTTTGTAGCTACGGTCACTTTGCCTCTGTGCTGAAGGACAGACAAGTGGTCCACCGACGAGGGACACCGCAGCCCTCTTTAGATGAGGGAGCTCACTGAGTTGTCCCAGCAGGCCTTGAACTTGAGATCTTCCTGTCTCAGCAGCTGCAGTGATGACCTGTGGGCCCAGCTTTGTGACTGGTTGTTTTAAGGCAAATGAGTAATTAGAGACTGTTTTTAGAGAGTAGAAGGGTATTAGGAACAAAACACTACACACTGTTAGGAAGAGAGGAGAGGAAAAGAAAGAGAAGGAGGAAGAAAAAGAAGAGAAGGAAGTAGAAGAGGAGGAGGAGGAAGAGGAGAAGAAGAGGAGGAGGAAGAAGAAGAGGAAATAGACAAAGAATAGGAGAAAGAAGAGAAAAAAGAGGAGGAAGAGGAAGAAGAGGACCAGGAAGATGAGAGGAGAAGGAGGAAGAGGAAGTAGGAAGGATGAGGAGACCTGACCTGGGGTGCCAGTCACATGCTCCCGCAGCTGCAGAAAGAGTCACACTGGCCTCAAGAACTACTTTGTCCGTTCTTCCAGCCACTGGTGACAGGGTCAGCCAAAGCAAAGGACACTTTTCCAGAGGGCTCCAGAAGAGGCCCCCACTAAGAAGCAAATGCTGCTCTCTTTCTCCATGCTTTAGACGTTTGCTCCCGAGAGCCGGTCTCCACGTGCCCACCAAGGAGAATGGGCTGCACCAGCACAGCCGGACATCTCTCTCCTGCCTGGCAAGCAGAAGCAAGCTCGGCATCAGGGGCCCCAGGTCAGAATTTACCTCTTACACTTCATGATGACAATTAAAACAGGATCAGCAAAGGTCACAGGAGAGAGCAGCTGCACAGCAGGAGGACAAGGGCTGGCTGGGCGGCAGCAAAGGCTTGTGGCCCATGGCCTGGAGCAGCTGCAGACGACACCCCACATCTGCGGTGCCCACTGTGGGGTTTGGTTCACACTGGGAAATCCCAGAGTGAAGCAAAGAAGGAAGGAGAAGGAATACAGGAAGATTCCCCAAGTTACCCTTGGTTCTCCACAGGGACACACACAGGGACCTCTGATACACATATGTGTGAATGCATGCGTGTGCACACACACACAACGAACAAATAAACAAACAAACAAATTAATTAATTAATGCCAGAGGGCTCTGGATTTGATCTCTAATGCCAGAAAAATAATAAATAAAAGTAAGTAATCCAAGTATGTATTAGGAATTCAATTTTTCCTCTTTTTAAAAGAACTTTAATAACTCACCCATGACTGTCTTGGGAGAACTCTAGAGAGATGAAGATCTACCCTCTACAAAGAAGTCTACCAGCAGCCATGGGAAAGGGAAACAGGGAAGTGCTAAGATTTGAACTAACATAGAGCCAATTTGTCCCCCATTTCTGCTGCCACGCAAGCCTGATACAAGCTTAGAAATGCTTCATTTTGATTTTTGAAATGCTGGGTATGGGGCTGGAGAAGTGGCTCAGGGGTTAAGCCTCTGCCTTGCAGGCGGAAGGTCCCGAGTTCAGATCCTAGACCCCACATATACACGCCAGGCGGAAGCAGGGGCGGCCTGCATTTCTGGTCCTGGTAGGGAGAAGCCTGTGAATCTCTGGGCAGAGTAAACAAGGAAGAGGTGGAGGCGGTCCACGGTGGTTCCCGAATTCATCCGTGGTTCTACATACACACACATACATATACATGCACACACACACATACATGCTCAATTGAATAAATAATAAATAAAAATTTTTTAAAAAATTCTGGGTATTTCTGTATTTGGGATTATGAAGTGTGGACACACAGCCATCAGGATTATAGGTGGTCTATGTCTACAATTTCAGTACTCAGGAGCAGGAGGCAAGAGAATCGCTTGTAATTGGGAGTTCAAGATCAACCTGGGCAACAAAGTGAAGGAGGAAGTGAAGGAGGGAGGGAGAGTTAGAAACAGGGAAGAGAAGGGAAGACCAGGACTCTCGCCCATCTTGCCCACATCCACACTTGCCAACTGCCACCAAATGCCTCTTCTTTTTTTTTTTTTTTTTTTTTTACCAAATGCCTCTTCTAAAGTCATGTCTTTGGGGCTCTAGGAAATTGGTAAAGTTCCTTTTGCCAAAAACCGCTTTGAGTAAGTCATGTATCTATCTATTCAGGGGGATCTGAAGCAGAAAAATGTCTATTACAAATGGCTGTCTGGGTTGGAGAGATGGCTCAGAGGTTGAGACTCTGCCTCACAAGCAGAAGGTTCTAAGTTCAGATTCCAAATCCCAAGTAAAAAAAAGAAGAAGAAAAACACCTAGTAGAAATAGCAACTGCCTGCACTTCCATTCCTGGTGGACAGAGCCTGGGAAATTACAGCATGATGCAGTAAGGAGGTAGAAGCAATTCGGGATGATTCAGAAGTCACCCTTGATCCTCCATAGGGACACACAGTGCTCTCTGATACATACATGAATACACGCATACACACACAAAAAATCTTTAAAAAAGTTTTTAAAATGTCTATCTGAGCCTGCCCTGAGCCTATACCTACATTCCCAGCACTCTGTGCTTGGAGTCAGGAGAATCCACACTTAGGCTATACAGCAAGCTCAAGGCCAATCTGAGACCTGGTCTCAAGAAAAAACATTCTCTTATGGGAGGTGTCATACACAGGATCTAGTGGGGGGGTCATCACAGCTGTACAATCATGTCCCAAGCCAGGAAAGAGAGGGTTCATGGTTTCTGCCTGCCAAGCAGAGTGTCCTCCAAGAGTGCCATCCCTACCTGATAAAGTCCTTCCTCTCCACCCGGGGGGGGGGGAGGCTGCAGAGGCTGAGACAGCCCAATCAAGACACCTCAAACCCTGGAATGGGTGGGAAGCTGGCCTTTGAGCCTCCACCCTCAACACCCCATTCCGACTTTGAGAGACATGCAGGCTCAGACAAATCAAGCCAGGCTGTCATACGATGACAAAGTAGATTCTTTCCCAGTGTGACATATTCATTTATCATCTTTCATAAGACAGACTCGGCTTATAATTTAGTTCCATCTCTGCTGCTTAAATGAACTCGGAGTTTAGATGGCTGAGCCAGACACTTCCACACTTAGGGACCCAGAAGTTGAAAGTCCTTGGAGAGATTCCAGGGAGGGGGCTGTTTCCAGGGCAGTGCTCAGAGCCAAGCATGGGTGTGAGTCAAGATGTTGGTGACAATTAGCCATGTGAGACCATTAAAAAAAAAAAAGTCAAAAAAGTTGAGTGTAGAAAATGGACCTTTCCTGATATGTTTGTTGGGCATCTCCACGGTGAAGTTCAACGTTCAATATTCTGATAGGATACAACCGAATGGGTCTGCAAATGTGAGTCTAACTAAAGACAGACATTCCTGAAATAAAGTACATATATATCATTTCATTAAACATCCTATAAGAAATGGTGCATCTATAACTCAAAGTGAGACAGCTGTATCCATAGCAAAGGGAATTTAAAAACACAGAAATCTGTCTCGACAAGTGACAGAAGCAAAAATATTAATCATGAACTAATCATCAACTAACATTTGAGAACCAGAAAAAAATGTACTTTATGTTCCTTTTCAGTGACAGAGTTATTCTGCAGGAAATGAAGGCGGCACGGGGAGGTGGGGGGAAGAAGGTTACAGGACTTGGGGACCTTAACAGGGCACTACAACAGCAAAGTAATGTTGAGGTGTCAGTGCATGAGAAGAGCATGGAATGACTAAATTGGCAGGCTGCCTGTGGCCTTTCCCTGTGGCTTCTGCAGTGAGCGCATACGTCCTTGACACAGTGCACAGACAGGACGCCCAATGGCCACATTCCACAGCTGGGAACCTGAGCTTCTCTGTACCAAAGGAAAGACGTCAACATTCCCTCACAGTGGAAGCACCAGCCACCACGATCCTCTAAGTTCAGGGGAAGACAGAGAGACTTGAGTTTCATTTCCAGACTCCTTAACTGTACAAGGCAGGGTCATCTGAGTCTGCTCCCTATCTTGGGAAGCCATGGGGGGAGGGGGGACTGATGCTAACCATTTGGTGTCTGTAAATTATTTTTTTATCTCTCCATCATCCTCTCCATCAGCACCCAAAGCTACGCATGGGTGAGCACTCTAGTTCAAGTGTGTAGACCTCACGCTCCTAACTCCAGTCCCTGGGCCTTCCGATACAGGGCCTTGCAGGCTGACTTCCCTGCAGGCAAGGGGAGCACTGCACACTGGCAGTCACTCGGGCTGTGGTCCCATGAAAAACTCGGGGTGACAGGAGCCCCCTGCAGCAATCTCCAGGAAGGAGAAATAAATTAATCAAGCTGCCAAAGAGAGAAGGCTGGGTTGACCTCCCTCTGATCTCATTACTTCTCTATTACCCTTTTGAAAAACACCCTCTTACAGAGATCACTAATTGAAGATTATGTGCAGGGAAATCGCACCTCTCCATCACGGTGGGGACTTCCCCTCATTTGTCATTCTAATAATTCACTTTTCTTTTCTGAAGAGACAGAGACACTAATGGACTATCATCCGTTAAAAAGGCAATTTTTCCACTTAATTGCACTCATTAAATACTGCAGTAGAACAATTGGAAAAGCAATATTCTCAATATTTAATCATAGTATAGGAATAATGAAACATCACTTCAAAATAAATCTCGGAATATTTATAAAGTCGTGAACGAGCTGTTTTAACAACACCTGTGATCAGGGGTGACGTTGTTACAAGGAGCCGCGTGATTTTTCATTTGTCCTGATTAGACTGGTAAACATTTACACTGTGAAGGAAGCATTCCCTTCCAAGGCGCCGCTACCCCCCGTGGCTAGTTGTGGCTTCAGGGGCTGCAGCGGACCTGTGTCTGGGTACCCTCCCAGCTGCCTCCTGAGAGGACACCTGAGCCCAGGAGGAGCTGGATCCCAGAGTAGTCGCGTGGAGAGCGAAGCCTGAAAGCTCCTAGGAGCGTTCTGTAATTCATACATTTGAAATGAGAAACTTGAGGGCTAGAGATTTGCTTGTCCTGCTTGCAAAACCTGGAAACCTGGGTTCGGTCCCCAGAAACCCACATAATAGAAGGAAAGAACCAACTTCTAAAAGTGGTCCTCTGGCCACACACATGGTTCCCCTGCTCTCCCACATACCCTCATTAATTAAAAAATAAATAAAATGCAAAGTTGGGTGGGGTTTGGTTCACCCAGAGTTGAGCCACATTGCAGCAGTGAATGGCAAAAGTTTCACCCTTGACTTTCCTATTAACCCCCATTAACTCTCTCAGCTCCAAGCAACACACTTACTTTCTGGCTCCAGGAATTTCCTTGCTCTGGACCTTCTCTGTGATTGGACTCAAACAGTGTATGTATGGTCTTTGGGAGCTGTCCACTCCCACTCACAATGCTCTTTCTCACTACAGGACGCATCAGTGCCTTATCCTGTTGCATGATGGAAGAAAAGTCCATCACGGAGGTATGCTCTGGCTTGTCCATCCATCTGTGCACTGGTGGGGACCTGGGTGGTTTCAAGCTTTTGGCTGTTAAAAGGAATGCATTACTATGAGCGGGTCCGAGCTATATGCATGTTTTCATTCCTATCCAATTTTTACATGAGAGCAGAATTGCTGGGCAGGGTGGTAGGTGGAGCTTAATCATTTGAGAAGTTGTGAGGTTACGTTCTAAAGGCTGCTGCACCTTCCCAATAGCCAAGGGTGAGGATCTGGATGGCTCCACATTGTCAGCTGCACTTAACTGGCTCTTCACCTTCACAGGCTAACGGGACGTGAGTCATACCCAAGTCCAAAGCACATAAACACCTGACTGGAGCTGCCAACAGGAAAACAGTTTCTGGACCCAATGGACACAGTGGATTGGGTGAAAGGATGCAGGTTAGTGGAATCAGCCAGGAGTTTGTGTTCTTCGGCTCAGGCGTGACTCACTCCATCGGAAGGCACGATTGGCTCCTAGGACTCAGTCACCTAAGAGTTGAAGCAAGTTCCAAGAGAAAAGCAGGTGTGGGATCTTAAGACGCTGGGCTGAGCCTTGGGTGTTTCCACCAGTCTCCCTGTTGGTGACAGACGGTCCAAAGGACTGGCGGGATCGGGTGGGGAACAGTTCACTGTCTGGTGCAGAGCGCCATCTCCAACAGGAATGTGTAGAGCCATGAGTCAAGGACTCCTGTTCCGTGAGACCCCACATCCATCATTTCCACCACAACACACAGAGCAACTTAAATGAAGTAAACTTAAGTCTCCAAGAAAAAAAAAGAGGCCAGGCTCTGACCTTCCAACCAGATTCCCTAGCCTCCCTCTGTGCCCACCAGGTGGGCAGACCCAAGCTGCTCCTGGCAGACTTTCCCAGCAGCCCCTGAAGTCCTCATGCAGTTGGTTGTGGATTTTCCTACAGCTTCTCCATAACAGACGGTGGGAAGTGACCCCCTCCCCAGCACCCAGAGCACCCCTCTGCGGCTCTTCCAATGGTCCTGGAGCTAAGAAAGCATTTCACCTCTTCAAATGGTTGAAAAAAGAATCAAATCGAGCATCTCGGTTAGTGAAATTAAAATCTCAGGTCCCTTAAGGAAGAGTTGCGACAGCCACATGCCCATGTCGGCTGCTGCATGCTCCTTGGTGACTCCTATAATTGCCGCCGTGGCTGGAATGGGACGTCTTCCACCTGCCCTCGTCCCATGCTCCTTGGAAGACCCTTGCCCACACTAGAAAAGCAAAGGCAGCCTCAGAGGAAGGACTCTGAAGAGCTTCTTCAGATCCAGGTTTGAATCCTGCCTCTGGCATGCACTGGTCGTACAATGCTTCCGGCAAATTCCCTCAGCTCCCTGAATCCCCACTTTCTCTGTCATTACCTGACTTATATCTATGTCATGCGGTTGCCATGAGGTTTTTAAATAAGAGTGTGGAAGCATTTGATGCAGAATCTGGCCCATATAGAATGGCTGCTATTATCACATATTGTTTCTTAAATAAAGACACTGAGAAACGGACAATGTCATGTAAGGAGTTGAAGTTCAAATGTCACCCCCATCCTCCTCCCCATGGTGGCTGAAACACACAAGGTTTGGAAGATGTTTTCAAAACAAGAGGACAGAGTATAGAATCAGCATCTAAGAGAACCCAGATGATTTGACTCGCTGACTGTTTTGTCCTGAGCATCCTGGCCTTCCCTCCCCCTCAGTCCTGCCCACTGGTGTGGCAAATGGGAAGTGAGACCCAAGCATTCCATGCACATGGTGAAACTCCAAAGAAGTCCCAGTGACAATATCATTCCGCAGAGCAGCCTTCCTCAAAAGGTCTTTTCAGTAGCATCTTGCAAAGGTGTTGATGTTATAAACTTAGTTTCCTCTAGGACCACGTGCTTTTCAATGATTACCCCAAACTCACAGGCTGCATTGAGAGGGATGTCCAACATCTGGTTGAAGAACACCTTCAGATGTTTGTGAGGATCCAGATGTTTCTGACCACCTGATTCCCTCTGGCCCTATCCAGGGGTCCAGCTGTCTTGCAGAAGATGGTATACCTCGCCAAAGACAGCAGCCAATTGTTCTTAGAGACCCAAATCCGGGATCTGAGATTCCCCTAAAGGGCACATGAACAGCTTCTCATGGTCCAAAGCCATGGTCTTGCTGTGAGTGACAGCCAGCCTGCATGGCCTGTCATGTTCATCTTCCCATTTTCCATCCAGTCTACGTGGTTGGCAGCCTTATTCCACACACAGCATGTTCGCACCTGAGCAATAGCTTTCCTGGGCGACGAGGACTGTCCACACTCATGGACACGGAAGACTGGATCGCGCCTGAACTCCTCAAGCTCCTGTTGCTGTTCTACTCTGCAGACTTGACTTGACTCCCTTCCCCTTCCCCTTCCCCTTCCCTTTTCTTTTCTACTTTTTAAATTTACTGAATTCTCTTGACAGTTTCATCCATGTACTAATTGTATCATGATCATGTCTACCCCGTTTTGGTTTCAGAAACCATCACGGCAATAAATACCGCCACTCATTCATTCACTAACATATCTCAGTAAGAGTTCCTTGGTACTGACCATTTGCCTCGTGACATAAAACTGAAAAATGGACAGATCAAAACAGATGAAGTCTCTGAACTCATGGTTTCATGCCACTTAGGGAAACAGACTGGAGGGATATTCTCATATAGTGTAGAGCATGCATCCCCAAGACACGGGATGTGACGCTGAGCTGACCCGCTTCCATAGAGACTCTACTGGGAGACCTGAGGGAGACATGGAGGGCTGTCGAAATCAAAAGCAACTGAAGCTCCTCAGACGCGGAGCAGCAGGAGAGACTCTTGAAGGATCAATGGGCTGAGCTTCCTCCAGGAACATAGGGGGGTGCAGGGTGATGGTGTAACCCCAGAAGATGCCTGTCACGGGCTTGTCATGGGACCGTCTTATGCTTCAACCGTGGTGGTGATGACATGTGCCCACCTGTGGGGCAGTATGGCTTCAAACGTCAGTTGGCTTTCCGCCGCCATGGGACCAACGACAAAATGAGCTGTGGAAGTGACGTAAGTGTGTCTTCTTCCAACTCAGGGAGCGCAGGACCCGGCTGATGGAGCTTGTAGAACCAATGAGTCAGGATGCTTCACGGCTGGTGACTCTGGGGGCATCCACATCCCCACCTTCTCCAGATCTGGTGGCTGCCCACTTTCCCCAACAGAGAGCCTCTCACCTCGTTGCCTTCAAAGTCAGCCCTGCAGAGCACAGTCCTGTTCACTCACCCACGCCAGTGGACTCCATCTCATGCCTTTTCTCTCTAAAGTCCTTAGGAAATCAGTACAGCAGAGATATAACAACACAGTCTCCTTAGTTTAACTGACTGGAGATCTAGACTTCACCCCCAACCTTCATTCCCATTTGTGACACATGCCACAGCTTGAGGGAGAAGCACAGACACATACACCCTGGACAGATGGGGACACGCACGACACCAGGGCCAGCTTCCTAGTGTTGATCTTCTATAGTATGTAAGGTGCAGACTGGAGAAAATGGGCTGAGTGCAGAGATGCTACTTGCATTGCTTTGGAGCTTCCTATGGATCTATGATCATAAATGGTTTTTTTTTTAAATTATTTTCAAAGGATGTGGGCATATTGATACCCACCTGTAATCCTACCTCTGGGAGATAGAGGCAAGGGGTTTGCTGGGGGCCCAAAACACCAATCAGGACTACATAGAATGTGCCAGGCCAGCCAGGGATAGAGAGACCCACAGGGCAGTGGCCAATGTCTACAGGCCTACATCACAGTACAGCTCAAAACGCTCTATGTTCATCCCAGTCATCCCCAGAACAGCCATGAAAGTGGGTACTGCTCTGTTGAGAGATCTTAAGCTGTCGTTCCAGGTGCCATGAAGGAACCCTTTGAACACAAACAGTGAGTATCTAGAGCTCAGCTGCTGCTATTAGTTTACACTGTGTAGAATCACATTTACTCGAGACAACATGTATAAAGAAAGAGGGAGGGAGAGATGGGTGAGGATTATTACCACACACACACACACACACACACACACACACACACCACCCTGCTCCTCCTGATGGAAGCCTGCTCATTCTGTAGGCTGCTGCTGGGATACCAACAATCTCCATTTTGGCTCCCCCGGAGAAAGTAATCCTATGCCCCTCATGCTCTAGCTCTGAGCTGGAGGGACACGGTGCCTTTAACACCAAAGAGAAGTGACTCGCTCCTCTCCACAGGTGTTTTCGAAAGGGATGTTGTTAGAACTGATTTCTCCTCCTGGATCTGCTGTGCTCTGAGGTGGGAGCAGGCAGGGGGCCAGACGCTGGCTAACCTTTCCAGCAGCCTTAAGGAAAAAATCACCACCACTTGCCTTCTCTAGAAAGGCTACAGAAGCAACAGGCGGCCTAATGCACGACAGACCAGCGGTGTCTCCAAAGAAGAAACAGAAGATGTTTATGGGGAGTGAAGGTGGATGACAGTCTCACTGTCCGCACTCGCTTCCTCGTGGCTCAACCACGTCCTGGCGCATCATCAACACTGAAGGGGGATAAACTGCCCTAATCAATCAAGACAAAGATTCTTGTGAGCAGGACTGGTGGAGAGGCCAGGACTCTGCAGACAGGGCACAGATAGGTTTGCAGAACTTAGCCAGCACTGCATTCCTCTCAACTCTCACAGATGCTCATGCATACTCACACACATGCGAACACACACAAACACACACACACACACACACACACACACACACACACTAGAAGGCCACAGGGCACTCTATGCCACCATCGCCCTACTGATCACGCCCAAGTGCTTCTAGCCCAGGGTCTCTCAAAGCCAGCGAAGTTGCCATGAGGGGACAGGTAGCACCAAGAGCGCCACCTTGCCCACTGTACCATGCTTAATAATATTTACCCTCTGGAGCCCAGTGGAACCCTCTCCAAAGTCCTGGGGCATAAAGATGTTTCTGTACGTTGGAAAACGTCCCTGCAGAGGTGAAAGCACTTCTAAGGAAGAAGCACTGCTTATCCAAACCAAAATGTGTGTGTGTGTGTGTGTGTTATTGAAAACATATTTATACCAAGTACCAAAAACATACGAGTTTGTGCAACACCCTGCTATGTGTGTATATTTTTCTAAGTGGGAGCACATAAAAACATGTGCATGGAGGTGACAGGTTAACACCAGATGTTTTCCTCAATCAGTCCTCACTTTATTTTTTGAGAGAGGATCTCTCACTGAACCTGATTCTCGACAGTTGAGCTCTACTGACCAGCCAGCGAGCTGTAAGCAATTCAGCTGTGCCTGCCTCCCTCATGCAGGGCTTACAGACGCCTACAACCATGCCTGAGGACCGGCTGCTCTTCTGCTGCTGTGATAAAACACTCTGACTTCAGAAAGAAAGGGCTCATTATTCAGCTCACAGCTCCAGAGGGGGTGGAGCCCATCAAGGGGACGGGGCGTGCGCAGCGCAAGACATGATAGCAGAAGTAGGAGGCTGACTCACACGAAGGCCGGCAGCTCTCAGAACACAGAGCAAGTGAAGGAGAGAGGAAGCAGGGCCAGCCTATCAGAGCTCCAGCCCCACCCTCTAGCAAAGCTCCACCCCCTTAAGGCTCCACAATCTTCCCAAGGGGCGCCACCAGCGGAGGACCAAGTGTACAAATACGTGAGTCTGTGGGAGGACAATTCACATGCAAGTGATACCCAGCTATTAAATGGATGTTGGGGGTCCTCATGCTTGCCCCTGGCACACTGAGCCATCTCCCCAGACTTAGCACAGTCCTTCTGAAAAAGGAATTTGACAGCCCAGACACAAAGGGTGGGAACCTTGCAATTAACTCTTGCACTTGAGAAGACTTAGGCAGACAAACCCATCTCAGGTTCAAAACCCACAGGCAGGCTGGGCTTACTTCAGAAGCACCCCCTCCCCCCCCACACACACACAGAGCACCAAATCAAAACAAAAACGAAACACACACAGAAATAGAAACCTCATGATAATCCAGTAACAAGTGATTGGCTATGTAAATACAGACTCACTACATTTAACAGTGTACTGCTATTCAAAGCACTGGTCTTCCAGCATGTAACTCAGGTAGAAGCTGTTTCATAAATATGATTCAGAGTCAGATAAGTGGGTTTACCTACATGCAACCCTGGGCAGGGAAGGTCTTCAAGCGACATGAAGTACTGACCATGTGAAGATGAGGTGCAGAAAAGGAAGGCACACCCAGAAGCTACCAGGTAATGCCCAAGACGAGCAGGTGCGATCCTGCATCCCACTGATCCTACATCCCACGTCTGCACAGTCCTTCCCAGGTGAAGGCTGAGAGATGAGTGGGTGGGATCAGGCCCCAGCAAGTGGGGGGGCTCTTGCTCTGATGCCTGAGGAACTACCTGTACTTGGCTTCTTAGACTCCGCTCAGCAGCAAGTGTACACGACGTGCACTGCTGCAGAAATGTGGGCTCTTTCACGAGCATCTGAGAAACAGTCCCATCTCCATGCCAGCAAGGTGAGGGAAAGCACATGCGGGCAACTGCTGTCTTCAGAAGCCAGGACCGCGGTCAGTGCAGTGACAGCTTTTTACTCTGTTCTCCAAATACTTCCAAAGAATTGGATAATAAGCACTTTAATGAGGTGCAGGTTTAAGCAACATTGACAATGAAGTGAATCCCATGGCAAGATCCTGTAAGTGTATCAATAGTGTTCAAAAAGGTGTGTTTGGGGCTGGGGGGATGGCTCAGGGGTTAAAGTCGTTGACTCCCTAACAAAAGGACTTGAGTTCAGATCCCCAGATGGCAGTGGCCTCCAATTCTGGCCCTAAAGCCTGGGAAACACCATAGAAAGGCACAGAACAATCCAGAATGCTTCCCAATGTCACCCGTGGGCCTCCACAGGCACACATACTCATTGGCATCCACGCACTCCTACACACAGGCAAACACAAACACAAAAAACAAAGGCAAGTTGTACATTTGCATGTGCATGTGTGAAGGATGTTATAAAACAAATTCAACTTTCCAAAGAGAGAGTCTGGTATCGAGCTTGGTGGCGGCATACCTTCTATCACATGCAAGGCACTAGGTTCAATTGTCAGCGTTGTGAAGAACGAATGAAACGGAAAGTTAAAATCACCACCACAAAATGAAGCAGTCAGTACTTGAACTGACAGGAGTTAAGGCTGTACATAGGATTAAAGGTACAAACAAAAGGGCCATAGAGAAGGAGTTCGCCAGGTGTGACAGTGCACATCTGTAATCCTGGCACCTGGAAAGTGGACACTGAAGGACCAAGAATGGGCGGTTGCCATGGTTACAAAGTGAGTTCTAAGCCAACCTGGAAAATAGAGAAAGAAGGTAAGAACATTATCAGATATTTCCCTTCATTCCTGTAAGCCCTGGATGGGGAGATAGGGGGGAAAGAGCCAGGGCCCTGAGTGAAGCGTGTATCTCATGCTGCTGGGCTGAAAGCAGAAGATGGGGTCCCAAGCCAAGGAATACAGCCTCTGCTGCCTACTGAAACAGCAACACGTGAAGTCCCCTGTGCCCTCTGCTACCCACACATACGTATTTGTCTAGTGAGACTGGAGCTACAAGAATCCATTTATGTTGCTCCAAGTCACTAATGTTGAATTTGTTATGGTAGCCAAAGAAATCTAAGGCCACAGCCCATTCTGCAGGATAATTTTGATTATAGAAGTAATACATGCACATGCCTCTTCTTTTTAAGAAACTACTAAATTATAATTTAGGCTAGAGTCTCTGGCTTTCCACCCTCTTCTTTTGCTTTCGGGCATGCATGTGTGTGCAGATGCACGTGTGTGCAGATGCATGTGTTATGCATGTGTGTGCAGATGCATGTGTTATGCATGTGTGTGCAGATGCACGTGTGTGCAGATGCACGTGTGTGCAGATGCATGTGTTATGCATGTGGAGCCTGGAACGAGCGCTTCCTTGGTGTTAACTCCCTCTCATTTGACACAGGGTCTCTCACAGGCCTTGAACTCGTCAAGCAGAAGACACTGGCTGACTGTGGAGCCCCAACAGTCTTTTTGTGTACACCTCCACAGTGTTCTGACTACAAGCACATGCCACTGTGCCTAGACTGCCTTTTGATTGTTTGTTTGCTTGCTTATTTTACCATGGATGGGTTCTGGGGATTAAATTCAGATTCTCCTGCTTATGAGGCAGGCAGGTAGTTTACCAATTGAACTCTCTGTCCCCACCGCCCTTCATGATCCTTTCCACACATCCTGGCCCCCCTACAGGTGGAAGCATGGAAATACGCACCTTTCTGTCAGCCTGTGTAAAGCTACACGCTGCTACTTAAGCGACTGTGGTCCTGAAAGAGTTAACCTCCTCCTCACCAAGAAGGAAAAGCACTCAGAGGCCCCAGGACCAGAAGAGTCAGAGTGTCTGCTCCTTGCTCCTGGAGGAAAAGAGGTGGCAGAGGAGAATCTTTCCGCATACCTTCTGTCTCTCTCCAGCTGTACATCCTCCAAGCCTGGGGTAGGAACAAGATTCTCCAGGCTTTAATCTGCTAAGGACTCCTTGCTTAGCAGACCAACAAAGGAATTTGTTTATACACACTGGCCTTGCCTTATGAGAAAAAAAAAATAGCCTAAGATGCACAGGGAAAGGAACTTTGGCAATAGCAAACAGCCAGCCCAACTATGTCTTGCCACCAACACATACTAAAAGTCTGTGGGATGGCCAGAGAGCATTCAAAACTCGCCCTCCCTCTTTCCTGAATGTTCCTGCTATCTGGCATTTTTCACAAGTACCCTATGGCTCCCAGGTCCACAGGAAAATTCCAAGTTAAGCTGAACTTTCAGGACTCGGTGTCGGTGTCTCATTCATCCCCAAATCATGCGAGCAGTGGATTCTTCTGCCCACTCCTCATCTATTTCTCTGCAGCTCCCAGAGAACCCACTTAGACACTAGGCTGAACCATCATCCATCATACCAAAGAGGGTGTCAGCCTCCCTTGGGCAAGAGGACCATTGGTCCCTACAGATTCAGCTAAAGCTTGAAGGGTGGAAATGCTATAAGGATAAACCAGAGACAGAAGAGGTTTGGTTTGCATTTTGTTTTGCAGACAGTGCCTCCGGTAGACCAGGCTAGCCCCCAGGTCAACAGGTAGCCAAAGACAACTTCGAACTCCCCATTCTCCTTCCTGAGCTTCCCAAAGACTGGGACAGCAGGCGTGTGCCACCAGCCTCAGGCTAGGAAAAGTGCTCAGTCAGTCCTGTCCTAGCAGATGGGCATCCTAAGAGCAAGGTGTGAACATGTCTCAGTTGCCGAGAGACACTGAAGGCACTCTTGACAATGCCTGTTGTGACCAGCACGGGCCGGGCAGCTTGCACGTGCCAAACAGAACCACAGTTTCCTGGTGCACACTGGTATTGTTGAGGACCTGCACCTGCTTATAGCTTCATCAGAAAGTTCTTTCAATTGATAACACTCTCAGAGACGAAGACAAATTGTCTGCACACAGAATATAATCACCATGAGAATGACATTCTTTTTTTTTATTCAATTGTGCGTGTATGCACATGTGTGTGTATGCATGTGTGTGTGTGTGTGTGTGTGTGTGTGTGTGTGTGTGTGTGTAGAACCACAGGCTAATTCGGGAACCACCATGGACCACCTCTACCTCCTCCTTGTTTACTCTGCCCAGAGATTCACAGGCTCCGCCCTACCAGGACCAGAAATGCAGGCCACCTCCACTTCTGCCCAACGTCTATACGTAGGGTCTAGGATCTGAACTCGGGACCTTCCACCTGCAAGGCAGAGGACTTAACACTCTGAGCCACCTCTCCAGCCCCATGAGAATGACATTCTGAGAAATATGCATTCAACAAAAAGTATGCATGCTAGTATGCAAGAAAGGAAGAATATATATGTATATATATTCATATCTATATCTATGTATATATATAGAGAGAAGGGGGAATAGAGGAAAGAGAGAGGACAGAGAAAAAGGAGAAAGGAAAAGAGAAGAGAGGAGAGCGAAGTGAGAGAGAAAAGAGATAGATGAAAGAAAAATACACTAAATGTATATCAGGCAGTAAGAAAATAGGCTTGAGATGAAACATCTCAACAAAGATCTAAATGGTGAAGGTAAAATTTCAGGGCGCTTGGTGAAGTTTAAGGAGGTCACAGGCAGAAGGAAGCACATCAGGTGAACAATCTTGCAGCAATCGTTACTTGTGGACACTGGAAAATCAGGTGGATTTGACATCTCTGTAAATGGTGGTGATGGTGATAAGACAATTCAGGAAAAGGGAAGCAGGGAAGGAGGAGGAAGGAAATTGGTGACCACAGGATAACAACAGCTAAATGTTGACTGAAGCCAGACTTTGCTCCATTCGTGCTTAAGGCCTACTTGTCCTTTCAGCAATGCTAACCCTGGCCCACTGATTACTCCCACTTCAGGCTGAGAAGATTAAGTAGTACATCAGTAGTACCTCATGTTCCAAGTATCAGAGGCAAAATCCCAACCCAGGACAACCATCTGATTTGACAGTCACAGTTTATGATCCTCAAGAGGATCTACTGCTTGTACATCTCTCTTTATCTTTTCTCTTTTATCTTCAGTACATCTCTCTTTAATCTTTCTCTCCTTTATCTTTAGTAACAACTACAGGTGAATTCTAGATAGCCAAGCATCCAGCAAAAATCACCACCTTTCCAGACTCCTTTGCAGCTATAGGAGGCTAAGTGATAGAACACGGGCCATTGAAAGAAAGAGAAATTCTTGGATGTCACATGTGGGATCTGGTCTCGGTCATACATCTCATTGTCCAACTAGAAGACCAGAATCAAAATTCTGCTAACTCAGGTGGTGATTTAAAAAAAAAAACAAAAAAGGTGCCATCTTCAACAGTGCAGACATTTAAGTATTAATTTTATTTCCGTAAAAAAAAAATCAAGAGAAAGTAATTCAGTAAAAAAGCAAAAGAAAGTAAAAAAGGAAGCAATCAACAATATTTTGCATTGAAAGGAACATAGTCTAGTGCATGAGACTCCTCCTGCTTTTAATTTGACCATTTAGCTTTGTATTCATCCCCAATAGCTGCTATAAACACCAGACACACAAGGGACTTAAAACAATACAAATGTATTCTCTTCTGGTTGTGGGAGTCAAAGGGGTGAAGGAAGGGTCACTGGAGTAAAGTCAAAGTACCAATGGGGCTGATTCCTTCTGGCTGCTCTAGAGCAGATACTCATTTCTTGCCTCTTCAGTTGCTAGAAGCAGATGGATTCCCACCACGTAGCTGTATGTCCCTTTTCCTTCTGCCTCTCCTGTCACTCAGCTTTCTCTCTCTTCTGCAGGCTCATTCTCCTGCTTGAGATTGTCCCTAGGGACCACAGAGATATCCCAGGATAAGTGTGCTATCCCTGAGTACCTCACTTGATCACATCTGCAAAGTCCCTTTGTCAAGGTAACGTTCCCAGGTTCCTTGCATTAGGACCCGGATTTAGAGACCATCATTCCGCCTCTCAGAATGTTCCATACATTTACACCACAAGTACTGAAAACTAGGCATTATGCTAACAATGAAAGGGCAGCAGTTAATGGACACATTCCTTACTTCATATGGAAAATACCTCTTCTA
This sequence comes from Typhlomys cinereus, assembly GCA_023101885.1. Classification (NCBI taxonomy): domain Eukaryota; kingdom Metazoa; phylum Chordata; class Mammalia; order Rodentia; family Platacanthomyidae; genus Typhlomys; species Typhlomys cinereus. The sequence continues at coordinate 405,095 of JALPQD010000547.1, forward strand.
ACACACTCTGGTTAAGTTCTTGGTGAGCTGGTTGAAGTAGACACAGCTTTTCTCATTAGGAAAAAAAAAAGATATGGTGCAGGATCTAAAAGTTGGGAAGTTAATGGCTTCCAACCATTAGCTGACAAGATACAAAGGCAGATTGTCACAGGAAATGTGGCAGAACAGCACTGGGTGGATAGAAATGGGTCGTGAAGGAGGTAATACTGATTTGCTAGCTATAAAAAAGAACATGCACTACTCACAAACATACCACACAAGTGGGACTCTCTGGGAATTGTGGGAAGGAGGGGGCTCATGGGAGACTGTGAAAGGGTGGGGTTCGCCTCAACATGACTTGTGGTAAGACCTGGGGTGGGAATTGAACTGTGGGAAGGAGTGTGATGGGAATTGTGGGAAAGGGGTGGGGCTCACTGGGGATGTGAGAAAACAATTTCTCAACTCTTTCATCTGGACTAAAAATGTCCCCTTCTGGCTGCAAATAGAAGCAAACCCAGCAGACTGGAATAACATAATAAACACAGCAACTGGCCGAGGCGAGCCAGGGAGCTGTCTTTGGGAAGGGTGCCAACGTGAACACCTATGCCATCATGGGACCACTGCAGATACCACAAGACAGGATCCGGAAATAGTTTCTCCCACCTGAGAAAGAAAACCTTCATGAGGGCCCTGATCTACTGACCAGCCAACTCAGAACGGTCTGGGGAACCACACAGGGAACGAACTAAACACACCCTTCCAGAATGTTCTACCGTAAAAAGGCCCAGGGATCTCCTGTCATGGTCCTATGAACCCACGCTCCTCTAACTCCTTCCTTCTTTGTTTTCTTTTGTAAGATTTGTTCTATTTCTGAGTGCAAGAAGGAAAAATTATACATGCACTTGGGCAACAAAAATCTTGAGCGGGTACTTACTTTGAGAGAGTTCGAGGGTAATGCGCAGTTGCTTGTCCTGGTCTCTGTGGGCGAATGTCTGTATGCAAACACAGCTCGAACGAATTGTGGGGTGCGCAAGCAACACTGGAGTCCCCAAGTGGCAGGCCTCCGCAGTGGGACCTGTTCCCAATCTAAGGAACGCCATTCTTCTTGGTGGTCTGACCACTTAACTTAAACAAAAAGAATTGAGCCAACTTCCATCAATGGGCCTTTCTTCCCACCAAAGTGAGGAGAAAAAGGAAATAAAAATGAGCGTTGGCTACTGGTTATGGAGAGACGTTGCACTGAGAGGTTAATAATGATGGGTGCAGGTCCCTGGCAGCAATTCCTCATTTCAAACTAATCTGAACCATCAACTCCCAGCGCAGAGTATTTCATGTGGGCTGCACGGTACCCACGGGGCTCCTTGGGCACCCATGTGATACATGGTAGGAGGGTGCCATTCTGTCCTTGTATCATTACCAAAAAGAAGAGAGGGCCTTTCAGCCTCGAAAAAAAAAAATCAAAAGGAAGAAGAGGAAAAATTACAAAAGCTTCTGCAGTCAACTTTAGGGGGACGCATACTTCTTTACTGACACACTGGTGGAACTTGAATGGGCTGCTGCCTCTGAATCCACTGAGAAGAACTGGGCTCATTCTCTCAGAAAGAACTTACACCTGCCGCCATCAGAAGACCCCAGGTCTTCTATACGATCGGCACCTCTGCTCTGTAGGTTACATCTCCCTTCCAGATGGTCTTGGGACTCCTTGGAAGTTGGTGTTTTCTTTAGCTTTGTTTTGTTGTTTTGTTTTCCCCTCCTGGCTACTTTGAGATGTGGCTGGTGAGCTAGCGAGATAGGTGCATGGTAGGTGGATGGCAGCTAACACCTTCTCCCTGGGGAACCAGGCTCCACTCAGCACTTGAAGGGTCCTCCTCACCATAGAATAACTTAGTCCCACAGATGAGGTAGGGGAAGGACCAAAACGTGAGAGCTGGTGATTAAAGTCAAGCTAGGGTCAGGGATACGCTGTGGTGAAGGAGAAGGACGCAGACTCTCAAGAGGGTGGGCGCCAGAGGATGGGTTTGACTCTACTGTGATGCTAAGCCTTTGGCTGTAACTTCCAGGGAAGGAAAGGAAAAGAAAGAAGGGATATGAAAGGCTGGGGTGGGAGGGAGAAAGAGAGGTGAGAAAAATGAGGAGTATCCTTGGGCTTGAGGTCATGGACGCATACGGATGTGCATAGAAATAAACTTGTGAAGCTGGAGAGATGGCTCAGGGGTTAGACTCTGCCTCACAAGCAGCAAGTCCTGAGTTCGGAGCCCAGGACACATGTAAAAATGCCAGGCAGAAATGGCAGTGGCCAGCACTTCCAGCCCTGGTGAGTGGAGCCTGGGAAATCCCAGAATGAAGCAAGAAGGAAGTAGAAGCAATCCAGGATGATTCCCAAAGTCACCCTTGGTTCTCCGACACAGTGCCCACACCCACCCACCCACACACACACATACACACACACACAATAAATAAATAAATAAAGCTCACAAACTTTTGCTGTCATTCCCACTGATCTCTCAATCACTAAGATGCAGTTGACAGGCAATGCGCAGATGGCTGCATGGTGGGGTTGCTGGTTAATCTCTAAATAATGGAAATAGCCAGATATCCGTCAGTGGAGAAAACTTGAGTAAATTCTTGGACACTCTGCCAAGGCCTTTGGGAGGCTGCGCGCATCTGCTGGCTGTGCAATCAGAGGAGGAGGAATCTCTATGCCGGACAAAACAGAACGTGTCAGTGAGAAACACACGTCTCTAAGAGCTGTCTCAAGCACGGCCGACGGCTAAAAATGGTTTGCCATCAACATATTTCAGTGATGGGAGGGAAAAAAATGTTATCTTGATAGTAAAAGATTTAAATTTATTGCACCACTGAAAATAGTTACTGGATTGAAATTATAAAGTCATGAATCATTTCCTGAAGAAGTCAAGCCATTAGTAAACGCTACTGCATGAAGAACTATTTAGAGATGTCAGAAGAAGAGAAAGAGAGAGAGAGAGAGAGAGAGACTTGGTATCTGGAAAATTATTCCTAAATATGGATACTTTCAAGAAGATTAATCTACTTTTTAAAAGAAAAGAAAATTGAAGGGGCCCTTTGTGGTTACTAAGGGAGAAAAGCAAAGCTTTATGCTAATTTCTTCTCAGTTCCTTCTCCTTTAAGCAACGTTGTGATTACTATAGTAATCTTAAGCTTCTCCAAGTTTTCATTCTTAGGAGTCATGGGAGGTGGTAAAACAGGGGGCCTGTTCTTAAGAACTAACCATATTCTGCTGGGATGGTCACCGCTCTACTGCCTTCTATCTTGGTGCGCTTCAATGGAACCAAATCTGAATTAGGATTCTGTCTTGATGACTGGTTTGAAAAGACCTGGGACTTCTTGTCACCAATCCACAGACTTAGAAGAAACGAGGGAGACGTCAGAAACCAACGCAGTGTGTTGGTTGGTATTTGGAGGCCCAATCATTCATTCCTCTTGTTTTTTTAATGAAAAATCTAGATAAATAGGATTCCCTACCCTCCACAAATTCAGAACATCCGTGTAACATGGGACTCGAAGAACGAGGTGTGGGAGGAGCTCGCCTCAGATACACCCACAAGACACTGAAGGGTCTTTCCTCTCCAAATGGAGCTCTTGGGGTGCCTACTATGGAACACCCACAGCCTCTTTCTGGTTGCCAACAGCCCCCAGCCAAGGGACTATTCGACAGTCACTGTAGACACTGTGCTCTTCAGACATATACAAATATTCCACCCTGGTCTTGAACAAGTCTTAAAACTTCCTCTTGCACATCTCTTCGACTGACCCCTGTCAAACTAGGACACTGGCGAGAATGTGGCTCATTTCTGGTATAAAGCTTCTTGAAAAGAAAAGGAGGAAAGAGGCTGGGGGGTGGCTCAGTGGGTAAAGCCAGGCGAGAATGAGTATAGAACCCCAGAACTCCATAGGAGCCAGGTATAGAAGCCCGAAACCACAGCTCTGGGTGGTGGGCAGGGAAGCTTGGAAAAAGGGCAATCCTTGGAGATTCTGACTAGCTAGTTGAGCTTAAAGCAGTGAGCTAAAACAGTGAGCATAACAGAAACCCTGTCCTCAGCTCCAGATCTCACCCCAAAAATACTGTGAAAAGTGGCAGAGAAAGATAAGCAGTGTCAACCAAGGCCTCCATGTGTTCGTGCATGGACACCAGGACCTGGACGGACACACACACACACACACACACAGGAGGAGAAAAGAAGAGCAGGAGGAAAGAAAAGAACAAGGCCATACCAAAGCCCTCAGCAATGCTCTACCCATATAGACTCTGAAGCAGGGATATGTCGGCCAGAAGGATCAGACTTCTTAGGAATTAACAGCAGCAATACATTGTATTAGTTAAAAACAAAACCACCGGGGGTTGGAGAGATGGCTCAAAGGTTAAGGCTTTTCCCCTGAAGGCAAAAGGACCTAGGTTCAGATCCCCAGATCCTATATAAAAATGCTCTGTGGACGTGGCTGTGACCTGCAATTCCTGCCCTGGAAGGCAGAGCTTGAGAAACCCTCAGAGCAATACATGCTGAGTTCAGATGACACCCTTGGGTCTCCACAGGCACATGTATACTCTTGTATACACACATACACATGTGCACGTTCACACACACACATACACACACACACACAAACATATTTATCCAGCTTACACAGTGTCCACGTGGACTAGATCCCTGTCAGTCATCATCACGGGTCTTCAGAAAAATCTAAATGGCTCATTTTTTTTTTTTTGAGGGGGATGGCATTAAATGGAAATCACTCCTTAATATAGTTCTGCAAACGACAAACTCAGAGTGTTTTGTTTTGCTTTGTTTTTATTCCCCAAATTTTCATCCAAAGTCATGGGGTGATGCTGCTGGCGAGCTCCCTAGGCAATGCTGTAATGAGACGAAAATGGAAAAACCCAAGAAAAAGGGGCCGTGCCGTGGGGTTCAGGGACCGAGGGCAACTGTTGCTCCATTGCTGAGATCAAAGCTGTCAGAAACCATTCCCAGGTTTGCACAGCTGCTGCTCCTTGCGAGAGCCGTAAAAGAAACATGCTGCGCGCGGCAGGGAGAGGTCTTGTGACTGGACGAGTGAGTGTCAATGACTCCCCAGAACATCAGATGGCCCCAGGGGCTGGAGGCCACCCTATCTCAGGGCTACAAAAAGATGCTGTTCTTGTTTTGGTTTTTGTTTTTTTTCCCCCCTAATGGAGGACTTATTCTTATTGAGCCAAGAGCTTTCACTAATTCAGCCTACAACATAATAACAATGAGGATCATTAGCCAATATGCAAAAAGAGGGGGGCAAGTTTCAGAAACATAACCACTGGAAATGGGAATTGATCTGAGCTTCATAATTCAGGGGGAAGAAACTCCCTACTCAGGACTCGGGTTTGTCTTGTGGACTTGCTGCGTACAGCAAGCCAATGAGACCCAGCGCTCACAAAACTCCTTTAGGTGCATAAATTCCTCCACTAAATAATAACACAGCCATATGTTACTGCGTTTCTGGATATGAATCGCGGGGCGGCATGAACCACAGCAGCAGCTCCCTGCTATCATCCAGCTTCATTAAACATAAAACCATCTCACAGGCTCACAAATGTTGATTTTTATTTTATTCTTTTTTTTTGCATTATACAACTTTCATATTTCCCCTGTGTCTAGGACTATAATTTCTTTACGTAGTTGTTCTTGATAACTTGGACTCAATGTACATGCAATATTAGGAAATGAAAATTATGTATATACATATATATATACACACATATATATGAGCTCCTTGTTTTGTGTATTAGGAAACAATATGTTTTGCTCATTAAAGGCACCGATATAAATGCTATAAACCATGAAATTACCTTTGAGCCTTTCTTGATATAACCAGTTCACAAACAAATGATCCATGCAGAAAGGCAAGGGAGATTACAATACGAAGACTAAGTTACCTTTTCATTCTGGGATTTCGTTTTTAATGTAGGAAAATATTATTACCACCAAAGCCGGCATCTGAGGCAGGCCCATCCAATTTACACAGGGACCATCAGACAATACTGGCCGAGAAAATGAGTTCAAGGTGGGACTTTACTATAATGTTTCCTGGATGTGACACATAGCTCGCACAGACAGCAAATCACATCTTCAATAGTAACTTACTTGGATGGCCTCACATTGGAGAGCTGCTTTAAAAGCAAGATGGTGAAAGCAATTCCCTACCCAACAGCCTGACATTCTGGATTCATTCTTAGAGAATAAGATGCCCCCAGAGATGGACAAAGGAAGCTGCACATGGAGGGCTTCACCCCTCAAGTCTTTAGTCCTGCGCTGAAACTGACAAGGACTAAGGTCCCCTGTACAACCCACACACATTATCAAAGACAGACGAAGGAAGGAAGGGAGGCAGGGAGGGAGGGAGGGAGGGAGGGAGGGAGGGAGGGAGGAAGGAAGGAAGGAATCATCAACACTATGTAGAGACCTTGTAGAAGGCAAAGCGTTGATCCCCCTTCATAAGTCTTGATTAAAAGTGCTGAGGATGTGCCCTGTGAGTCTGGGCCTGGTCCTGGCAGACATTAAACTGGCCATGTGGTGAGGGCTCACTGAAGGTCAGCCCTTGAGGCAGGGGATGCCAACACCCGCTCCTCCCTACTCAGAAAGTGACAGAATCTGAGGACCTGCACCTCTGACCAGACTGACCTGCCCGCCTCCCTGCACTGTGATCCATGCAAGACTGTGTCAAGATGTGTCAAGACAGACACAGATGGGAGGAGACAGAAGGCACGGGTGTGATCGCTCCAAACTCTTCTGGATTTTCAGTCTCCAGCCTGCAGCCACTGCACGGGAGAGTCCATGGGACATTGACACACATGGGGATCTCGGAGCCTTGCGTTGTGGCTCCTAAGTAGAAGAGTGCATGTCTCCTATGGGTCAGGTTTCATTGTGGGCTATTCATCAAGGCATTTTCCATTATTTCTTTTGTTTGTTCATTTACTCACTTTCTCATGCAGCAGCAAATACCAGTGGAATTCTCATCTCACTCTCCCTTCCTTTCTGCCTTCCTCCCTCTTTTCTCTCTCTTCCCTCCCTCTGTCCTTTACCATACTGAAAACATAATGATATATTAGTCTATCCCTTCGTAGAGTATTACACGTGTGTGCTAGATAACACACACACCACACATACACACATGCGCGCACGCACGCACGCATACAGGCACACACACACACACACAAAGATCATTATTAGTCAATGACTTAGAAACAAACCAGAGGTCTTCATTAAGAAGTCTAAAGACTGGGTGATGGACTGGACAGATGGCTCAGGGGTTAAGACTCTGACTCACAAACAGAGGGTTTTGAGTTTGGATCCCAGGTCCCACGTAAAAAAAGCAAAACAAAACAAAATAAAAACTACAGCCAAAGTGGTGGTGGGGTGGGTGTAGCCTGGAAAATCCCAGAGTAAAGCAAAAAGGAGGTAGAAGCAATCCAGACTGATTCCCAAAGTCACCCTTGGGCCTCCACAGAGACACACACAGTGCTCGCTCTCTCTCTCTCTCTCTCTCTCTCTCTCTCTCTCTCTCTCTCTCTCTCTCTCTCTCTCTCTCTCACACACACACACACACACACACACACAGACGCATGTACCTGCATACCTGCATGTGCTCGCACACACAAACATGGACGCAGAAAGCACACAAGGCCCAGCACTGGCTCGCCAATTGAAAACTCTTTCAGGTGAATCTGAGCATCTTTGTGTCCAGGCCCCAGGTCTTAGCTCAAGATGCTGAGTCAGATCCAGCAAAGATTAAGCTGGACAGGCAGTGAGGAACTCAGAGAAGGACGTCAGCCCTTGAGCAGGACAGAGCTTAAGGCTCCGTTTAATGGAGACAGGAAAAACCAGACAGGTCCACCCAGGGTCAGCAGCGGACGGTCAGTAGGCTGTGTCGGGGAGAGGGGCTCAAGGCAGTTTGGGCAGTGACCTGGCAAAGCCCCGTGAAGGAAGTGAACGAAGAAGCCCAGAAGCTGGGAAGCACCTCTGAGGAAGGGACTGGGGCTGTGATATGGTCTGTCCCCCCAAACAGTCCTGCAGGAGCTGAGACCCCTTCATAAGTACTGAGCAGGCAGATTTCATCCACTGTGACATGTGACAGTGAGGATTAGGAGGGGACTGGGATTAGATAAGGACATAAATCCTAAGGCACAGAGTCTCCAGGAAAGAATACTGATGGCTTGTCAGGAAAAAATACAGGGAGGGAGGGAGGGAGGGAGGGGATCGGAGGACATGGCTATGTGTCGCCCCTTCCCCACCCCATCCCTGGCCATGTGACGCCCTGGGCCACCTAGGGACTCTGTCAGCAAGGACGGAAGATCACGGTCTGGTGCTGTCCCTCAATTCTGAACCAGAGCCATGAGCCAAAATAAACTTTTCTTTAAAATTTACCAAGACAACAGAGCATGGATAAGACCCCACCAAGCCTGCTGAGAGCAGGCTAGAGCACTGAGAACCCAAGGTCCTTAGCAGTTCCCCGCCCGAGTGGGTAGTGTGCAGCGATGGGGGGGGGCGACAGCCATCTGTCCATGCACGCTGAGGGTACACAAGGGACCCATGCACTTAGAACCACTGGAAGAAAGAAAGAAGAGATTAAGCAAGAAAGAACACAGGACCAAGTGGAGGACCTGCAAAATGGCTCAGTAGATAAAGTGCAAGAAGCCACGCCTGACAACCTGAGCTCGATTCCCAGAACCCGCATGGAAGACAGACAGACAGAAAGATACATAGACGATAGATAGATAGATAGATAGATAGATAGATAGATAGATAGATAGACAGACAGACAGACAGATAGAAGAAAGATGATAGAAGATAGATGATAGACAGATAGATAGATGATATAGACAGATACGAGAAGATAGATATGATAGATATATAGACTAGATAGACAACATAGATAGATATGAGAAGATAGATATAAGATAGATATATAGACTAGGTAGGTAGATAAGTAGATAGATAGATAGATAGATAGATATAGATAGATAGACGGACAGATAGATGGATGATAGGTAAATTAGATGGATGGATGGATGGATGGATGGATGGATGGATGGATGGATGGATGGATGGATATGGATAGACAATAGATAGATAGATAGATAGATAGATAGATAGATAGATAGATAGATAGATAGATAGATAGATAGATAGATAGATAGACGGACAGATAGATGGATGATAAGTAAATTAGATGGATGGATGGATGGATGGATGGATGGATGGATGGATGGATGGATATGGATAGACAATAGATAGATAGATAGATAGATAGATAGATAGATAGATAGATAGATAGATAGATAGATAGATAGATAGATAATAGATGGATGTATAGATGAATATAAAAGACAGATGACAGGTAGATAGATAGCTATAGACAGATGTACAGAGATAGATAGAGACATAAAGATAGACAGATAAATAGAAAGACAGAAACACATTCACAGATTCATAGATACAATAAATTTCTTAAATGTTAAACAAAAAACCGTCAAGCTGCCCCAGGCTGTCAGAGCAGAGCACAAGAACCATTTCTTTAGGCCTCTGCACTGTGAGAACTCAGTTACAGACAACCACAGGAAAGAAGCGGAGACAATTGGACCGCACTGCCTGTGTACGGCACACACGGCTCTCTGGGAGAGACCAAGGTCTTCTTTTCTCATTTCTTGCAGCAACATTAGGAGGTGGTGTGAGATCCCTCATGGATAGTTGGTTAACTGATGGCTCAGAGAGGTGAGGATACTTGCCCAGAGCCACACAGGACAGGGTGGAGAGGGTTATGTCCCCAGCCTGACTCCAAAGTCAGGGAGAGATAGAGGGAGAGTCATTCATTCGTGCATTCATTCATTCACTTTTGAGACCAGCAGAGTCTCACGTGGAGGCAGAGTTTTCCCAGACCATGTCCACTATCAGACTTGGAAACTTCTCGCATCCTGTCCTGGAGGCTTTGGCCAACACCACTGGCTTGTGGATTTTGATTTGGAACCGTTAGTATTCAAACCCATCATTGCATACCTTGTGGAACATCATAACAGCACCCCCATCTAAGTCTGCAAGTGAGACCCCTCTGAATCACTTTGGCAGCTCTCTCTAGCTCTCTAAATATTTGAGGGTCAGGCCAGCACTTTAAAATTAATGGAATTTCCTGTCTTTCTGGATAGTGCCAGAACTGCTCTGTTGTATAAAGTTACAAAAAGAATCCCCCCCTTTCTCTCTGGAAAAAAAAATGACATAGAACATAATCTTTCAAGTAAATCCTAATTTAAAGCATTCTAAGTCCAAAAGATAATTCTTTGAGGAGCATAAATACTGTGTGCGGGTACAAGAGGGACAGCATGCACGGCTATAAAAAAATCCTTGGCTCTGTTACTTTCTTAAAATTGCTGCGTTGTTACCATTTTTATTGAGTTAATTAAAAGACCATAAAAATCAATCCAAACATGTTTGCAAACAGATTTTCAAATTTCACGGAAACTGTCTTCAGTTGTTAGGGCAAAGATAAGGAAATGACAGATGTCTCCATTCTTAGGGCTTTAGTGTGGCCATGCACTAGTTAGTTCATTCATTCCTCATCCGGTCAGGCAACATCACCCTCTCGAGCCCCACACTGGGCAGGGAACACCCCTTGTCCTGTGCCACCAACAGTGTGGTTATGGACAGAGGCCAAGGAATGTTGGCTAGATGAGGGGGTGACAAACGTTTTCTATAAAGGACCACTGTGTATATTTCACTTTGAGGGCTCCACAGCCCGGCCTCAACTCCCCAACTCTGTTACTGCCAACAACACAGGGCCCTTGATAAGCTTGTCTTCCAGAATTCCTTTCAACCATTTAAACATCTGGAAGCTGGAGCCTGGGATATGAAGTTGGTACTGTGTTTGCCTGTCAGTCAGAAAACTTAAGAGGAGGAGATGCCCAGCCCTGCAGAAACTAGGTATGGCGGGGCAGACACCCAGTCTAGGGTAGGAGGGGCAGGAGGATCAGAAGAGCAAAGTCATGCTTAGCTAGAGAGGAGACCTGAGGTCAGCCTAGGGTGCACAGGGGTGGGGTGCATGGGTGCTGGGGTACACAAGTGCTGGTCTCAAAAGTGAGTGAGTGAGTGAATGAATGAATGAATGCAAAAACCATTCTTCTCTTACAGTCCACATCAAAAAAAGGGGGGGAAAAGTAATTCTCAGAACCTGATTCAGGTTGTTAGACAGGGAAAAGGTTCTACCTTGTGACTGACCTATGACCTAGAGAGGAGGATGCTGGAATTGTGGGTTTGGACTAAGTCCCCTGGGCTTCCTGTATCATCCAGAAGGCATTTCTTAAAGGACATGGGGGGAAGGGGCTCGCTCCCTCAACTGCTGACCACTCCCAGGGTCTCTCCCTGGACGTTCACTTCCAACTGGACAGTGTGCTAATTGTGCTTTTCAATTTTGGAAAAGCCGTTTTGCCACTCTGCTACAAAATCATGCCAGTTGCTTTCTGAAAACCTGAAGATGCGTCAGACAGTTTGAAACCTGGGGAGGCGACTTCCCACCAGGAGGCCATTGTCTGTGTTAGCTGCTTCAACTCGTCCCACAGCCCACTGCACCCCCATCATCCCGAGAAGTCCTGCGGCCACTGCTGAATGCTAGCCAACAGGAGGCTCAGCGACAGTGACAGAGACGTGACGCACACGTGGCCTTGTGGGGCAGATGCTGAAGCTCACTAAAGGTGTGAACAGAATGACGATTGTAGAGGCTGTGCAGCCAATTAAGCACAGAAACACTGTTTGCCCGAAAGGCACTGTGAGGGGCCATCAGAGTAACGCTAGGCTGTGCTCCCTGAGCGAGGGGCTAGCGCACCTGGACCACGAGGGCTCAGGAGTCCGTTACCTGATGCCTCATGAATATGCTTCAGGATGCTGGGTTCAAATAGGGCATCGTAACTCTCCATACATTTGCCGGACGACATCAAACTGATGGAGTTCACGTCACTTTTAAAAACATTACAAACTCTCTCTCCTCTCTCTCTCTCTGTGCGAAAGAGTGAAAGAAAGATGAACCTGAACATCAGAATCCTGTAAATCTCAGCTCCCATACGAGCTAAGTAAAATTTTAAAACTGATGCAACATAATCACTTGTTTAAATAGTTTAGGAACTTGTCGGGGCTCCTGGTATCTTTCTGAATAAACAGTTTCCACAAAATTAAACAAGTAACAAGTAAGTTACATAATCCTTATAATAACTTTCCCCAGTAAAGATTTAAAAAAAACACCTCATCGTGCAACTTCTATATACACAATTTGCACTGCTGTAAAAGCATGTTGTGAAAAGCGCCCCCCTGAATAATTAAGCCGTTCCTTTTACCATACTTCCTATATTACAGAACTCATTTTCCCACCGAGAATCAATAAGTCATTCTTCACGTCAGTCATTTTTTTCCATTTAACGGAATGGACCAAAGTCCGACACGGCAAGTTACATTACCTTTGAATTATGTGCGTAATTTAAAATTCAAAGTACTGTGCTAAGGAGCTTTTTAGACTGACCACTCTGCACGCCGTTCATAAATATGGGCCCTGCAGACCCTTCTGACAGATTTACCGAACAACAGAAGTTTGAGCCGGCTCAGATGCTGGCCCGACAGGACAGCTTCAGGGGGAAGAAAGCTCCAGAACAATTGTCTTTCAGAGGCTGCACAAAGCGAGCAGCTGTCCATCACTCATCGGCCAAAGACACTGGTCTCCAGATTGATGGTCAAGCCATTGTGGAGCTTCCTAGTTTTAATTACAAATAAACTCATGGGCCGATATTGACGTGCCTGCGAGTGTGTCCCTTCCATGTGTTTCTGCTTGATCAAATCCAAGGTCTCTGATAAAAGTTCAAAGGTAGAAAAGGTATGGAGGGAAGAGATTCTTACCAGTTAGGAACATACATCAAAAGAGGGGAGAAGGGGTGGGAGAGAGGGACATAGGGAGAGTAAGAGAGAGAAAAAGAGAGAGAGATGCAAAGTATTACAAACTGATTCAAGTGACTCCCAAACTAGCTGAAAATGTGAGCTGGTGTATTTGTGATAACGAGTGAACACAGCTGACTTCATTCTTCTTGACAATAAACACTAACGTGGCTGTTGGGGATGCCAATGACTCTTCTGACACGTGTGACAGACTGACTCACACCCTAGCCAGCAGAACTTTCAAAGCACACCTGCCCAGCAAACATCGCTTTTCTCTAAGGCCATATATTTTCCTCGGGACCTTCCACATGAATCATAGGGTCCAGGCAAGCAAAGCAAGAGCTGGCAGGATCATGCTTTTAAATGTTGGCTATATGGAAAATGCTACTGTAGGTTCCATTTTATAAATGGGATCTGTAATCTATAAAGTTGGCTCTCATCTCTGATTTTTGTTCATGAGGTGGTTTATTTACATGTATTCAAATTTGTAAAAAAAAATTTTTTGTCCTGTTCCCTGTCAAAGCAGGACACTGACAACTTCTTTGGAAAAGCATTTTCACGAACACCCAGGTTTCTGAGAGCTGGGATGTGTCTGCCAAGCCCTTCCCAGTGTCCTGGAGCCAAAGAACCTTTCCCTTTCCTTCCTTACTCAATCAGACAATGGTATCCATTCTCTAATCTTCAGGAATTGAAGTTTTTCCCACTGTGCTAAAGCACTAAAGGGTGTGCCTTTTCTGGGGCACTAAAAACATCAACTCTCTCTGCCTACATGATACTCTTGCCAAGTTAAAGAAAGGAGGGAGGGAGAGAGGGAGGGAAGGAGGGAGGGGCAGAGGAAGGAAGGAAGGAAGGAAGGAAAGGAAGGAAGGAAGGAAGGAAGGAAGGAAGGAAGGAAGAAGGAAGGAAGGAAGGAAGGAAGGAAGGAAGGGAGGGAGGGAGGGAGGGAGGGAGGGAGGGAGAGCAGGCAGGCACGGGGCAGTCTCCCCAGCCCTCCCACTTCACTGCAGCCTACTCGGACTCTGGGCAGCCAGCTGCACACACCTTGTGTTCACTGAGAATCTGTGTGAGAAGCAGAAGCTTCCCGCCGAGTGTTACTTTTGCATGGCTTCAACGCTCGACAATCTTAAATTGGGAGATTCCACGGAAAATTCTTAATTCTTCTCTTCCTACACCTGAGAGGGTATTCTTTTCCTTCCCCCTTTTTCTTCTCCTTATACTTCTTACAACTTTTCCCCTTTACCCATTTGGAAAATGCAACACCCTTCACCCAGCTGACAGATGCTTAAGTAAGAATCTTCCTTCTCAGAAGGGCTGCCCAGAGAATAGGTCCTTACACAGCACGGGGTCAGTTTATGCTACTGTAAGAGGCAGATTCTAATACAAGAGATGATATTCTGGGAATTAGCCCTCCCTAAAAGGATTACACCTCAAAGTAAAATATGTCAGATATAAAGGAAGACTTGGAGCCCTTGTCGGATATTTGAGTTCCTTGTGCAGTCCCCGTAAAAAATCAGCATAAGGTAATGTGCATTACCAACGATAAACAGGACAGGTACTACCTGCTTCTTTGGAGAGTAAGTGCACTAATACATTAAATTAGAATGAAAATCAAAACTGCTACCACACCCACACACACACACACACACACACTAAAAACCCCCAGAATCCCTTAGATCAAAATAACTTATCATCAAGTATTAAGTATCAGTGTCTTGCCACAGAGTATGGCAGGAATCAGAGTTTGTGCATCATTTGCCCTGGACTCAGTTGTGAATTTTATACATGTATATGCTGTTGACAGGGAGAAAACAGTAAACTTATGAATAATTCAACGCACTCGCTCCTGCCAAGTAATCGTATATGGTCCATGTTTTACTGCCATATTAAATAAAAATTAAAAAGTCTTTCCTCTTTTCATTTAGGAAACCCAGGTTGTAATTGGAAGTGACTATAAAAAGTGTCTAGAATAGCAATTTACAGAATACGCAGAGAAAGCGGCTGCAGATTATAAAGCTTCACCATGGATGCCAATATTAGTGGGGAAATATTAAGGAAATGATTGTTTGAAATGATAGCTCTAAAATTGTTTTAATATAAAAATCTGCCTTGAGTGATGCAGAGGAAGAGGTAAGAGTTTCTGCTCTCTTAGGAGAGACAGGCTGCAACTGTCTCCTTCTGCATTAAGCATATTAAAATACGCCAGCTACTCAAGTTTTTTCGTGCTTTTGTAGGCAACAAAAACCTAACTAATATTAAATGCTTTGTAAAAATTCAGGAAGATTGGAAATCTAGTCTAGTGATATTATCTTGAAGCAACCTAATCTTCTTGCATAAAGGTTAGACCTCAATCAAAGCAGAAATCCTCCAGTCCCTTTCACGGCTCTGTTTTTACTGTGGGTACTGTGTTTGTTCCCATGCCTTGGCAGGGCCAGTTACTAGAAAAAAGACACAGTTACAGACACAAACCAGAGGGGGGGAATGTGAGGCTCATGTGCCATCTACATGATAATAGCGCACAGACCACAGGGCTCCTTTTAAACCCGGTGCCTCCCTAGGATGCTGCTGCCTCAGTTAGAAAAAGTTGTGGCTGTGGAGGAAGGAATGTTCTCATGTTCGAGACTTCACAGATTCAAAACTAGGCTGACATCTAAGCAAAAAGATGGCTCCAAATTCTACATTAGTGATTCATCTAACAAGACAGAAGCCCATTCATGTACCACGTAAACAGAGAGGCCCATGAACCGGCACGTGGAAAGGTGAATGAACCAAGAGGACTGCTGTTGAGTTCAGCATCAGCTGGAGGTGCACTGCATGTACCCAGGCCAGCCAGGGTTACATGGCAAGAATCCGCTTCAAAAGAAGGGGGAAAGGAGGAAGGGAGAAAGGCAGGGGAGGTGAGGAGAGGAGAGGGGAAAGGAAGGGAGGGAGAGAGGGAGGGAGGGACGAGGAAGGAAGGAAGGAAGGAAGGAAGGAAGGAAGGAAGGAAGGAAGGAAGGAAGGAAGGAAGGAAGGAAGGAAGGAAGGAAGGAAGGAAGGAAGGAAGGAAGGGAGGGAGGGAGAAAGGGAGGGAGAAAGGGAGGGAGAAAGGGAGGGAGAAAGGGAGAAAGGAAGGGAGAAAGACAGATCGAAAGACAAAGCACTACTTGTATGTGGCCCAGGTAGAAGGATTCACCAGCACAAAGCGCTATGTTTCATTTTTTCTGGATTCCTGGCCAGCCCCAACATGTTCTCAGAACTGAGTGCTGTTTTCTATTGTTTTGTTTTTTGTTTTTATTGCTTTTCTTTTTAATGTGGAGGTCAGATCAACCACATCATGTCATTTACAACAGCAAAGGGGTCGTGAGCCCCTCTTGGTCAGAAAAGCCAAAACTCTCAGGGAAATGAAAGAAAAGGTGGGCACCCCACATGACAAGGCACTGTGAGACCAAGTCGGCCTCCCAGATTTAAAAAAAGAGGGGTCCAAAAAAAGGGTCTGTAAGATACATTAGTGTAACACAGTAGAAATGGGACAAACTTCCCTGTGATGCTCACCAAGGAATATTTAAGGACAGTTTCATGGATGTACAGCAGATAATTCAAAAGAATTGGTCTACTTTCCTTTATTATTGTCTGTTGCATCCTTTCACTCTTGAAGGTCTGCCCAACAGTATCACTGATAAATCATATGAAGATGCAAATTCTACTTAATCTGGGGAGGGCCACAGTGTGGAACGCAACAATCACCTTTCGCTTAATTGCAAAGACACACATGCTTTTCTTTACCCGGGAAAGACAGGAGGATGGTAATTTTTAGTGTGTGTAAAGTTTTCATAGAATCACTATTATTAAGCTTTAAATCAGAGAACTGTTTCTTTCAGCTAAGCCTAACAATACTGTAAAGTAATAAGAGTGCTGTGTTGGGGGTGGGGGGACACACACCTCATCTGGGGCTAGATATTTGCTGGAAAAAAAAATCTACTTCAAAACATTAATCAAATTTTTCGCCTACTGGGCAACATATGGTATAGCAGCATGTGAATCTCACAAACTTGCTGATCTCCTGTAACTGATGCAATTAATTACACTGGCTGCATCCATCTCTTGGATTTTCGCCTTGTGAAAAAAAAGTATTTATTTCAACAGCTTCTACAAAACAAGGGAATGAAAAATCACAATTGATTAATGAGCTGAATAGAAATATTTCCGTTAGCAGATTTTTTTAAATGAACAAGGATTAATACAGTCATGGAAACTTACACACGTCAAGCTTGCCTTATATATACACATATTGTGTGTGTGTGTGTGTGTGTGTGTGTTTGTTTGTGTGTGTGTGTGTCTTCCCCGGTCCAAAAGGAAGAGAAAGGGGGTAGAGATGGTGCTCAGAACGCCACTGTGCATGATTCACTAGCGGACTTCAGATCGCAAGTAATAAAGCCTTAAACTGGTAAAGTAATAAAGAGGTTGGCTTTACAAGACACTGTCCTGGGAGACAGAAGGCTTGCTCTTTCATTTGAAAATACAGATATTAACTACTCGGTGGGTGAGGAACATGATCGGTCCAACAAAAGCAGCAATGGAAAAAGCTTCTAAAAGAGGAAATACACCTCATCTACAGCCATTTGGGCCCAAAGATTGCTACACATATGGTCCAATTACGGTTTTAAGACCCACTTCATAAAAGCAAGTGTCTCGGAGCAAGCCAGAGGGAGGTACTGGTAATATCTCTGACCTGCAGTCCCATATTCACACATTGTAACCCACAGTATTCAGACACCATGTGTGGACAGACCCACAAGCTCTCAAATGGTGACTGACAATGTGAATGAAGGTCACAGCACCCCCCCGCCATGAGGAGTGAAGGGTCCCTTTCTTAAACTGTTTCCTTCCTTCAGAGCACCAAACCAGGCAGGAGTGAGGAAACTTGTCTTTCTTACCAGGAACCTTTGTATGGGAAGCTCCATTCTACCTTCTTTAAAGAGAAAGCAGGGGACTGGGAGCAACATGTCACTAGATGCTTACTTTGAAAAAGCAAACCAGCTCTTGATCTCGAGAGAAATACACATGGTGGAGACACTGAACAGTCTGTGTGTGTGTGTGTGTGTGTGTGTGTGTGTGTGTGTAACAAATGAAAAAAGCCATCAGTCCTAAGCTTTGGAATTCAAACCATAGGCCAATCTTTCTTGAAGCAGTGGCTCCTCTATTTAAATTCAAAAATTCTGCAAAGGGCTCTTGGTTAGAATTTGCTATCATCTTATCAATGGGGTATATGCGTACAACGCATGTGTGTACGTGTAGCCGAGATAAGGATGCCATTGCTTGTTTGGTTAGTTGACTAGTTGGTTTAGAGAAGATAAAACCTTCTGCAAGCACTGAAAGGCTCTGAGCAAGCAGGTGAAATGCTGACATCTTAGAACACAATGGATGCCAAGCAGTGTCTTGAATCCATACAGGGGTCTTATTTACATTAACACACACATTTGAAAAATTAGACATAGAAGACAAAATGAAATTGGGTCGTTTAGGGTAGCACTCAAGTCTCGGTGGCCAAGAGATGTCAAAAACAAATTTTAGGTGTATGAAGAATGATTTTAATAAATAAATAAATAAATAATTTTTTAAAAATCATTACAAGTCCTCAAGATGTAGTCACTTGGTAATCAAGGAAGATGCTGTTTATATGAAATCATGAGTCAGGATAAAGACAGACAAGTCAATGAATGAGCTCTTGGCTTCTGAGACAAAGAAGCAATATGAACAGGAAGAGGGTCAGCCACCTCCTGAAACCCGTGACCCTACAATACACACTGCCCCACCCAAGCCTCTACCCGCTGATCCCCAAACTCCTCCTACGTGCAAGGGGTTGTTGGCTTAAAAGTTTAAAGAGCTAACAAAATGTTTTAACGAGATACAAATCTCAGAGATCATTAATCAATATGTTCAATGTTATTTGTGATAATTCATCATGACATGATATTAATGGGTTACTGTACCCTTCAGAGGTGAGATTAATGCAAATGAGCCGCCACAATTAACTTTACTGCTCCCAACTCACAGAAATGGACAGATGATTATAAATGACAACTATATGTCAATTACAATATCCAATAAAGTGAAGCTTAGAGAACAATCCATCTCCTTTTATTGCGCTTCCTTGACGTAGCTGGATTTAGCTCAACACACTGTTGTCCCTGTGTATCCATTGCTTAGGGGAGGGGAAAGGGTTGTTCTTCTTTAATTTTTCAGCATCATAAAAAAAATTTGAAAATGGCCAGGTAAATGCATTTTTGTAAAGGCAACAGCCACAGGAAACCACAAATAAATGCCACATCCGTCTCTGTATTCGAGAAAACTGTATCCCTTTTCACACAGGAGCAGCCCGGGCAGTGAGGAAACAACCCGCCCAGCTGCGTATAATATATTTACTCAATTAAAAAAGGAGCCATTAGCACAGCATCCTGAATCGCCTTGAGTCTCCTCCACACAAGCGACTGCAGGATCGCGGTGGAAGTTACACAGGTCAGAGAGTCAGAAACTGGCACGAGGCTGAGAGCAGGAGGCAGCCCCAGGTCAGCTGGGACTCCTGCACAGGGCAGAGGTCCAAGCGCTCAGGTGCAGGGCCTGGCTGCTGTGGAGCGTTTCTGCATGCACTCTTCCTCCCAGCCCTGGGCATCTGTCTATTAACTCATCGCTGCCTCTTCCTGGCCTTCCACCCCCACCAATCACAGAGGGCCACCAGCCAGGCTGCTGCCTCCCAAGGCCAGGCTGGGTCTCAACACTGGGCTCCAGAGCTCCCTGGTGGTTCCTGCTAAATACCTCCTTTCCCTCCCCCCATCTTCTCCCCTCTCCCCTTCTGAAAGCAGCCCACCCCAGGGCATCTCTGGGAGGAGGAGCCTGCCTCCAGCTCTGTTCTGGAAACAGCAGCCAGGGAAGGGGTCCAAGCATGGAAACAGGAAGAGTCTCCCAGCAGCAGGGTTTACACAGAGGCCGGATCTTTGTGGGTCATGAATAAAGGCCCAGGCGACAAGCTGCCCAAAGCTTCCCTGGAGCTTTAGACAAAGCCAATGTGAATCCACAGGGCGAGCTTGCCGGTCAGGCGGCAGCAGCTAAGGCTTGCCAGCAATAGATGTTTTCCTAGGGGCTAGTGTTCCAGAGGGAATAGACCTGGTTTCCTGTAGCTTAGGTTAAGCCCCCATCCCGGGAGCCAGGGCTGCTCCGGGGCAGGTGTCAGCCACAAAGTTGGCCCTCTTTGTTCCAGGAGGAGCAAGGGCAAAGAGTGTTGTGGGCGTGGCTGCCAGTGGCTGAGCGCTCATGCTCCTGAGACAACAGCTGGGGAAGGAAGGGTTTCTTTGGCCTCCTCGTTCTGAAGATTTCTTTGGATGGACACTGGGCTCTGGAGCTTGCGGACACACAAGGATTGGGGACAGAGCATCAAGGTAGGAAAAAAATGCATGGTGCCAAGAAGCTTATGGCGGAAGCACAGAAAGAAAGAGCCAGGAAGGGGCCAGGCACACATTACCTCCTCCAAAGGCCACACCCCCCCAGGGCTACTTTCTCCCAGTCTTTGCCCCCTAGTCTAGTCTGCAATGAGTATGCTCATCAGCTGCTGATCTACCAATGGGGTTAGCATCTCATCATCTCTTAGCACCTGGCCTGGGGAAACCAAGCCTTCGGCACATGGGTCCCAGGAGGCCACCACATTCCCAAAATGTAACAGCTGCTAAGATGTGAAAGGGCTGGTGCCAGGAGCCATCCTGATTCCCACTGAGAGAACATTCGCGCATGCACAGGCCTGAAATCCTGGACACGAGGCTGAGGAAGGTACGCAATGAAAGGAGGACTTACATCCAGGTAAGCACATAACAGCTGGGGATGCAGTTCCATGGTGAGGACACTTGCCTGGCATGTCTGAGACCCACACAAGATCTCCAGTCTGCATAGACATCACACACACACACACACACACACACACACACACACACAATTACCACAGCTAGATGACTGTAGAAAGACACAGGCTTGAAGGGTTGTTAAGGTGCTGTTGGTGACCTGTAACACTAGGTCAGGGGTTATCTACTTGTTCTTATCCAGACAATGAGTGAAAAGAAAAGTTTGTTTTCACAAGTTGAAGGGGACAGAAGATACTCGGATGCCACAAGAAACATCTGAATTTCCAAAACAGAGTAAAGTTTTATTGGCACACGGCCAGGCTAAGTTATATATCTACCGCCGAAGTTGCCAGGGCACAAGGACAGGATGGAGGGGTTGCCGCTGCGCCTGGGTGGCCAAGCAGACCAACAAGGTACTGACCTCTAGCCTCACACTGCTAGCATATACTAGTTTCCATTTTGGGACTTTGCAAGCCTGAGAGCAAAAAGTGTTTCCTCACCTCGGGATCCTGCAGCAATGGGCAGATAAGATCAAGCGCACACCCACTTCTCTCCTTTGATTCTGCAAAGGTTTTACACTCTTTGCTGAATGTTGCAGTGGACATGCTTCTTAACGTGAACACACGAATATGTGTAATAACATCCTAGGGGGATGATTCTGTCTGTTGTGATTGTTGCTGCTGTTTCTTCAAAGAGATGGGGACTGAAGTCACAGTATGTGTGCTGGGCGACCACTGCACCATGAGCTCTATCAGCAGCTGCTTTGGACAGGGTCCAACGGCAGAGCACAGGCTGGTCCTCAACTTCTGATCCTCCTGTCGCATCCTTTCAAGGGCTGGTATCATGCCACTGAGCC
Organism: Typhlomys cinereus; assembly: GCA_023101885.1. Lineage (NCBI taxonomy): Eukaryota > Metazoa > Chordata > Mammalia > Rodentia > Platacanthomyidae > Typhlomys > Typhlomys cinereus. The sequence goes on from JALPQD010000547.1 coordinate 426,766, forward strand.
AGCACAACTGGACATTACATTTTTGTGTCTTGGTCATTTTCAGGGCTTGGGATGGAACCCAGGGCCATGCATATGCGTAGCAACACTACCACAGTGACAGCTCCAACCCTTCATTCCAAATACTGATAAACACTGACCACCATTCCTGCTGAAAAGGCAATTCTACTACTAGAAATGAAAGATAAAGCCAACTGAAGGCAGGAGAGCAAAGTGAAAAACAAAGAACAGTGCACCTATGCAGGGAGAGTGTGCTCCACTTCAGAGGAACCCCTACACATTCAGGGTGCCCCCTACCCCATTGGGGGAAAGCTGGCCATGATGGGTCGGAAAGAACCAGAACATTCTAGTCTTGGCTCAGGAAGCTCCAGAGTCCAAGGAGAGAGCCAGGTAGGCTTCAGATGACTTTTACAGAGGATCTGAAATCTTTCTGCAATCTCCATGTTCAGGCTTAAGTCGCATTCTCCTAAAAGCCTCTACCTCATCTGACAGGCAGGACAGGAGCTGTGATGATAGGGAATAGATTTGTGCTGCCGCGGTGATGTGGTCCAGACCCAAGAGTATCTGACTTTCATTTTAATAGTATGGAGATGGCTGTGGTTCCTTCCAATAACCAAGCCCCTGTGCACTGGATTCAAATGGCTTTAGTATGTCTTCCACACGTTACCCTGACATGGGGTAGAAACTGGCAAGGTGACACGGGGCAAATCGCAGCCCACACCAGGGGCATTTCCTTGAGGCACTCTCTTTTTTGGAAATGCCCAAGCACAAATGAGTCTTACTACTGAAGAAATTGAAATTGATTTCTTAGGGTGATAATTAACCCCAGAAAATAACTGTAAGAGGTTGCTTATTAATTATTTTTTGTAATATACTTTGGGAATATTTCCTCTTTTCATGAAAGATAGACAAAAGCAGACACATTTTATGATCATATAAAACATTATTGGATTCATATTTTATAGGAGAATGAAACTCACTTAATTTGCAAAAAGCTCAAAGCATGGAGAGAGTGTCTTCCCGCCCCATATCCACCACCACTACCACACTGATTTTTTAAGACTCATAAGTAGTCTTATTTTAAAATAACACAATCTTTGTTTCTCTTCACAGTGCAACTGTCTCGGCACTTTTAATATATCACTGCTATTCTAGGCTCCTAGAAGAAAGGCATTCTCATCTGAATAGAAGTTTACAGGGACATGATTGCAGGCTCACTCTTTCTTAAGAATCAAAAAGGAATTGTCACCAAGGAACTTGTTACTATCCCAAGTGAAATTCTTCAGATGGATCCTTCTTGATGGCTGTTTAGATGGATGCTGTTATAAGGATGCAGCAGTGTTTTGCAAAGAATTCTATGAATATGCATGAGGGTACATATATCAAACACGACATGCACACACACCCCACACACATACATACACACCCCATGCCACACACACACACACACACACACACACACACACACACACACACACACATTATATACATTCCTCCCTCTCTCTGTGTCTCTTTTTGTCTCTCTATAGGAAAACATTTTTCACATCCTGAAAAAAAGTTCATTATCACAACTGGGAACTCCAATTGAAGTGTCCAGTTAAATCATTTACTGAATGTTGCTCCAAATATAACATCTGTCGAAGTCATCCAAAGTAGAACTTGAAGCACGAATGGACCAGGAACAGTTCCAAACAGAAGATGCAAGTGCTAAGATCACTCCTGGCATTTCATTTGTCCCTTCTTCATGTGGGTGAACATGTTTCTTCCCCCAACAAAAAAAAAATTTATATGCAAACACATTTTACCACGCACAATGTTTTTTCCATGCTATTTACCCTGCGAAAGTTGTAGGCAAAACCACCTACTAAAGACATTTTCGTTTCTTTAAGAGACAACCAAAATAAAAACACTTGCGTGAAGACTCGACTATCACAGCAATGTGGAACTATTTCTTGAAGAGTGCAAAATATAAGTTTTCGCTAATTAATTAACAAATTCAAGCTAGGTGAAATAAAGCCTTCTTCCAACACCTCCTATTTAATTGCAGTTTGGCACCAACAAATATATATCAAAATTATAGTATTTCCCCTGACAGGAAGCTCCTTCTTAGCACACGCTGTTATGGCTCTCTGCAGAGTAAGCCAGAATTGCTGACAACCTTGAACACTGCGACAACAATATTACTATACTTGGCAGAGAAGTACCCTTGCGGCAAGAGAAAAGCTGTAATTTTGACTGTCACTTCACATTACACTAGATATTATTTCACTGTATACACACGCACACACTCACAAACTCTTAATAGACTACAGTTTTCGCACTGCCGGCCTTTCCAATGGAAATGACACTATAACGCCAGCGGCCCGCCGACGGGATCCCGGCAAGAAGCAAATGTTTTGCATTATGAAGCATCTAGGGAGGATGGAAAGAAATGGAAGGGCCATTTCATTCCTCTGTCCCTCCCTCACACTTCAAGGCCTGGGTTTCAACATTGTGAGCTAATCGCTTTGGTAACCGCAAACATCTGCTCCCCCCCCATTTTGAAATTCCCGTGGAAGGTGAAGTGATCGCTAACCAACGCCTCCGTCATGGGTGGTCAGGACGGCACCGCCATACAGCGAATGCTCTTCAAGTCTGATGCCCGATGATTTCAAACGCACCCTCTCCCACTGCCTTCTTTTTGCTTTCTTCTGACGCCAGGGAGTTGGTTCAACCACACTGACCACTTGCTAGGACAAGGCCAAGTCGAACCAGAGACACACAAGGGTCCTGTGAATCCTGCCAAAGGCACACGCCACCGCTGCCAGCGAGCAGCGCCTGACTGTGCGGCGAGCTGCTGGCAGCATATGTTTCCTCCCGCCTGCGCTCCCCGGGAAACAGATTGCGCCAGACGCCCCACTGGGCATTCTGCCCCCAGCTTGGATGTACGAGATGGCGTGTTAATATCGCCTGCTTTGGTCTCGGGCCAAGGAGTTGGGAGATGTCAACAGAAACTCCCACCGGCGAGATTCCTAAGACCAAGGGTACGGGTCAGGAGGGAGGAACACATCACCAAGGCACAAACTGCAAGCTGACCCAGGAGAGGACCCTAAGCAGCAGTGGACAAGAAATGTAAGACCCTGAAAAAGGAACTCCTTACAGAGAGCAAGGAGCAAGGAAGGGACCAGATGGAAGCATCTCTCTCCTCACCCCAGTTTCCCTGTGCAGCCTCTCTCCTGTCCTCTAAAATTGCAACTTCAAAAGATTTCGGTACTTCTTCAACTTGGTTTTTCTGAATCGGGAAAGCCACAGCAAACTCTCTACCCACCGTCAGGAGGAAGTATCCAAAAACTTCGCCACGTCTGCTGACCGCACCAAATTTAACAAGGTTCGCAAACGAACTCAAGTAAGTTTCCCGCAGTGACACATTAATAATAAGTTCCTTATCCCATCTATCCCAGGCCATGAATATGTAATGTCAGAAAATGAGTCCTTTTCACACAACGGAACCTCAGACGTGAATAAATAAAAACTATCCATCACGAGCCTCTGAAAAATTAATGAGAGTTCCAAGACGTGAGGAAAAATGGGGACCGAGGAGAGACGCCGCCCATAAAAGCACCCTGAACCTCCAGATGGCAAATATCCTCGGTCCCGCCCCTCGCCCCACTGCCGGGTGAGGGCAGAAAGGACAGATTATAAATTTACCACTGTGCTGAGATCCACTGGCCACTTTAAAGGAGCAGTTAAAACAGGCCACCGAGACCACACTCACCAGGGACCTCAAATCCGACGCGCCCAACGTTACAGCAACCTGGGCAGCAAGATAGAGTTGATCTGGGTAATTGGTAACAATTCGCAACTGGTTGAGGATGCTCTCGGCAATGGAAGCGACATCAAACATGGACCACAAACATGGGGGCACCGGAAGCCCCCATTTTGCCTGTGTCACACATTACAGACCTGTGGTACGTGGCACTTCTGCAATGATCAGCAATGTGGTCACACTACTGGCCGGCACCTTCTCTCCATCCAGCAATACCTGAATGCTATGTCCAACAGCTGCCAGCTCTAACCCCTCCCCCATATCTCTCTGCTTGACAAACAGGGAAACCAAGGCAGGGAGGCCCTGAACTATCACCAACTCTAAGAGACAAAGAAAGAAGCACAGATAACTCCAAGCTCAGCTGTGGCAACAGGGGTTTGGGGGGGGCAGATGGAGACTCACTTCAAAGTGGGTCGCATGTGCACAGTGGGGGGGGTGAGTGGACCTCTGTGCAGAGAACTGGGAGCTGCCTCTGAGGGATGGGAGCAACATGGCCGGACCCTCAAGGTCAAGGTAGAAAGTTAAAAGTTAGCTTTTAAGGAAATATTTCTAGGAGGAAGGAAGGGAGGGAGGGAAGAAAAAAGGGAGGGAGGGAGGGAAGAGGGAGGGAAGAAGAAAGGGAGGGATGGAAGAGGGAAGGAGAGAGGAAGGAAGGAAAAGAGGGAAAGGAGGGAGGGAGGGAGGGAGGAGTGAGGGAGGAAGAAAGAAGGAAAGGAGGGAGAGAGGGAGGGAGGGAAGGAAGGAGGGAAGGAGAGAGAGGGGGAGAGGAAAAGGAGGAAACCAAATGCCAGTACAGTCATGTTTTGATTCAACTATATATTTGACTTTCACATTTAAGGGTCCCCTTCTGCTAGAAGCTCCTGGGGGGAAGAGTGAGGACTCAATGACCCCTATGTGACCCCTGCCTTGAAGGACACACTTTGAGACTCGCTGAAGTGGTCACACCATAACTCGGTGGCTGTGCACAAGAACCACTGGAAGTCAACTGCTGAGAAAGTCAGTTGCTGCTGAGAATTTTATTCCATCCCTGCAGGCAACGGGGACCCACGTGGCTTCCAGGCATGAAAGGAAAAGGATTTTCTTTTTTCTGTCTTTCCAAGAGAAGCCCTCAGTGGAACAGAGTCTGAAGCGGTCACTGAGGAATGGTGCTGGGTCACCAGCCCAGGGAAGAAAAGCAGTGCTGGGCACGTGAAGGAAAAAGTGAGGAAGCTGGGACGCAAAGAGAGGACGATGTAAAACAACTGCGTCCCAGGCACACAGTGTAGGGACTCCAAAGCCACACTCCGGTCAGTGTGTGGCCCACTCCATGTGCCCACCTGATCGGAAGGAGACTCCGCTCATGACAAAGCCACACAAGGCAGCCAGGCACGGAGGGAAGTGCTGGCAAGACGTGATCCTGGGAATTCCCCAGTCTCATATTTTTGCATAAAGTATTATGTGCATCAAAGGAAGGGGTCAGGCGCGCTGCACCCCTAGAAACCCAGCACTACAGAAATGAAGGCAAGCGGCAGCCTGGGCTGTGTCCACATGCAAAAGGAGGAGGCTGGGAGCAAGGCAAACTCTGACCTCACAAAGGTTTGAGGAGTCAAAAGGAGGGAAGTGAAGTTTGTTTTTCTCTATCTTTCAGATAATTTTGTATATCTTTTTTAAGTATTTAGAGCACTGAAAGAAGCAAGGAATGGGATGAGGAAACCCGATGGTTTCCAAGCGGGAGCAGGAGTTAGGTGTGGAGTGGCATGCACGCCAAGGGGAAGAGCAGGAAGATGGCAGCAGCAGGCAGCATGTAGCGGACAAGACGAGGTCCCTGCCTAGCAAAAATATCAGCTACAGGGGCGTTTGTTAGGGAAGAGGATGTGTTTACCATTTGAAAACTCAGCTGATCCCCTGGGTTCAGCCAAGGTGCACATCTACTCGTATAATTATGATGATCGAATCCCATCCAGGCCAATGTCCACTCAGAAATCCAGATGGCCCGTGGGCATGTTAATTGCAGTGAGGCTCCCTCACCCTCTCTTCCACATCCTGACTTCATGGTTGCTTCCACGGGGTACTCCACAGCCCACACCCGAATCCCCCATGTCCCTCGGCAATCCTGCCCCGGTGGTTGAAGGCTTACTGCCTTCTCTCCTTGGCATCGCTCATCGATGCCCCCTCTTCCTCCCTCCCCAGGCCTTCTCTGCAGGCACACGTGTCCGAGTGTGATGAGAAGAATCACCTCCTGTCAGGCCCCACGGCTCTCCACTCCCGTGGAGCCGCGGCTGAGACCTCCAGAACAGCAAAGCCGTCACCTCATAACTCTACTCCAGATCTCTTGTATGACTCCCCATGGTGGGAATTAACACATATCTACTAAATGGACAAGCTCTCGAAATACAGACCAATCTCGAGTGGGCACAGCCGAGATGGGGCTTTGATGGAAACATCCTTCTGGGTGCATAAGTGAGTCAACAAATGAGTGGATTCTTCTGAATTCCACACACAGTCTGGGAACCGAGGAAGTGTGGTTGGAAAGTGTATGGACTGGATTAAAGATGCGGCCCGGAAAGTTTGTACCTGACACCCAAGGTCCTCGAGGATGGACGCAATCGAAGCTAAGCTACCTGGGCTGTGGACAGCAGCACGAGAACTGGAGAGACAGTTAGAAGCTTGTGATACTGACAAAGTAAGACATGATACCCAGAATGAGGAGGGCAGAAACGAAGGTGAGGTGAATGAAAGATAAGGCTGCAATCAATGCTCATTTATTGTAATGTCCCTGAATTTCAAGACGGAGCCCCAAGGACAAACACCCCTAAATCTTACAAGCGCCAGTCCAGGACATTAAGCGACGGGCACGTGACAGGCACATGGAAAGTGAAAGCCTCACCACCACCACCACCACCACCACCATCCTCATCATCACCACCACTGGCATTAGCGCTGCTCTTGCCATGACCTTCAATGCTCTCTCGACATTGCCCATCAACTCCACAAGGTGCCTGGAACTTGACGAGATGATCATTTAAAGCTCAGAAAGTCTGGACTCGTTTTTGTAGGCAGGGACAGAGATCCCATTACTACCTGCCGTGGCAGATCAGAGATGGCTGCAAATACCCTGCTACTTCTTCTCCCTGGAAAGGCAAATGCGTGTCTGCTTTCTTGACATCTGACTGGTGTTTGTACTGCTCTGACCAGAGACCTGTTGCTAGTCCAGTTTCTAGGCCAGACCTCATGAAACTTCTAGTCTTTGTAACATTTCTTGGGGTCCTGAGATACCCTAACAGTTCTCTCAAGTCTGCCACAGGCCACGGGGAGACGTCTAGACTGCAGACCCAGGGGAGGCCAGCATGCTGCGAAGGTGCCAAGCATGTGGGTAACCATCCTGGCCAGCTGAATGCCCATGTAGCTCACCTATCCTGCAGGATTTCACTGGCGGGGAAGAGCCAGCTAGCTGAGTCCTACCTGAACTCCCAGTGCTCAAAGGTCACAAGATAGATGGTTGCTGTTTTTACTTTCTAAATTTGGGGCTCATTTGGGCTCATGTGGCAATAGATCACCTGAAACACCCTCATTTTTTTTTTTTTCCTCTTCTGGTTCAAAATATTTTTTTTATTTTTTTTTATTAAAAATTTAATTATACATTTTAAAATTTTTTACCAGTTCCCTCCCTCCCCCCTCTTCCCCCTCCCCTTCCCCCAGTGCCTCCCCCCCAATTCCCAGAGAGTCCTTTATTGTGTGCACCTAACTCTCCACTGTGTCCTCCTCTCCGATGACATATAAGGACCCAGTGGCATTTCCATAAGCCCTTTCTCTTGTTCCCCTTAAGCATAAGATCACTACTATGGCTGTCAATCCCTTGCCTCCAGGGGTCTCGGTGCCCTTAACAGATGCTAGACTTAACGAGGGCAACAGTGCGCTGGACATTGCGCAGGGCATGCAAAGTTCCATTATGATTGCTTTGGCCCCAACTATTGTTGAGAATCTTGCAAATCGTTGCTCCTCCCATCCTTTTGCTCTTACAATCTTACCGCCCCCTCTTCCGCAAATGTCCCTGAGCTCCAGGATAGGGAGAGATTAGGCTGTCCTAGTTCTATGTGATTGATATAGAGTCTCTGAAGTTCTGGATTGGAAACACCCTCATTTTGCAGGTAAGCTAAAGCTTAGGACCCACAGCCTCCTGACTGTTAAGAAGCGGATCATGGACTGGCACCTTGGTTGACCTGACCTATTAAGTCAGCTCTGGCAAAATAAAGCCAGACAGAATTAGACCAATCCTAACTAAATTCCCCATACCATTTGGTTGATATGAGCACTACCAAAAAGTCTCACTTTACACAGCTTATTTGTTAGGCAAAGTTAAGGCTAACTTTATACTTCACCCTGTTCTTCTTCCTCTTGAGACAAGAATACATTCCCTATTGAAAAGGGTCAGTTCCCTATAGCCCAGAAAGAAATGAAGGGCCAAGGCCACTCAATAACCCTTCCCCTAAGACTCCAGTCAAACAATTGCCAAACTCTTATAATCCTACAAGGAAGGTATACACAGGGACTCCCTGCAGATTTCAAGGAACTGGTGAGCTGTGACTCTCTGCAGGCTGCTTCTCGAGATCCAAATGTTACAAGAATCCAGGGAGGTGACAGACATGAGACTACTGGTGGGGAGAAGCCACGTGAAACTTCAGCACCTTATGCTGATGTTGCCACGGGTGAGGTGGTGGGAGTGGGAGCGAGCTGCCGTGGGCTTGTGATTTGCATTGACAAGGTACACAGGCTCATTCTATCAACCTAAGCAAAATTCCCAGGACTGAGACAGATTTGAAAGACACCATCTGTAGGTGAGACAACGCAGGAAAGCCATCAGACAAAATCACTCCAAAAACATGATGGCAGCATCTACACACCTGTTCGCGATGACCTCGAGATGAGGGAAAAGAAAGCAGATTGATCTAATGAATCGCAAAGCCACATCATGGAAATCTTGATTCTACTGTGCATTGCCCCAAAGGAAACAGGCCAGCAATATTTTCAATACACTAAAGACGAATACTTCTGTCTGTGTTCCTCAATGGATATGCAATGGATGTGACTTGGGGTGCTCTGCATTGGCTTCTTTCCTGCCTTTTCTCCAGGAACAGGGTGACATTATGACTATTCCTGGCTTGGTTCTTAAGCCAATATATATGTTATTCTCAGAAGAGCCAAAGTATCCACCAACTAGACAAAAGCCCCCCAATGTCAGCCCATCAGTTTCAAGCAAACAATTTTAAACCAATGCAAAACATGAAGAACACTGTCCAATAAAAAATACAGCCAGGTGCTTCAAAGACGGGCCAAGAAACTGGCTATGCTCAACAAAGAATAAACTGTGAGAAGATGGGCTATGGAGCCAGACAGCCTGGGGTTGTGGTCTTAAGACTGGTATTTATGGTGACAGGGGGTTGGGAGTGTTCACTCTATACAATACTCCATTTTTCTACCTACGGATGAGTGAGCTGGTGGCTTATGGAGTCGAACAAGCATGGTCGGTTCCTAACAGTTTGGATCATGATAATGGGGCAATAGACAGTTAAGAACACAGATCTCCCTTCTATGGTCTAGGTCCCAATGGCATATCTACCACATGCCAGCTATGGGATGTAGATTAATTCTTCAATCTCTCTGTACCGATAGGAAGGTAATAAAAATGACCCACGGCGTAGCTATATGCAGATAATGGCAGCATGCACTGCACAGGGCAGTTAGAAGGATGAAATGAATTAATGTGGGTAAAGCATATGGAATTGACAGTGTCTGTTCAATACTGTGAGGGTTGGAAAAAAGGACTTGGACTAACACCTCCTTCTACAGCAGAGTTCTCTGAAGGGCCAAAAGGTAAATGTTAGTCTGCAGGATGCACACGGCCCCTGTCATAGTGTGTGTGTGTGTGTGTGTGTGTGTGTGTGTGTGTGTGTGTGTGCGCGCGCGCTTACATGTGCAGACACATGTATGTGGGGAGGCCACAATACAACCTTGGCTGTCATTCTTCTGATGTTTATTATATATTTTATTTGAGATAGGGCTGCTTAGCGGTCTGGGGCTCACTGAGTAGGAGTCCACTAGTCTCTGCCTCCCCAGCACTGGAATCACAAGCACGCAACACTCCAAGCATTTCTACATAGTTCCTGGGGTTTGAGCTTTCTTCTTCCCAACTAAGCTATCACCAAGTCTCTCGTGGTCTTCTCTTTAAGTATCATTTCAAAACCAGACCAGGGGTAAGATTCACCCCTGTTCATTGCCTGGCCTCTGGAATCTCTGTTGTGGTTTGGGCAATAGCCACGCTATGAGGGGTCTCTTAGTCTCTCCTCCTCAGAAGCTTAGAACAGCCACTAAGGTCCTTACAGAAAACATGAGAACCAAGAATCAGACCCAGATGATTTATTAGTGGAGGCTGGAGAAGAACATGAGCATCATGGTATCGTCCATCAGTTCCCTGATTCCCTGTGCCCTAGACCCAGTCAGACATGGAGGGCAGGGCTTGAACGTAGCAGGTTGGAGCCACAGATAAGGAAAAGTGAGCTAGCAAGCCTAGGGCCGTGGAGGTAATGTGCACCTTCACGCTGCTCTGCATTTAGCTGCATCCAAACTTTTGACATTGCAGCACTGCAAAGTTCACGCTGGAGAACACACAATCAAGTAACAGCAATGGAGAACAGGTCATGATGTTTGGAGCAAGATTATCATTGTGAACTGAACTGTGCTCATTGCTGCATGGGAGATACATCTGTACCCAGACACAGACAGTATGCCAATGATAAAGGACCACTCTGCCTCCTGCATCCCAGGAAGGCACAATCGTCACCTTCTAAGGTATACTCATGGATGAAACTCTTTGGAAAGATAATTTAGAACCCAATTTGTAGGATCTGTTTCCCAGCATCTAAGATGTTAGCAGGTCAAGGAACTTCTGCTAGGGCTTCTCTATGAATGAATCCAGCAAACCTGTACTTCTTCAAAGGCACTCATTGAAAAAGTTGATGATTTCAAGGCTTCACATCCAATACCATTGACGTTACAAGTCCATCTATGATATCACACACTTCCATGCCTTCAGTGAAAACCAGAAGTCAATTTGTAAATGTGAATTAAATGCTTGCTACACACACACATACACGCGCGCGCGCGCACACACACACACACACACACACACACACACACACACACGGAAAAGCTGGTAAAAGGGGGAAAAGTCCTTATGTGTAGATATAAATATTTCCTGACACATTTAAATGAAAACTAATACAGTGACATTTTTTCAAATTAGCCACTGGAAAAAATGTGGGGGGGGCTTTTTTTTTTTTTTTTAACCAGCCTAAGCACTTTCCAGTTGTATTGGCCTAGGAAAGCATTCATGAAAAGGATAATAAATAATTGACAGGACTGGCCCTAGAAGCTGCAGCTCCTTCTCCGCTTCAACAATATACATTGAAATGCTGTTTAAATTACAGGAGCAAATTGATTCAAAAAGGCTCCCATTAGCAAGCAGGCAAACAGGTTTGAAGTTGGCTAATAAATATTAGATAAAGACATGGCTTTTGATGAGGATGCCGAGACTGGCATGCGTAGGTGGGCGTGCCTGTCTATAAGCCACCGTCCTGTGGAAGTTGTAGCTATGGCCTAGATGTCTCCCTAACTTGTAACTCAGCATGTCACGGCACTGTGAGGGCAGCCAGATCAGACCATCTAAGGCATAAGATGTGACAATATTTTGGGGTGGCTGCTTGCGGGGCTGGTACAACTTGGACCCCAGGCTAACCTCCTTCCTCTTTTTTAAGTTGGTTCAGAACAGGGCAACAAAGTCCTCTTGTGACACAAGATGTTCGATGCAGAATATACCTTGAAGCATAAAGTCAAGCTGGAGATATTCATTAAGAAAAACGTCTTAATCAAAATCAATAATAATGCTTGAAGTTCTTAATTCCACTTACATGCATAGACTTTAGGGACTGAAACACCCCTTTGGTATAGAATACTATTCAGCAATAAAAATAGGTTAAAGCTGCACGTATGGATCTGGAAGGGCAGACACCACATACTGCCCAAAGATGGCACAGCATTTGCCCCCTCACTTTAGAAAAAGAGAAGGTGAGGTGGCTCAGCAGGTAAAGGCATCTGCTCACAAATCTGATGATCTGAGTTGGACCCCTGGAGCCCACATGGTGGAAGGAGAGAACTGACTCCCCAGCGTCATCCTCTGACCCCACAAGTATGCCACAGTCGCACCTGCTTGCCTGCACACCCTCCTGCTCTCTCCCCACACAAATAAATAAAACACTGACAAATAGGAAAAGAGAACAAATCGTTTAAGTTTATTAGCATGAAGGAAGATGGTGGGAGAAATGGAGGAGGAGAAAGCAGATGTGCTCAGCATCCTCTATCCAGATCTGCCGGGTCTTCTTTATTATTAAGAAATCTCCTTTTACACACACATATTGAGTGGTTGGCCCTTCCCCCCTCTCCTTTTTCCTCTCTATCTCTCCCCCCTCCTTTCATCAATCTATCTCTCTCCCTCCCGCCCTCATGCCTGTCTGCTTCTGTGGATGTCAATAAACCACTATCTAAACACCTCTCATTATATCTTTAGATAAGAAAGATCTCAACACCCAAACAAGACACAGTCTATTGCAAGGGAAGAGCAGTAAAACAGACAAAAAAATCAACCAGACTGCAGAGTATCAACGACCCTAAAACACTCAACCCAAATCAGACAACTAGATGCTCAGTTTTTTAAATATTCAAAGGGCTCACATACTTCTATGATTACAAAAGCTCTAATACCCAAACAAACAATTTTAGCTTGGACAAAAATTGCAATACTGACAACTTACTTTTATGTCTGATTCATTTCTCCTGGTAAGTCTGGGGAAGTTTATCAAGGCCAATGCTATCTCTGCACCCAGCCATTGTTCCACCCAGTTAACCAAAAACACCTGTCGTGAGGATTGGTGGCTAAGGGTTAGAAATGTTGTAATCTGCCAATTCTGCAGGGAAAATCTGTCCCACTCCCTGCTCTCTGGAACTCTGGGCAAAAGGTCTTGAGGCTTTTCTCAGTGAGAATCACTCACAAGAACCACAGGAGTTGTGCATGCAAGGAGACTATTTCCCATACACCAGAGCCAGCGACATACGCTCAATATGGCAGCATGCCTCACAACATGTGAGAGCCGATGTCCAGCAACAGATGTATGAATCAAGAAAGCACAGGATGGATGCCAGTGGCATATCATTCAACCATGATGCACACGTCACGTGAAGCCCGTTGTTCGGCATGACTCCCACGTGCGCATTTAGAAAGGAAGAAAAGTTTAGGTCTTTCGTCAACATGCTCAGTGTATCAGCGCTGAGCAGAATAAACCCGATTTGCCCATATCCAGAAGCCAAGTTGAGCACACAGAACTATACTCCAAGGAGTTTCACTCCTGTAACCCCACACTGGGGGAGGGGGGGTGCTATGAGTCCTAGGTAGGCCCACTTGAGAACTTGTCTAAAAAACAAACAAACAAACAAACAGAAACAGGGAACTGATTTCAAAGGAATTCCCAAGTTTCTGCCATCTGTCCCTGGAAGAAAAGGAGACATTTTTAAAGGAAAGCCCTGTTTTCCTGTCACGATTTTTCAGTTATTTATGTGTGTGTATTTGTATGTATATGTATGTGTGTGTGTGCATGTGTGTGTATGTGTGCATACATGTGTGTATGTGTGTGCATATGCAGGTGTGTGCATGCACTCGTGTGTGTGCCTATGTATGTCCATGTACATGAGTGCATGTGAGAGTGCACGTGTGCGCATGTATGTGTGTGTGCCTCTGTGTGCCCATGTTTGTGTGCCCCTGGGCATGTGTATGTGCCTGTGTGTGCCCCTGTGCATGTGTATGTGCCTGTGTGTGCCCCTGTGCATGTGTGTGTGCCTGTGAGTACCCTTGTGCATTTGTGTGTGCCTGTGTGTTTATACGTGCCCTTGTGCATGTGTGTGTACCCTTGTGCATGTGTGTGCCCGTGTGTGTGCGTGCCCTTGTGCATGTGTGTGTGCCCGTGTGTGTGCGCGCCCCCTGCATGTGTCTGCTCCGTGCCTGCCGGCTCCTAGGGCGTTGGTCCATCCTCTGCCCCATGGAGAGCCGCGCTCGGGGCAGAGCACCTCCAGGGGACGCTCTGGATCACGCTGTGCTCGTGTAGGAACAAGAAGGCAGGTCGCTGACGCTGAACACTCGCTTCACGAGTTGAGACGCCCAAACCTTGAGACACCCAAACCTTGAGACACCCAAACTGTGCCAGTGGAGAAATGAAGTGCTAGCGAGCGCTGTTCACTTCTGATTAAATTCTCAATTATACAACAATACAAGCAATTAATTTTTTTTGTGTGTGTGGCTACCTTAAGCACGCCATGCTTAAATGAGGCAGAAAGAAAAACAGAATTTTCTCTTTTTTAGATATGTATAAAACACAGAATTATCGGTATGCTTGCATATTTCTATGTGTGCACACACATGTTCAAAAGAGAGAGGCAGAGAGACAGAGACAGAGTCGCATTCATCCTGTGCTTACCAAGTCCAAGGTGATGCTCTGGCCTCTAAGTCCAGCAAGGGGCTCAGTTAATCCCCAGGAGGCCCTTCCTACTGTCACAGGGACAGCAAAGCTCCCAGCACACACTTGAATAGGGGACACACACCTTCACATGTTATCACACCCATGGGCTTTTCCCACTGAAGAACGAGTCAAGAACCTAGGTGGGGCCTTAGGTATCCATTAAATCTTCCCATCACCCAGTCTGCAGTGCCCCGGCCCCCAGATGAGACGAAGCGGATGCAAGAGAACTCAGACGGCCTCGTGGTGCACATCAGTAACACTGCTCACCCATGAGTATGGATATCATGACCCAAAAAGACTAATGGCGGGAGACCAAGAGGGACCTGCGGAACTGAAGTCTCCCCATGCATGTCACCCTGTGAGCTCCGACAACAGATTCCTATCTCAGTCCCTGTTCATCTGCAGGGATTGTTTCCATCATAAAGCTCTTGGCAGAGAGCCCGGGGAAATTCCCCATCACCCCACTCAGGGAAGAAAAGCAAAGCAACACAGAGTCTCCACCTCCTGGGCGTGGCTCCCGAAGGTGGAGTGTGCACATAACCAGAAAGAAAAACCCCTCAGCTCTTCTCTTCCCACACTGACGTGGCGGCCTAGAAGGGCCTGTGGGCTCTAACTCACCTTCACCAGAGTGGGTCCCAGGGGTTCTCTGTGGTGACAGGCAAATTGATGGCGAATGTCACGTGACCATGATGGAGGGTGCAAGCATTCACAGAGAAGTGTGGGGCAGGTGGCCAGAAGCCAAGCATCCCAGGAAGATGCGTGTTTCAACTCTCCCCAGAGGAAGGATCGCAGCCAAACATGGAGTTCCCTGTGGCATTGGGACCGAGAGGTGGCCTGCAAGCAAGTTGCAGTTTTAGGAGATGAAATGCAGATGGATCATGTCCTAGTTAGATTCACATGTCAACCTGATGGATAAGGTTTAGAACTCTGGGCACATCTGTAGATAATTAATAGTTGAGTTAAGCCCAGAGAGAACCTGCAGGAAATTGTTGAGTGGATGGAAAGGCCCAGGCCATCACAGGTGAATAAAATTCTAAGAGATGGTTGAGAAAGTGGGCATCCTTCTGTATGCTTGGTCAGACATGCTGGTCTGGCAAGTAAGGATGTCCCTCTCTGAGTTATTATGTGGATATGGCGTGGCCAGTTCCCTTGGCCCCTGTTGTTGGTGTGAGCTGGACAAGCAACTGTAATCGGGAATCTTAAGAAAAAAATAAAAACCCTTGTTCCCTTAAAAGCTGTTTTGTCATAATTTTATCAGCAAAAATGCAGGCTAAGTGCAACAGACCAGTCCATGCTGGTCCAAGGAGCATGCTGGCCAGTCTGTCCAGGGGAGGGAGCACTGAAGCCTATCAGTTGGCCTCACTGGAGGTGGGTGGGCAGGGGGCACTGATACCCAGCCACATCTCTAGCGGGATCTGCCTAGCTTTCTTCTCATCAGCAATGATAAAGTTAAAATGCAGGATCCACATGAGAGCAGAACAAAATGGACAGGTTCTTTCTCTTTGTTTCTCGCTCTCTCTTGTTCTCTCCTTACCTCGCCTCCTCCCACAATGTCCACAAGGCTATGACAGAATCACCTGCAGCAACGAAATAGCTGGAGTCCAGAAGGATTCATCATTATAAAGTTTCCTAAGTCCCTTCTAGCAAAGCCCCCCCTCCTTTCCAGGGAGTCAGATAGGAAGAGGTTACCAGGTTACTCTGGGTGGGTCGCCAAGACCCTGTAATTGGTTCATACCACATGGGTTGGCCCAATCCCAGACAGATTGAGTAGGAAGTGGGCCTCCTAGGAAGAAATGCTCCTGGCCTGAGGTAGAAATGAGAACAAAGAGCCCTAATAATTGGGCTGAAAAGGGGCAACAGAGGCCTGGGGAAGCAGCCAGGAGTGACCTATGGCAAGGCCGTGTGCTGCCTCCTGGGGTCGCTGTGGGACAGTTGCTCAGCACTCATGGAATCAGCATCTGGGGTCACCAGCCACTCCTTGTTTAAAGACTAGTGGGGAGACGCCATGGAAAAACAGCTTGTCTCCCCACATCTGGTTCTGGCGCTGCTGCTAGTCACAGACATCTGGGACCTTATGCAGGATGCCTTGGACACTAAGGACCCCTCCTCCTCCGTTCCTCTCCCATCCCTTCTGCCTTCATCTTGCTGGACAGTGCTGTTGTCAGGGGTCATGCTTGCCTCAACTGACAAATTTTACGTGATATGATAGCTAAGTCCACATCTATTCTCATCTTTGAATGCTTCGCATACTCACGTATGTCGTACAGCGAGTCCTCAGCGAATGAATGAATGAATGAATGAATGAATGAATGAGGTCTTTCCATACTGTATGCAAGGCCCTTGAGAATAAAGGTGGTCTTCCAGGGTCCTGGCTCCTCCCACCAGACAAGGAAGCACATTCAATTAAACACATTTGCTGCAGAAAGACACACAAGATCTTCCAAATTCACAAACCTGTTTGCAAACTGTAGGAAGTGGAGGGGTTGGGGGTTGGTGAAGGGAGTCTGTTTCCTATTTCTCAATTTCTTAAAGGCAGACTCAACTGTAATGAGGCCTTGGCCTCAGCTAGGTCTTCCCATTTGCATTATTGATCTAAAATATAACTTACCCAGGCAAATTCTGCATGCAAATCGTCAGGACTGGTGGAGGAGAAAAATGTGAGGAATTACAACTGTGATTCTACAAGACCCTGAGTTATGTGCATACATCTTTGAAGCTGCCGAAATGTGTGCATAAGTCTGTGTTTTAGAAAAAACAGTGGCATCCAGCTGAAACCTGAGAACTGTCTCCCTCATTCCCCAAAATGTAGTTTTGATCACAGATCTCTTCCGGAGGAAGAATGTTCAATAATCACATAAGTAAAAAATCACATAGGTAACAAAGTTCTATGTGTAATTATGTATGCAAAAATATGCATGCTGATCCCAGATGACTTGAAAAAACCATCTCTCTGAGGAGAGTAACTTTCCTGTTGTTCTTTGTCATTTTTAACATAAAGCACTTTCTCTCCCATCGCACCAGCAAGCGTTCCAGTGTCCAGGGAGTCTGTGCTGGGAAGGAGTAAGGAGATGTGGCCATTAGGTCAGCCAGAGCTGCAGAAGGGGCGATGTGCATCTAGGGACAAGACGCATGACGCACATGGGCACTTTGGGAAGAGTGACAACATGCACACGCAAGCAGCACAGAGGAGAGGGTCTGAGAAGAACCAAGTCAGAGAGATAGCTGGGTCCTTCGACACTGTACATGGGAGAAGGTTCCAGAGAGTGTGAAGATCTCAAAAGGAAAGGACCATGCCGCTTCTTTCAATCATGTCAGTATCATATCTTACAAAAGTGCAATCAAGTTTCTGTCCTAGAATCAGCCTGAACATTCCCGATACATGCTTTCCTCTCATAGATCTACTCAGAAATCGACCAACTGTCCTTCTTTTTAGTGTTCACTTGCTGACTGCAGGAGCTATTTACTAAGATGAGTCTCTGAGCAGAAGGCCCCCAGAAATTCAATTACAGACTCAGACACACACTTACCCACCAGAACTCAGAATGGCGCTTTTGTTATTAATGTGGTACTAAGTGACTTTATGAGTTCTTAAAGGTTCTTATTTTTGGCACATTTGAAGTCGGGAATGAGCCGTTCATGGCGTTTCCACATGTGAGCACCAGCGACTGAACGTGGGCCAAGCGTGTGGTTCCAGCAGGCAGGGGAGGGAGGGAACAGGGAGATTTGTGGGGTGCAATAATAAGGCCAGTCATTATGTTCTAACTGCTCTTAACTGTTCCATAAATGTTTCTTTTACCCTGTAAACTGTAAGGTCAAGATAATACGAGGCAGAGCTGCAGCAACGGGGGTGTGGCAGCCTTGGCTGGAGAGCGGGCCTTTCCTTAGGTGGCCAGTGGGTCAGAACTGCTACAAAGCCATCAGATGAATGCACAAAAGATAATTGTCTTCTTGGGCACAACTGGCAACCTCAGATGCAGAGAAACCCTGCCGTGGCCGCCCTGGGAGAGCCCCTGAGAACTCCACGGAGGTCAGGCCACGCCGCACGGTCTGTTGGTCTTCTGAAGCATAGCCCAGTCAACACACCAGAAGAAAGCAAGGACTCAGGCTAGAGGGATGGCCTAGTGAGCAAAAGTGCTTGCTGTGCAAACGTGAGGATCTGAGTTCTGATCCCCAGCTCCAGCATCACAGTGCGCATGTGCAGTCCCAGTGCTTGGATAAGAAGTGGACACAGGAGAATCCCAGGAAACTCCCAGGCCAGCTAGACTGGCACATGCATGGAGAACAAGGAGAAACCTGACTCAGACTTGGTGGAAGGTAAGGACGCAGGCTGGAGGGCATCCTGTGACCTCTGCATGGGAGCCGTGGCCTACTCACTGCTGTACTCACACATATACATGTACACCTGCACTCCCACACATGTGCACACACGCCTGCCCTCACACAGATGTGCACACACGCCTGCACTCACACATACATGCACACACACCTGCATTTACAACACAGTCACATACACATGTACATAAACACATGCATTTACACATATACACATGCCTGCACTCACACACCTACATGTACTTATACACCTGCAATCACACTTAGACATGCACACCTGCACTCACACACGTACATATAGCTGCACTCACACACATAAATGCACACCTGCACTCACACACATGCACACCTGCACTCATGCACATGCACGCACACACCCACTCACACACACTAGCAAATACATGTGCTTGCACTCACACACATACATGCACATGTGCACCTGCATTATTCACACACACAGACACATACACACACGAGCAAACCTGCACTCACACACATAGGCACATGCACACCTGCACTTGCACACATACATGCATGTGCACTTCCCCACTTGCACACACTTGTACACCTGCACTTGCACACAGACATGCATGCACACACCCACTCACATACACACTACTAGCAAATACACGTGC
The DNA here is from genome assembly GCA_023101885.1 of Typhlomys cinereus. NCBI lineage: Eukaryota > Metazoa > Chordata > Mammalia > Rodentia > Platacanthomyidae > Typhlomys > Typhlomys cinereus. Next base: position 446,133 of record JALPQD010000547.1, read on the forward strand.
TTGCACTCACACACATACATGCACAAAGTTTTTTTGAAAAGGCACAAGCTTCCCTTGAGCAGTCTTTCTCTCTGCACCACCTGTGTTCTGATAATGCCAACAGAAAAATCACCTCACTGCCTAATCTTCCTGTGGAAGGATATTCAGATTACCTGTCCTGAGGCTTAATCCTCTTTTAATCCCAGCAAATGAAGAGCTAACATTCCAAGGCCAGGACTTAAGGACACAGCAAATTGGCAGTGGGCCGTCCCCGGTACTCATTAATGCTACATTCTCAATAAGGACTTTTTCCTTACAAGGGGCTAATATGATTTTTAAAACTTCCTGCAAAAATCATTAGCGAGTTAGAAATCTATGGCTTATTGGTTACTGTATGAGACACTTTAAATATCACAAGCTGTGCCTTTAAAATAAAACATTTTTAATTACATGGGAGGTGTTTCATTAATGAGCAAGTTGGAATTCATAAATGGCAGCTAACCTCTTTCCTTCCTCAGCTTTGGCAGGAGGAAGACCTGGATTTACATACGGGATGCTTTTCTTAGGAAACGGAGTACATGAAATTTTACATGCACTGCTTGAGTTTATAGAGAATGCAGCCAACAATACACATATGATCAGGTCATGTTCCAAGAATGGAAGCAGGATGATGAACAACTCCTGGAGAGGCCAGGTCAGAAGAGATGTGAATGAGGACAGCTTGGGGCCTTCCTGAGACACTGTCCCAAAATGAAAGGTAAAGAAGAGCTGGGAATGTAACACAAAAGTAAGAAGATAAAAAAAGTTAAAAAAAAAAAAAAAGAGTGGCAAAGTGTTTGTCTAGCAAGCATGTGACCATGAGAGAGGGGAGAAATGGAAGGAGGAAGGAAAGAAAGGAGGGAGAGGGGGACAGAGAACAGAAAGAGAGAGAGAGGGAGAGACAGACAGAGAGAGAGAGAGAAACACAAAATATGTATGGGAATGTGCAGCACAAGTCATGGCCCCAGACCACACTGCCAGGGCATAAGTGGTTGAGAGACTATCAGGAAGCAAGTTCCAACGAGAGCTCCAACATCTGTCAAATGCTCTTCCACAAAGTGGTGAGAGTTATAAATCCCTCCAAGAGAGTAAAGAAGCCTCAATCTCATTACACAGCCTTCCCTAGGATCTAGGCAGGCTGAGAGACTCCCCTTCTCTCACAGATGCCATTCCTGGGGTGTAATGGCTGGGGGGGACTAGAGGAGAACAAGCAGAGCTGTCCCATCCTTGAGGCCAGAGTGTGCCCTGCAGGTCGGAGCTGGATTCGGCTGATTTACATCCTCCGAGATATACCTGACACCACTTCCTCCTTCTGGCTCTGCAAAGACCTCACTGCCTCTTGTTAACTACAGCTGTCTATCGGTGAACCCCAAATCCATCCATTCTGTGAGCTGCTGAGCAGGCAACCCGCTGCCCACAGATTGAGAACACTTCCAATCACAGCTAAGGGTTTGCTGCAGGAACTAAGCAACACTTGGGAAGTCTGATGGCTTTGTTTATCCTTCTGCCTAGAGCAACAGACTCTCCAAGCCCTTCCCCTGTGGAAATGTTTACGGGGAGATTACAGAAACAACGGCAGACAGTCAGTGTGTCAGCCCAGAAGAATCACAAAAACCCTTCATCAAACAACCCAGCAGCTAGAGGGAGAACCAGGACCTGCTGTGTGTGTGCTTGTGGGAGCAGGGGACTGGCTGTGTGGAGGACTGCTGAGAAATAACGAAAGACAGGGCAAGTCCAAAGCCGAAAGCGCCACCAAGAGTAGACTGTCTACTACTAGAGCTACTCTAGAGCAACCTGTGAATTAGAATGAAGAAGCCCAGACTTGCCCTACTATACACCGAGCAAGTTAAAAAACACCTACAGGGATATAGCCATTGCCCACAAGCAAAAGGACTGAATTTGGAACCCCAGATCCCATGTAAAAATGCTAAGCGGATATGGTGGTGGCCTGTACTTCTGGCCCTGGAAGGCAGAGCCCGGGGAGCCCCCCCCCAGCAAAACAATAAGGAGGTAGAGCAATTCAGGATGATTCCCCATGTCACTCTTGGGCCTCCACAGACGCACGCACACACGCGCACACATACACATACCCAAAATGCACACAGAACACAAAGCAATATGATAACCCTCCAGAGATGTGGGGTTCCAAAGAGGGGTCTCCATACTGTACTGGTACCCCACTCGCCATATCCTGCATAGCTGGATCCTGCCTAGCTGCTCTTACTGATTTAGTTAGAATGAATCACTCAATCATTCCAGGTGGGTTTCAACCCAGCTTCCAGCCATGTGATTGTATAGACACTGGTATCAGTTTTGACATAATAAAACTAAAAGAAGACAGTGAAATAGTCAAAGAGGGTCACAAAAGCTGAGGCTTCTGAAGACTACAGCGTATTCCTCTCCCAGGTCTGGGAGAGAGGGAGGGAGGGAGGGAACGTGGGTCTGTACGGAAGGAAGGAAGGAAGGAAGGAAGGAAGGAAGGAAGGAAGGAAGGAAGGAAGGAAGGAAGGAAGGAAGGAAGGAGGGAGGGAGGGAGGGAGGGAGGGAGGGAGGGAGGGAGGGAGGGAGGGAAAGAGGGAAGCAGAGGGAGGGGGAGGGGGAGGGGAGGGAGGGAAGAAGAGGGAGGAAGAAGAGGGAGGGAAGGAGGAGGAAAGGAAAAAATCACTACTGTAGGTGGCTCTGGTCATCGTTTCCTGTTCAGCCACACTTGATGCTTCCTAATCCTCCAGCACACCCCAGTGTGGGTGACCCACAGGTTTCCTAGGTGGGGTGTGTGGATATATGAGGCAAGTGTTCTTTCTTCTTCCCATTTCCCTCAGACACGGGAGCAAAGGCTGCCCACCAAGAACTGTACTGTTTGTCTCTTTGGCTGAGTGGGAGAGAGAGAAGGAACCACTAATGCTAATTTCCCTCAAAGAATTTATTCCCCACCCTTCTCTTGTGGCAATACAATTTCCCCTTGTCTTCCAAGCTTCTAAGCCCTTTAGATTGGTTCAATTCTGTTTCTTTTCCTTACTTCTGAAAGGCTTCTGGATTTGCCCACTGTTTTGGAAGAAAGAGGATTTGGAAAGTTCTGTGGACTCATAAAGCTACCTGACAAGGCGCCAGAGCTGGGGCAGGAGCAGTGGCACCTGAGTGTGCCGAAAGAGATGTTGAGCCCTTATTGGTGATGGGAGATGGCAGATAGTCGCGCAGCACTGGGAAAGACTGGCGAAAACGGTAAGGCACAAGCTTAGTGCAAAGCAAGGAACAGGCAGTGGGAGCAACAGGTGGCTGTGCAGCCGTGGCACAGGGGAGCCTCCCTGGAAGGTCCCCCACAGCCTCCACACCACGTGTGCCAATGGGGGGCAGCCCCCTGGGAGAGAGAGGGTTTTCAACAACCTTATGCAGCTGTGGAACAAGGGGTTCAAGGAATGGATGAACCTGAGCACCCCAAGGTAGTACTTAGTGAGGAACCTGGATAGAGAGAGGGACCCTGGAACAGCAGACAGGTTCAGAACCTCTGGGTAAAGCAACGTCGTTGATGTTATCTGGGGAAGGCGAGTGTTACGGTCTGCATGCAAAATGTCTCCCCCACAGATGGGTTTGACCAGCTGGTACTCAGCTGTTGACCCTGTCCTGGGATCGGGGTACCCATTAGACAAGCAGATCTAAAGCTGCAGAAGCAAGGCTTCTGGGCGAGCCTGATCCCAGTTCTAATCACAGAGTCTCTGCTTCTGGATCTATGAGCAAGTAACAAGCTCCGTGTGAAGTATATCCACCCCTGAAGAGCTCTGGCCGCCATGTCTTCCCCACCCCGAAACTGTGAACACGAGTTCTCCCTCCTCTAAGTAGCTTCTGTTAGGGATTTTACCCACCAGTTGATAAAATTAGCATGGGTAATGACCCAGAGAAAAAGTATCCATGAAAGATACCTTTAAGGGGCCAGCAAGATGGCTCAGTAGATAAAGGCATCTGTTTGCAAACCTGGGGACCCCAGTTCAATCTTCAGAAGCCCAGATGGTGGAAAGCAAGAACTATCTTCCGAAAGGTGTCCTCTGGCCCTGTATGCGTGCTGTGGGACACGTAGTATGCTATCTACATTAAATATTTTTAAAAGATACCCTTTTTAAAATGCCATTATCTAGAGCCCTCTCAGGAGCAAGTCTGGCTGAAACAGGCAAGGACCAGACTTTCTGAGCAGCGGGGCTATGTGAATGAACCCTGGTTGGGAAGATTAGAACCATGACCTGAGTCAAGTTCCTCCTGGGCACAGCGAGGGTAGGCAGGGCAGGAGCACGCAAGAGTGTGCATCCACCTTCAGCTTCTTAAAGTCCTTCCTTCACACTCACACCATGCTGGAATTCCATGCTAGGGAAAACGTGCAGTTTGCCTCTTTCTGTGAACATCTAGTGTAAGGTCCCCTATCTATGAGGCGAGCGTTTCTTGTGAAACTGAAGGCTGGCTCACCAGAGTCAGCCATAGACCCACAATGGTTCTAGAGGGGAGACACTGACACAGTCAGCACAAGGAGCACTGCTCCAAAGCCACAGGGCCATTTCCCTGCAGCTCTGGGACTCCATGAATCTTCTGTGACCCAGCTCGGCCACTTTCCAGCCCTCCCTCTTCAGCAAGATCCTGAACACCTCCAGTTTCCTCAGCTACAGAAGGAACACAATTATTTCTATTCATAAGAGACCCTGTACAGATTGGAAGGCACACACACACAAAGCCTCCCGTTCACAGGGTTCTTATCCCAGACACTAGAGAGGAGGGAGCAAGTTCAAGACCAACCTTGGCTACTGTGAATTCAAAACTAGCTGGGCCCTCTGAATCTGGGGCGATGGCTCCGGGGTTAAAGCTCTTGCCTCAAAAAAACAGAAGGACCTGGGTTGGAATCCCCAGATCCCACATAAAAGCTCCAAGCAGATATGGCAGTGGCTGTCTGCAATTCCAGCCCTGTAAGACTGAGCCTGGGAAACCTCAGAGCAAAGCAGTAAGAGGCGGAGCAAGATAGACCCAGATACAGTATAAAATAAAAATAAATAAACAAATAAAATCTTGTCCACCTATGAGTCCCAAAGCACGTAAGGCTTCTGAATGAGACTCTGGCCCAAAATAAATACATAGAAGACTGGAGTAGAGCTCAGTGGTAGAGCCGTTGGCTGGATGAGATAAAGCCCTAGGCACAATGCCCATTACAGACACAAACAAAGCAAAGCACTCAGGATAGTGTGAGGAAAACATGTGAGGTCAGATATATCAGATACAAGGATTATGGTCACAATTATTGCCCTGTAAATGAATTGCTGCTTACAGGCACACAGAGTCACTTGACAGAAGAACATGTGATCGCCCAGAACAGGGCCTTCGGCAAAGTACTTAATGCACTGAACCCCAACTTCCCATCTTCCATGACAACAGAAAAACAACAGGAGTTGGAGGATTAAAAGGCATCAAGAAGCTTTGCCAGGCACATCTTCCAAAGTAGGGCTAGGAAATTGGAACAATTATTCTGATCTAAACAGAGGATGCGGCCCGGCATTTGTACAGGGCCTACGTGGGTAAATGATCTTCCTGCCTCTGTTTGCTTTCCTATCAGCCCCTATGCTGAGCAATCAATAATAAATGTTGTTTAAACAAATGGTGTAATTTTCCAATCTGTGTTGTTCTAAACCGACCTTTCTTGCTTGTGCCATTTGTAATGCATGCATAATTCATCGGCGAAGCAGAAGCAGGGTGAAGATGTTGGTCTAAGTGGTCCTTTTTGGGTTGCTTTTGATAATTTGTTATAGGCCCATAAATAAAACAAAGGTTGTCGCTGTAAATATGTATTGTGTTATCTGGAGGTGTATTTAGTGAATAAACTAATAATGGCTAGGCTACCTCTGCTGGCTATTCCAAGGCATAATTAATTGCTGAGATGAAGGATGCTAGAAGTTGAGAGGCCTCACATAGAAAATAAAGGGCAATGTCAACATTAATGCTACAAGAAATGCCTGAAGGGCAGAGTCCCCGGCCGTTCATGGGAAATGATCACCACAGAACTCTTTAGCGTTCTAGGATGTAAGAGATGTTCAATCAGGTAAAGAGGTGCTTGTGCATGTGCTCAGACATATACACGTACTCTGTGTGTGTGTGTGTGTGTTGTCTGTAGGTGTAGAAGAGAGCACGTGAGTGTGTGTGCCTATGGAGGCCCTAGAGTGCTATCAGGAATCATCCTGGATTGTTCCACCTCCTTCCTGCTTTGCTTGAGGGCTTTCCAGGCTCAGTTTTACAGGGCTGGAACTGCACGTCACTGACATATCCATCTGACTTTTAATGTGGGATCTGGGGATCCCAACTCAGATCCTTCTGTTTATGAGGCATCACCCTAGACCCACATACTTACATTTATCTATGCACAAGGCATGCCATGGCCTATAGGTGGAGGTCAGAGGGCAATTTTTAGAAGATGGTTCTTTACTTCCACCATGTGGGTTTCCAGAGATTGAACTCAAGCTGCCTGGTTTCTGAGCAGCCCCTCTCCACTGAGCTATCTCTCAAGCCCCGCATACACACTTTTTCATTTTTTTACATTTATCTGTCAGATATATACTGGGGAGAGGGACGTGTGTTCAACGGAGGGTGCGTGGAGGTCAGGAGACAACTTTGTGGACTAGGTTCTCTTCTTCTAGTGTGCAGACTTGGGGGATCGAACACAGGTTGCCGGGCTTGGCAGCCAGCGCCTTTACCCACTGAGTCATCTTGGCAGCCGACACACACATTCTTTTAATAAAGCCATAAACTGAGGTGTTCACAGACTGACTCCTGCCAGCTTTGCTCCTGAGTAGTGTTTACACACACACACACACACACACACACACACACACACACACACACACACAAACACCCTCACGTGACGACAATCATGCGTGCAATCCTGGGTGAATGCAGGTAAACACACATGGAGCTTCAAATTAACGAAAAGGTAAAGAAAGGCACAAATGGAGGGCTTCCATGGACTTTGACTCGTTTGCCATCATGTGCAACGCACCTTCTGAGGTGGGAGACAGGACGCCTCTGTGGCTCCCTTAGCTCCCAGCTGGACCTGTCAATGCAGCCACTTTTGCTCACCCGGAGATCAAAACGAGGGTTTACCCTGCAATTTGCACTACGAGTCCCGTGACACTTGCCAGGTCTGCAGACTCCATCCCACCTTACCCGCTGAAACAATAATCAGATACTACTCTGAGGACATATTGACAGCTCTTAATTAGCCGTGCTAATAGAGGGGCAGGAGAGAACGGACAGACAGGATCTGAGCCCCACCCAGAACCATGAGTTCATCTCCACTGAGGAGATCCTATCGAGAGAGACATGAATGCGTGTTGCCGGTACATTCAGGACCAAACGGCTTAGAAGAACAACGTTTTTACGCCACCTGATAACTGTTCGGTTACATTTTTTTAGTCCAGCTCAGCAAGAGCATCCAGACCAACACCGGGAGCCGCGGGAACTGGCCACGCCACACCCACAGGGATTTATGCGAGGGGGGCAAACTTCCTCACTTGCCAGACAGCAGGTTTGCCCAAAGTATGCTGAGGAATGCCAATTTATTGAACTAGCTCTGCCCATCTTACCCACTTGCCCAGGGAATAATCCCACCCGCTATGAGATAAGTCTTCCCTCATCAGTCACAGAATCTCCTTCAGGCTTGTTCAGGACTTGACTCAACTATGAATTCTTTACAAATGTGCCCAGAGTTGGAGCCTTTGATTGTGAACTGACACCAGTGTATCCATCTACCCCAGTGTGGGAGACAGAGATCAACTAAACCTTTCCCAATTTAAAAAAAAAAAAGAAATTTTATATATATATATATATATATATATATATATATATTATTTTTTCCACTCATACAAACTTGATAGCTACCCCATTCCCCTCCCTCCCTCCACCCTTCCCTGGATACCCTTGTTCCCTTCCCCCTTTTCTCTTCCTTCCCCTCTCCCTCCCTTTCTCCCAGTGCCTCCCCCCGCCATCCCTGGAGCATCCTTTACTGTGCATATCAAACTTCCCTCTGGGTCCTCCTCTTCTGATGAGGTGTAAGGACTCAGTAGCATTGCCTAGAGCTCTTTCTTGTGTTCCCCTTTAGTATAGGAACACTATTGTGGCTGTTATATTTTTTAAAAATGGGGGGGTGTTTAGGCAGGAGCATGTGGAGGTCAGAGGACTGAACTCAGGCTATCAGCTTGAGCAGCAGTGCCTTTATCTCTCCAGCCCCTGAATTACAGCTGTGCCATTCAAATCATCATTTTGGAGAAACTAACACACAAGGAAGTGACTGTGATCAGCATGTGTTTCAGGTATTGGGGCTCAGTGGTAATGGTTTCGAATCCTTGCGTCTCTGGATGGCCTCAGCTGTAAACATTTCACAGCAATCAAGGCCAACTGAATAGAGACCTGGGGCCCACCACGTGTGTGTTGCTACTTTAAGAACAAGGAAAGTAAAGACAGGCCCAACACAGGTACAAGGCACACAGGCGATGCTTTGTGAGGAGCAGCCCGCAGCAGTGGACCAGCATCCCAGAGAGGGCAAAAACCCACGTCTATGAATTAGCAAAATGAAGGGGAGATGAGGGAGTCGGGTATTTCCTGAATGGGCATGTGAAGCGACGCGTATTAAGAACCTTGTGTTTCACAGGCCTTTAAAGAATAATCTTTAGAACCTGAAAAATCTTGGAGTAAGAAGGAGGCAAAGACTGAAGCAGGCATTCCCCTTCATCTTAAACATCTAGTGCGACCTGGGTGAATCGCTGCACCCATCCTACAAGACAGTCTCTGAGTTGCTACCTTAGCATAGCAACGGCTCGCATCTGGTAGGCAAGATGACCAGCGAGCCAGGCATGGGGTCTGCACCACCTCATCTAACCCTGCCAGGAAAACTGTTGTCTTTGACAGAGGAGGGCACAGAGGCGCAAGTGAAGTCAAGTCACTTGCCCGAAGTTGCACAACAGCAAGGAGTGGAGGCCAGAATCAAACCCAGATTGTCACGGAGCTTCTTCAGGAGCAAGCTCATGACCCTGACGTTGGTAGCTCTGCAGCATTCCCTGAACAACTGCGCCGAGCACCCAATGCCTGCTTCCCCTCTGGGTCCCCATGGTCCTATCACTGAGCACTTACCACTGATTTACAAATGCGGAAACTGCTCTTATCAAGCCACAGAGCACTGTCACCGTCGGGGAGTCAGAGAATGAAGAGTCACGCCACGCGGGCCAGGTGAGCGCGCCCAGCCATGCATGCAGCCCAGGCTGTCCTTGCAGGCGCAGGTGATGCTCACACGCACGGGTCAGGAGCATGTTAGGAGCGCTCTGTGTCCACTCCTCCCTGGGGAGCTGGCCAGGGCTCCCGGATGACTGCAGAGCTCTGTGACTTCCCAAACTCCCCATGCCTGGCACACCTGCCCCTCCCCCCACTGCCCTGTTGAAATGATCTGCTCCTTTCACCTAGATCCACAGGACACCATGGTTGGTGCAGGGGGAGTAAGGGTAGGAGTGGGGTGGGGAGTGTCAAGCTCCCCAAGCCATGCGTTCTCACCCCCATCCACACCCATTAAGGCTGGCACGGGCTTAACAGCATGTCCTTTATCCAGGTCGCCTGCTGTGAAGTAAAAGGCTCCGGTGACTGTTGGCTGACATTGAGAACTCAAGCACATCGCTCAAAAGGCGACCCGGGCCTATGTGGAAGGGAATGTTAGCATCTATGGGGAGAGAGTGGGCAGTGCAAAATGAGCGTTTGCACCAAGGGCGGGATGGGCGAGCGCAGATGTCGCCCTCCTCGTCTGCACTCACGCATCACCTCCTCAGTTTATCTACAACCTCCCTCAGACCAATGGGCATCCGTGGCAGTTAGTCTCGGGTGGCAGCTTGTCAACTGAGAACTGAGCCTGTAGGCGTGCCCATGAAGAGTGATTTAGTTAGTTAGGGCAGGTCTCTGAGCAAGCCTGCAGGAGATTATCTACTGGAAGTGGGAAGACTCGGCCTGGCGGGGTGGGGCCGTGCCCTGGGCAGGGCGATAGGATGAAGAGTCCGCCGCCTCTCAGCGTTTCGTGTGGATGTGGTGAGGACAGGTGCCTCGGCTCGTGAGCTGGTACAACTTCCTGACATAAGGGCCAGCAACCAGAAGCCATAAACATTTACGAGTCCCTAATTTGGGTTGTGAATATTACTGCAACATGAAGATGACATTATGACAGACACTTACCTGCAGTCCACCATCCCAATGGGACCTTCTAGAACCTTCTGCACCCATAGCATGAAAAGCCATAATAGGCAACAGGAGCTAGGTCCACACAGGTGGGAAGAGTATGGGTGCATTGTCCACAGAGGAGAATTCCAGAACCTTATGTAACAGACCAGCTTTTAATCATCACAACACTTCAAAGGATGTCACTGAACACATCTGCCTCTTCCTGGGGGCATCCATTCCCCCCGGGCCTCCTCCCAAGCTCCTTGCACCCCTCTTCACACCCGACGGTTTTGTCCACTACGCTCACTCGGCAAACGTCTTCAGGAGACTGGGCCCAATCACAGAATGCAGGGAATGGCAGGGATCCTGTGGGTGTCTGCCCTGGAAACCTACGCAACCCATCTCTCAGGGCAAACCATGCCATCCTGGCTTCCGTGGAATCACAGCACATCCTCATGCAAGGCTTGGACGAGTCAGACCCGTGTTGCTGCGCTGCCGACGGGGAGAGGACCTCTCAATACCCGTGGCGACCGTGACCGCTCTGGGTCCCAGGATTTATAATCCTTTCTCGGGAGCAGGGGACAGATAATGAGTCCCTCTCCTGAGCTGATCAATCGTGTGCACTTACTGCCTGGCACTGTCCCTCCCCTGAGCAAGGTGAAAGGAACAGGTGAGTGATGAGTGATGGGCAGAGAGGGGCCGGCGTCGGAAGAGGAAGTAGAAAACATTAAGAAATCAACGCGGGCGTTTAAAAGCGAAGCCCTGTCTATGCCGCACAAGACGTTTGGCTATTCATCTTGCTCTGCGGCTCTGCTTCGCCAAGATGGAAGATGGTTTAACTGACATAAAACCCGGCTCTATGTGAACAGCCATGATTGATGGAGCCCTTCCCAGCACTGGCCTGAGAAAAAAACTGGCACTAAAGGATGGCTGGGGGCTTCCTGGTCGCTGTTTTACGATGGACAGCCCCCCCCGCCCCGACCCCTCTCCACCCTCCCACCCCCCCCTTCCCTGAGTTTAAAGAAGAAATTAACGCATGGTGATTTTGACAACAGGGGTCAGTTACACAGAGGAGAACCAAGTGTGGAAGGTTATGGGGATGTTGAATGCAAATGTGCAGAGACGAATCCCCCAAAACTGGGTGGTATCAGGATTGGGTGAGGAGGCAACCGTTTGGTTGTGGGGTACAGGATCTAGCTGGGTTTTATTTCATTCTATGCAGTAACAAACAAGGCCAGGGACCTAATGATCCTTGCTACACAAATGTGAGATCTTGATGGTGGGGGGAAGAAGATCACCCTCCCACAGAGGTCTCAGACAGAAGCCCTAGATGCTCTAAATGAGCTACGAAGGGGTGGTTGGGGAGGACAGTCATCCACCCCCAAATGAGCGTGGGCAGCTTCCAGTGGCCCAAGGTCAAGGGGACAAGCTTGGCTTGGAGAAGAGACATTTGCAAGGGGTGCTGAGTTCCAGGAAGGTTTCTTGCTTCAGAAAAAAGAAGCTTCAAAGGCATCACGATGCCATTTTCTCCCTCCTTCTTCCTGAAGCACAGGCGCCCTTTCCGGGCCTTTCTTCCCTCTGACTACTTTTGCAGAAGGTAATGATGACTAGGGAACATCTTAAAAAGCATCCTGATACTTGGGGCTCCGCCACTGTTGAGCTGAACTAGCTTAGGAAACATTCGATTTGGAATTCCTTTTTCCAATGCCTGGGGACCAAGGCCAAGACAAGTCACTCTACAAGATGACAAATGCCCACTCGTGTCCGTGTGTCTTTGAAGGTACCCAAGCTAGTCAAGCATAAAATTCACTTGGATTTTAGAGTAAAATCAGCCAGTTCTTTAGTGGGTCTACCTTAAGTCCTTTCCTTACCATTTCCACACCATAGGCCCGCCAATTCCCATCCAGGTACCTCATTCCCAGTGACTTTCTAGCTCACTGTTGTAATTAGATACAGGTGTCAATTTGGCAGCCAAAAGTCACTGAGCTCTGGACACAAGTGTGAGAAATTAGTGGCAAAGTTAAATCCTGGGCAAGCCTTCAAGAGACCAATTCCTGGGGAAGACCAGCCCATGGTGGACAGAAGTAGGCCCTGGGCAGGTGAATAAGATGGAGGGAACTGATTGAGGAAGTCGGCATCCTTTGGTATATTTGGCCAGACATGCAGGTCTGGCAAGTAAGGATTGATTCTTTCTCATCAGTCATGTGGATATGATGTGGCCAGTTCCCTCGGCCCCTGGTGTTGGTGTGAACTGTCCTGCCAAGCTGAAGTAAGAACTGTATATAACCAGACGATCATAAGAAAGTAAGACCTCTGTTACCTTAAGCCTTTTGTCATGAATTTATCAGCAACTCTGCAGAACAACACCCGTCATTAACACGCCCTGGAGGCTGTGGAGTATCCATAGGTCCGGCATGTGGATTCCAAAGAGATGGCTGCTAAGTGGGAACACGGTTTCAAGACAGATGTGTCTGTGGTCATAGAACACACTACTGAAAGGGTCCCCAACCACCTGATAATCCAGAGGATACGGAGCTGAAGTGTGCTCCACCCGTGGGTTAACTTCCAGCGTGGCAGGGAAACCAGCATCCAGGGCTGGGGAGGGAGGGTGGGGTCTGCTTGCACAATGAGAAGAGGAAAAGCAACCACTCTGCAGGGCTTGCTGAGCACGGAGTTCAGGTCACACATCTCTGGAGTCCTCAATGTGACGATGAGATAGAGGTGGAAATGAGTGTGCCCTTGCCGCGTCTAAAGAGAGCTGGGGATACAACTCGCGGTACAGCACTTCCCTCGCCCGCAGGAGGCCCCAGGTTAATCTCCAGTGTTTGGATTTCATTACACGCTGTTGCAACAAAATGCCAGACCCAAGCAACACAGAAGAAAAGGTTTAAGGGGCTCTCGACTTCAGGTGCCTGTCCATCACTGTGGGAAAGTGACAATGGCAGGAACGTGAAGCAACTGCTCAGGTCACATGCACAGCAAGAGCAGGGAGCAGAGGCAAAGAAAGACCAGGGCATGCCTGCATTCATGCTTGCTTCTTGCCGATGTTCCGCCCCTCTCTCCACCTTGCTACCTTCCCAGACAACGTGCCTAGGAAATAGTCCCACCCAAAATAGGTGGGGTCATCCCACATCCATTAACCCAAACAAAACAATCCCTCACAGGTAAGCTCAGAGGGGAAGCTTAAGCTAGAGAATCCTTCTCAAATGGGCCCTGAGGCCTACTTTCTAGGTGCCAGGCTGACAATTAATCTGAACCATCATAATCATTATGGCGATAAAGAAATAAAGATGGTAGATGAGCAAGGAATGAGCGACGCAAGGTGGCAGGGATGCCAGGGTTTGCGGATGAAGACATAGAGGAGGACTGGATTCCAGATTCTTCCCTTCCAGACATGTCCCCAAGCCTCACAGGGTGTTCCCCTCTTCTCATCAAAAGGAAGCGTGCTCCACCGGTGGGCTAATGCCCCACATGGCCAGAAAACCCACCCTGGGGAGGAGAAGGTGGGGGTCACCTCCTCTACAAGTGAAGTGAGCCGTCAATGCAAAGGATCATCTTCCATAATCCCTCACGCAAGCAGACCACTTCCTCATGCTTCAGACCCTTGGTCTTGCTGAATAGCAGTTTCTGATTCAACCTGCTCCTGCTGCCAATGCATATGGTTCTGAGAGATGGAGGAAGAGGCAGTGGGCAGAGAGGAAGACTTCCGGAATGCCACCCCACCCACTTCCAGCTCTTCCTCGAACCTTGGTTCTGTCTATGTCTCCTCCACCCATAGATGTGAATCCCCTTGTCAATGGAATGCTGTATTTGGTCAGACCACAAAGAAAGCGCCTCATTATACACTAGGAACGTGTGGTGAAAGAGAAAGGGAGTGCGAGAGAGATTTATTTACCCAAAGGCTGAGCTCAATCGGTGATGCCCGGATATTTATTTAGCCCACACACGGAGAAGTTGTGCTAATGTTTGCCAGAGAATAAAGCTTTATAAAGTAACTGGGTCAGGGGGAAAAAAAGACAGCATATCATTTTACAAATAAGTTTAAAATTGCTTAAGTTAAATGGCTGAGGTTCTCTCAGGTTTGTCTTTCCCCAATGCCGCAGAAACAATATCCAGAATTATGTCTCATAAAATACAGGTATTACAGAGTGGCTGTTTAGCCCATTAGAGCAAATGGAGACTGAAATGTGAGTTATTTCCACCCAAGGCAGAAGCAGACACAGTTACCAAAATTACGTTAGGCCAATGTGGCAAGACTTTAAGTCCGCTGGGCAGCACAAACTCACGGCTCCCGTGCCAAAACCCTATTAGGACGGCTGCATTTGTCGCCAGCAGTGACAGGAATTCCATGTCTCGGGTCCAAATCGAGTTGTAGAGATGGGGAATTTACCCAGAACACTTGCTTGTGGCTCACTGGCGGCATGTGGTGACCTCAGAAAGTCCAGTGAGTCGGGGAGGACTGCAGGAAAGAGAACGCTGTGGGAGGGGGGTCATTTAGATGGACGAGAAGTGACTAGGGAGCACCTGGGTATGAGCCCTATGCTGTGAGGAGGGGGCCATTTGGGTGGATGAGTCCGACTCTGCCGTCTTCCAGATGGGTTGGATCTGAGACATGACGTCATTACAGCCAGGAATAGCAATGAAGCCTGTGGGGACCAGAAGCAGCTCCCAAGCTGGGACGAGACTGATATGAACGGAGGGGGGAAGCTGGGGGAGGGAGGCAGGGATGGGGAAAGAGAAAGTACCAGCAGGACAGTAAAGGCCACCAACAGGAAGCAAGTTCTTTGGAATTCTGGAAAAGTGCTGAGCGCTTAGCACAGGACATGTGCGTGACCTGCTGCGAGCTGAGCGAGCATCATTAGTGCCATGGAAGCTTCACCTGCATGGTGGGGACCTCCCTGGACTCAGATGCTGGAACAAAGCACGCAGCTGGTGCGGCAGGACCCATGAGGTTGCAAGAAGCAAGCAGGAGTAGCTGGCCAAGGTCAGAACACACTCACTTCGATGCGGGG
This sequence comes from Typhlomys cinereus, assembly GCA_023101885.1. Classification (NCBI taxonomy): domain Eukaryota; kingdom Metazoa; phylum Chordata; class Mammalia; order Rodentia; family Platacanthomyidae; genus Typhlomys; species Typhlomys cinereus. The sequence continues at coordinate 461,372 of JALPQD010000547.1, forward strand.
GACAGGCCGAGAGATCCCCCACTTTTCACGTTTATGTGGAGGCATACAAGTGTGTGTGCTCATGTGGCAGGGTGCACATATGTGTGTGCATCTACCTGTGTGTGTGCATGTAGAAGTCCACGTTGACAGCAGGAATTATGCTCAATCACTCTTCCACTCTTCTTCCTTTGAGACAGGCTTAAGCTAAACCAGAACTCACTGGTAGAGTTAGTCTGGCTAGCCAGCTTGCTGTAGGGATCCCCAACATTCCAATTGTGAGAATGAATTATAGATGGACCCACACACACACCCAACGTTTTGCATGGAATCTGGGGATACAAATCCCCTAGTCTTCTACATGAAGAATGCCCAGCCCAGCCATTCATGCTTAGAGTCTGCTGACCCTGAGATGGTGACCCAAAGATGTGATCTAGCAAAGGGGAGACAGGAATACTGGCAGGATAGTTGCGTGACTTCCCTAGGCAACTCCATGAATACTCGACCAATGAGATGGTCTGTCTCAAAAGAAGGTGGATGTGGTGTCCAGAGGACGTCATGCAGACACATCCACAGACATGTGTACCCACACACAGACACACACATAACGAAAAGTTATGAATATGAATATGAACATAAGAAACAAGAAATGGAAACAAAGACGTTGCAAAGGGCAAGTATGAACACCGCATGAGTTCAAAACCACTAATTTATTTTCTTGTTCTTTAAAGGTTTTTGAATGTGGAAGTTGCAGAAGACACTGCAGATGGGTACGCATAAGCTTCAGAGAGGGGCCACCTGGATCCGGCTCCCTCATGCCCAGGAGAGAAGATGGTAGAAGAATGGCAGCTGTTGAGCCCGGCGATGTCCCTGCCTGCCCAGGTCCACCAAATGCCCTCGAGAGATTTGGTTTAATGAAAGAATTGGGGAGCCAAAGAGAAGACAGGAAAATCACTACTATGTGTCAGAGGGCAGTTAACTTCTCTGCGCTTGTTTTTGTCCATGGCCAGACAGTAAATAATTTAGGCTTTGGGGGCCAAGGGGCACAAGCAAGGCCATGAGGAGGTAACGCCTTGCACCAGGGAGCAAACGGGAGCATTCTCATTCGCAGAACCCGAAGTTTCATCTACACAGATGTCGAAACACAAAGTCAATTTGATTTTTATGTGTGCCAGGAAATAAGGTACTTCTTTTGATTTTTTTTTTCTCCCATGATGACCATTTGAACATACAAAAACTGATCTTGGCTTGTGAACTGCAACGTGAAAGAATGCAGACTGCATGGTTCCATGTGCAACAGTTTAAGATTCCTAGTCTCAGTGGTTCGGGCCCAGTCCCAGAAGGAGACCACACTAGTGACCCTCCCAAGGGCACCCCATAGACCCCTGGCTGCGTCAGGTCAGAGGGAAACAGGTCTGGCAGATCCTGAACTGGCAAGTCACAGGAAAGCGACTGCTTTCTAAGCAGATTTTCAAGGCCTGAAGAATAAATGTGGGATGCTCCAGGCCACATATATATGTCTGTGTGTAGGTACGTATGTCTTAAACAAACACATGCTTTCAAAAAGCTACATCTATAATCAGAAATGATGACTTTCTGAATCTCTCAAACTGACACAGTACGAGTCGCCAAAATCTAAACCCTGTTAACCAAAGGCGGTGCACATAAGGTCAGATGTCGCATTGCCCTGGTGCGGCCTCTGAATGCCCACTCGGAGCTCAGGGAGCCAGGATGAAGCGCACGCCTTGCTGTTTCCACGTTCCAGCACCCACTGTGGGCCCTGTGTGTGTCTGATCTCTTGGTAACTTAAGGCCTAATTTCAATATTTTATTATTATTATTTACTTTGGTTGGGAGGGAACTCAGGACATTAAACATGTTGCACAAGCACTCTACCACTGAGCTTTAACCTCAACCTCAAAAGTTTTAGAATATAGCCTTCACGGTATACTGATACTGTATCACGCCTGATCTAAGACTATGAAGCAGGGCCTGGAAGGATGGTTCAGCAGTAATCCTCTGCCTGGCAGGCACAAAGATCTGAATTTGGTTCCCAGATGCCATCTAAAAATGCCAGGCAGAAATGGTGGTGGCCTATATACTTCAGGTCCTAGAAGGTAGTATCTGGGAAACTCCAAAGCAAAGCAATAAAGAGGTACAGCAATCCAAGATGATTCCTGCCATTATTACCCTTGGCCTCCAAAGGCATACACAGGTGCCCTCTTCACACACATACACACACACACACACACACACACACACACACACACACACACATCTACATAGGAAACAAAAAAAAGTATGCAGCAGCCAACAGACCCCCCAAATAAAAGGTATAAACCGCCCTCCAAAGGAGTTGAAAGTGGATTTAGATTAATTTGTGTAAATGTTTACACTTGTAGGTACCTAAATGATTCTGAAGGTATCTCCAGCAAGAAAATAAAACCATACAGGGACCTTCACATTTATTTACTTATTATGTATGAGAGTGTACAAATACATGTGCCGCATGGGGCACTGGTAATTGGAATCAGTTCTTTCCAGGACCACGTAGGTCCTGGGGGTCAATCTCAGGTCATAAGGCTTGGAGCAAAGTACCTTTACCCACTGAGCCATCTTGCCGGCCCCAAAGTGACCTTCATGTTTCTGAATACACCTGCTGATGATAGGGCAACTGTCAAACTGGAAAGTCAAAGAAACTTCACGACCACTATCTTCAGGGCTGCAGGACCTCTGCGCTGCCAGGGAACAAGTGACTGAGGTCTCACTCTCAGCCTCGCATGCTTTGCGTAGATGACGTACGTCATCGGCGCTTTGCATAAGCACACCTGGAAGCTGTTGTGTCTCATTTGCTAGATGATGAACTTCGTAATTTAATTTACGGATTTGTAATTAATTTGCCTAAGTCATAAGATTAGCCAGAGCCAGATCTAAACAAGTAAAGCCTGTGATGTAGGTTTTAAAGTTTAATCACAGATTTCCAACTCTGATCCTTATGGCTGTTCCAGCCCACTGCCTGTTTCTATAAATAAAGTTTTACTGGAATAAAACCATCCCTGTATATACTTTCTGTGGTTGCTTCCATGCTGAGCATTTCAACCAGAACGGAAAAGCCTATAAAACCAAAACGCTTTACCATGTGGACATTTAGAGAGACAGGCCATGCATGGTCTAGTGTCCTATGGGTACCCATCATGCTCCAGTCCTCTGCCCATGGTGGAGTGAGGGAATCACCGGATCACTCACAGGATCGCACTAGGGAGTAGATTAGGAAGATGCTCAGGTACATCTGGCTGGCTCTGTGACCTCTGCCAGGCATGCTGTCACCATCGCCACTGTGCAATGCAAACGTGTTGCAAGAGCAGTGTGTCTACAGGTGGCTTGCTTGAGCGTCACAACGCCAAGGCCGCTCCACTTAGCAAGTCAGGAGCTCTCTCTGAGAACTTGATAGAAGCAGCAGAGCAGCCAGCAAAGCAAAGTCCCCAGGGGGAAGACAGAGCTGGAGAGGTGAGCCGCGCTGCCATGCGGACAGAGCCAGGGCCCACCCAGCCCAGACGGAGGCTCTTCTGGCCCCAGGCCAGGCTGGGCTGTCTGTGTTCCACATCTCTTGAGATATGGATGCTTCTGCCTCAGCTTCTCCGGGTACCTCCCCCCCTTGCCAAACAGCAATCTGCAGTGCACTAATGTATGCTTCCCTTCGTTACCATCGACAGCACCGTGTATTCACTGCATTTCTCATTTTAAAGGCCAGCAGAGGAAAGGAACAGCTACCTTTCCTTTCTCTTTTTGTCAACTGAAGACATCATGGATGCTAAGTTTTCAAGACCATCCAGCAGGAAACTGTAAGGTTGTTGTGTGTTTTTTTTATCCTAATGCACTAGCTGAAAAAAAAAAAAAAGAAAGAGAAGGGGGAAAAGAAAGGAAAAAAAGAAGGGAGGGATGAAGATAAAGTAGGAAGGAAAGGAAGGAAGGAAGAAGGAGAGAAGGGAGAGGGGGAGGGAAGGAGGAAGGGAGGCAGGGAGGGAGGAGGAGGGAGGAAGAGGGGAAGGACAGAGAGGGGAGAAGGGGGAGGGAGGAAGGGTAGGAGGGAGGGAAAGTAGGAGGGAGGGAAGGTAGGAAGGAGGGAAGGAAGGAAGGAGGGAGGGGAGGGAGGGAAAGGAGGGAAGGAGGAAGGAGGGAAGGAGGGAAGGAGGGAAGGAGGGAAGGAAGGAAGGAGGGAGGGAAGGAAGGAGGAAGGAGGAGGGAAGGAGGGAGGGAAGGCGAGGGAAGGAGGAGGGAAGGAGGAGGAAGGAGAAGGAAGGAAGAAGGAGGGAAGGAAGGAAGGAAGGGAAGGAAGGAAGGAAGGAAGAAGGGGGAGGGCGGGAGGGAGGGAGGGAGGGAGGGAGGAGGAGGAAGGAGGGAAGAAGAAAGGAAGGAAGGAAGGAAAGAAGGAAGGGAAGGAAGGAAGGAAGGAAGGAAGGAAGGAAGGAAGGAAGGAAGGAAGGAAGGAGGAAGGAAGGAGGGAGGGAGGGAAGGAGGGAGGGAAGGAGGGAGGGAAGGAAGGAACTTTGAAAGCTCAATTTCATCTTTAAATCCTTTAGGTGATATCTTCATCATTGTACTGCTATGTTGAAAAACTGACTGTGGTTCTCCATCCAAGATCAACAGACACTGAATCACAAATGGAGGTATCTTAAAAGGAGAGTTAGCTTCATAGTTGGGAGAAGTATTAGCATTTAAATTCAATGGGATCTCAGTTCTTCAAATTAAAAACAAAAATTGTCGCATCCAGGAATTCTCAAAACACTAGTGTCCCAAAGATGGCTGTTTCTAATATATTTTTTAACAAAAGGGTACAGTGGGAAAGGAAGCTAGCTGCTGAAGACCTCTGCCCCACGAAGAAGAGCAAAGAATGTCCACTGAGCTGCAGCTGTGGTCAGAGTCTGAGGCCTACCCAGCACACACACACGACCTCCTCATGACCCTTGGGTGCACGCATATGATATATCACAAATACCATAAAGCAGACTTGTAATTACAGGGAAAAATTGATTTTAAAAGGCCTATATCAAAATTAATAGTCATAAAAATATAATAACCTAGGCCAGAGAATTAAGGGGTTACGGCATTTTGAACATTATGCCTCAAATTCATAAACGTTATCTATGGCAATCACAAAGGTTTTTTTAATGGAATAACTATATGCATTAGGAATTTATTACATAATACAGATCTTTAAAAAGACATACTAATCTCCTTCCCCAGGTTCAGGCTAAAATCAATAAGGTCCTCTCACATCATTAAGACACGGAACCCATGGTTCACCAGTCCCCAAGTTTAGAAGGTTAGGGTGCCCTGCTTTGGCCAGGATGAGGGCCAGATGAGTAAAATCCTCTCAAAACCGACAGTTGGTAACCATTTCCACAAGACAGAAGCACTATGGGTCTCAAAGACAAGAAGCACGGGGCTCTGTGGTGGAACCAAATATGCTGGTCATTGATTCAATCTTCAGAGGCAAGTGCTTCTTAAACTCTTCATTAAACTGAAATGATACATATGTACAATAAAACCCAGTGATGGAGGAAAGCCCAGCACCCGCTCAAGAGCAAATCCGAATCCGTCCTCAGTGGCATGACCATGCTGAAAGACGTGCCAAAAGCGCAGACAGAGCGAGCTCGTGCAACTGTGTGACGAATGTGACAGACACGCGAATGGAGATGGACAAATATGCACCACTGTGAAGCGTGGCTTAGGCACCTGGGCGGTCAATACTTCCAGACTGTTTCAGATGCATGACGTGATGGTTCGTATCTGTCAAATCGATGAGATCTACGGTCACGTGGGAGATGGCACTCTGGGGGTTATCTTGATTATGTCCATCGAGGTAGAAAGACTTGTTTGCTGTGGGTGGCCCAGACCCCCAAGTCGTGTCCAGGACTGTGTCAAAAGGAGAAACTGAGCCGAGCCTGGGCTTGTGTCGCTCTCTGCTTCCTGGCTATGGGTGCTGCAGGACCAGCTGCTTCGGGCCCCTGCCGCTCCTGCCACGGTGGACCACACCTTGAACCTTAAGCCAACATTCACCCTTTCTCTGTGATGTCACCTCTGTCAGAGCATTTTATCACAGCATTAGGAAGAGCAACTCAGTCATGTAGAAGAAGCAAGGCCACACAATGCCTGTGGTTGACTGTGAACCTGAACTGTGTCCAGCTGGACGTTTTGAAGTTCAGATTCAGCCAAAATAAGAAGGATTTGTTTCTGGGCCTTTCTCGCACACTCCTCGGAAAGGCAATGCAGGGAAGGGAGGCAAGTCATTTGGAGACAAACATGGATAGTCATTGCTTTTCTATCAGTATTTTGTCGTGTGTGCTGCGCCCCCCAGAGGCTCATACGCTTGGATCCTTGTTTGGTGTTAATGTTTGGTTGACGTCGGGCATCTTAAGGAGGTGGCGCCTCACAGGAGGAAGCCATGTCACGGGAGGGAGGGTTCAGGGTCTGGTGACCCACCCCATTTCCTCCCAGGTTGCTCTCTCTGCCTCCAGAAATGGCTGTGGTGACCTGGATTGTCTCCTGCTTCTGCCTGTTGAGTCCTGATGAACTGTGTCCCCTTGAGAATCGCCAGCTGAATCAGTCTCCTTCTCTCCCCTCTCTTGGTTGTAAGTGAATATCATCTCACAGCTGCAGAAAGACGAGTCCCTCCGACGCTTCTGAATTTCATAAAGATAAACAACAAGAGTCTTTTTGAAAGGCAGTGTATATACCCCCATAGTTTTGACAGATCTCATGTGATCTTCAAATGCTCCTTCCTTAGGAAAAGTAGATTGGAGCTTAACATAATTTATGAGTCTCTGGACATGATCTCCCAAGTTTCCTAGCTCTTTAAAGTTAGTTTTTTCTTATCTTGACCCAAAAGCTATAGAAACAAGGATTTCTCCCTGAAAGTGAGCTCCCCTCCAAGAAATCTGTATCCACTGAGAGTCATCTCTGCAGATTGCCTATGAAATCCTGAGGCCGCTAATGGGAGAAGCTAGACTGGACAGGCTGCTGTGGAGGAAGGAACTCAGTAGCTGTAGTCAAGCAGAGATGCAAAGCGAGATAACGAGTTAACGATACTCATAGAATACAATACATTAGCTAACGGTACTCATAGAATATAATATATCTGTACACGTAAGAAAGGCACATCACAAAGAAGACATCTTAGGGCTGTGTGACAGCTCAAGGGTTAAAACCTTTACCTCCCAAACAAAAGAACTTGAGTTCAGATTCCCAGATCCCATATAAACATGCTGGGCAGATATGGTGTCAGCCCGTAATTCACATTCTGGAAGGCAGAGCCTGGGAAACCGCAAAGCAAAGCAATAAGGAAATAGAGCAAACCAGGATGATTTATAATGTCACCCTTGGGCCTCCATAGACACAGGCACTTGCCGACTCACGCATGTCCCATCACATAGAAGTCATTTATTTTTACATTTGTTAAGTGCATGTGAGATTACATGCATCGTGTATACACGTTTTCATGTGTGTGGATGCATCGCGTGAGTGCAAGTACACATGCATATATGTGCATTAGCGGCCTCAGGACTTCATAGGCCCAAAGTTGACATCAGAAGTCTTCCTTGAGTACTATCCACTTCATTTATTGAGACAGGGTGTCTCAAATGAATGCAGAAAATAGCACCTGGCTAGTCTAGCTAGTCACCTGGCTCTGTGACTGCCCGTCTGTCTCTGTTCTGCTGGGATTACAGGTGGCCATTAAACCTGCCCAGCTTTACACGACTCCAAAGATCTGAACTCTAGTCCTTACACTTACATGGCAAGCCCTTATTCACTGAGCCATCTCCCCAGGCCCGAATTCCTTTTCAGTTCTACCCTTCCACTTATAATTGAATGAACCAACAGATATGCCTAACTTCATTTTAACATAACTCTTCCTAGAAAGAGCTGAAATTCTTCATTTGTCAGTTTTCCTACTCTGATGATTGTTAAGAAAGTGATTCTTCAGGCTACAGGTAAAATACTGCACTGGTTGCTAATAAGTATTCTATGCCCCTTTCACTGAACAGATACAACCTGCTTACCTTCTGTATGCCCAGACAGCATGCAAAGTCAATAACACCAAGGACTTTTCTAACCACAGGCACAACCTTGGATTGCAGCAACCAAGGCCTAACCCATAGCAGGCACTCAGACCTATGGGATGGCTGAGTATTTCAATTCCACAGTGTGCAGGGAAGAAGTTACCAAAGTGCAGACCACTTTAAAAATTAGCATGTCTTGCAGAACTGGGGACATGGACCAGCCGGAAGAGCGGTCCAGCGGGAAGTCATCTCCACGGTGACCACCCAGCCAGGCCAGGATGGGATCCAGCCCTGAGCATCTCTGAATCAGCTGGTTCTAAAGCTCACGCGGGGCTCCACGCAGCCAGTGGCAATTCTGAGAAAGAGAGAGGCGATTGATAATAATTATGTTTTTCCGCCTTCTCTTGGGTTATGAATTTATCATGACGCGCCAGCCGAGCTACTCAGATGCTGGGTTAACAATGATAAACACCATAAAGACAAAAAGAAACTAAATTTGAGCATTTAGATTCTGCAGGGGAGTTTATGAAACACATTAACTCAGAAGGGGCCGAGCTGGGCGATTATGGAAGGCAGGTAGCGAAGTTCCGGCTGGCGATCACTAATGGCCACCTGAGAATAGATTTCGAAAGCCCTCCTTTCTGCAGGTTTATTATTGTGCCCAAGTTGGTTAATTGATATTCCGAAATGCTAAGTGGCAAGTGTGCAATGCATAGTAAAATGCATGTCGTTATGGACACAGAGAACAGAGCCGAGCCAGCCACCTCTCTAAAGAAGCTGGAGTTCAACTGGACAATCTACAGGCAGAGGCTGTGTGTGAAAGGCTTCCAAAGAGTTTGGTTGAGGAAAAAACTACCAGGGAAAACCTGTCAGCTCAGCCTATCCTTCAAAATTAGTAATAATAATAATAACAATAATAATAATGTCAAAAAATAAAATTACTAAGTCTGAAGCAGAAAAAGAAAGCGCCAAGCAGGTCAGTTATCACTGTTGTAAGTCTGCCTTCTGCTCCCCTGTGTTTCCAATGGTTTGCAGAAAGAGCAGGCACAACCGTGTATCAAGACAGGCACTGTGGTCAGTGCTTAAACAAAGAGAAAGGGACCTTCTAACCTCCTATCTAAACACAGCCAGAGAACTTCCTAAAAACTGAACCCCTGCCATGTCCTTCACAGATGAGGTAAGAGGAGCCAGGACAATCTACATGGGTGGAAAACAGATCTCACGCACAGGCACAGGTATTAGCTCCTCCTCCCGGCCCTGGCTGGTGTTTCTCCCTGCTCAAGCAGGATGAGGGAATTCAGTGCCTCACCTTTCAAACAGACCTCAGAAGCAGATCTCAGCCCAAGATTCTAGCGAAAGCCTTAGCAGACTGGAAACCGTTGTTGCAGGCACAGCTCTCTCCCTGGAAGGCCTGATCAGGCATCTAAGCAAACCGGAGCACAGGAAGAGCTGCATATCACTGGGCAACATATACATCAAAACGATTCAAAAGTCGTCTTGGATTCCCTTGTCATCATTTCCTGAATGCTAACGATCCCTGCTTGCTCTTCCAGATGGACTGCCACGAACATGGCACAGGGCAGGAGATACCAGGAAGCACATGTGACGAGCATGACGCCAGCCCCATCCACCAAACATGACTTTGACCCATCCCAGGAATTGGACCCAATGATTCAAACATTTTCCAGCAGTTTCCCTGTCTGCTGCATGTTGGATGGGCTGGAACAGGTTGAATTACAAACAAGAAACAAAAAGAACACCTGATATATCTTCACTTGGAGGGGAGAATAGTTAGAATGAAGGAAAAGTGGTCTTTTAATATATGTATTCTGAGGCAGGTGTACGAAAGGGCAGTGTTTGTCTTGTTAGTTGGTTGGATGAATGGATGGATGATTAGATGGATGGATGAATGGATGCATAAATGGATGGACGGATGGACAGACAGTAGACTGGTTGGCTCATTCTTTAGTTGGTGGTTGGTTTCTGGAGACTAGGTCTCACTCAATAGCTCCCAATCCTCCTGCCTCCACCATCCCAGTACTAGGCGCCTTGGTGCCCTCCACCTGCCCCACACAAAGCTATGTGCAAGTCCATGTGGTCTGCAAGCTTGTGACTTACACATTGCACTGAGGAATCTGAAATCACACAAGTGACTAGACCTAAAACACAAGGTCCAGGTTACAGTCTGAGCAGACAGAAACTACTCTCCCAAGGCAATCATCCCTTGGTGTGGGAAGGAGCATGAGGTTATAAACAGTCCACTTCCCTGTCATAAAGAATTATTGCCAAAACGTGCTGAGTCTCTATGGCCACTGAGACAGGTTGAAGCACAAGACATTGGATGAAGCCTCCATACCAGTTTATTATAAACAACAGATTTTTATTTTGTTTTTACTTAAGTTTCAGAAAGCAACCCAACCCAGAATCAGGAGTTTGCATTCAGGCCCTGGGTCTTCCTGATTCTGGAAAAAGATTCATGAGGCACTTTCTAAATATTAACACCATGATCCTAAACTTCATTTCTGCAACAGAGAAACAATATTTGCCCCAATTTGCCTACTAAGTTCAACCAACTTAAGAAGACATGTGATCATGTGTAGGAACAACATGTAAACAGCTATGAAAATGGGATATGCTGGTACCACTGACTCAAATAAAAAGTATCTCAGCGCAAACCAGTCCTGACCTAATTCAAAGTCCTGACAAAGAACATGAGATACAAGAAGAATATGGTCTAATACTCTTGTTGTGCCTCCTAGATTGACTTTCTCTAGTATTTAATTACACACACATATTTATTTTGAGAAAGGATCTCACTATATAGTATCAGCAAGCTGAATTTCAACTGTCAATCTGTCTATCTCAGCATCCCAAATGCTAGATTATAGGTGGGTGTCTCCGGTGCCTAGTTTAAACCATAAGAGTTCAAACTCTTCCATGGAAACACAGGGGCATTAGGCGTGGCACCAGGCTCGGAGAACATTTTCCTCCAGATAAGGGTTCAGAATGGCAGCTAAATCTTAACATTACCATTGTCAGTGGATGACATGTTTCCACCAAATTCCAACTTCAAAGGTGCAAGAATGTCCCTTTTGAAGTTACCTGGAACTCTGATTTGCCCAAGAGAACTTTATCTCCAAGTATCGATGCAAGCTTTTGCTGAGGAGGCAAAATCTACATGGAGGAGGCTAATGTCTTCCTGGAGGGGGCCCGTCACACCCAGCATCAACAGCATTTGGGGTACCTGAACCCCGTGGTCTCTAAGATAACTTGAAGTCCTGTGACGTGTCCTCTCTCAGGCAAGTACCTAGTAGAGACAGATCCTTGGCACTTGTAATGGCAGCTCCAGCTCCTCCGCTAGGATTGTCCAGTGGTCATGACCAGGCCCTACCTGATGGCTGGAAGTCTCTTTGCCAGAGATATGGCCCAGTGGCCATGTTGCTATGGTGTCCTGGCGCCATCTTGTGGTAACACAGAATACAGAGAAGCTTAACATTAACCATGACTGCATTTGGGGGGGTGGCTGGGGGGGGCTACCTAAGTATTTGAGAAAGGATCTCAATATCTAGTGTGAGCAGGCTGAATTCCAACTGTCAATCTGTCTATCTCAGCCTCCCAAATGCTAGATTATAGGTGGGTGCCCCAGTGCACTTCTCACTTGTCTTTGTACAAAAGTGAGGGATTTACAGACACATGGATACACCACAAATCAGAGCAAGCACTTCCATACCGAAAAAAGCATGGATGGGTCTTGATGAGAACAAAAGAGACATGCAGGGCAACGGCAGGGGTCTAGCGTCCGCTGGTAACACACCTTCCAATGAGTGGCCAATAAAAAGGTACAAAGAAGCAAGCTAAGCACAGATGTCAAAATCACTATGTGGCATATGCGCCTGGGTCTCTGACCAAGAATTTGTGGCTCGGAAGACAAAACGCCATCATTTTGTGGGAACAAACTGTTCTTCAGCAACGATGAGTTCTTTAACCTGGAAATGCATGTTACTGAAGGTAAACAGTAGGGTGTTTAAAGCTGCGGAGGTTAGACATGAGAAACCAAGAAGAAGTTCCCATCTACAACTAAATGAAGCCCTCCTGGAGGTAAGCATGTAGGATAAAGTGGGGTGCAGGCTCACGCACCAGTGACTCTGACTGGGTAGCTGAAGAGGTGACGAGGACCAGAGACCAGCGCTCATCATGTACAAAGACACTTCTGCTTGAACTTACAGGGGCAAGAACTGCGCGTGCAGTAAGGTCTCTATGAAGCATACGTAGGAGCCTCTGACTGGGAACTGCTCTCAACAGACCACGCGCATCACCAAGAGAACCACATCTATGTACAAAACACTGCACACACACTTTCCATCAGGTAAGTCGACATAGCCAGGCCTGGTCTTCATTACCAATCCAACACGCAATAAGAGACCAGATGCATGCATTCATTATTTGTTACTATTCTCCAGAGAAACACCGCAGTGAGGTCTCGGCTACCCCAGAAAAAGGCACAGGATATTAGAAAGAAAGAGAGAGGGAAACAAACAAAAGGAAGCATTTCCTTTCTAGTAGCTTCTAGGCAAAGCTTAGAAAATCCTTATTAAGGTTTTTCCTGGCTGATTTCACCTCCCTGAGAATGTTGAGATTTTAAACAGAAGACCCGTGCTTGTGTAAGATTCAAAATGTTGGGTGTCCTTGTCCTGGAGGGTCGGGGGAAGGGGGCACACAGGAGTAACCCTCCCCATTCATCCCTCTGGAGATGAGAGAAGACCCCTGAAGAAGAGGCGGGTGAAAGGATGCATGTCTGCACCCAAGGGAAGCCAGAACGGCAACTCTGCGGACCTCTGCTGTTTGTTTTGCTTTGCTTCGATAAGAGCTCCAGAAGCAACAGCAACATTCGCAGCGGAACTGGAGGTTTCCTGAAAACTTGGACTGAAAAAAGGACACAGGCTACGGAAGTGAATCAAATTATGGAGAGTGAAAGATAATTCAGAGAGATGTGCAGTCACGGAGAACCCACCAATCTGCACAGTTAATAAGAGTTAATGATCATTAGAATCACCACAAGGAGGGAGGCAGGGAAGAGAAGAGGGAAACCAAGAAAAAACATTAAAATCTAGGATGTTGGGGTTCTTGTATGCTAATCCAACAGTTTACAAGATGAGGGGGCACAGGGGCTGACTGTATCTGATAGGATGGCTAAATTATTGCATTAACTGCTGTTGGGATAAGAAGCAAGATCCTCGCCCCATGACGCAAGATGACTTCTGATGAAGGACTGATTTCAAAGTCTAACACAGGAGTGTTTCACCAACACCACAAAAGTGTCTTTGATGTTATCGGGCATGTGTTTCAAAGCACAGGTACTACCAGAGATGCAGGGATTAGGTCGCTCTATCGGCTCCATTAAACCTAACTGTGAAATTAGAACGTGAGGAAAGACCAGTGGGCCACTGGATGAAGGGCCTAGGCAGGACCCGAATACACAGCTGTCTACACATCCACAAACGTAAAGACAGCAGGAAGAAATCAGCCAAGAACAAGAGGCTGTGTATGGAAGCAGTAGCTGGCAGTAAGTCCACTCAAAGGCATCCAGCTCGCTAATGAGGAAGGGAACAAAGAGGAGGTTAGTCCACTCAAGCACACTCAGCCAGTGTGTGGTTGCGCCAGACCCACCTTCCCCAGCCACCTCCCCGCTTCACATTCTGAGCGAAGACCCAGGGGAGGAGCTTGGGAACCTCTGCAGAGGGTCGTCCAGCAAATCAAACCTCCAGGTCACCTAAGCCGGAGGCAACACTTCCAGACCCACGAAGGACCCCTCACCCGTGAGCACCACACAGAGTCAATGACTGGAATCCATTCACAATAATTAAAAAAAACACCTTATGAAACTGTCAAAGAATAAAAAAGAAATCAAAACAAAGAGAAAACTGTACAACATAACCTGCTCCCCCCACCACCATTGGGGATCCACTAAATCAATAAAGACCTCGTGTTCGTTAGGAAGCTAGGAAGTTATTAAAACATGATGCAGGGGAATGCGTTAGTAACAAAAATACTGCAGTGTGTGTGGGGGGGGGTCATTTCCAGGACTATTCTATTTGCTGGAAACACATGCTTGTGAGATCTGAAGTGACCTTCGAAAGGATCATCAAGGAGACTGGATAAAGGTGGAGAATGGACAGTCCCTGTCTGAAACCAGCAGCTTCAGCAAGCACTCGATTCCTCGAGCCTCGGTTTCCCAGTGGCAGAGGCTTCCAGTGCACATCTCACAGACCTTCTCTGGAGAAGGCGCCACTGGGCTGTGCTTCTGTTTGGTCACCTTGGCTCTGTGGACGGGCGTGCCCCTCTGCTGAGCACAGCCTCCTCCCACCAGGTCGCTGCATTGACCTGCAACACACTGTCCTTCGAAGCTGGCTGGAATCTCTAGAGGTTTCTTTCTTCCTGCGGGCCTGACTCCTGCCTGGACCACCAAGGTATCTGACCACTTTCCATGCTTCCTGTCCATCATGCAGTGGCCTCCCGAGAGCCCTGGGCAGTCTCGTCTCTGCCCCTGCCACCTTCCACAGGGCGGGGCCTCCCAACACTTCAAGTTGGCTGCATCCATCTCCATGGACATGCCAACAGACCAGCAGCTCTGCTCTGTCCTCTGCCCGCCGTGAGGGTTGGAGAAGCAAACAGGACACGTCGCTTCTGCCCTGCCACTCTGCTGGCCCGGCCTCTGCTCTGTGCCAGGATGCTCTGAGGCATTACTATGCCCAGGGCACCAATAAAGGCCTGCCCTCAGGTTGGAGGGTGGTTCCGTCAGTAAAAGGCCTGTCTTATGAGCATTAGGACCCAAACTTACGTCCTCAAACCCATGTGAAAAAAAATATATGAGTATTGAGCTTATAATACCATCCCTGGGGAAGGAGAGACAGGGATTCACTGGCCTAGCCGATTCCCCAGCTTCAAGCCAGTGAAAGACCCTGTAAGTAAGTAAGTAAGTAAGTAAATAAACGCCATGGTCAGTGAGGCAGTTCCACAGTTAAAGCACCTGCTTGAAAACTTAATGTCCTGAGTTCAACTCCCAGAAGCCACATGGTAGAGAGAATTGACTCTGATCACATCCACTCATGCACCATGACATGTTCTCTCTCTCTCTCTCTCTCAAGCTCTCTGTCTCTCTGTCTCTCTCTCCCTCTCCCCCTTCTTCCTTGTTTTCTCCCTTTCAAATGAATAAATGTTTTTTAAAAGTCAAGGGCACTGAGGAGTGACTGAGCGTGACCTCTGGCCTCTATGCACATGCGCACAGCACACACATGAACATGGACGCTCACACAGATCCACGTAACAATTAATTTTAAAGATCCCACTTTCCCTAAGATGCAAGCACCACAATAAATCCAGTCACAGTCCAACAGCCTCTTGCCACAGGAGGGTTTGGCGTCCCGCTGGCTGATAACCGCGCAGCAAGGGAAGCACCAGGTTCTTGGTCCTGCTGGGTCTGCTCTGTAGGCCTCGTGCCCCAAATCAAATCAAAGGGGGTGTCCGGCACCCTCTATGGGCCTGATGCCCCCACACAGCCTTGGCCAGAATCTCCCAAGACTGACAGAAAGGCCAGAGACGGCGTCCTGACCCTTGGCCTCAGGAGAGGAAAGGTTGGCCCAGTTGGCCCCTGAACCCCAGAGTCTCCAGTGGATCCCCCATGCTGTGGTCCTGGGAGTGCGGCACGGTAGGCGAGGGCATCTTTTGTGAGGTTTCTCCTCTCTTGCCCGTGTGACTTTCTCGGCGCCGCACCACGGAAATACTTGAAACAGATGTCACGGCGAGTGTCGGCAACTGACACGGCCAATTAATATTACAAATCCACCACGGAGAAACGCTTCCAGCTCCCAAGGTATAAACTGCTGAACATCACAATTTCCCCTTGTACCGGTGGCTCGACCTCACCAGGGCTATAAATACGAGGTAGAGACTGATTAAACAGCGGAGAGAGCTCTCCAGGGCTGCTACCTGGGTTGGGCCTAAGTTAACTGGGTGACTTGGCTACAAAAAAAAAAAAATTCTCTATGCCCTTCTTGAAGTAAAAGTTGACTGCTACATGCTATGTCATTTTCTTTCTCCTCATGGCTAGCAATCAGCAAGTTCATTAAATGACAGGGAAGCTTCTTGAACAGATAGCTAGCTGAAGCCTGCACTGCTACTTAAGTGGGAAATCTGCCCTCCCTCCCTCCCTTTCTTCCCTTTCTTTCTTGCCTTCCCTTTCTCTCCTTCTTTCTTCCTTTCTTCCCTTTCAGTCCTCCCTTTCTCCTTTCTTTACTTCCTTCTCTTTTTATTTCTTCCCTTTCAACCTTTCCCTCCCCCACTTTTCTTTCTTTCCTTCCTCCTTGAGATCTTTCCCCTCCTCCTTTCCCTGCTATGTACCTCTCTGTCTGTGTCTCTGTGTTTCTCATTATATGGAGGAGGTACGCAATACCCCTAAAGAAGTGCATGACTTTTCTAACATGTTCAAGCAGCAGTCTGGGGAACACCCCTGGGAATAGATTATAAGGCTGACTGCAGCAGAGACCTAAGAAGGTCCACACTGGAAATGGACGCACTGGACAGTTAGCCCCCAGGGACTGCCCAGATTTCTCTTCCCCTGGCCATGGTAACCATCAAAGAAGAAAAGGCTATTTTTCCTGGACTACACAATTATTTCTAGCAAACAAAAGTTCCTCACACCTCTGTGGGGGGGGGGAAGGGTCAGGTGAGGTGAATTCCATGGAATGTTCTGGGGCTTTGGGTTGGGGGCGTCTTAGATTTTCTTGTCTCCACAGAAGTGATAAAGCTCTGGGAGTGGTTCTTCCATGCTATTTGGAAGAGAGAGGGCAGGAAGGACGAAATGAGCTATCAAAGGAGAAGACATCAGCACAGATAAACGGCCCAAAATGAAAACACCAAGTCTGTTGTCTGGAGATGAGATTTGGGAGGATGGTGAGACCTATATGGATGCATGTATGAAATCAGAGAGAAATGTGTCAAAAACAAATTGCAAGCCTTCCAAGTGCAAGCTGCACGTGGAGAAAGGGCAATGTTCACATGTCAGTCAAATGCAGCTGCGACTTACATTTCATCAAGCACAGTTAGCTTTCCAGGAGTTGATTAGCACTCCAGACCCCAGAAACCCAAAGAGGAGAGAGTCGGGCCTGTCTCTGAGTTCTAATCGCTTCCATCAACTTGTCTCCACTTCCTGTGACTCAAAATCCCTTCACAAAGAAGGCAAGACTTTTCTTCCATACGAAAACCCTGACTGGGCTGGGGGTTCACCATGGATGGAAGCAGATGCCCTCAATTAACTTACCAAGCCCTTCATGTCTAAGACAAAAGGGCCGCAGGAAGCCAGAGGCCTGTTTGCTCTGCCTGACCATCCCTCTTTCTCCCTCTCTCAACGGAATCCTACAAAACCAAACTGCTCCCAACAAGAACAGTTTGTGCTGCAACATTAGAAATCTCAGAAAAGATGAAACCCCATCAACATCACCACCTTCCAGCAGGTGGATTAATGAGGAGAATGCTGGAGATTTCTTCTCTTTAAGCTCCGGCGGGAAAATCCCAAAGTCACCCTCAAATCACTGGAGAGTTTAAAAGTCCAGATGAACCGAGCTTAACTCACTAGATGTGATATGTAACAAAACCCACTCAGGGGCTTGCCTACTGAAAGACACGCCGCACATCTGGATAAGAGAAAAAGAAATCCAAGCACATAAGCAAGCCTGAACTGGATGTGTGGAAAACATTCAAGAGAACTTTCGTGCTGCAAGTAGTAAAACCCTTTCAGAAGGGGGCCAGAGTGAGTCCAAAAGAAACTAGTGGAGAAAACATTAGGAGAACAGAAGGGACGAAGGGAGGGAATGAAAGAGGAGGGAGAGAGGGATAAAGAAGGAAGAAGAAAATTATGAAGGAGGAAGGAAGGAAGGGAGGCAGGCAGGAAGGGAGAAAGGAAGGGAAGAAGGGACAGAAGGAGGGAGAGTGGGAAGGAAGGAAGGAGGAAGAAGGAGGGAAAGGGAGGGAGAGAGAGGAAGAGAAACCAGGAAGAAAGCTAAGAACACAGAGCAACAAACATTTGGAATTGTTCAGACTGTCCTTGAATCCCACTAAAGGGTAATCCATCTTAAATTAAATTTGAATTAATCAAAATAGAGACTACAGGGTATTTAGGCAGAGAATGAATCAAAAGGTACTTTTTCTAAAAATAGCCACACTTTATATAGACATAAGCATTTTCATCCATTCCAAGGGCTGGTGCAATGGTTCACTGGGTAAAAGTACTTGCTGCCAAGCCTAATGATCCCCAGAACTCAAAGGAGAGAACTGAGTTCCACAAACTGTCTCTACCTCCACATACCTGACTGTGACACATACAACCTACACACATGCATAGATAGGTAGATGGACAGACAGACAGATAGTCGTCAGATAGAGTAAAGTTAAAATGACAATTCAGTGTGTTTTTAAAGAACTTTTCTGAATTTTATTTATTTGAGAGATAAAGAAAGACAGAAAAAGGGAAGAAGAGCTCATAGTGGATGGACGGAGGTCAGAAGACAACTTTTGGGAGTCAATTCTCTTCTTACACAGTATGGGCTTCCAGGGATCAAACTCATGTTGTCAAGATTGTGAGCAGGTGCCTTACCAACTGAGCTACTTCAGTGGTCCCAATTTAGGAGTCTTTTAGCACACCACATGTATATGAGCCGTCACCATGATAAGAGAAAAGACAAAGGCAAAGGAGAAGAAAGAAGGGAGAAGAGAGGATGGGACAGAAGGCTGGAGGCAGGTGTTCTAAGGTAAGTCCCCAAGGCCTGTTCTCCCTGCTATCTTGCCTCATGGTAAAAGAGGATTTTCTGTCTGGTTACCAAAAAAACTAAACTCTTCCAAAAATAAAGTGGGAGAGAAAGAAAAAGAAGAGGAAGAGGAGGAAGGAAGGAGAGCGGGAGGAAGGGAGGAAGGAAGGAAAGGAACAAAGGAAGGGAGGAAGGAAAGAAGAGAGAGAAGGGATGGAGGGAGGGAAGGAGGGAGAAAAGGAAAGAGAGAAAGAAAAAAAAGAAAAAGAAGAAGAAAAAGAAAAAGAAAGAGAATAAACCCTGTTCATTTTGCCAAACTGAAACTCACCGAGTTAACAAATTAAGTTGTACAGATCAGAAATGCAATCACGGGAGACAAGCTCTGGGCGGTTTTCAATCACTGTGGGGCCGCAACCATTTGAAGTCCTGTTATGTTAAAGACGGGCGCGCTGGGGAGAGACTCCCTGAGTCACTTCAGATTAGATTTGTTATTGTTATCAGGCGGTGCATTGAGTTGGTTTTATTACATGTTTTAAAGATATTGCTTAATGCTCATAAATAAGAAACTTGCAGCCTACAAATTATTCTCTCTGGCTCAGAGATTAACTGACACCCAAATGAAGGTGGTGGGGGAAACAAGCAACGCCCATCAAGATTCACATTAGCATATTAACTAACTTTGCCAGGGTAGTCTAACAGAAGGCAACTTCAAGTCTGATGCTTTAAAAAAAAAAAAAAGTCCACTTAAGAATTGTACAGAAATCGGGGACTGGAGAAGTGGCTCAGGGGTTAAGCCTCTGCCTTGCAGGCGGAAGGTCCTGAGTTCGGATCCTAGACCCCACGTATAGACGCCAGGCAGAAGCGGTGGCGACCTGCGCTTCTGGTCCTGGTAGAGCGGAGCCTGTGAATACCTAGGCAGAGTAAACAAGGAGGCGTCCGTGATGGTTCCCGAATTCGTCCGTGGTTCTACACACACACATATACATACACACATGCGCGCACACGCATACACACACAATCGAATAAATAATAAATAATAAAAAAAATTTAAAAAAAAGAATTGTACAGAAATCAATCTGTGGTCTCTCTCCGTTCACGTGTTCTACCAGGGAAGAAAATTCCATTCAGTATGTTTTGGAGTCTCTTCAAGTATGACTTCCCTCATATCGCCAAGATCTTGTTAAATTGAGTTCAGCCCTCGGACTCCGCAGGCTTCTAAGCATCAAGTGGCATAAAAGTGACACTTGCACCAATTTAAGTGATAAGTTTTCAAATTGTGAAGCATCTAATTGAGGCGATAAATTCACCTTGCCTGCCTGCAGGGCTAGGCATCTGTATCCTTAACAAACAGAGGTGGCAATGTAAAAACAGTCTCGGAAAGTCCAGTGACTGAAGACGTCTATGGACTGCGCACACTGAAGCGCCTGGAAGATACACTGCAGCGCACACAAAGCCAGACACAGAGACAGGAATGGGCCTCCCCTCCAACAACCCCCTTCCCCTCTGCTTTCTAGAACAGAGACCTCGAGAGACATCAAGGATACAGAGGACACATTCTGGTCTCAGTGACATCAGCAGCAGCAGCATCTTTTCCTTGGTGAGAGGAGAATGGTTTTCAGCTTGTGCTGACACTAGAGGTCACAAAATGACCCTCACGGTCAAACATCCTCGCATTTGCCTACAAACAGTCCTCTCCTGGCCTCCTCACAGGCCAACACTCTGCTTCACAGAGAAGCACTGTGCAGACGTGCAAGGAACTGAACAAGATGTTCAGAAAGGCAAGGGATGGTTTACAGGGTAAGAGCATCTGCCACACAAATGTGGCAGACCTGAGTTCAAATCCCCATCATACATCTTAAAACCCCTGGGTACAAGCCTGTGTGCCTGTAACTGCAGTATTGGGGGGAAAGACGGGAGAATCTTGGGAGTCACTATTCAGTTGACTTAACTGGAATATCAAACAGCAAGTTCAGCAAGAGTGATAACGTCAGCAGGGACACTCAATGGCCTCCTCTGGCCTCATGTATACACACAGGCAACCGCACACACAAAGACACTCACCACACAACACACATACACACCATCCACAAAATATACATATATCACACATACCATGCATACCATACAGACCCCAGGTATACCATACAATACAAACACACATACCCCCATACACCAGGCCCACTAGATACTATGCACGCATTGCACACCATACACATATACCATACACAACACACACAGAGGAAGAGAGCGAAGAAAAGAAGGCAGTACAAATGTGAGGGGTCGGGGTGACATTGGCCCCTCCCCCCATTCTCCTTGGGAGAAGAGACTACTGCAGACTTTTCAGGAAGAAATGGGCAGAGGAGCTTTTGCAGAGGCTGTGAGCTGACATGCACACGGGGGAGATGTTGGAGGGTCTCCTGACTACGATCCAGTCCCAGCTGTCCGCTGCCTGTGGGACCCTCTATGGCCGGGGACCCTTTCCTTCCCCACAATTCCTTCCCCCATCTTCTGTATATGACACACCTCTTCAGCCGGCTTGCTCGGTGAGTGGTCCCGAGGTCGATGTTTCAAGCACCTATGAAACAGTCCCAGACACGGGCACACGCAAGTTTTCAATGGGAGGGTTTCTCCTCTGTGTGAGGCTCTCCTCTGTGGGGGATTCTCCTCTGTTCTGTGGGGGGTTTCTCCTCTGTGCGGGGTTGTCTTCTGTGGGGGGGATTTCTCGTCTGTGGGGCATTTCTCTTCTGAGTGTCCTTTGAGTTTTTCAGTCTCCAAACAGTTGGATGCCTACATTGTGGCTGAACACACAGGTCTAGTTCTGATCTCTTGGGAGCCCTGTGTTCCTGATCCCAGCAGTGCTCCCCACCTTGGTGGCCCACACCCCAAGCTCACATCTGACACCTCTCCCACCTCCCCATCCTTCTAAACACAATGCCACTTACAGAAACACCTGCTCCAGAGGCAAGGCCAGCGACCAAGCTCTGGCCCTGCTGGACAGCGTGTGACGCATCCACACATCCTGTATGGAGGTCAGCATCGCCGGCGTGAAGCAGGAGGAAGGGGTTTACAACTGTGCAGAACAATGACCTGATACTCTATGGCTGGCACAATGCTGCCCCCCCACCACTACCAAAGAAGCCCAGGTACCCATCCTGACAACCTGTGGATTTGTAAGGCCATAGTTGTAACTACTTTTCTTTCCACAGCTGTGAGACGGTGCTCAGACACATTTAAGGGGAGAAAGGGAGATTTATTTGGCTTATGGTTCCAGAGGGGGAGATACAGTCCATCAAACTAGAAAATTCAAAGCGGCAGCAGAAGAGGCCGTTTCGGTCACAGCTGTCACCATGGAGGCCAAGAAAGCAAAAGCAGGGTGGGGCTTCCCCACCTCAAGTCCTGCTCCCTGTGACCTGCTTCCTCCAGCAAGATACTCCCACCCTCCTCCCACCCACCCCTTACCCCCTCCACACAAGGATTCACCACATGGCCTCCCAATCTTCACGTCTCAGGACACAGGTAAAAGCACTACTGAGTTCATCTCTTGTCTCCGCAGTCTCTACAAAGCCGCTCAGCACTGACTCAGACCAAATACTGTCGCCTCAGCAACACTACAACATCCTGAGCAGTGTCCTTGGCTCTCATATGAGCCAGCTCTGAGGAACATGCATTTGATGCTCCTTATCTGTTGATTACTGATGGTCAACTTTGGTGTTTTTTTTTTTTTTTCAGTAATGAGGTAGCTCATTACCAAGCTATTCAACCAGACCATGAAGCCAACCAAGGGTCAAATGAGTAGGGAAAAATTAGGGATTAAAAGTTCAGAGCAATAAAATCGTGCCTTACTTGCTTCCAGCAAGGCTAAGCAACCCCACTAAGGTCTCGGGATAGTGTTAGCAAGTCTCCAGCGATGTGATTAAAGACGCACTGGAAGACCAGAGACATGACAGGGAAGGGCCCATCCTTGAGGAATGGGGTCCAGGAGAGCCACGTGTGCACCTAGGCTCAAGCGTTGCCACCCCCACCCCCAAAGGAGGACCAGAAGGTGCATGAAACAAACAAATGGACCCAAGAATGGACAGACAGATGCGGACGCGGGGGTGATGACACTTGGCCGTTACATCTGCTGGGTGCCGAGGGCCAGGCACTGGGCTCCTGTGGGCCCCCCCCCCCCGAAACCCTGATGGGAGGAACAATTACACACCCATTTTAACAGGTAGTCGAGGCAAGGTCAGACTGGAGGCACAGGTCACATAGGTAGGCGCTGAGCAGGTTGGCCCCTGTTCCCCACCTTGACAATGCACAGATGCCCCAGCAAAAGAAGCTGCAGTCTTGTGGGGGCAGGAACCCGAGAGCTCAGGGTTCAGGTCATCAGGTTGACATATGGACTCTGCCCCGAGCCCAGCCTGCAGAGGCCGCAGGTGAGCAGTGAAATCTGACAGACGCTGGGTACGACCTCCTCGGCAGGGCTTGGGAGAGGAGGCGGCTGGGCTGGGAGAAGGGCTGAGTGTGACATGGTCTGAGACAGCCTCCTGAAACCGCCCTGGGGGCCCCAGAGGCCATAAGGTCCCCAGGGCTTGTCACTCAGGCACCGAATACACTTAGTCTAATTGGGTCTTATCCCTTCTTTATGAGGCGGGGCAGGTTGTTACTTGGTTCCTGGACCAGACATTCCTGGCTTCGTTTTGCAATTACATCTCGTTGGTATTTGTCGAGGCACAGAAGGGAAATTTCTACTCTCTGGTACTCCCTGTCATCCTTGCCTTCCAGTTAAAACAGAGGAGCTAAGCCAGTTCTTTTGCCCTCTGCAAGATGGTTTCTACCCTTTCCCCAATCACCACTAGCAAAAAAAAAAAACTCACAATATCTAACCAATTAACTTTCTGAGCCACATTAAAAATAGATGCCACTTCCATCGACAGGAATCAGATATAACATCTGCTCACAACCGTCCCAGTTCTGGGGTTCATTAGGGCACACAGTAGGATTGTACTGCCCTATTCTTTCAAAACAAGTCATGTCCACACTCTGGCCCACGGCTTAGGGGGGAAGCACTATTTTGTGGGGAGACACATCACATGGCACTTACTAGCCGTGACCATTCCCAGCACTGCAGACCCAACAGAGGATCTGTTAGCCACCGTCCCAAGTTAGCTTGGACCCCCTCCCCCCAGATTTAATGAGCAGGGGACCTCCTGAGTGAGAAATAAGTCTGCTGAAGAAAATCGTTGAGGTCCAGGCCTGTTTGTTGCTGCAGTGGATGTTACCCCATCCTGACTGATGACAGGCATTTCAGTAAGATCGGGTTCCATTACGGGGGAGAGGGATGGTCCACAGTTCTCTGACAGCCAGTGGCTTTTGCTCCCCAACACTGTGAAACTGTTCATAAGTAATCATCCTAAATCATATTTAGGGGGTGGGGGCAGCGGTAACTGTACTCTGTGCGTTCTCTGTCTTGGACTTTAAGTAGGATCAATGAGAAAAAAAAAAAGTTTATTCCAAACAACTCATCTTGAAGAGGCTAGAATAAACATAGTCAGTCTGACAGTCCTCATGGAACTTTCTGGAACCCACTACAAGTCTCCACCACTTCTAGTACCTAAGAACCTCTTGGATACTCTGGCTACCACGTCCTCTGAGTTGACGCCAGCCCAGGCCTTTGCCCTCTGCCCTAAAGAAGAGCTCAGCCTGCCCCTTCCCCAGCGAGAGACTATCTTCGGTGACAGCCCTGACCATCCAAGGGGCAGGCGGCTGGAGTGTCACTGCAGATGAGGCCAGAGGCTGAGCTCGGATAAAGTCAGGGCCGGACAGGGCAGTCCTCCTCAGCAGGCTGGTCCTTTACTCAACCTTTCCAAAATGAACCAACAAAAACATGAGTGAGATCAAATACATATACATACAAGCGCCGTGATTATGTGCAGGAACACAACACACGCTGTTGGTACGATCCACCACAAATGAAGTTCAGAGAGGCAAGTAGCAGCACATGACCGCATTTTTGCAGCGGTACGGCAACTGCCCATTCTCCACTGCCAAGCAGCATCTCCCCTGCCCACCCCCCAATGCCTTTTTTTCTGTGCTGTCCTTTCCAGGGAGCCACTACCTACAGAACTGCCCCATACAGTCATGCTCCTCATTCCCTGACATCCACCTGGGCTACCGTGCACATCCTGAATTCCTCCTTCTGAAACATCTGTCACTCTTCCTGGAGAACTAGTGCTCTGAATCTCAGTACATGCTGCCTATCTATTGTTCCAGACTCCCAAAATGCCAGTGAGCTCTCAGTGGCTCAGAGTACACAGCGGCAGGAGCTGTGCCTGTCCACAGCTGAGAACCTTCTAGATGCCAAAGCCAAGTAAGTCACAGATGTGACGGCCTGTCTGGTGGACTTCTCCTTTTCCCAGACTCAATGCCACCTCCACCAACACCCTGAAAACAGATGCAGAACCACAAAACATGTGTGATGGACAGATGAATAGAATAAAGGAATGTGCTGATGCATGAATATATGAATGGACAAATGGATAATTTGATGCATGGAGTAAGGAAGGAAGGAAGGAGGAAGAAAAACATGAATGAATGAATGAATGAATGAATGAATACACATATGAATGGATGTATGTATACAAGGATAGATGGATGCATTGATGCATGCATGCATTGATAGATGGATGCATGAATGTATACATGGATACAGAGGAACAGATATATGGATGCATATACAGCTGGATGCATAAATGGATGGATGCATGTGTGTATAATTGGATACATGGATCATGCATGCATAGATGGATGCATGCATAGATGGATCGACAGATAGATGGGTGGGTGGGTGGGTGGGTAGGTAGATGAATGCAAAAAGCTCCCAAAGTCACACATACAGAGTTGCTGTGACACAGTACCATAAAGGCCACAAGGAGACTTCCCTAGTGCTCTATTCCATTCTGAAAAGTAGCACCCACCATGGACTCATGGGAAACTGGCAGCATGAGAATGAAACCCGTAGAGTCTGTCCTTCTCCAATGAGGGGTGCCAGGATTAGGGCCAAAAAAAAATTCCTCAGCCCTCTAGCTTCTCGGTAGGAACATGTGAAGTCTCTTTAATCAAACTTTAGAGGCTCAAATTGCCCACAATTCCAGAATGCCTCCAGTTACTATGGATTTATCAGTGAAGAGAATGAAATAAAGAAAATTTGTTTCATAGTTAAAGCCAAGGCCACTTTATCCCAGATGTACTTAAATCACTTAGCTCTTAACAGAATCTTTAACTATAAATACACTAAATTTGGTAGCAGGATAGATTAACTACAAAGGGAAATTAACACTGCCTTAGAGAATGGAGATAGCATATTAAACCAGTGCTAGGCTACTTCTGAGAATTATAACAGTTTTAAACGGAGACAAGGAAATACGGGGAGCCCACCCCAGAAATGCAATTGAATTTACATTGATTAAGGAAGGGAGGGGGAATCTAAGATTGTATAAAACCTTAATCAAGCCCCAAAGTGACTCCTTAGGAAATAAGCTCCGGTGTCATTAGATCTCTGGGGAGACATGAGGCGGACTCAGCTCCACGCTGTGTGTGTACGTGTGGGGCTCCTCGGGGTGGGTGATGAATGCCCTCCTCCAGAGACAAGCGGTGATGAGCCAGTTCTCAGGGCTCTGCCATTAGCCCTGTTGGGGTTCTCCAAAGCAACCTGACAGTCTAGTGATGCAGTACTTTAAAAAACCCCGGCAGTATCGACTGCCTGAAGCCCGTGCTTCCCTGTTAAATACAGCACAGCTCAATTAACAGCTCTTCAATACACAATTTAATTTTTCTTTCATCTTGATCCACAGCCGGGCTCGAGAGGAGGATGGATGCTCTTGGAATATTGAAGCGAGTCTTTATAAACAAACCTATCACGCGCGTAATGATTTTTGTCATAACATGACAAAACACGCAGGGCTCAGTGTCTGCTGCTTCAGCCCGCACGTCATTGCTGCGCATCACAGAAAGCCTGGCTGGCTTTCCCGTCTCCTCTGGCTTTTCGCGGATACTTTTCCCTCCGGTTATCTCACAGTGGCATCCCGCTATCTGAGAAGAGTTTATCTTGCTTCTTTCTCCCTGACCTGCCTTGACAAATCTTCAGAGAGAAGGAAGACAGTCGTCGTTCCGCTACTCATGGGGCAGGCAAGGCATGTAACTTATGAATGAATCATGAGGGTCTTCCCCTTGGAAGGACATACATATTTCATCATAAATATAATACGCGCCGCTTGTCCCACATGCAGTATTTATTTTTACACATGATTATTCAACGCGGTTTTCTTCTGTCCTAGGCAAACCCACACTTTCACAGGCAAAGCCAACATTCTCCTTCAATCTGTGAGATGCAAAGGAGATTGTACGAAGGTGTGCCAACACATATGTGTGTGTGCCCTCCCAGGATGGAGGGTGTGGGAACTACAAAAGACAGGGCAAATCTACCGAGATCTCAGAGGCACAACATCCAGCCATCAAAGAACACTTCCTGCCCGCTTTATCTCCAGAGGAAGCTGTTTCACTTTGGGCTGGACCCAATCCCGATTATTTGCACAGGTCCCTGAAGACAGGCTGGGACTGGCCTATGGTGCGCGTGGACTCCACAGCACCAAGGTGGATCTGTGACCACAGAATGGGGGCAAAGGAGACAGGCGGAAGCCCACCCAGCCTTTCTGACCAGGTGGCTCCATATGGGCCTTTGAAGCCGGACAGGAAGGCTCTCAGCCGACGTCACCCAGCAGCAACATCACTAACACATCGCAAGGATGTGTGGCCTCACATAAAACTTTCTCTCAGGGTATTTGGTGTTAGAATTTACAATCTATTTTTTAAAATTCAACATACATTTCAAATTTCTCAACTCACTCATTGCCTATGTAGTACAAAATAGAAATTACAAACCTCTCTGTGTGTGTGTACTAGAATATGTGTACACACACACACACACACACACACACACACGTATATGTAGAGAGGTGAAGCAGAGTATTGAGGCTGGAAAGAACGCTTAGTTGATAAAGTAGTTGCCAAGACCGGAGTTGGATTCTCAGAACCAATGTTAAAAAATATATATATAATAATAAAGTCAGGCACAGTGGCAGACACTCATAATCCCAGTGGGGGGAAGGCAGTGATAGGTGGGCCCCCAGGGCTCATGCCAGCCACCAGCCTTCCCTAATTAATGAGTTCCAAGTCAGGTGAGACCCAGTCTCAAAAAACAAGGTAGATTGCTCCTGAGAAACAATACCCAAGGTTGACTTCTGACCTCCACATGCACATGTGTACACACACACACACACACACACACATACACACACATACCATTTACAATAGCAGCCGGCTGTATCCAAAGCACATTCCTTCCACTCCTGCCATTTTTCCCAGTGCTGACTGCTACCTCTACAATGTTGAGGGACTGAACAAACACTGTAAGAGACTTTCTAATTGTCGGAGATGGAATGCTGAGAATTTATAGTAATTAACTACTCATTATTTCAAATAAGAACATTAATTCGTATGTTTGAAAAATATGCAGCATTGCAAAATTTAAAATAAACATTACAAAGATATCATTTACAACTAATCTATATTTACCATTGAAGTGAGCTTCAAACTATATTTCTTGCTATTATGCTTTTATTGGCCACAGCACACAGCAAATGGGGTGTGTTATGCACGGCTTCCAAAGCACCTAAATTTATAAAACCCAATTACATAAATTAATTAGGAATGAACGCATACATTTATGCCTTTGTTGGTAACCTCAACGTATAAAACATGACAAAATTATAAGTCAAACCTGAAAGAAACAAACAAAAAAAAATACCTCGGATTCATTTTTCTGGAAGAGATTTTTATGAGATTTAATTTGACTTATCTAGTCCTACAGGCCATGATTTTTAATAAATATGCAGTTTCTCACCATTTCATAGATACGTAAAGGTATGTTTTTATGGTTCCTAAAGGACCACAAATGTATAAATTCAAGAACGTTTATTTCCAGGTCTAAAGAAGAAGGGCAAAGAATTACTCAATGTTATTTCCGTCTCGCTTCTGTCCCACGTTGCTGTGGAAGACAGCTTCCTGGTAATGAGACTGATTCGCTCTCAGCTGGCTTATTGCAGGAGACATCCATTAAAACAAGCTTAGTCTCAGTTCCACGGGGAAGTCGAACACTGATATGAGATCAATCCAGTCAGAGGAACATAACTGGAAACAGACATGATTTTAATGCAAAACATCAGAGATCACAAAACACCTCCCAATCTGTATTTAAAACAAAGTAAATCATTTTACAATACTGCCATGCAGAGTGACTTCTCTGGCATGGAAAATGCTGAAAGAAAACTAAGAGCTGGGAGCAACAGGAAATAGATTTAGTTTTAAACCACTGTCCATCCCCTCCCCCGACCCTCCCCCAACCAATCGCATTGTGTGCCTGTGAGGTCCCTGCTGAGAATGGCCGCCTGGCGGGAGTGCCTGGCTGTTGAGTCCTCGCTCCTGTGCAGCTAAGGACGCAGTGATGTTCAAACAATGAGATCTGTGCTGGCCTCTGTTCCGTTGTATTAGTCAGGGTTATCACACGGCTCTTCCCCACAGACCCTGGGCTCCAAGCAACCTGCCAGTCCCATACTGGTTTCTCCTCTCCCTGCGTGAGGTGACATGGTGTCTCAGAGACAAGAGCTTGACTTGGCCCAGGGGTGGGCTTGGCAGAGGGCAGGACTTCACAGTCTCCTCTGCGCCTGCTCATCAAGCCTGAGACTGCTGCTTCCGACTCATCCAACTCAGGGGAGCTGCCTCCTCCTCTTCCTCCTCCTCTTCCTCCTCCCCTCTTTCAGGCTCTTGCTCTTCTTCCCCATCTTCCTCCTCCTCCCCATCTTCTTCCCCATCTTCCTCCTCCTTCCATCTTTCTCCTCTTCCTCCCCACCTTCTTTTATCTTCCTCTTCCTCCCCATCTTCCTCCTTCTGTCATTGCTCATCCTCCTACCCCTCCTCCCACATTTCAAAGAGGGGTACAGCAATCCAGGCACCACCCTGACACCCCATCCTCTTCCTCGCTTCTTTCCATCCCTTGCCTCGCCATGCTCACCTGCGTCGGCTGAGGCATCCTCTCGCATGCCCACTGCACGGGCTCCCTTCACGCCTTCTGCTGGGGGCTCTCCAGGAAGCACCAAATCCCAACCCCCCAGGGAACAGATGCTGCCCAAAGCAACTGGGCACAGCTCACCTCAACAAGGCAAAGCCCCTCCCTCGCCCTCCCCAGAAACCACCTCGACAAGGTCATCCTTTTCTCGCCTGACTTGACCTTCCAGAACACCCAGGACCTCGCCTCCCCGTCCACGGAGGGTCTGATGACACATGCCCACTTTGGGGACAAATTCTGTTTTTGCTTCGTACAACAGTAGGTATTAATGCAGACGTCCTTCCTGTGTGCTTCTGGGACCCCCTGCATGCCCCTCAGTACCTCCACGACCCAGCACAGGGCCTGCTGTAGCCAGCACTGAGTGCATCTGAAGGATGCCTAGAGGGACAGTTCACTGACTCGTGGACCAAGGAAGCAACTGTGGGAGCTGGATGCTGTGGTCCGAGGCCGTGTTCACATGCACAAGGTCTGCTGCTGCTGCCTTGGCCTGCACTTGCTTGCTGTTAGTGAACCCCTGAATCACTGGGTAGACGCTACCCAATTTTCTGAGGAATTGCCAAATTCATCTTCACAAAGTGACAGGGCGGGTGGGAGGGAGGTGCAGCGACAGGGCTGGGCTAAAGGCACCTGCATGCCTGGGGACTTGAGTTCAATTCCCAGAGCCCCATGGGAAAAGGAGAGACCTGACTTCTTAAATTTGTTCTCTGACTTGTATACATGCATAAGGTGGTTTTTTTGCCTGAGATTGCTCTCTCTCTCTCTCTCTAAAATATTCTCAAATGTGATTGGGTCTTTTACTGTCCTGTAGCAGTATATAAAGGCTCTGATTTCACCCCACCCTCCCCGACACATGTTCATTACAGTAAAGCAGCATGTTGCTATGGTTTCGCCAAGCACATTCCTATGGGGGAACCCCAAGAATGAGATACAGAGATATATTTATCTTCCTAAGCTAAAGAGGCTCTGAGGACAACAACAGAAAAATGTATGCTTCACTTCTCAACTGATGAAGTACAAATTAAAGCAAGAATCTACTTCAAGCCTTTTCCAGTAATAAATGTGCCAAAATAAAAAGTAAGCTGTAATGTTGTTAATAACTGTTGATACAAGGTAAACAATAAGCTGCCAGAGAAACAAGCTATCGGGTCCAGTTCAGGGGGAAAAAATAGCAAAACCTATCAAAAGCATGTACCTGTGTACAAGTGTAAAACTAATTTCTAAGACACTAACCTGTACAAATAATCAGAGATGCACAACTTCAGCAGAAGGATAATTATCAAAGCAGAATTAAAAGTGGTAAAGAAAGCCAAAATACCTCACAAATATAAATGAAGCACGGTCTGCCCACTGTATAGCACACGTCCACATGAGAATTAAGAGTATTACATTTTAAGAAAGGGAAAAGAAAATTCTGAAAGCAAAGCTCCCTGATAAAAGTGGGCAAAGAGGCCTGTCAAAAACAGTGCAGAATGAATCCCATCTCTCCTAATGATTAGCCCTGTGGTCAGGAAAAAAAAATAACTTAATGGTCCCATACCCCAGATTCCTTCTCTGTAAACTGAGGCCAGGGATGGGTAGCTTCAAAGGAACTCTGATGGATTAAACATCTTTACACCCAACGTTCCCTCTCACTAACCAAGAGGTATTCTGCATATGCAGCAGACGGGGAGATCTACAACCGCTTTCTGTCTCTCACTGCACTCGAATCATAGCTGCGCACAGGAGACAGCAGCAGAGCGCTTGCTAAAGCCGGCATGTTCTCAGTAGGGGCTGTGCTGAGTACTAACGGGACCCCTATGAGAGCACAGCAAAAACCTCAAGATGGAGTAGGGAGAAAGCAGAAGAAATTCAAACATGTTAGACTTGGACGCAGAAGAACTGAGACTTTCCACCATCACACCCCACTGGAGATAGCAGGCAAACAGCATCCGTTTTACGACTTTTGTTTCCCATATTCTCAAAGAAAAGACCAGACAGAAAGCAGCCGGAGTTTAGATTTCTGATCTGTGAAGCTCCAAAATACCAGCTACACTGTCCATCTTCCCTTCCACGTCTCCTCTTTTCTAACTCTGGCAGTGGCTGAAATGCCACGGCAGTGGCCACATGCAGAAAACCAAGTCTGTTGTTCCAAGACAGGTTCATTTCCACAAGGACCTGTCTTCAAGACACTTTGATGCCCACTCCACTACTAAAAACAAAACACAGTTAGACCTAGAAACAGAGAACCTCTGTCCGACACCAAACACCTCGGTTGGCACAGTCATAGCACACAGGTTTCCATCCCCTGGGAGTTGACTGACACTTGCAGCACTCTGTGGCAGAGAGCTCTGTGATTGATTAGTGATGCCTGCCACGGGCATAGGAAAGATGAGCTATGGCAATGTCAAACCTGACAGTAATTAGGAAAGAGGCTGATTAATGAAGTCTATGTAAATAGTGCATCCATATTACACAGAAAAAATTAATATCCATGTGACTATGAATCCATCAGATTGAAAATTCAAAATTCCAGGTATTTCATTTTCTTAAGAAACAGGGGGACTACATATCTTTCAATTGCACAGCACCCTAAAACTTTTCTCCCTTCAGCTTCAGCATTAGCACCCCTCAGAAGGGACCAAAATGTCTTGAGAAGCTATTGCTACACACTGGTCTCCTGCCTGTTCCTCAACCTGCAGTGAACAGACTCTGCCAAATACTTCCTGCTGAATGTCTTTTCTGCCAACATTTTAGACTTTGAATACGGTCTCGTGAAAAATCAGGTTCAAATAATGCACATGATCTTCAAGGGCCTTCACCTGCACTCCACACCCCTGTAAGCCACGTGACTCCTCCTTCTGCCCGGGCCTCAGTATTCTTCAGAGCATGAGGCTGTACTGATTTGCCTTCTCAAAACAAGAAACCTTACGGCATTCTTTCCTATATCCATGATCACAGAGGAAAAAGACTATTCTCCCAGCAGTGGTATATGTTAACACACTTTGGGGGTGCTCTTTAATAATCCAGAGTGTGGGGGGACAGCAGGGACCTCACTGCAGACCAGCAGGACCATTTCGGGCCCATTTCCTCATCAGTGTCCTGTGAATGGAGAGCTGCTGTCTGTTTGGATTCCAGGAGTCAATGTTTGCCTTACAATCCTGGCTTTTCTTTCTGTTTGCCATCCCCTGTGAGCTCAGACCCGTGCACAAACAAAAACGGAATGAATGTTTAATTGCATGAATTGAATCTAGGAAGGATGCCTATTTTCTGGTGGTGAATACGCACGGGCTGTCACCTAGAGCACGGCATATGCTCGCTGCCCCAAGGACAGGCCTGTCAGCAGGCACCCACCTTGGGCCAAGGCTGCTGTGTGAGAAAATTAACGAGCCCTTACAAGCAACAAAGCTTGCTTGAGGCTCTGTGCGATGCAGCGGGATCTCGAGGTCCATGGATTCACATGAGAAGCCACCCAGTGAGGACTAACCTGGCTTGGTCACCTGGGAAGACAGGGTGTGGGAGGGGAGTGTCATAATGATAGATCTGCAGAGGACTGCTAGGCACTCCCACAATGCCACCTGCTCCTGCCCAGCAACCCAGGGGCACAGGGAAGAAGGGGTTGGGAGGGGGGAAGAGAACTACATGTTAGATGAGGGGAAACTGAGACTGAGAGATCAGATGCTCTGAACGCATCTTGGATTGTTTCTTTAGCTCTTCCAAGACAAGGGTTCGTCATATTAAACTGACAAGATGTAAACAAGAGGCTGGGGTATGGGGGTGGGGGACCTGAAAAGCCTACTGTGTACACGGGAGCATAGTCAGCACAGAGGGAACTGTCGACAAGGATTATTTTCCCACCTCCCGGTTCTACCACAGACTTGGATCAGACTCGGCCAATGTGCAATTGGGTGGGATGTTGGAAGGATTTCTGCTCACTTGTAGCAGTTTGCCTGCATGGTTGCTGATAAATGACCATCAAACAGCTTAGGGGAACAAGGGGTTTATTTCCTTACAACAGTCAGTCCAGTTACAGTTCTCAGTCAGCTTGATGGGAGAGCATGCACCAACACCAGGGCGGAGGAAACTGGTGACACCATCAGCACATAACGGCTAAGAGACAGATGATCCTTACTTGCCAGGCAGCATGTCTGGCCAGGTGTACACAAGGATGCCAACTCTCTCAACCAGCTCTCGGTGATGTATTCCAGGGCCTAATCCCATCTACCATAGGCTGGGCCTTCCCCCATCAGCAAGACAATCTCTCGCAGGTTTGCTCTGGGCTTAAGTCAACCATAAACTCTCCACAAATGTGCCCAGAGCTCAAACCCTCAACAGTCAAGTTGACCTGTGCCTAACTATGACACTTGTGATGTGTATGTGTGTGTGTGCACGCGCGCGCGTGCTCCTGTGTGTACGTGCACGTGAGCATGGTAAATGCGGTATGCTCTTGCCATGGTACTCAGGGAAGTCCAAGGACAACTTTTTGTGTAGGTCCTTACTTCCCACCTTGTTGAAGATGAGTTCCTTTTTCTTGTTTGCAGTTGCACATGCCAAGCTATCCAGTCCAAGGGCTTCTGGGTGTTCCCGTCTCCACCAAGCCATCATACCCTAGAGGTGTGGGGCTTACAGATGCTTACTCTTATACCCAGCTTTCATTTGGATTCTGGGGACTCAAATCCTCCACTGAGCCATCTCTCTGGGCCCCACGAGTGACATTTTTGAAGCTAGTTGTCATCTTAGGGGCCCAGATATAAATTCTGTCTCCTGCTAGCAACGGGCTCTGTGTGCATCTGTTAGAGTTTTCCCTCATGCCATTGACCGGCGCCTCCCACAGCCTGCTTAGTCTGTCGATGTCTATTGACATATGCTAATGCCATCGGCTGGATTCAGGCAGGAGAGAAGAGAGGCCTTCATGCAGACTCACCCAAGCAGACTTCTCTCACCTGTGACTTTCCTTAGGTGGAGGGGGGGGTGGCAGGGGTACATGAGCTATAGGAGAAGAGTTACCTGATCGCACTCAGACACCA
Organism: Typhlomys cinereus; assembly: GCA_023101885.1. NCBI lineage: Eukaryota > Metazoa > Chordata > Mammalia > Rodentia > Platacanthomyidae > Typhlomys > Typhlomys cinereus. Next base: position 496,373 of record JALPQD010000547.1, read on the forward strand.
GTGGGCATCACAGAGAAGACTCACAAGGTGGCTTCACAGGGTTGTGACTCAAAGAAATCTGGCCCTCCCCAGCCCCCATCAGAACTAAGTACAGTACCTGCTGCAGCTCCCCACCCAAGTTGGCCCACCTGGCCAGAGACCCTGCAATAACTTCCATGTTACACCTGTGGGCATGAAGATCCCAGTTTTCCCACTGACCTTCATCTGGCCCCCTCCCCGATATGATTGTACATGCAGGCGCAGAGCTCAGTACTTTTCCGCTGGTTGCACAAGCCCCTCCCCTATCCTCACCCTATAAGAGGCAGCTAAAGCCGGAAGCTGCTGCTGTTCTCTCCCTGCTCTGAGAGGCGGCCATCTTGGCTCCATCCTCTTCCTCTCTCAATAAACATCTCTCATGGGGTAGAGGAGGGCTCTATGAAGGGGGGCTCCTCATCAAGGAGACCACCTTACAGTGATGCCTCAACCACACATGGAGAAAATCTAACACCTATACATGGTCACCCAGAGGGAGACAAACATTATGTGCAGACATCAGGGTGGCCAGAGCTATAGTTCACTATCCTTTACAATCAACCCACAGACAGTGTGCCTCAGGATTAAATTATGGGCATAGAATGGGGTTCAAATGTCATGAAGCATTGATGGGCTTAGGGGTACAGGTTCGTTTTCACCACACACAAAAAAAAATAATTAGGGGCTGGAGAGGTGGCTCAGGGGTTAAGCCTCTGCCTTGCAGGCGGAAGGTCCTGAGTTCGGATCCTAGACCTCACGTATAGAAGCCAGGCGGAAGCAGGGGCTCCCTGCGCTTCTGGTCCTGGTAGGGCAGAGCCTGTGAATCCGGTATAGAGTAAACAAGGAGGAGGTGGAGGCGGTCCATGGTGGTTCCCGAATTCATCCGTGGTTCTGCACACATGCTCACGCACATACACGCACAATTGAATAAATAATAAATAATAAAAAAATTTTAAAAAATTATTATTAAGCAGGAAAAGACTTGAGAATATTAATGCTTATTTTCCAACAGAAAATGATAGGGCACCGTGGATACAAAATGGGAACTGAGGCTGCTTCTGAGGAGAGAGATGCTCAGAGGGTACAAGTGGCCACAAGGTGAAGAAGTTGGAGCTTAGAGTCCTCAGAGAAGTGATATAAAGTCTTTAAAACTAGGGAAAGAAAATTTGCATACTAGAAGCTTAGATAAGAGCACAGAGGAGAGAGAAAGCATCTGTCTCTTTGAACCCACTCAAGAGCACGTGGCTTGCAGAATCCCACCTTGGACATTTGTTTCATCCCTCTTTTTGCCTGTGTCTTGCTGAGAGCGGAAGAAGGGAGGGGACAAGGTCTGAGAGATGGCTTTGGGGAGGGCACGGAGGACCCCTCTGGTCTTTTTGGCACACCTCCAGGTGGGTCACATTCACAGAGGACACCGGAATCTGCCCAGCAGATGGACTTGAACTCAGAGACTGAGATTACAGCTTTACCAAGAAAACAGGAGGTGGAGTCTAGCCAAAACCCTAACAGCATGACAATACAAAGAAGGTACCAAGAAAAGATGATGGAATGGAACAGTTGGGGGTACCAGGGCCTCTTCTCACAAGGTGGAGTTAAGGATACTGTGTAGTAGAGTAAAAACAGAAGAATGTCTATCTGCACACATATTACATATGTACACGCATATACATGCTTGTGTTAATACTTAAACGTTATTACTGCGACAAAATGCCTGATGAAAGCAATTTAAGGAAGAAAAGGGTTATTCTGGTCCACAGTGCAGCACAGCACAGTCCAACATGGCAAGGAAGTCATGGACGCAGCAGCCTGAGGTAGCTGGTCACATTACATCCAGAGTCAAGAAGTCAACAGCCGAGTACGCTTGCTGCCTCTCTTTCATTCCCTCTGGGACGCCAGCCCGAGAACTGTGCCATCCGCATCCAGGGCGAGTCCTCCTGGCTCAGTTAAACTAACCTAGATTATCCTTCACAGAAATGCACAAGAGATTCTTCTCCATTGGGGATTCTAAATCCAATCAAGGTGGCGAAGTTTGCCAACACTTAGGCATGTACATATATGATTTATATGCATGCAAAAACATACAGAAATCCAAAGACAAGCTAAATATGTACTTAGAACAGCAGAAGTCATTATGTATTTTTGAAATGATTGCACTAACACACAGGGAGAGCTAACACGGAGGGAGAACATTCAGAAACCTCTAAACCAGAAAATGTGGAAACGAGATTTTTGCTGTGTGTCCCATCTCATGAGAAGAGGGTCTCTCCACCTTGAGGCGGCAGGGGCACGTGGCTGTTTTTTGAATGAACACAGAGGACAGAATGAAAGGGTGAAATGCCCAGAGAAGACATCGCAGTTGGGTCTCATTTCCCTTCAGAATGACATGGGTTTTCCCAAGGATTATGAACACTGTGTGGAGAAAAAGCAAGGAATATTTGGAGGGATTTGACTCCCTTTATCTTTCTTGTAAAAAAAAAAATCCAGTTCTGGGGCTCCTTCCATGACTGAGGGCTGTTAGCATGGAAATGCAAAGGGATCTGACAGGAAGAAAAAGGCCTTGCTGTGGGGTAGGGGTGGGAGGTAGGGGGCCTTGCAGAGACCCCACAGGCCATCTACCTGGGAAAGGAGGAATTATCCTGCACTGCAGGCCCAGGGGAGACACCCCAGCAGGGAATGACAGGACTACCAAGGACTGCCAGAAGACAACTGCAACTCTGCTTAATAAAGCTCAGTTTCAAGGCAGAGGAGTAGAAATGGCCTCTGGGTCCCATAATAACTACAAATTTGTGGTAAAATAAAAAAAAAAAAAGGAAGAAGGAAAATGTTGAACGCAAAGCTATCAGTACAGGAAAGTGGGGAACCCGGTGAGGTGACTACATCAGTTTGCTGTGTGGAGTTAAGACATATGGGCTCCATTTTCAAATTTTGCTTCTGCCCACACTGCGCAGGGTGGCCTGGGGCAAGCTGCTCGGCTCCTCCCTCTGTCAGGGATTCTCATCACACTGTCGCTTCCCTCTCTGGCCAAGTGGCGATGGTGACAGTCCTATCAGATGGTTATTAAAGGTCTAAATCAAATGAGACTGGGAAGCATCGCGGGCAAGGAACACAAGCGTCAGAACCCCATGTTCCTGCCTGTTCCTTAGGGCAAAGGGTGGAGGACCGCCCAGTCCTGTGCTCCCCAGGGAGATGTCCATGGGTGGGTCTTTCCTGAGAGGAGAGGGCACACGTTGAGGACACCTTGATGAAGCTCAAACCCAAACTAATAGCAAAGTGGAGGGAAAACACTTGTAAATGACTTCAGCATCTTGCTGGGCGAATAAAAGCTAAAAAACATGAAACCCCCTCGTTCACGGGTGCAATACAAACACAAAAGGGATATAAACATGGCACACCTGATGGGGCAGAGGCTCCAGGCATCCCCAAGGGTGTGCTTACACGCAGGTGGTGTCCCATCCCATGAGGCATTGTGGTGCACAGGAAGGCGTGGGGTGTCTGTGCGCTCAGCTGCTCTGACCCTGGATCCTGACAACCACGTGCCCTGCCTGAGCTTCTTAATGTCTCTAGGCCACGGACTTCTTTTGTAAAAAGGAAACAACGCAGAGAGCACAAAGGCACTGCAGGGTTTGAGTGGGTGGAAAATGTTCGCTTCTACCTCACGAGCTTGAATACCTGGTTCCCAGGCTGGTGATGCCCTTTGGGGAACCTGGGGGGGTGTAGGAAGTGAGAAGCACAGATGATGGAGGTGGGCCGCTGGGAGTGGGCTTTGGAGGGCTACTGTCCAGCCCTGCTTTGGGTCCATCTCTGCTTCCCAATGGGCAGGGAGCTGAGAGGACTCCTGGCAAGCTCCCACCAACCACAGACTAAGCCGCTCCACCTACCACGCCACGCCCACCAGGCTGGATTGGAGCCTCTCATGATCCAGAATAAACCCGCCCTCCCTCGAGTTCCATCTCTCTGCTACTCCTCAGTGGCAGGGAACGAAACTAATCCCTGTACCAAAGAACACACAATGAATGACTGAGGCCGGGGTCACAGGAGATGCCCTGTGGGGTTGACCGGAGTCTCCCACAAACTGCTGCTATTCGCTATGCAGTGTCGTTTTTTCTGTAGGCTCCACATTCGGTATTGTGAGGGACTTATTTTCCCCTTTCTAGAAACAATGAGATCAGAGCCAACTGCTTTGGGTTCCCATCATACAAGGCTGACACTGGGCAACCATGAACGGGGGAGGGGGAGGGGAGGTGATAAAAGCCTGTCTGGTGGATCTTCCTGTGACTTTTGTCCAAAGTGATCACAGAGTGCATTAAATCATTAGCAGAAACTTCACTGCCTGCTGATTTTACAATGTGGGCGATGAAATTCATTGCAGAAGCAAAACAGGGCCAATAATATAATTACAGCACGCTGCCTATGCAGCCAGAGCTAATGCTATTATTTGACACTGCGAGGCTGTGATTTCCCCCAGAGTGCCGGTGCAGACAAGGTTCGCCCTAATTGGTTCCAAAGCACAGCCTCCGACCACCATCTTTCCTCAGGACCAGTAATGTTAATTTCTGCACGACTGTAAATAGTATTTGCAAACAATACAAACATGGTAATAAGTGGCTAGGTGGGTAATTAATGCGCTTACAAAGTAGCTCATTTGCATTTTTATTTAAAAACGGCCTTCTTTAAAAAACAGCTCAGATTTCTCTTTACAGAAGCAGCCTTGGTTAAAGAGCACTGCAGTAATTACTCTCTTTAGGGGTTCTTTTATATGTCCTTTAGGGAATTAGAATGAAAAGATAAGCAAAATTATAAAGGAAATCATGTAAAATATGAAATGTACCAGAAACACTTAGTAGTACATTTACCATAAGGTATGCCTGCCTTCTTCCTTAATAGGACGCTTTAACTAGCTTACGATGCATCCAATCTAAAGCCAGACATGGCTAAGAGGTACGAACATCTACTTCAACTAGTTTGTGTCTTCCAGGGTGCATTATTTAAAGATCTGAGGCACCCTCGGGATAGCTGCCACGATGGAGACCTGCACGAGAGCCTTAAGCTCGTGCCACTACTGAGAAGCAGCATCTCTTTTCTCATGAAGGAAACCAGAGCACTGGAATGACAATTTCACCTCTTTTCTCGGCTTATTCTGTATTTCTGGGGTTGAGAAACGGGAAATGAGAAAATCAAACTAAAGTGAATGTTTTGTTTGCTTTGTTTGAGACAGGGTCAAACTTACACAGCAGAACACAGTCTCAATCCTCCTGCCTCAACCTCTCCCCTCCCCCCCTCGCCTCTCAGGGCACAGGTCAACTCCAGCCAATGGTCTGCTTCTCTCCTAATCTGATCATGTAGAAATTTCTGGAAGGTGGCTGGTATCAAAACCAATGGGAGCTAAGCACCTACATGCATCTGGAGGTGACTAAACAAACAGTTTTACCTACCAGCTAGCAGTGGGCAAGCCAGGAGCTGAGGCTCAGTCATAAAGTCCTATCTCCATCACTGGAGATGGGCACCATGGGGGGCAAGACCGCCCTGGAAGGGCAGGGGGCTGTCAGGTGCAAGGAAGTAGCAGGCTGTGGAAGGCTGCTGCCGTGGAGAACCATCACAGGGGATGTAATGCAAAAGAAAGAAGAGACAGACTAAGGGGTCTAAATGCAGGTGGGAGAGACAGCCAGTGTGGAAATTGCACAGTGAGACCAGGCCAAGAAGCGGAGCCACGGCACAGAATAGTTGGGGGAACTAGAGACATACATGGGATATAGCCCAGTGGGGCTCCAGAGAGCAGATGGCAGGAAGGAAGCTGCCCAAATGTTGGTCAGGCGGTAGTTGATTCCAGGGGTAACTACAGCTTGCTGTGGTACAGCGTGCTCCCCACCAGAACTCGGGGCTCTGAGCACAGCGCAGGGCAGGGGGCTCACCTCTGGAAGGAGGCCCTGGATTATGGTCCCCAGCATCGCCTCAGAACGCACCTCACAGCAACTGGGGGCAGATAGTTAAGGGAAAAAAAAAGGAAGCATGAGAAAATTAAATAAAATGTAAAATGGTGGCTCATTGTAAAAACAAAGAAGGAAAAGAGGAAGGAAGTTGTAAAGGCTCTAGGGGAGAAGGCTGCTGATGAAGCCAGACAGGAGAAACACAGGGAAGACAGGAAGCGTCAGGGTGGGCTCACTGGGCCCAAAATGAAGCAGGTGGTTCTCAGGCCCAGAAAATGACACCTCTTCTTCCAGTCTTTGGAAGAAAAGCAAGAAGCTTGTAGTCTTGAGTTAAATCTTACTTCCAATTAAAAAAAAGTCAGCAAAAGGTGAGCAGTTCTAATAAACCTGTCTACAGAGCACCGGGGTTCCCCAAATCAAAAGAGACATTACATTATTCTGAGTGTGTTCGAATAATGTTTTAAGAATGTTATGTGGTTGTTTGTGTGTGTGTGCGTGCCCATACATGAGCAGCAACACATATGGAGGACACATGTCATAGGTGCATGTGCACGTGTGTAAGGATGCACATGTGATGGGTGCACCTGCATGTGTGTGAAGGTACACATGTCATAGGTGCATGTGTTTGAGGGTGTACATGTGTGTGTGTGGTGCATATATCATAGTCATAGGGGCACGTGTGTGAGGGTGCACATGTCATAGGGGCATGTGTGTGAGGTTGCACATGTCATAGGTGCACGTGTGTGAGGGTGCACATGTCATAGGGGCATGTGTGTGAGGGTGCACATGTCATAGGTGCACGTGTGTGAGGGTGCACATGTCATAGGTGCATGTGTTTGAGGGTGTACATGTGTGTGTGGTGCATATATCATAGTCATAGGGGCACGTGTGTGAGGGTGCACATGTCATAGGGGCATGTGTGTGAGGGTGCACATGTCATAGGGGCATGTGTGTGAGGGTGCACATGTCATAGGGGCATGTGTGTGAGGGTGCACATGTCATAAGTACACGTGTGTGTGAGGGTGCACATGTCATAGGGGCATGCGTGTGAGGGTGCACATGTCATAAGTGCACATGTGTGTGAGGGTGCACATGTCATAAGTACGCATGCGTGTGACAGTACACATGTCATAAGTACACATGTGTGTGAGGGTGCACATGTCATAAGTACGCATGTGTGTGAGGGTACACATGTCATAAGTGCACATGTGTGTGTGGGTGCACATGTCATAAGTACGCATGTGTGTGAGGGTGCACATGTCATAGGGGCATGCATGTGACAGTACACATGTCATAAGTGCACATGTGTGTGAGGGTGCACATGTCATAAGTATGCATGCGTGTGACAGTACACATGTCATAAGTACACATGTGTGTGAGGGTGCACATGTCATAAGTACGCATGTGTGTGAGGGTACACATGTCATAAGTGCACATGTGTGTGTGGGTGCACATGTCATAAGTACGCATGTGTGTGTGGGTGCACATGTCATAAGTATGCATGTGTGTGAGGGTGCGCATGTCATAAGTACGCATGTGTGTGAGGGTGCGCATGTCATAAGTATGCATGTGTGTGAGGGTGCACATGTCATAAGTACATATGTGTGTGAGGGTGCACATGTCATAGTGCACCTGCATGTGGTAGCAAAGGATGACCTCAGCTGTCATTCCTTAGGGCCTATCCAGCTGGTTGTTTTGAAGCAGGGTCTCATTGATATGGACTTAAAATGGACAACAGGCAGTTTAGCCCCAAAGATCTAGCTGTCTCTGCCTCCCCAGGGCTAGGATGACACGTAGCACTGTGGTCAGGCTTGTTTGTTTTTAGCTTGGATTCCCAGGTTCAAACTCAGGTTCTCGGGCTTGCAAGGAAAGTATTTACTAATTGAACCATCTCCCCAGGCCCCTCCTCAAGTATCTCTTTACTCTCATTCACACAGCTCCTTGCAAATTCAGAAAAGAAGAAATCCCAGTTTAGAGCTAGTTGCGCCTGCCTCGTTTCTTGTGCGCGGCTGCGGCAGCACGGCCATATGGTACCGCTACCTTCTCGCTTCCAGCCGGCTAGCACCCTTGAAGCATCCCAAAACACATGCTTCAAGGGAAACTACATGATACTACGACTGCCTAAGACCACGTCTGCGAAGACCAGCTCCTTGGCAATGCTTTGAAAACATTCATCCACTTCAATGTATTTATATTTTCGACAGTATTCAGATGCCATAATGATGCTTTAAATATGATTTCAAAATACTTGAGAAAGGCAGAAAAGCAACAAAGTGGGAGAGAAAGACACTCAGTTTATGGCGGTGGAGTAAATGTATCTGGAAAACTGGGTCATTTATGCCAGAACTGTGGTCTGTCCTTATAAAATATGCAAACGATGTCCTAAAAAATGGCTTGTGATTTTAAAGAAATACAGCCCTTCGATGTCAGCGTGAGAGAACTCAGCAACACTTAATGAAACTTCGGATTTCAGATTAATTACTGATTGACTAAAGCATCGAGGGAGAAAACAGACTCGATTAGAGAAGCTGGGATTGGCTATAAATCTGGGAGCCTCTTTCAAAGAAGACCCAGGACTGGTATTTCCTGCTCCTGTCCGTACTGCTATGCTAATGGGGTGATGGGTGCCTGCGGAGGCCACTGACTAGACTGTCAGAAACAGAACTGACCCATAGTTTCCTAACTTAGCTGTACCTTCCTCTTCCCTCTCCTCCTCCTCCTCTTCCTTTCCTTCCTTCTCTTCCTCTCCCTCCTTCTTGTTCTTCCCCTCGTCTCCTCCTTCCTTGTCCCTCTTCTTCTTCTTCTTCTTCTTCCTCCTCCTTTGTCCCTTCTCCTCTTCTTCTGTAATATTTACCTTGTAGCTGTGTTTCAACTGTCTACAGCAGCTTGAAGGAAAAGCTTAACAAATGAGAAGAGTAGGATTCTATGGCTAGATGGAAGGCATCTCCCACTGGGAGCCTCCTCTCTGCCAATGGCACTCCTCTCGCACCAATGCTCGTGGCCTGCTGGGCGGTGCTTCCCCGAGGCAGGAGATCATCTCCTGTCCCACTGAGGTTTGTCTCGACTGTGAGATTGGATAGGACTGTGGAGAGCTGGAGCAGATAGAAGATACATCGAGGCCCCGCCAGAAGCCCTGTGGGACTTCTGCCCTCAGAAGCCTCAGGTACTTCTCCTGTGGTCCAGGTTCTGGAATGAGAAGTTCTCAAGCACTGAGTCCAGGAAAGTGAAGTACAGACCACAGAGCTGCAGGCAGCTTTCAGGCCTGTGTGGGGAAAGAGGACAAGTGTGCATTTGTTCTTGTAAGCCCTGGAGAGGCTGGGGATGCCTGTTACTACAGCAAAGCTGACAAATGCACTATCCTTGCAAGAAAACAGGGAAGATTCCCACAGCCAAATGAAGTCATGGTGTTGCAGTTACAAGCTTTGAAACATTCAACTCAGCAGCATGAAGCCTACAGGGTTAATCCAGGGCCTTTAGATAATTACTCTTAGGAAATGGGCAAAAGAGCGAGAAACAGCGCTCATTACTGCTAAGCAGGACTGTCTAGGTAATGAACGGCCACCGAAAGAGAGGCTGAAGTAAGGTGCCAGGTGCTTTCTGATCACGGCACTGGCCTGTGATGCTGCTGCACTGTCTCTTCAATCACACACGACTGTTTTTTCAATCCCTCTTTCATCTGGGAGGACACGTATAAAACACCGCAGGGCAGGCTGGCCCAAAGAAGAGGTGGGTAACTCCATCCTTGTCCTTCTCCACAGAATCCTGGAGTATTTCTGATAAACTTCAGCACTCCCTGGCCATCACTCTCGATACAGCCCAAACACATTAATTAAAAAGCAGGCCAAGCACAGGCATTTCATTACTCGGGAAAGGTACTCACGCTTATGATCGAACGTCCTATAAATTCTGAGGCCCGTTCTAATAACCTTTGCAATTCATTCTGCATGCCGCTGCGCCTCCCTCTCGGCCGTGCAGCTCTCAAATCCCCCCATAGATAAGAATCCTCCCCAGGATCAAGAACCTGCCTTGCTCTAAATCCCCATCTGAAACCTTCCCCATGTGAGAAATCTACTATAATTCCATCAAAATACAGGAGTGAAACAGCAATCGTGTACAGGAGTTAAAAAGAAGAAGTGAAATTCATAAAAAAAGAATTAACACTCACCGGGGATGTTCTGTGTGCCATGTACAAAACAGAGATGGAAGGATTTTTTAAAGACAATCTCCTAAAATGTTAGAACCACACAAAAATACTTTAGAAGCACCTTGTTCTAAGCCCAAATAAACACATCACAAGCCCTTAAAACACTGTTTTCTGTCAGCGGATGTCTGCTCTTCTGCCCTCTCTTCCAGTGCGTGAAGCAACACCCGGGGCTGCCTGGTCCAACTCAGAAGCTCGCAGCCCAGAGGGGTGGGCAGGATGGAAGCCAATGCCCAGGTCACCAGGCTGTGCGCCCAACTGGAGGAGCAGTGCGCCTTCCTCGACGGTGCGCCCACTGGTCTAGGATGCTTGCTGGAGCAGGAATCAGGTCAGGCACATGGCATCAAAGGCAGACACACAGGTGAAACACAGTGGGCCACACAAGTAAAAAGATGTGCAAATAGGAGGGAGTCTGGCAGGGGAGATGAAAGTGCAAAGGGAAAAGAAGGGGCAACAGAACTGAGGATTGAGTGATGAAACATTTTAAATTCACTGTATTCGTGGATGCGACATTAAAATAAATAAGAGTATAAAAGAAAGTAACGCAAGGGCTGTGTCCCTGAACACATGGCTGGAGGACTGCCTGGCACTTGAGTGTTACGAGGGCCCAGGGAGGGAACAAGACAGCCCGCAAGACAGCGAACACTGTGAAAAGACACGTGGACCCTCATACGCTTCATGCGCCAAGAAACACAGGGGTGCAAATAGGAATAAACCTGTTGCTACATCACAGCGATGGCAAGTGTACACACTGAGGACCAGCAATGGTGAGGGACAACCCTAGCAGGCCGGGGATCCTAGGGAGCAGTCACTGCGCACGTGAGCTGAGGCCCAGTAGCTTGTAGTAAGACGCCGCCTTCTCATGCCATCTCTGGAACTTGTGCCTTCCTGGTCTTCAGAACCAAGCTTCCTGCTGTTTCCAGTCTGGCTGGGCCCCAGATGTTCTCTTTGCACCCCCCCCCCCCCCCCCCCCGGCAACCACAGCGGGGGGCCAAGCATGCATGTCAACGGGAAGCCCGGGCTCCCTGGACCAACCTTCTCTCTGACCACGCAGAATTCTGCTTCCCACCTACCTGCTCCTCTCTCCTCATCTCCTCCCCTCCACCACCCTCTTTTAATCATACTAGGACATCTGATGTCACGTGATCAGTGTCTCACATTAGCCAACCAAGTAAGGGGGAAAACAAAACAGGTACCATAGCATACTATGTCAAACAAGGTTCATTTTCTCCCGCAGTCTCAAAGAAAAATCCCTTAAATAAATTTTTTAAAATGCCTCCATCTCATCCCAATGCCCAGAAAGGATCTTAGCTGATCTTCTAGTTTAGACAACCTCACAGGGGCGCAACTGCAGTTGTCTACTCTACAGTGTATTACTTCCTGCCACTCTTTTCTAATATTAGCTTCGTGATCTTTCCAGATTGTGGTCTTACTATTCAAGTCAAATCCTACTGCTGTCCCCTTAAAACTTTTTGCCCCAATTTAGGCAAGCAAACTATTCTATGTCCACATAGATACACCCCTCTCCACTTTTAACTACACATTCCATGGAAAGCTGTGGCTGGAAACCAAAGAAAGAGCCATTTAATCAAGCGAATAAGCAAGCGAGCATTCCCAGGTCCTCACAGGCCTGGTGAGGAATTACAATGGGTATAGTGGTATTATATTAATTAAGCTCTTGGAGAGTGTCCCTAAGGCTTAATGGATTGGGGCCTGAGGAGGCCCCATCACCACACCAAGATCCTCTGGGCCCCCCTCTATCACATCTACCAAGGAATCTGATCAAATGCAATCGCTGATATCATTTTTAAAAAATGAAGAGTTATAAGGAAGAAAGTGGAAGGGAAAACAAAATTCACCTAGTTTTGCACACTGTTTTGCTTTGTGACTTGGCTCTCTGTGGTTTAAGGAATACTCTGAATGTTTTTCCAGCTCCAAACAGAAAACCAAAGAGGCTGAAAAGACCCTATTCATCCACTCACCCATTCATTTAGATACTTGACACATGAGATAAAAGAATGACATGCAGCCATTCACTCAACATGAATGAGCCAGAGGCTCTGTTGGTTTTTGCTACAATTATGCAGTAATGCTGAAGATAGAATCAAGCTGCCAGGATGGCACAGTGGACGAGGTAAGCACCATGCCAGCCTGCGGGTGGCATTTGAACAGGCATAAGCATGGGAACCTCCTATCATCCCAGCATGCAGGAGGGGGAGACAGTAGATCTCCAAGGCAAGAGGGTTCACTAGACCTGCTGAATCAGCAAGTTCATGATTCAGCAAGAGACTCTTGCTCAAATAAAGTAGAAAGCAATAGTGGAAGACACCCAGCGTCAAGCTCTGGCTTCCAGATATGGATGCATCCACAAATGAACACACATATACATACACATACACATGCACATACACACACAGGAAAGGATGCTGGAGGAGGAGGAGGGGAGCTTGTCAGGCAGAAGTCTCCCAGGAGAGGATGGGTGATGAGGCAGGGTAATAGGGTGGGGAGAACAACAAAAAGAAATGACAGGGTGATTTCAGATAATTTAAATAAAAATAATAAGGAAAAAAGACAGAAAGCCCAAAGGTGGGGGGGTTCCAAAAGTAGTCTTTGTCTACCATCACCTGGTCCCAAACTTGCATGTTGCAACCCCAGATTAACTATTCCCCCAAATGCATCCGATGACTCTGTTTTGAATATAATTTATTTCTGTTCCACTGGTGTTTCTGAAGAATTCCAGAATCATAACAGAGCCTAAAGAAAGGATGCAAAAGAAGGAAGTACTACCACTGAGGTGCATTAGAAGGGGGTGGGGAGAGGGAAAGCAAGAAAACCTACTTGTAGATCCATGACACGAAAACACCCTGCACTGTACGTAGGCCACAAAGATGGCAGCTGGGTCCTCCTGTTTTCCCCTTTCACTCTCTTAAAACACTTCGTTTAGTTATTACTTGAGAGGGGGCTTCGGGGGAGGAGATCACAGCTTTCTGAAGTCGGTCTCTCCTCCACCATGTGGCTCCAGGGCTCAAACTCAGATCACCAGGTTTGCACACAGGCACCTTTACCTGCCAAGTCATCTTGCCCTGACCAATGTGTCGTCCAAGAATGTTTAAAGAAAGCAGTAGTGTGTGTGCGTTTAGACAGAATGCTCTAGAAACGTGTTCACGGCTCAGGTCCCCAAGCTGTTTAGTCCGGAGAAGATGAAGATGTGTGTCTCCTGATGGCTGGCTGCATGTGGAAATGCACGCAGCACTGTCCCCTCCTTAATCCCATGAGTGTGGGCCTTGGGACACAAAAACCTGACATCCAGAAAGATCTGGGGCCCGCTGGCCAGTTAGTCTGGCAGAATTGGCAGGCTCCAGGTTTGGTCAGAAACTCCATCTCTAAGTATCTGATGGACAGCAGCCCAGGAAGACTCCAGCGTTCATCTCTGGCTCACACACATGCAGGCGCACACGTGCAAGGACGCACCACATCCTCACCTATCCATGCACCCCACAAGCACCTGCACACGTGAATGGAACATCACTAAATAACTACAAAACACCCAGAGTGGGAGTACAAGGCTCTGGTGCACTCTTTGGCTATCAGTCGCCTGCCTCTATCTATATAGAGATTGGCAGCCCTTGCCCCTTGAACTTAGACAAACCATGAGAACAGCCCTAGCCAATGGGCTGTGAGCCATCACCACGGCAGAGGCTTGTTGAGCCCCAACACAGGCCAGTATGTCTCTTCCTTCCTGAGCGGTGGGCTGCCAGGGCTACCTTGGGAGCCGAGACATCTCCAGCATGTGGAATCATTTGAGCAACTCCGGATGGAAGCACAGTTTGAAGAAGGCATAAAAACCTTGGCAGCTCCAAGCCCCAGAGACTTGGAAGTTGTTTGCTATTATACCCTATTTTCGCCTGTCCCGGCCCATAATTCAGTTGTTCATTTGGCATGTGTGACATCGCCTGCCCCATCCAGGGGATCTTGGGAATGTGAGGGCTTATCGCATCTGCTATATAACCCAGGCTTGGCTTTACAGTGGTTTCATTGCCAACCATAAAAACTGTAAGAGTGGAACTGTCTAAACAAACCGAGCAGTGTTTTCACTATAAAACATGAATGTAATATAAATATTTGTCTTTGCCTTCTCTCAGCATCTGTAATGAGAGCAGAAAACGCATGCAGTATGTTTATAGTGTGCGATGGTGGAAAAAAAGAAAAAGAGAGAGATCTCGCCATCCATCTACGTGGCTGCTGGCTACACGGCTTGATATTTTTAATTCATCCGTTTTCCTACGCATATGCAGCCCTGCAAATCTTAATGTGTTTGCGATTGGCAGGAACTAAATTCGTAGTTATTTCTGCAGCAGGCTTCTTGTGCTAGAGACGGTTAGTGTGGTGTAATGAGGACAATTTCTCTGCCATGGTGCCAAAGGGTTATGTAAGGATTCTCGCCTAGCCCCGCCTGGCTGGGCAGATTTGCGTCCAAAATCACTTCTAGGAAAATGTCCAAAGATCCACCCTACCCGTGCCAGGTGCGGCTGAGCATCTGCAATCCTGACAGCTCCTCTCCAGCCCCGAGCCCTGCACGCTTAATCCTCACACAGAAGAACTCTGAGCATGCTAAGTGGACTCGGCCCACTGGGACTTCGCCATGCGCCGGGAGGAAATGTTATCACTTGCTCCGAGGTCTGTGCCAAGCACCAGCTCCAGCTTCGTGCGAGGAGAGCGACGGGGGAGGTTTCCATTCGGAGCTGTGACTGAGCCCTTGATGCGAGGCTGCTGAAGCCTGCCCAAGTGTTTTGCAGGCTTTTAGGACTCAAGCCGAAAGGCTCAGAGAAGGATTCAATTTTCTCCAAATTGGATCATGGACTAGGGGCTTGGGGAAATTGTCGCCATTCTGCAAAACCCAATCCCGAGGCAATGAAGCTCTGCTCTGAACTCGGAGCAGATCTGCTCTGAGGATGCTGTGTCTGATGCTGCAGCCCACCATGCCAAGGCAGAGGCTGCTGATAGGGAGAGGCTAAGAGAGACCACCACAGCTTGGCAGAGGAAACTGGTAACTTTCAGCCTAATGAACAGTATTGAGTACGGGGCTCTGCCATTCCATTTATACCTCAGGAATGCCCTATGCAGTGAAGCAATAGTACTTCTCCCCCAGACAGAGGGAGGACTCACCCAGGAGCACCACAGATGAGATGGGACTCAGCCGTGGAACAGAAGAGCCTAGGAGTCCCGTCTCCACAGGTTCCATTCTAAGTCTCTGCTCTTAAACTCTGCCCAGCTTACCAAAACCCAAGAAGACCCTCCCATGGAGACTTGTTGGTGCACATTTTGACCCCAGAACCTAGGAGGTATAGGCAAGAGGATTAAGTGCCCAAAGCCGGTCTGAGCTACACGACCTGAAGCATGTCTGTCCCTTCAAAGTATCACTGACCATAGGCCATAACCAGACCTCTTCCAACAACACACATATACACAGAGAAATACACACATATACCACACACTACACACAGACATACACCACACACACACAGACACACACACACAGATATACACCACACATATACACACACATATTCATAGACACCAGACACACAAACACACAGACATACATCACATACACACAGAGAGACATACATTTACACACACACCTCAAACATATACACATCCACACACACATATACCACAGACACACACATACGCACACAGACATACACCATACATATCATAGGCATACACCACACACCATACACACACACATACACACACACACACACTAGTGCAATGGATGCTACTAATTTACATGTTGGTTACTACCCTTAGCATCCATGAGAGCAAGGATGGCATCATGCATATCTTTAGAACCCAATAGAACACCTACCCAGAATGCTGTGGGCACGCATTGGCTAAGTACATAAGGGCCCCATCAGACAAACCATCAGAGCATCAATGCATATTGCAAGCAGTGCTACAGCAATGGCAGTGTGAAGCCCGTTACTCTGAACAGCTAACAGGTGCTAGTAAAAATATAAATAGATGAAACCGAATCCAGAGTCTAGACTACTTGGAGGCAGGGAGGGCCCTTTGCTTTTTCACATCCCCTGACACCATCCTTCCTGAAGGCGGGGGGGGGGGGGGGATGGACCCAGCAGAGTCACAGGATGCAAGGACATATGGCTGGTGGACGAGCTGGCTGAGGTCCTTTCAGCCACAGGAAACAGACTATGCCAAGACGGAGTGAGTTTGACATGGATGGAACAAGGAAGGGAATTCCTTTTGCCCAGGTTCATGGGCAATAAGCAGGGTCCATTCCACACAGCTGCCCTAGTGACTACTTTGCTCATTTAGAATGTGTTTGCACATGCACTTATGTGCACCTCTGCATGTGCTATTCAAGGGTTTGCAGTGTGCAGGTACACGTGTATGTACACAGGTGAAGGCCAGCTGTCCTTCCTTACGTACCAGCTACCTTTATTTTGAGACAGGATCTCTCATTGGCCTTAAAGTCACTACATAGGCTAAGCTGATCGGCTTGTGAGCCCCAGGGAGCCCCAGGTTTCTACCTCTGCGGTTCTGGGATTCTAAGAATATACCACTGGGCTGGGGATCGAACACAGATCCTCAGGTTTGCAAGGCAAGCATTTCGCAGATCTAGCCCTCTTCACAGCTTCTTTTTTTCTTCTCTGGTAGCACTTGGGTGTCACACTTTTGGTACCTGAATACCCTTTGGGATACTCAAGTATCATCTCAACATCTCATGAATTCACCTGCGAGGCAACCTTGATATTCAGACACTACAGAGATGGCACAGGGAGGGGAAATGGGGAACTGACAGTCACCCAGTTCCCTCGGTGGCTGGCTGAGACTCTAGCAGACCTAGCGCTTGGTCTCAGGCTGATGATGTTAACCAGGCTTTGCAGCCCTCCCTGATATAGAACCAGGACTAAACCCACGGGGATGACCTGGTGCTAAAGGAACGTATCCCCCAAACACCGTGCAGATCTGGGGAGCTACTTCTTCTTAAATAAAGTCTTTATAGACTCCCAGCTTGTCTACTTACAAATTTAAAATATACACAATGGTTTTTTTTCTTTAAAAAAAATCTATATTTAATTATACGGCATCAGTGAAACTTCACTGGGGAACGAGAATCTAACATAAATGAATGCTTCCAATGGGGGGAAAATACGTAATTTAAAATAAATTACTAGGTTCATCAGGGAAGGGGGGCTACTCTCTTCATAGAAAGAAAAAATTATTATCTGGTATTAGGTAGTCCCGGTCAATTAGAGAATCACATCAATAGCAGAAAGCCAAATATCCACCCTCGACACCTCCTTCCCCATGCAGACTTCACGTTGATCGGGCCGCAGAGTGTGAGACCCGCTCTGGCCCCACTTTCATTATGGCTTAAAGTCAATTAAGCCACGAATTGGAACAATCACTCCTGTTTGCAAAGTATTGATATTTTTCCCTGGCCGCTTCGGGGCTTTTCCAGCACTCACAAAGAGATTTATGTTGGACAATTTCTTCCTGATTAAAACAAATCATAGAGTTGAACTATTCTAATCTCTTCCCAAGAAAGGGCCAGAGAGGAAACCCAGCCAGCAGGGGACAGATGCCTCTCCTAGTGCGCAGGCCAGCACTAAGAACACAAGACACCCCCCTGGGCATCTGTGTCTCTGCCTGGGTCCCCCTGGTCTGTTAGTTCTCTCTCTCTCTCTCTCTCTCTCTCTCTCTCTCTCTCTCTCTCTCTCACACACACACACACACACACACACACACACACACACACACACAGAGTCTTTATTTCTTCTCTCTCTCTCTCTCTCTCTCTCTCTCTCTCTCTCTCTCTCTCTCTCTCTCTCGTTGCCATCTATCGGGACAATTGCTTATGAACCAAAACTATGGCGGGTGTGAGAAGCACAGTCAACCCAAGCTGGTTCTTAGAACCTATGTGGAAAGACACAGGGAGGAGTTTATTTCCACTTCCCAACTGCAGCATCCTCTCAGACCTTGGCAAACAGTTTCTGATTGCTGACCGACTAGATCATCTATGGCAAAGAACTATAACCCTCCTCACTCCCTCCTCCTTTTGGGGCACAGCTGGCTGAATCCATTTCCTGGCCTTGACCTTGAGATGGAATCCTGGGTGGCCTCGAACTGGTGGCCCTTCTTCTTGCCTCAGCCTCCTGAGGCACTGGGGCTCGCAAGCATGCTCTGACATGCCCACCCACTTTGCTCTTGGGCTCTATCTTTGGAGCTGACCTGTCAGCGTGAAGGTCCACCTTCCTGTCCATCAAAGTCAAGCTAGTTTATAAACCCAGTCTTTATCTCGGCCACTACTGACCTTTCCAGAATGAGTGGGGAGCTAGTCATTGAGAATCCCCAAGCAAGGACTAGAATAAACCAGTAGACCATAAATAATGCCCCTCTCTTGAACAAGCTAAAAGTCAGGTGCCAAACCCAACAGGTCATGTATGACAAAAAGGTACAGCAATAGAGCTTGGGAGTATAGCAGAATGATTTCTACCAAAATGTCTGTGTTCTTGGGTTACAGAGATGAGCAGCATCACAGGTCTGTGGTATGATTGCAACCATTGGCATCGCTGCTAAGCAACCTGTCCCCCCCAACCATGTCAACTGACCCTGGGCCCAAAGGAAACAATGCACCAGCCCCTGGCTACCCACACTGCAGACCAGATACGCACCATCCAAGCAAAGGGCAATTCTGAAACAACTGTTTTCTCAGATTTTTAAATGTTACTATCCAAAGTTTTATGCTGTGAAAAGACTGGCTCAGTCTAACATGAATACTTGCTCCTATGTCCAAGCCACCCACCCTTACTCATAACAATGGAGTTCAGAATATTCTAGAAGGTGGAAAAAATACTACTAGAACAAGGGTCTGGTTTCTGAGGGAAGGGAGACTCCACGGCCGACTGAATGACAATATATCCTGAGTCTTGGCCTAGAAATTGGCGGGTTTGGGGGAAATGAAAACAGCCATATTAGGCAATGTACTAAGTACTGGGATACAATATAGACCTGAAGGGAGAGCAACCAGGGTGGGGTTCAAATATGCAACCCCCCAAACACACACCAAGCTGGATTGTTGATGGGAGGCCCCAGGACTTCAGGAAGAGCTGATCTTAAGTGCTTGGTCAGGGTTCCCTGGCTGTAACAAATACCTCAGACAATCGGCTTGGATAGCTTTGGGGGCTCACTGCTCTGGGATGGCACTATTGCTTCTGGGTCTGAGATGAGGCGGCACACCACAGCAGGATGCATATTACGGAGGGTATGACTCCCACCTGGCCAGATGCACAGAGGAAATAACGAAGCTGAGCATGCTGGCCACACCTATCAACTCAGAAGGCTGAAGCAGGAGCAGTACCAGGAGTTCAAGGCCAACCTGGGCCACATAGCAAATACCAGACCAGCCATGGCCTTACACAGGGAGTGGAATAGCAACCAACAGTAAAAAGGAGAGCACGAAGACAAGGAGACCCAGGACCCCCGTCAAGAGCGCACACCCAACAACCCTACAGCAGCCACCTCCTCTGAACTGCACCTGACACACGGGTCTGGCGGAACATTCCAGGCTGCCTGCTATCATGGCTCTGACAGGCCTCCTTTCCTCGTGACACTTCCTGCTTCTCACGATCCAGCCTTTTTGTCCTCCTAACACATGGCTGAAGCTGGGAAGTACATTTCAATTTCTAAAACAGGAAACTTTCTCCCACTACTTGTGAACGCGCCTCAGAACATCACCACTGACAAACATGAGTCTTCTCAGCCTTCGGGATGCAGCGGCACTAAAAGCACTTATTCAACACCCCAGCCTGAGCCAGTGTGTCCAGCTAGGAGCCCGCCGCAGCCTGGGCGCCTGGATCCCGCTCTCTCCGTCAGTCGAGCACCTGCTCGGTGTCAGAGCTGGGCTGCACGACCCTCACTTAGACTCTCCCATGGCCGCCAGCACCAAGTACATGGGAAGAGTGGAAGATAGGGTCCACTCTGGAGTTGACGGTACCTGACTTCCTCCTGCTCTCCACGCACTGCCCACCAAGCACTGCCGACCACGCACTGCCGACCTGCCCACCACGCACTGCCCACCACGCACTGCCCACCACGCACTGCTGTCCTACCCAAGACAAGCCTCGCTTGTGTGACTTTCCTTCTCCCTCTCATGCCCTTGCCACCTGGCCGGCTGCACCCTGCCAATTCTTCCTTGTTCAAGGACCTACTTTCAGGCACTTAGGAACCGTGCTTCTGAGTGTATTGACATCACTCTGACAGTGTCACCCGACTGGCACAGACATTCTAAACTGTCTCATGTCACTTCTACATTTAAAACACTGCATATGTTGAATGAAGATTTAAAACTTCTTTTCAATAACCTAGAAATCCAAACAGAGCTGGCCGGGCCCCGTCTACAGAGAGACCAGCCTGTGTTCTGGAGTAGGATCCATGACTAAGTGTCCAGCAAGGTCTCAAGTGTCGAGGGCGCTGGAAGCTTTCATCGCATGGAAACCCAAGGGATTAATCAACGAGACACTTTGGATAATGCCACAGATGTGCCCTGTCGTTTCCTCCCTTAAAAATAAACGGCCCCTTTCCAGCCTGTCACCACCTTTACTTTTGTCTTCTGATTGCTTACAGTTTGAGGAAGACTCTAAGCATCCTGTAATTCATCAACTAATTCTCTCCTGGCTACACATTCCAAGTAATTAAAGTTCAGTAATAACTGATTCTTTCTGCTCCAGCACCTGCATTTCATTTGTTTATTTTCCTGGAGTCATAAATCTGAAGGGCTGTCAAAGTGCCACAATATTAGTACAATAATCAAAGTTAATTAGTCCCTCTCAATAAACAACAACAGTGCCATTACAAAGTGCACAGCGAAGTTTCTCCGGGCGCCCGGTTCACAGGGCACACTGCAGTGGGGGACAAGTGAAATCTCAGAATTGTCGGGTAAACAAGTGTGGTGCTCCTTGGCCACTGTGCATGCCGATTCATTAACTCCAGGGAAGGCAGAGGGCACCGGCACACACCTGCTGCAGGGGCCCAAAGCTCAGGGAGTGCTCCCCAGCTGCCCAGCCTTGCGTACATCCTAAGCTCCAGTAATGAAAGAGGGACAAGGGTCGTGAAGAAATGAGAGGGGGCAGTCTCACTGCCACCTTTCAGTAACCTGATACTTCAATAACTTTGGATTTATTATTAAGGGAGTTAGACACAAACACTGGTTCTGCGAATGTGGCCAGTGGAACTCAGGGGAGCGGGAACAGACGGCGTGCAGTGGGGAACAGATGCTGGGGGGGAAAGATGCTGTGTTCGTTAGAAAGGAGACCTTTCTAATTAAGAGGTGTGCAGAAGGGGATGAGCTTCATGAAGCGAGTGGTCCCTGGTCAGGGACGCTGTAAAGTGCAAGTTGGTCAGGAGGCCACTGCAAACCTGCGCCTCAGGACGCCTTGCGTTTCCAGGCTCTGAAGGGTGCGTGCCTATGTCTTGTCTTCAAACTCATGGTCCAATGTCTTCCAGAGACAGAGCTTGTTCCCTGAAGATGAAGGCTCCTGCTATATCACAAACCTCCCCTAAATGTGGCTGAAAGCTGTAGACAGTTTGTATCTGATCAAATTTGGCAGATCATGAATTGGGGAGAGTCTCAGCCACTGGGTGGTCCTGCCTGAAGAACTCAGGACGTGCGGACGGTGGGTTAGGACAGCAGCCATGCTGAAGCACAGCCAGAACAGAGCACTCGGAGAGGACGGAAGCTGACTGCTGATGTGTCTGCGGACTCTTCATGGGAATGCCTGAGTCTCATCCCAACATGGCAGCCCAGGAGAGTGCTCAATGAGTCAGGCCTGTAAGACCTTCCTTGGGCATCACCTGCCATCCATACTCCACTCATTAAGTGAGTACTGAATACATACAGCCCATAATCTGGACCCCTCCCCTTGAAGGGAAAGTTTGTGCACAGACTCTACACCACTCCAAGGCGCACATTAGCCTTCCTTAACAGGATCCTCAAAATGTAGCAGGTAATGAATTCTCCTAGACACAGGGTAGGCTCTGCCAGCCCCCACTTCTCTTGAGCACTAACTCCAGACTGTGAAAGACCAACTAGCTCCTCCTGTGTTAATACGGAGATTAACACATGACCGTCACAGAAAAAGGACCACCACAGGACACGGAGGGTGACATGTAACTGTCACAGGACATGGGGGCCGACACCCATGAATCTCACCTCTCTGCCCCAGGGTGACGGAAAGAAGAATTACTTCTTAGCTCTGCTACCCTGAGCACTGACAGGCGCACTGTTGGGAAGAGGAAGGGAGGCTTCACTATTTCCTAGTATTCTGATTATTTAAAAAAACAACTTCAAAAAAGATATGGACTTTAAGAGTTCATGCTGAAGTAAGACTGGGGGCTACTGGAATCAAACCAATGTATTTAACACATCAGAAAGACATGAAGAATGCAATACACTGAGCAAGCGTGGGTCCCTTCAAAAACCACACTGAAACAGTCATCCCAGTGATGGTCTTGAGATGGGGCCTTAGGAAGGCTCATGGATTGAATGTGATTGTCTCCCACAGGCTCACAGGTTTGCACCATCGTCTGATGCTAATATGTGGGAAGGTCGTGACACCTGTAGGGGCGGAGCTTTGCTGGAGGAAGGCTTGTCACAAGGGCAGGCCAGCGGTTCTGGCGGCCCCACCTATGTCCTCTTGGAGTTTTACCTCTTGCTTTCTTGGCCTCCATGATGACAGCTATGACCTGCTCCCCTTGGAACCATAAGCCAAATGAATCTCCCTTTTCCCTTGAGCTGCTTGAGTCTGAGAGCTGTCCTGGCAGTAGAAGGTAACTGGAGCAAAAGAATGGAGCCCTTGACAAACCATAAGGGAGGTGGAAGCAGAAAACTCAAATTCAGGGCCATGTTTGCAAGCAGCATGAGCTCAAGGCTAGCCTGGATTACAGAAGACCCTCCTCAAAAGCCACCAACTGCTAAAAAAGAAACAATCACTGTCATTAGAAGTGCAACAATATTCTCTCACTCGATCTCTCTCTCTCTCTCTCTTCCTCTTCCCCTTTCACCTTCCCTCCCCTCCTGGTAGATGATATTGCAGAAAGCAGCAGCCTGAACCAGGACAAAGCAAACAATTATCCAACAAGATGCATGAGTGTGTGTGTCTAGTTTAGGGATCTGTGCTGGAGAGGGACGCCTCTCCTACCTCCTACCGCTGCATTCCCGGGTGTGTGCAGCATACCAGGCCCAGTGCAGACCGTGTTTACACCTTTCTCAGGAACTGAGTGCAGGCCCCAGTGTGCAAGCACTAGTGCTAGGGTTCACTCCAGGTCTCTGAGCCTCCAAAGCAAGAGTCCAGAGTCCTCTACACTGTCTCTACGAAATCTAAAACTTAGCTCCGTGTTAAAGATGTGGGTACTCCCGGCCTGAGAGGGGCTGCGTCCACTCTGGTTGTATTTCTATTTGTCCTTGCATAGAAGGCTTTATTAGCACAAGGACTGTTTCTCCTCTGTTTAATCTCACACGCGCTGCATCTGAGGTACTCTAAATGCCCTGTAATAAACATGAAAAACAACTGCAAGTATATTTTTCCTCTCCTAAATAACAGGCAAAATTCCAAGAAGCTAAAAGTAGGTCTTTGAGCCAGTGGCTAGATACCATCTGAAGATGAAATCCGTCTCTTTGAGTAGCACCCAAAGTACTTTCTAGAACTCCGGGGAGCCTTGGATTAGGGAAAGCATGCGCTGGC
This sequence comes from Typhlomys cinereus, assembly GCA_023101885.1. Taxonomy (NCBI): domain Eukaryota; kingdom Metazoa; phylum Chordata; class Mammalia; order Rodentia; family Platacanthomyidae; genus Typhlomys; species Typhlomys cinereus. The sequence continues at coordinate 520,279 of JALPQD010000547.1, forward strand.
ATCCTTTTTGAAGCTAGCCACCTGTGCTTGGTGCTCGCTCTCTCTCTCTCTCTCTCTCTCTAAGCCTCTGTGGTTAATCGCAGCTCTAACACCAAGGTTATGATAGAGATAAACTGTGACTGACAAACAACCAAAAATGAGAAGCGGCGGCCACAGAACACAAAGAGCAGTCAAGAGTGGGTGAAGGTGAAATTTTCAGAACGAGAAATGGAATGGAGGCCAGGAACGCTTGCCGGACATTCTAAAGAGAGAAATCCCAGAGTATTTCAGCGACCACTTATGTCCAGGAGGGGATGAGTAATTTAATATCTGATGAAGAATCTTTCCCAGACCTATGACAACATGAGCAAAACAGTACATACACTCACATGCATTCAAACAGGCAGGGAGGGAATGTCCTCTGGCCAAGTTCATCAGGGACATAAATTACAAGGTGCTACGGAAGTTCTTTGTTCTAGGGAACCCCAAGTGTTCCTGCTATGAAACATCCCTTCACAAGCAGACCCATCTCAATGCACACAAGTCGGACTGAAACTTTTCAAACGTCAGGCCTATCTTCAGGAAAAGAGATTCATCAGGAATTCTGGATTCGGCAACAAGAGCAAGCTAGAGTCTGGAAAATGGGATTTCAAGCCTAACCCACCCCACATCTCCCAGCTGTGTGGGCTTACACAAATCTCCCCCTTCAGCAGCCTCCAAGGCCTCAGCTGCAGGAGGGGTTCAGTAGCTGGCATACATTCTCCTGTTACCGCTAAGTGTGCTGCCTGACACGGAGACAAAATAAAACCTCGGTGTCTTTCACAGGTGATGGTAAATGACACCTGAAGACGTCACAGTGAAGTCTGGAACTTTACTGTTGCCTCTCGCCGTGCATGTTTACTGCCTTTGCTATTCTTCTGGATTTGGTTAGATCATAATTTTACTGATACTGCACAGAAAAAAAATTTACAATGAAAAAATCTGGCTGACTTGGGATAAACAGATCCCAAATCTACTGATAATATTAACAGTGTTTTTTTTTTTCTTCATTTAGCTAAAGAGCATTCAGCACAGTGAGGATGACTCTTACTCTCTGAGATGCCTTAGATGAAGATCAAAGATGCCAAGCCAAGCACCAACTCAGACTCAAGGCTACTATGTCAGTCACTCCCACAAGCTGCACACCACTCCCCAGCATACTCGCACACACACACACACACACACACACACACACACACACACACACACGTGTACACACTTGCACACATGCACATATACACACACGCAGATCAACAGATTTGGACCAATACCAATGAAAACTGGAAAAATTAAACACTGCAGCCTCAAACTCAATGGCAATCGCCAAGTGAGCATGTGTCTGCTCTCTGCAATATGCATATTCCATTACCATTGCTAATATATTGTTTCTTATTTATTTTTAGCTCTCATCTCCCCACTTTCTCAATAACCATTCTGATGTAAGCCACTGTTGGCTGTTCCTGGTGACTAATCTCTCATCATCTATCCTGAATGGTTGCGGAGTTGTAGTTTTTTGTAAATATAAAAGAGAAACAATCACATAAATAATTAAGATGGCTCTTCAAATGACAGTGGCATGCTAACATGAGGGTCACTGGGAAAGGCTAATCAACAAACTAGATTCACATCTATTACAATGTAGGAGTCCAGATATACGAGGATAGAAAGGGGATTCGTTGTGAGTCAACCTGAATTGTGCTGGTAAACATCCTCCCCACAGCTCCCTTGCAGCCACGTGCTGAAGTACAGCAAGCCTTGCTGCGCACGTCACGGGCCAGTAAGGGATTATTCCCATTAGTGTTATTAATAGCGACAGCCAGCACCTAATTGAGCACTTCATCTTTCCCTGCCGTGTGTTAATGCTTGGCCCACACGTAGCCAAGGTGCCCAGTACGCTCCACCTCTATGTCTTCCAGCAGATGTTACTACCCGCACTCTGGAGAGGAGGAAACTGAAGTTTACAGAAGAAGTTCAGAAACTTGCCCAAGGTCGTGGGGTGTACCGCCTTCAAATCTTTGCCAGTGTCCCGAAACAGACTGTGGGAGAGTGGCCATTAGCCAGGGAGTGTCTACACTGCCAAGAAGCATGTGACGACGTCCACAGACATTTGAGACTGGGACAAAGAGATGCAGGATTGAAGGCAGGGGGTGAAGAAGGGTTGGTGTGTGCACTTTGGTCCTAAGTGTGATAAACTCAACATCTCACCAGCTCCCAGGGCTCGCTTCAGAACCTCTTGGGGTGTTGGTTAAATTTTCACTAAAAAAAAAGGAAATAGTTATAAGCTGACCTGAATCTCTGCTGTTTTCTTGCTATCGTCCTTTCTGGCCAATCTCTAGAAGATTTGAAATCAAGGCCAAGTCCAGAGTCAAGTTAGGAAAGCTAAACCTTCATAGGGAATAAGTCCCACTGAAATAAATGTATCGAGGACACACCTCTGACAAGATGGAATTGGATGGGGATTAAAGACATGTTCTGGAAAGTTGCCCCTCTGGCATGGCACCTCGCTTCTGCCGTGATTCCTGCCCTCCTCAGCTGACTCAAAATGCAGAGGGTGGGGGCTCTGGAAAGGGCACTGCCTGCGACCAAACGGCTCCTCTGGGAGTCCCGTCTCAGTCTTTGCATGATGAGCAGACATTGCACGGGCAAGCTTGGCACCATGGCACAAGGCTAGCCCTCCTCACAGTCCACTAGCCCCCTTCCAGTCCCCTAGCCCCCCTCACAGCTCCTTCCCCTCTGCTGATCTCACATCCACCGCAGTCAGGATCCCACCACGCCTGACCCTGTTTCACACCAGGCAGGCTGCTGCGTCTCCTCCGGCCTCTCTGTACCAGCTATACTCAACCTTCTTCCTCAGCAGGAATGAAGGTGGCGCACGCAGTGCACATACACACACAAACAGGTACACATACAAACAGGTACACACACACATACGCACACACATACACACACACACAGACATTCACACACACAGAAAGAATCTTCCTGAGAAAACAGGATGGAAAGATCCATCTTGAGCAGACGAGAAGAGAAAAACTATGAGAAAAGATACTCGCTACATGCAATGTCAAGGGCTTCCACTACGCCACAAAGCGACTTCCTCTAAGAAAAATGATTGAACCTGCATTAGTCACTCAAGTAGCAGCTGGCGAGTCAGAAAGCGGAACCCAAATGGTCACAACCAGGTACTGCGTGTGGCAAGGAGCAGGGTACCAGGGAGAAGGAGCAGCAGCTGGGTTTCAGGGCAGATGGTGCCAGGGAGGACCCTGTGCCTGTCCCCAGCAGCTCCGGGCTCCTCCATACAGCAGAGGACTAGACGCTTCACAAGAAGGGTCAAACCCAAGAAGTAAAGCAAGAAGAAATTCCCAAACAGGAGTGAATGGTTGTCCCAATCATTATGAGAGTTCAGAAAAGCATTCCACTGGCTAAGGCATAGCAGGAAGCTTCTGGAATGCAGTGATCCAGAAAGTTGAAGAAGCAGGGAGAAAGTAGCAGTATGGCTGGAGAAAGGGATGCCATCTTCAGAGCCCCGAGATAAGGGTGCCCACGGGGCCTTGGCATGTGAGAGTCGACATGCAGCCAAGAAGCCCGGAGACTTCTGAATGAGCTCTTGCTACAACAAAAAGCCCTGGCTGGTTCTGAGAATCTCCTGCAAGGCATCAATATGTCACAGCACCTCCCTGGCTAGATACTGATTCGATTCATCCTGGATAACAGATGAACCCACTTCAATCTGGCTCAAGCTACAGAAATCTGGAGTGGATCAAAATGACCTTGAGAATCTCAGGACGACATCCTTGGCAGTGTGCCAGTGAAGAGCCCTCTGTGAGCTGTGGACTTGACAAGAGCCTGCAGGAGACCAAGAGGGTCACGGTTGCACAAGTGGCGATGGTGTGGGGACCGTCCAGCCAGGCTCAGTAGCCAGGGGTCTCTGCCTCACACTGCTGACTTACGGACAGGAAACAGTGTTGCTATTTTCCTTTCATTGCTGTGAGACAGGATGCAGCTCTATTTAGGGGAGAAAGGGAGATTTATCTGGTTTGTGGATCCAGCCCACCGTGGCAGCCCTCTATCCCACACAGCAGAAGGCTTGGCTGGAGGCAGAAGCAGGAGGCTGGTTCACGGCACTGCGGCCACCGTGAAGGCAGAGAAAGCAAGAGCAAACTGAAAGGAAGCAGGGCCCCACAACCAAACCTCAAGGTCTACCCTGTGGTGTGCTTGCCTCTAGCAAGGCTCTACCTCCCGAAGACGGCACAACCCTCCCAAACATTCACACCAGCTAAGGATGCCTGCAGCAGGCAACTCACATTCAAACAAGACATGTGGCTCTGGGTGCTGCATCTGAGCCTGCACGACCCCCTTCCTTGGGGAATGAGAAGCACCAGGCAAAGGCCTGCGGAGAGAGCAGGTGTCCACGTGACGCAAGGGCTGCGTGTCTGCGGCCTAAAATCTACAGGAGTCGTTGAAATGAAGTGACACATGGCGCGGACTGTTTTCATTCCTGCTTCCTTTGCCATGTCCCACGCAAATGTTTTGGGATAATTATTTCTTGAGTGCTACTACTTGGCCTCAAGGACTTATATGGTACAGTGAAACTATACAACGGTGAATTTTGTCACCTGAAACTGTTTCTCAAAGACCTAAGAAGCAAGGAAGAAAGACTAGACGGTGGGACACTGAGACCACCTTGTTTAGCCTTTGTGTTAGATAGAGGGAAACTGAGGCACCAGATGACCTCAGACACTTCCCAAGGCCCTCCAGGTCATTAGGGCAGATCCAGGAATTTCTGCCGCCAGGAATCAAATTGCAGTCAAAGCAAGGCGGGTATGGTGGGGCACACCTATAACCCCAGCCTCCGGAAGCAGAGGCCAAAGTGATCATATCAAGTTCGAGGTTAGTCTGGGCTACACAGTGGGCTTCTGGTCAGCTAGAACTGTGGAATAAGACACTGCCCCCCCCCCAGATACCAAAGTGGTCAAAATAACTAAGTGCAGGTTAAACTGCAGCCGTCTGTACTGTGCTCAGCATTGGCACCAGACTGGCTTCGACATCAGCATCGTTGTACAATATGGTCACTGCAGAGTCACCAAAGCCCTGAGGTCACCTGACATTCACTGACAAGAAAAGATGAGTCACAGTATGTGTTGGAGCGTATATATCGTCTTTATCTGGACCACACAAGAAATGGCTATTCACGTTTACTTTTTCGGGAAAGGTCCTGCTTTTTTTTTCTCAAGAAGTTGCAAGTCACAGACTATAGCGCCACTTGCTCCCAAAAGCACTAATGGAGGACAATAGTTTCTAATGTTGCCATCAGAAATACTTGAACATTAAAAAAAAAAAAAAAGGAAAGACCCAAAATGGAGCTGGGGAGATGGCTGCAAACGTGAAGACCTGTGTTTGGATTCCCAGAACCCAACATCAAAGCCAGGCAGGTGTGGCAGCTGCCTGGAAACCCAGCTCTTGAGAGGCAAAGGCAGGGAGTCCCCAAGGCGAGCCTGGCAGATTGGTGAGCTCTGGGTTCAGTTCAGTTTAAAAATGAAGGGGACAGTGACTGAAGAAGACACACCCCGTTAAATTCAGGCCTCAGCATACCTGTACATGCGATGTTCAGTCACAAATATACACATGTAACACATGCATGCACTTGTGCACATGCACGCAAACACACAGAAAGATCCAAAATAATGAGATAAGTAAGTCCAGTGAGCTCAGTGAGACTGAATCCTATTTCATAGGAAAAGTATGGTATAGAAATAGAAACAAAGGGGCTGGAGAGATGGCTCAGGGGTTAAGCCTCTGCCTTGAAGGCAGAACGTCCTGAGTTCGGATCCTAGACACCACGTATAGACACCGGGCGGAAGCAGGGGCGGCCTGCATTTCCGGTCCTGGTAGAGCAGAGCCTGTGAATCCTGGGGCAGAGTAAACAAGGAGGTGGAGGCGTCCATGGTGGTTCCCAAATTCGTCTGTGGTTCTATACACACACATATACACACACATATACACACACACATACACACACACATATACAAACACACACATACACACACACACACATACACACACGCACACACACACACATACCCGCATAATTGAATAAATCATAAATTAAAAAAAATAAAAAAGAAATAGAAAAAGCTTTCTTCTACAACTTTCAGTGGAAAAGTCCAGAAATTTTTTAAAAATCTATTTCTTTGGAAGGCAAGAAAGCTTTTAGCTTTTAGAAACTAAAGACAACATTAGCAAGGACCATCCATGCCCCACCCCTCCACACTCTCCTCCTCTACACTATGTCCCTCCACCCTTTGCCTAGTCAGGCTAGACCCAGGGGAGATGCAAACTCCACTCCCTGCTGGATTGGCCACGCCTCCATCCATGCCATGTCTTTCCTGAGATCTCTGGTTAATCAGTCATTTCTTCATCGGGGACCTTGAAGGCTTGCAAGGTACCTGACATGACTGATTCCACAGCATCATGTGCCGTCACCTCAAACTTACAATGAACCCTACAATTCTGTGATGAAATCTTTCTCCTGTCACAGGCTGAAACTGCAGGGAGACAGTGGTCATTTGCTACTCTTAATGCTTCCCAGCACCTATGCAGGTGTGCACTACACAGATGTGTGCACAAAGGATGATTTTTGAAGGAGGACAGAGTTCATGCGGGAGCCTAGTAATCACATCAAAATATATCCTTCAATTACGGTTGGGGGATGCTCAGCAGGGAAAGCGCTTGCCACGCAAGAGTGAGGACTACAGTTCAAGTCTCGAGTCCCCACGTAAATGCAGGCAAGGCAGCCCTGTAACCCCAGCACTCAGCGAACAAGATGTGGGCTCCCCAGAGCAAGCTAGCTAGCTAGATTAGCCAAGCCTGTGCACTCCAGGTTCAAGCGAGAGACACTATCTCCATATGTAAATTGAGAGCGGCTGAGAAAGACAACCAGCATCAACCCTGGTCTTATACATCCACATGTCCAAACACACACGCGCGCACACACGCACATATACGTAAGTGCAAGAACACATCCACTGACACATGTTCAAGACTCCTATCAGTCTCAACCCTCTAATGTGTCTCCTTCTTGGTGTCTCTGAGACCCTATAAGATACCTCCCACTACTAGTACCCCTCTCTTCTCCCACCTTTTCCCTTCCACCTAACTGCAGCCCCTCCAGCTTCCCCCAGCTTCCTCGGATTCTCCATACGTGACTCTACCTCTGTGCCTTTGCATGTGTTGCTCCCGTTGCTAAGGAACCATCCCCCTTGGTGCTTCTGCGGCCTCTTCACTTCTTTCAGCTTTGGAATCAAATGTCATGAGACTAGAGGGTCTCTGCAGACCACGCCATCTGAAGCATCTGAAGGCCATCACTTATACCCCATCCCTTGCTCTTCTTTCTTGGCCAGTATCATGTTTGTGACTCCCTGATACTGTAGTAAATATCAAAGAGGTAAGCCCAGGAGGGCAGACCATCACTAGAGAGCAGCCCAAGCTCGGCAGATGCTCACGCAGGGTGGAAGAGACAGCTCAGTAGCAGAGTACCTGCTTTGCAAGTATGAGGATTTGATGCAATTCCTAGAACACACATTTCCAAAGGCCAGAAGTGCTGATATGCTTGCAAGTCCAGGACTGGGGAGACACAGACCAACAGATCCCTGGAGCTCAATGGCCCGGCGTCCTAGTCTACTCACTCCATGAGCTCCAGACCAGCGACAGACACTGTCTCAAAACATGGTGGATCCCAAGAAACAATACTCAAAGTTGTTCTATGACTTATACACACACTGTGAATACACCTGTATGCACACAAGCATCTGCAAATACACATGGGTGTGTGCACGAGCACGAGCATGCATATACACACATACACACACACACATACACACACACACACACAAAACGTTTACTTATAGAGATAACAACTTTCACACAGAGAAAAGTAGGTCAAAGCTTACTGCTTCCCAATCTTAAAATCCATACAAGGGCAGGTGAGATGGCTCAGGAGGTAAAGGCATTTGCTGCCAAGCCTAGTAACCTGAGTGCAATATCCAGATCCCATATATGGTAGAGAGAACTGAATCATCCTCTGAAATACACATGTGCATCAAGGCATATGCATGTGCAAGTGCGTATCCACACACGCGCACACACACACACACCAGCATACAACTTCCCAGCTGCATCAAGACACTGGGCTATGTTTTATTTGTCTTAATAAATGATTTAAATAAGCAAACTTTCTCAAACCTCTGACCAATAAAGCAGCTGACACCCAACTGTGAAATCTAAGCAAAAGCAAAGATAATAATGGGTGTGCTCATGCTGTCATTCATAAAGTAAACACAGAGAAGGTGACTCACAAATAAAGATACTATTCCAAGAGCAATAAACTTTACTCGAGGCACTAAAGCTCCATGTTTAGCCTGGCGCGCACTTGGCAACCAAGAAACAAAGCAGACCATCCAGCGCTTACCCACTCTCCTAGAATGCGCGACACGGCCTCGCTGGCTCTCGTCATGTTTCTGCAGGCCAGGATCACGTGCGCACCATGCAGGGCAAAAGACTTGGCCGTCTCGAACCCTGTGGTTTGAAGGAGAAGTCCACGTTAGAAAAGATGACGTCGACACGCAAGTCACGAGGAGTCTTTACAGACGCAGATGACCCCGGTGGGTCTCAACCAGACGTGACCTTGTTCCTCAGAGGACAGGGACACGGCAGTGGGCAGAACTGTGAGCCGACCCTGGAGTGCTGAGCACATAAACAGCCAGGGATACGACCGACAGAGCATCTTATGACACACAGAGGAGACGCCCACCCCCCCACCCCCGCACCCCCTCCACCTAGCCCCACAGGTCAGCACCACAAGGAAAGAAAATGTGACCAATGGAACTATCCAAACTCTGGCGCGAGGATACACAGGAGGACGGAAAAGCTCTACATATTTGAAACTGAACCCAAAATTGTCTCTAAAAAGAATACCACAAGGATGGAGAAGAGCTGAGAGGGAGGGAAAAAGCAGGTGCTATTCCAGAGTTAAGCACCCAGCCAGTGCTCCCAAGGTTCTGGAACGCTGGGGGAGAACACATGAGAAGACAGAGCAGAAACAACAGAATCCTTCCAGCAGCGGGTTCCACCAAACCCAGGTCACATGACTATGAAAGATGGGCTCTAGGAAAATGATCCCTCGTATGGAAACTCAGAGCAGAGTTATCTGACACTCTGCTCAACAGTCCACTCATTCATCTGCACCACCCCCACAGAGCCATCTACAAAGGGTCTATTTATACAAGCCCTGAAGGATCATCCCCTCAAGCACAGAATTCCCAAACTCATGCAATAAAGGGGCTTTTACCATTTAGAAGCCTTGTAGCCCAGGGTTATATCATTAGCCATGCCAGAGTCAGTATCTTTTCTAAAAAGTGGGGAGTAAGCCTTAATAGGTGGATCCTAGTACCAAACCCACTTAAGAGACACACTCAAAGATAAATCACTGTAATAACTACAGTAATTGCAAAGATTATAAACAGGAGGGAAGGGGAAGGAGGGCCCTGCCAGAAACAAGGAGAGAGGGGATCGTGCTACAACAGAGAATACAGGCCACCATCAAGTACTGCAAGAGGTGACATCCAGTACCCATCAGGATGGAGCCAAGGGCGGTGCAAGAAGAGCAAAACTAGGAAGAGGAAGAAGAGGAGGAAGAGGAGAAGAGGAGGAAGAGGAAGAAGAGGAGGAAGAAGAGGAGGAGGAGGAGGAGGAGGAGGAGGATGAAGGAGGAGGAGGAGGCGGAGGATGAAGGAGGAGGAGGAGGAGGAGGAGGAGGAATAACTACAATTCAGAACATGAGAACCCTACATTAATCACCAGGAACCAGGCTAGCCTAATCTCTCCCCATCCCCTCAGGGAAATTTGCAGAAGAGGGGGCAGTAAGATTGTAAGAGCCTAAAGATGGGGAGGAGCAACGATATGCAACATACTCCATACATGTTAGGGCCGAGGTAATCATAATAGGACTTGGCATGACCTGCGCAATGACCAACATGTCATTGACCCCCCAAAGTCTAGCATGGATCACAGGCTATAAGATCCTTAGAGGCAAGGGATTAACAGCCACGATAGCGTTCCTATACTAAAGGGGAACACAAAAAAGAGCTCCAGGCAATGCTACTGAGTCCTTATACCTCATCAGAGAGGAAGACCCAGAGGGAAGTTTGACATGCACACTAAAGGATGCTCCAGGAATGGGGGGGGGGGGGGGGGGGAGAAAGGAAGGGCAAAAGGGGGGAGGGAGCAAGGGGATCCAGGGAGGGGTGGAGGGAGGGAGGGGAATGGGGTACCTGTCAAGTGTATGAGTGGAAAAAATAAATTTAAAAAAAAGTGGGGAGTAAGCAGTGACTGCATGGTGCAGATCTGTGGTTCTGGATTCCAAAGCTCACCTTTCAGCATTACCAAGGGTGAACTCTGAACCTGAATCAACCACATCATAATGCACAAAGACTGCAAATACATCCAACTCTCCTCCACTTCAAGGTGGAGGAACAAGTGTTTAAGTCACCTTGAGCCACAAGACATGAAGTCAGCATCGTAAAATGTGTTCGTCTTCACCTGCAATATTAACTACGCCCCACATATCCAGTAAACTAAAGATATCCAGACATGTGGAGAATGCCAGGCTTTGCAGCCCAGAAGTTCTGGCACTGGCTGGCCGCTGGGCAGGGGTGTGCTCTTACTGATGAATGTGTCACCCACAGAACATAGTGCCAACAGTCACCCATACCTCCACCTGTGGGCCCAAGACTCCACAACCCACAAGGTGCAGGCAGACTCTGTGTCCCATAGAAACCTCGTTTGCATCACAGAAAAAGGGGGGAAATATTGTCAGACAATGGATACAATTAGCCCTTGGTCCTTAGTGACTTTTATTTATTTATTTTTTTGAATCACAGTTACGCAAGTGTCCCAGGATGGCCAGAAGATCTCTATGTAGCCCGGGTTGGCCTAGAACTCCATTTTCTCACCTCCACCTCCAAGTGCTGGGATGACAGATAAATGCCCCCATGCCCAGTCATCAGCTTACCATTAAAGGACCAGGTGGGCATTGGCATGATGCAAGGGCATCGGCATGATGCAAGGGCAGGCAGGTACTGGGCTTTGTTTAACCAACACTCCAGGTTAAGAGCAAACCACTTGGCCTCTATATCTGTTCACCTCTGCCTCTCAGGAGGATTTAAAACCACTTTTAAAAAAATGACAGGTTCATGCAACCTGCTAGTAGACTGCAATACTGCATTATTTTCAAATAATCTACCTTTCTCACAACAAAAACTACAGCTTGTGTAGTTGTTGAAAAACACAGCCTAAAAGTCTATGGGGGAGAAAACATACCCTTTTGCCTTTCTATTTTCCCAAACAAGCCTGCTTAGTGGGGCTGCCTCACTTGGACAAAACGATCAACAGCAAAGAACTCTTGATTCCCCAGAACTGTGCTGCTGTTCTGACGGGTACCATGGGTGGCAGGCACAAGGGTGTGCCTTCTCTGCCCTGGATCCTTCCCTGTGGCTGAGGTGTCTGTCTGTGTGTCTGCTGGAACTTACTCTCTGGCTTTCCATCTCCCCAGATCCAAGCAAAGCCTTACACCCATGGCAAGTCGCCTCGTCAAAGTTGCAACCAACAGCCCCACTTCCTGATCCTTTACAACTGCCTTTGCAGCCAAAAAGGAGCAGAGATATTTCAAAAGCTGAAGGTTTAACAGGAAGGACAATAACACTTTTATAGTGAACATATCTCCAGAGTACAGAGTTTAAAAAAAAAAAGTTTAATAACGTTACCTACTGCTAAGTCCTGGATAAAGCCCATGAGAATAGCATCCCCCGCTCCTGTAATACCGCGGCTGATGGCCAGCTTAATTAACTAAATGTAGTAATGCTCAGCCAATTCCGCACGACGCCAAAGTTGGTGCAAAATAATGAAGGCAATGGTTTACTAAATTTAATAACCTGATTCATCTTATAAAAAATTAACTTTATGACAGTGTTTAAATTGAACCAGCTTAACGGCGTGGAGATGGCAAGGGTGGGTGCGGAAGAATATTTAAAACTAATAATATAAAGAAAATAAATAACGGAAGACATCTTAAAACAATGGGCAGCCTCGGCTTCCTGGCCCGTCTTAACATGTGAGCCAATCTGCAAAGCTAAGTGGCCGTGGGGGTTTAATATCTCAGGGTCTCCGGCTTAAAGCTTTAAACACAAACACTCAAGTGCTCTAAGACTGACAATGTTCCCTAAAAGTTAACTGCCCACTTACCTTAGAGTTGCTTTCATTTTTGAGGTAGAAGTTATAAATTGGTGCTAACAGGATAAATCAAGTCTCAGGAGCTGAGCTGACTCAACACCTCCCTCTCTCCCATCCTCCCACCCTTCTCTTTTTTCTACTCTCCATCTCCCTCTTTCTCTCTCTGCTCCCTGCCTGCTATTCCTTCCCTTCCTTCCTGCTTCTCCTTCCTTCCTTCTTCCTTCCTTCCTTGTTTCCCTCAATCTTTCTCCTTCATTCACTCCCTCTCTCCTTCTCCTCTTCTTTCCCTCCCTCCTTCACTCCCTTTCTCCCACTTCCTTCAGACGTGAATCTGCCACCAATATGTCCACATTGGGAAAACAGCTCTGTTGTTCAAACACTGCTGAGAAAACTGATGTTGGAAGCACCCTGGGGCTCCCACCCACCTGGTGAGAGCCAGGAGTCCCCAATGGAGACATGAGCTTTAACTCTGGTCAGCTGCAGTCAGCTGTGACCAAGCCGCTGCAGGCAACAGTGTCCACAAGCTACAAACGGATCACACAAATCTTTTTTTTCTTTTTTGACACAAAGTCTTGCTACATAGCCCAATTCATAGTCCTTCTACCACAGTTTCTTTTATGCTGGGATTACAGGCATGTATCACCCCTATAACTTGCTCTCTGGAATGGTTAATATTAACTGTCAATTTGTAAGGCTATAGAATCACTCAGGAAACAAGCCTTTGTGCATGTCTGTGATGGAATTTTGAAACTAGGTTACCCGAGGTAGGTAGGAAGACCCACCCTGAATACAGTTAGCATCATCCATAGGCAAGGGTCCTTGAGTTAAAAAAAAAAAAAAAGGAGAAACCAATTTTCATATCCCTGTGCTTCTGGACTGGGTGTACAATGTAGCCAGCTGCCTTGAGTTATTGCTACCATTCCTACCATGATGGACTATACTCTCAATGGAGAGCCAAAACCCTCTCTTCCTTTGACTGCTTCTTCTCAACTTGTGGCTTTTCTCTGCAGACCTGCCTGAGACTTTATCTAAAGCATGTTTAGTGTTCTGTGTGGAACATGAGATCAGAATTCTAACTACATAGAAGGAATCCTGGCAATGTCACTCAGCTTTGCCCAGACAGGGTGATGACAAGTCAGGAACCAACTTGCACTGGGATCTCACGGAATGGCAGCAGACCTGCATGGGGACTGAAGGAACTAAAGATGAAATAGACAGTAGACACCATGTATCACAACCCAAGATTAGGGCAAGCAGGCAGGTACCATGCAAGAACACATGAGATAGGACGTGCAGGTAGATGCTATGCATGGTAATATATGACTAGGGCATGCAGGCAGGTGCCATGCATGACCACACGAGACTAGGCATGCAGGTAGATGCTATCTATGTGTGTTAATCAATGACAAGGCATGGAGGTAGATGTCATGCATGATAGGATCAGAATAAGCATGCAAGTAGACATCATGCATGGCAACACAAGAGGAAGGACTGTTAAGAAGTCCACAAGATACATGGGACCTGGGATCTGAATTCATAACCATTGGCTTTTGAGCTTTTGAGGCAAAGACTTACACGCATACAGGCACAATTGAATACATAATAAAAAAAGTCCACAAGAATGCGGTGTAAGGAAAGGAAGAAGAAAGCATGCACACATATGGGCACATGCACACACACACACACACACACACACACACACACACACACACCAAAGAACACAAGGTCTGGGGCAAACAGTGGGCCAAGAGTAATGCTATGAGCTATGATTACTCTTATTACTAGTAATATTATTATTTCTAGTTAATCTCCTGGCCATGTAGATAACAGACTAGATGAAGACACAAGGATTGCAATCAAAGAACCCCGCACACTGACTGACGAAGTACATAAATCACAAAAACATTTGGGAATCCAAACATCTAAAAGGCATGATGACTGTCTCAATCTAGGCTTGAAGAAGCATTTAGGGAGGCTTCAGCGTGCCCCTGGGACCTGGGCATACGCAGTTACTCAGACGCAGACAGCAAACAGGGAAGAACAGGTCTGCGTGTTGTGAAGGGGCTCAGAGCAGGTGGCTGTGTAGACTCAGCCTCATGGGGAACCACAGGTTCTGAGAGCACCAAAGCCTCCCAGACGGGAAGTCCGTGCCAACAAACCCAGCCAAAGCATCCAGGGCTGCAGGAAGACCAAAGCAGCATCTCTTTTCCTAGTGCCAACGAGGCTCCTTCTGGTTGGAGATTTTTAATTTCCTCCACCCTGTGGATGTGCTTGGGCAGTGTCCCCGTTTACTGTAAATTATGGATTTAATTATCATTTTTATTAAGATGCCCAAAGGAGTTGGGGCTTACAGCACCCGTAATTTCTAATGGGTTGTTATTATTAATTTATAATTGTGGAACACTGGAGACAAATGCTACTTGTAACTGTGTACCATTAAAAGGTCACAGAAATGGTGATCTCCACCCCTCCACACCCGCATACATTCAGCATACGCCACTAACACCATCTTCAGGAGCCGAGCAACAAGTTACGGAATCCCCTGGCACTGGGCCTCACCCCATCCTTGCAAGAAGACCCCCATCATGAGTACTCACTTCACTTCCTCGAGTTGATCCCTAGTACTTGCCCCCAATCCACCATCATGAGCACGTGCCCCCATCCTCCATCACAAGTGGATTCCTGGTGCCCATCCTCACTGTATCACCAAGAGTAGATCCCCCAACTGGGCATGCCTCCACTCCTCCATCACAAGTAGATCCCCGGCCCCCATTCCAACTGCATCACCAGAAGTAGAATCACATGTGGAACAGGAAGATAAAAGCATCGTTGCAGTGGAGTAAGATTTGGGGACAATTTAAACTTGGGGATTCTGTTACTGATTGTTTTGTTTTGTTTGGGGAGGTGATAGAGGAAAAAGAGACAGAGACAGCAAGTCAGAGCCGGGAATGAACAGGTATCACAATGTGCTCACAGAGGTCACAGGACACCAGCACTTCCAGGAATTCTCCCGTCTCCTTCACTACCTCGTCATGGCAACAAGGCAGTACAGATGAGCACATACATCTGGTTTTCACCTGTTCCTGGGACTCAAACCCAGGTCCTCATGCTCATGTGCCACATGTTTTATCCTCTGGGCTACCTCCCCAGTGCCTAGGGGTAGTTTTGTGCAAATAAACCCCTAGTTTGGAGGAGGGTGATGGCTCAGTGGATCCCCTCAGTGAAGCACTTTCAAAGTCCTCCACGCTGGAAAACAAACAAACAAGCACTAACGTTAAGCATAAGAGATTTACAGACAGTGAGAAAGCTCATCAGGTAGAAGTCTGTGTGTAACTGGCCACCTGAAGTCAATGCCTTCAGCCCACGTGGTGGAGGAGAGAACCAACTTTTAAAATTGTCTTCTATACATTCACGCAATGGCACACACATACCTACGTGCTCTCTTGTGCTTTCTCTGTGTCTTTCTCTACCTCTCTCATCATTCTCTCTTTCTCTTTCTTCTCCTTCTCCTCCTTCTTAATATCTAAAGACTGTACTTTGCATGGATGCAATGCATGTAAACGGCATCACAGAGATGTAAGGCTGGTGGTGACACTGCAATCCAACTCTCCGGAGACATTTCAGATGAAAGTGTGGGACACACCGTCACCTGGACCATGAGGTCAAGGCTGCCTAGCTGAGTGAACATCCAGTCCACCCCCCATCTCTGTAGGAGCTTTCCTTCCTTCATGGTCAGCCATACCTTCCCTGCCACTTGGATTACACAGTGAAACAAACTCTCACTGAACAGGGCTGCGGATCTGAAGAAATCGCAAGTTGTGTGGGTTTCTCCAGAGGAAATGAAGGCAAAGCTAGTTCTGCTTTGAAACAATTCTGTGGCGAATGACGAGTCCTTCCTGAGCTCGCTACACTCCCCTTAAAAGTGCATTGCATGTATACTTACCAAAGGAGAGGTGCCAATTCAAGAGGTGGAAATGCAGAGGTGAGAAATAAGTCATTTCTTCTTTCACCTCACCAGGCTGCATCTCTGCTTTGGGCAGTACAAGACCATAATGTCTGCAAATACTGGGTAATAAATTCCAAGGGATGGTGTGATATCTCTCAAGAGGCAAAACTGACTCCAGGCTAGCTACGGGTGCTGCCGCAGTACTGGGCCAATCAGCTCTCATTTGACCTGCCCATGCTAGTCCTGGTTAGAAAGTGCCCAAAGACCACATTTGGTGCAGCAACAGACACATTCCATCAGGGCAAGCAAATTGAAGGGAGCAGCTATACAGTAAGGGTGTCGGAGAAGCAGCCCACCTCACACATGCCCTAAGGGGAAGAGATACCCATCATCTCAACAGGTCTGGGGCAGCTGGGCCACACCTATCCAATTGTGAACGGGCACGACCTTTGCCCAGGTAGTCCATGACCAAAGACTTCTTCTACACACAGACTCACCCATGGCAGTGATGTGAGAAGCAGCAGCCAAAAAACCTGGAGTCACCCTAAATGCTCATGGGTGAGTCTAAATCACCTAAGTGGTGTGCCTAGAATAAAGTACTGGGCTGGAGAGATGGCTCCGTGGTAAGAGCACTTGCAAGCACTATGCAAGCACAAGGCCCTGTTCGGAGTCTGGCACCTGCACAGGAAGGCAGGTTTGGACATACATGTGCCTGTGGCCCCAGTACCGTGGAGACAGTGCTCCTGGTCTAGTTCCAAATTCAGACACAGACATTGCCTTGAGGTAGTAAGGTAGAAAGAGTGACAGAGTAGGACACCTGACGTCTTCCTCTCTCATCTGTGAGCACACACGGGCAAGCACACTTACACATTCAAACCAAAGGTCAAGCACACTTACACACATGTGTGCACACCACACACACAACCAAACAAATGGAGGTTACGCACATTTACGCATGTGTGCACACCACACACACAATCAATCAATGGAGGTTACGCACACTTACACATGTGTGCACACCACACACACAATCAATCAATGGAGGTCAAGCACTTACGCATGTGCACACCACGCGCACAATCAATCAACGGAGGTCAAGTGATAAGTCAGTGGCACAGCACTTGCCTAGCATGCATGAAGCTCAATTCAATCTCCAATATGACCAAGAAGAGGAGGAGGAGGAAAGAGAAGGAGGAGGAAAGAGAAGGAGGAGAAAAGAGGAAGAGAAAGAAGAGAAGGAAGAGGAAGAGAATGAGGAAGAGGAGAATAATTAGAATTAAAAGAATTAGAAAGAGATGGAAAATAAGAATTAAAATTAAGAATTGTGGAAAAAGAAGAATTATAATTGAAAGGAGAAGGAAGAAGAGAAAAGGAGGAAGAAAAAGGAGGAGTAGAAGAGAAATGGAAGAGGAGGAAGAGGAGGAGGAAGTCAAAGCTCAAAAGTGCGGCAGGAGATGAAGGCGTTGGGCACGCAGCGCTGACTCCGACACTCCAGGAGCGAGGCAGATCTGCTGCGCACCTTCCAACGCGTGTGCGTCTGCAACCACAAGAAACTAAAAGCAAAGCGCTGGACTGCCAGGGTCTTGATGAGCCATGAGTCTTCACGAATGTTAATACCAAGTAATCAAGGCGAGGCAGAAAAGAGAGAAAGAACCAATTCCCACTGGAAACAATATGTGTTGGGAGCACTCTGGCTTATAGAAATACTTTGAGACATCCACACAAAGGGGAAGGGCTGGGGGGAGGGGGGCACTATCTGCTCAACACTATACCCTGACAAACCCTGTCAAAAATACACAATTCTAAGTTGCTCTGCAATGAAACTCAAGAAAGTGTGACTGCCTCACTTCACTTCCTAGAAGAGGAAACTCCACACCCCTCCCCATAATTCACCCTGAGAGCACTGTCACCTGACTTGTTCATATTGTGCCCTTTGTAGTACCCTGTCCCCCAAAACCAGTATTCCCACAAGGGAATGCTTCCCCCGGCATTGAGCTGGAGGACCAGGTCAGAGAGACGCTCAGTTTGCAGCCTCTGGCCAGCAGTGCACAGCCTCAGGCACTTGGCACCCGGGACAGCCAGCTTTGTGGAGCTGAGCTGGGCACCTGGGTTAACTCTGGGCATGAGCATCAGAAATGAACCAGAAACAGATAGCCCGACACATACCACAGATGAAATGGAAATAGATAGTGGGAGGGTTGGAGAGTGCTCTGTGTGCAAAAGGAACCTAAACACGCTCTCTGGCAGAGGTTTTCATACAGCACCGGGGAAGACTGAGCCTCCCTTCCTTCGGGGTCTGTACCGCTCAGTCAGGCTAGGACAGCAATTCCCGAGAGGAAAATTACTTTAGGGACGGATGGTGTGCCATGGCGACAGTCACAGCGCCATCAGGCCATCTGGCAGGGAGCGTGTGGCGGAGAAGCTCACCACACAGTGGCCAGGAAGCAGAGAGAAAATGCTTGTGGCTTAACCCCTAGCCTATGGGATGATGCCTGCCTATCTTCATGTTGTCCCCATTTTGCTAGTCCTAAAGAGAAAGTCCTCACAGACACACTCAGAGGCGAGCTCTCCAACTCCCCTAGGGGTCACTCCAACAGAGTTGACAATCGAGATTCAACACTGCAGGATTAAAGGCACAACTTTAATAGGAGCTTGGGAAGGGAGGTGGGCCAGTCTCTCACTGATTTAGGACCTCCATTGTCTGCAAAACATGGTTAGGGAATTAGATCTACCTTCTCTGCAGACACCATGAGACGCACTTCCCACACTGTATACACACATGCTTGGCATTATCGCACAGCCTGCAATTTCAACTCAGTGCCTCGGGCATTTAGTGCCCCACATATCCCATGCTTCAAAGTCAAGAGCAGTCTGGGCCCTGTTCCATGTCTGTGTCATGAGAAGGCCAAGAGCCGTGGCCTCTTCAGCTACGCCATGGCGTGACACACCTACTTCATGGAAGCTGTCCCCCACATTCTCTCCTGCCCTCAGTACTTCATCACAGGGGCAAGAATCAACATCACCCTTTGCTTTCATGAACATCTATCTGTGTGAGACCTGTGAGGGACGGCGTGGGGGAACTGAGCCGCAGAAGGTTCCCCGTACATTCTCCCAAGGTCAAACGCCAAAGCTGGGGTTTCAGACTTCATCTAAACTCCCTTCAGACTGTCAACAAGTGATGGATGATCTTACCCCTGCGGCCAGGGGCGAGGTGCTCACGTGTCTGGCTTGAACTCCTACAGGCCTTCAAATCCAAACTTCAAAGGAATCTCTTGGTTGAATCAAATGCAAAGACCACAGCTCACCCCTTGCCCCAGTAAATAACAGTAACTCCACACTGGATGTTTTCTGTCAAGTACACATAGCACAATTAGAAACTTGGCCCGGGGCCTTGGGATAAAAAAAGAATGAAAAAAAAAAAAAAAAAGTAAAGACAGGCCTCCTGGTGAAAAATGTTTAAAAGTCAAGCCCTTTACACTGTGCCTTTTCAAGATTCTGCGTGCGCGCGCACACACACGCACACACACACACACAGTTTCTTGGTTCCCTGGCATTAAGATACACCATGGATACATAATCTCACACTCTACACTCGTGAGTTCTTAGGGAAAAAAAGAAAACATACAATGCACACACATACACACACACACACACACACACACACACACACACACACGTGCAGTTCTCGTATGTCTGTGTCCTCGTCATCATCTGCCTAAAGAAACCAAAGTGTTTGCACGTTGACAGGTAGAAAGATTCCCCCAAAGCGTGGCCTCCTCTGCTTTGATGGATTCACTCATAGCCACTTCAAGCGCAGGAGCGAGCCGGCTGCGAGCGGCAGACTGTGCAGCGGACTCTGCAGTGTTTGCACAGCTGAGAGGTCAGCTGCCGCCCGAGGCCTCCGCTGCTCTTTCCCAGCTGCCCGAGACGCAGTTCCAGGACACAGGGCTGAAGCCAGACCCGGGAGTCAAACATAGCCAGGCTCATGCAGAGACGGTCCTCTGTGTGTGTGTGTGTGTGTGTGTGTGTGTGTGTGTGTGTGTGTGTGTGTGTGTGTATCTCTGTGTATGTGTATGTATATTTTTGTGTCTTGTGTCTGTGTGTACGAGTGGGTCTATATGTATATCTGTGTTTGTGTATGTCTGTGCGTCTCTATGCCTGTGTGTCTCTATGTCCATGTGTGTATATGTGTGCACATGGGGCTATGTGTGTACATCTATGTTTGTGTATATCTATCTCTATGTATGTGTCTGTGTGTGTGTGTCTGTGTAACTGTATGTTTGTGTGTGTGCCTGTGTTTGTGTATATACGTGGATCTGTGTGTCCATGTGTGTACTTATATGTGTGTCTGTGTATATCTCTGTGTGTATGCCTATGTATCCTTGTGTGTGTGCCTGTGTGTATGCCTGTGTGTGCACACATGCCTGTGTGTGAGCGCGCATGTGTGCCTCTGTGTGAGTGTGTGTGTGTGTGTGTGTGTGTGTGTGTGTGTGTACGTGCTAGTAGGGTCTGTGGGTAGCAAACAAGCCAATAGAAGATGCCGAGTGTCTTGTTCTATCACTCTCTGCCTTACGCCTTGAAACAGGGTCTCTCAATGAACTTGGAAATCAAAGTTTTTGACAGTGAGTCCCAGCCATCTTCCAGTTTCTGCCCCCCACCCTGCCAACACTTTTTTTACATGGGTGCTGGGGATCTAAACGCTGCTCCTCACTCTCACACAGCAAGTGTCCTTACCCTCCCTCCACACTGATTTTCTTAATGTCCAGAAGAGCCATGATTGGCACATCAACCTGCATAGCTTTCCACACGTATTCATTAGGAAGTCATTAGGCACGAAATCTTCATATTTAAAACATTTTACCTTATTTTACTTGAGAGAGAGAAACACATACGCCACGGTGCACTGGTGGAGGTCAAAGGACAACACTATGAAGTCATCTATTTTCTTGCACCATGAGGACTTCTAGGGATGTAATTTCAGGTTGCCGGGTTTACAGTCAGGTGCCTGACTACTGTGCTCTCTCTCCGGCCTGATATGTTTAAATACTAAAAAGAAAGAAGAGGAGGAGGAAAGGAGGAGGAAGAAGAGACGGAAGAAAAGAAGAAGAAAGAGATGACAGGTGAAGACAAGAGGAGGAAATGACAGAAAAAAGAGGAAGAGGAGGAAGGGGAGGAGGAAGAGGAGGAAAAGAGGAAGAGGAAGAAGAGGAGGAGAAAAAGGAAAAGGAAAAGAAGATGAAAGAGAGAACAGGAAAAGACAGGAGGAAAAAATGACAGAAAGAAGAGGAAGAGGAGGAAGGAAAGGAGGAAGGAGGAGAAAGAGGAGGAGGAAAAAGGCTCCTCCATTTTGTCAAGAGTCACTAGTATCATCAGTGAGGATGGTGCGTTAACATTCTAATTCAAGCACATCAAAACAACAACCAAAAAAAAAAAAAAAAAAAACCCTTAACCCCAACCTTGCCTTTGCCTTGAGAAATGCAGTCTATTGCTTCTACTCTACAGAAGATGAAATCCTTTACGCAGACATGCTCCGAACACTGGGTCCTTTCTAGAGGCTCCTGGGTAAAGTATGCCATGGTCTTGTCCTTCAACCCCACCCCTAACTTTTTAAGATGTCTCACCTCCCAGGGACATTGGACTCAACCTCTCAGAGGTCCATTAATGTTGTGCTATCTGGGACCAACGTGACCCAACCTGATGGATGTCTCATGTGACTCTGGGCAAGATGGGTAATTGAGCATTGACTCTGATTGGTCAGGAGGCAGTAACAGCTAAAAGCAAGGACTTGTTCAAAACATCCATCAAGGAGGCAACGAGAAAAAAGAAGGAGGTGGCGAAGGAGAAAAACGCTGAAAGCAAATTGGGTGTTACACAGAAACCCTAACTAAAGGATCATCTCTGTCTCAGTCATTTCCCAAGAAGCATCTCTGGGCTGAGGAGACAAGATGACCAGTGTAAAATCACCTGCCACACCAGCCTGATGATTTGACCCCTGGGATCCATGTAAAAAGCTGGACGAAGAGGCGCACATCTGTAATCCCAGCTCCTATGTGCAGATGGGAGGTGGGAACAAGAGAATCTGCTGGAAGCTTGTGGGCCAGCTGGGCCTGGAGTACACACAGGGACAGAAGCAAGGGAGACCTGCCTCAGAGAGGTGGAAGCCAAGAACCAACCTCCAGAAGTGTCTTCTGACCTCCACACGTGTGCTGGCGCTCTCGCTCTCGCTCTCTCTCTCTCTCTCTCTCTCTCACACACACACACACACACACACACACACACACACACACACACAACATAGTATCTCTGAAATCAAAATAACCAGATCACCACCTTAGATAACATCTTGGATGTGTTTACTGTTTTAGGTTTTGTGAAATCTAGCAACGGCTTGGCCGTGTACACTGGCTGTTACAGTTCTGTTGTTATTAAACACGAATGCTGGCACCATCTCTATTCAAAGCATGAAATGCTTTTAAAAAATAAAAGTCCTACATTTCTGCTCCTAGTGAATTTGCCTGCAATAGTCCAACGGTCCGCAACAGCACCTGGAGGAAAGGGTGGGAGCCCCAGCTGTCGAAGAGGACTGAAGTCTCCACTGGCCTTGTCTCCCGGGCCACGAGACACACAGCAGAGCAGGAAATCATCACCAGCTTTAGCTCACCTTCTGTGTGTGCAAGCAAGTGCATGTGTGCATGTGAGTGTGAGGCCAGAGGACGACTGTCTCACTGGCTGGCCAGTGAGCTTGAAGGACCCGATTATCTCCACCTCACCAGCACTAGGATTACACACATGCGCCATGTCCAGCTCTTTATATGGGCGCTGGGGATTTGAACTGAGGTCCACATGCTTGTGTAGGAAGCAGTCCCCCAAACTGAGCTCTCTCCCTAGCTTTCCAGCATAGCTTTTTGGTAGACTACCACTCCGTGCCTCCAGTGGCACATGCAACAGCTGAGAGAAATTCTGCATCACTTCTTACGTGGGCAGAAAAGATCTTCCTGAGTAAAACAGATGGCCCTA
This sequence comes from Typhlomys cinereus, assembly GCA_023101885.1. NCBI lineage: Eukaryota > Metazoa > Chordata > Mammalia > Rodentia > Platacanthomyidae > Typhlomys > Typhlomys cinereus. The sequence continues at coordinate 543,545 of JALPQD010000547.1, forward strand.
CGAGGGGAGAAGAGCTCTGAGTGTGACAGCATGCTGCTAGAGAAGGTCAGAACCAGACACCAGCCAAACACTCCAGCTTCAGCGTCTGTACGCACGGGAGCCTTGCAATGCAACCACTAGCTGGGCTCAGACGCCTGCTTGACACGCCCTTCGGGGATGCTGAGAGCAGCTTCTAGCTGATGCTGATGTTGCCCACTCTTGTTGTCCAGCCAGCCGCACACTCTGCATGCCTCCCCTCTCCCAGCTCCTGCCTCAGCGCAGGATGCCCAGGCATCAGTAACGTGAATGGTTGAAGATTAAGCTCAATTTCCATTTGGAAATGAGAGAAACAGAGAGAGAGAAAGAAAGAGAGAGAGACTATTGCTCTGAGCTGGCAGAGGTATTAGAGCCCAAAAGGAAGATTCCGCTTTGCAGTGAGCTTGGTCCAACTGCCTGCCAGGAGGGTTCTGGACCCAGCAGACACCACGTAGCCAAATGGGAAGCTGCTTCAGAAGATGCCAATGGAGATTTGCACCCTAGACTAAATGGCTGAAAGAAGCCCCATCAACTGGAATTTGTATCTGGCATGCAGCCTGCCCCAGAAGCACACAACACTTCAGGGTCTCTAACATGGCAAGATTCTTCTGGACCTTCAGATCAATATGTGGAAAAGGACCACCTCCTAAAATTTCCAGAATTCTCCAAACTAGCAGCACAGCAAGAGACCACATATCCCACATGAGAAGCAATCCCCTTGGAGGTATCTCACATTAAAGCCAGACACCAAGGCAAATAAAGGACCCAGCATATGGCACCCATTTCATTATAACGATTTTAAAAGGAGAGCCTCTCTTTAGCAAAGTGAGCTATGTTTGCATGTTTTGAATTGGGGGAGGGAGCCTGTTATGTGACCTTGGCTGGCCTCTGGTTCTCCCCAATTTTCTTGCCTCCATCTCCCAACTGCTGGGAATACAGACGTGGATCTCCATGCCAGAGCTAAGAGAGGACCGTGTTAACAGAATAAACCAGAAGCTGGCAAACTTGCTGAAAAGAACCAGTTAGAAAGTATCTTGGAATTTTCTGGCCAACTGTTTCATCACAACATCCAGTTCAGCAGGGACAAAGTGAGCTGTGCTTGCAGGTTATGCAAATGAGGTGTCCCTATGTATGTCCCAAGAAACTCTATGAGAATGGGCTCTGGGCTGTCTTTGGAGCACAAGAGGCAACATGTTCTTCAACAGTCTATCATAAACAGCTTGAAGCAAAGAGGAACAATGGTCAGAACGACATGAAAGTCATGCTGATCTATGGATTTTTCTCTTTTAAAAACTTGCTAATTACAATAGTCAAGTTCAGAACTCACATAATGACAACCACAGAAAATTTAATTTCTGACCATCCACAAATTTCTGTTTTAAAAAAAAAAATCTGAAGAGGATCTCATGAAAAGAAATGGAGAGCACAATTTGGAGGTTAGAGCAGTTAGTTTCAGGTGTCAACCTGAGAACTAAGCCTTGAGGTACCCCTGATTTGGTTAAGTCAAGTCTCTGAGTGTGCCTGTAGGACAGCGAGTGTCTGTCTGATGTGGGAAGACCCAGGCCATTGTGGGTGGGACCATACCCTAGGCAGCGAGAGAAAATAAGAGGGAGAACTGGCTGGCTTTGGCAAAGTGGCAGACTAAAAAATATGTCTCAGCTCTGCCTGCAGATGCGATGTGGCCAGCTCCGTCGGCTCATGATGCTGGACGGATTCTCTTGACATCACAAGGATGCTAGCTGGGGAATCGGGATTGAGCAAGCCCCTTGATTCCACGAACTCAAGAGAAAGACAGGGCATTCTATTGTATTAAAAATCCTATGACCCAGAATTCCATTCGCCTCACTATAACTGCATTGGTTATCCCCTGTCCTATCTGTCCATCTTTGTAGGCAGAATTGCCAGATATGCTGTTCCTGGATGCTGGGTTCCTGGAGAAAGTTATCTTTGGTGAATTCAGATGAGTCATGTGTGTATTCTGTTTCTAATCCAAAGAAAGGTTCATGTAAGAACCCAGGTCATGTGACACCTGTCTCAGCTGAACTCTTAACACCAAATGCTTTTCAGTGGATCACTAAACTAAAAGTTTTCCTTCAACGTCATGAGAACTCCATCTGGTGTAAATAAATGGAGATCTGAACATCTATGCTCAGATCAGCCTAAACAAGGGATTAGAGAAGTGTTCAGATTGATGTTAGCTCCAACCTTCTCTGCAAAGTAACACAATATTGTTTATTGAAGAGCAGGATCCATTTTAAGACGTTCACTCACAGGAGCTGGAGAGACAGCTCAGAGGCCTCTGCCTCCCAAACAGATGGCCCTGAGTTCAGATCCCAGACCCCATGGAACAACACCAGGCAGAAGTAGTGGTGGCCTGTACTTGTGGCCCTGGAAAGTGGAGTCTGGGAAACTCCAGAGCAAAGCAAAGAGAAAGGTAGTTCGATTCAGGGTGATTCCTGTAGTCATCTTTGGGCCTCCAAGGGGCACTGCACTCACTGCCCTCTGATGGCGGAGGGGAGAGAAACACAACCAAAAATTAAAAGAAAAGAAAATAAGCCATTCACTTACAATCAGGACAGCTTGAGGACGTGACACTCTCTTACTCTCTTGACGTCCAAGATGAAGGGCCCCCAGACACCAGTCAAGAAAGACAATCAAGTCACTCAAGTGTGTCTGAACACCCCACGCCCATGGGGGTCCAGCAGTGCTCAATCTCTCTCAACATGGTCGTGTTTTTAGAAATGCTTTCACTGTGTTTATTTAACATTGGCTGAAGGAGCTCCCGCCGTTAAAACGCACCAAGACACAGTTATGTTTTAAGTAAATGAAATGTTAGTTTTCATCAATATCTGAGTCATTTTATTTTATTTCCACAAAGATAGGAACTGTTTCGGGGGAAATGGCAGAGCTTAAATCCAATGCCTTACATTCCACCACAAACCTTCCACAACCAGGGCACTAAGCCTTGGCTGGCCACCTAATTACAATAACAAAACCTTCCTGTTTCCCTTAATTAATTATAGTTATGGAATACCAAAGGGACCGCTCTGCTAATTACCTTCATTGGGATATGAACTTTGTTAAGAGATTATAAAAAAAAAAAAAGAAAACCAATAATTAGATGTACCATTCTTTCAAAAAAAAAAAAGAAATTTAAAATTTTATAAGGAAAAATTTAGAAACCCAGGGTCTAGAAATGGAAGCTCCATAGAATATATGTATTTTGCCCCTAGGTTTAGATTCAACCATGACAGGCTGTCAGGAACTGATTTTTTTTTCATTACCTGCCAGTTATTTAGAAAAATCTCATTGTTTAGCAAAGTCTAATTTGGAAATTGTTGATACTTTATTAATTACACACTGATAAATTCCTATTTGAAAAGTGGTCATTAAGAAACAGGAAAAACATTCTGGACGTGTTTTTACTTCACAGAGAAGACAACTATGCGAAGCGAATGTGCGTATTTAACTGTCACTGGTTATTACAGTCCCTGGAAGCCTGGGATTACTTAATTCAGTGTCCGTGAACTACCCTTTCTCTCCCCTACAGCTGCACACACATTAATTTTTCCCCAATGGAAAAGGGACACAGTTTCCATAGTACAGGATACAAAAGTAATTTAAAAAAAAAATTAACATTCAGTGGTCTGGAATGATTTTTAAGTAGAAACCTACAAATACTTTCTGGCTTTTTTTTTTTTTTTCCCACCTCTGAAGCCAAGTATGGGGGGGGTTCCTGTGAGTAGCGGTATCTCGGAAGGGGGCCCAGAACTCTGCATACCCAGGATCCTCCCCTCAGCACCAACACTACTTCTCCAGCGTCCTCCGTAAGTTCAAACACCATTGTGACTGGCGACACATGCTGAAGGCAGCCGCGGTGTTGTTAGAAAGCATGAAATTCAGGGGTCAGCAAGACCGCTCAGTGGGTAAGGTGCGACCTGCAAACCTGGTACTCTGAGTTCAATCCCTAGAAACTCACATGGTGGTAGGAAAGATGTCCTCTGACCTCCACCCATACACCACACTCTCTATCTATCTATCTCTCACTTTCTTCTCTCTTTCTCATACAGTATTCAGTAAAATGAAATAAAAAGGAAAGCATGCAATTCTGCACTTGCTTCTTAATAGGTGAGTAAAAACGAGACACAAGCAAGTAGTTCTAGAAACCATGTCCAGAAGGAAGCCAGCTCCCTCTGCGGGGGAGGATCGTCTTGCTCACTGCCAGAGACCCCAGGTTCTGGGACAGGGCTGGGTACTTAGCAGGGACTCGCGAGTTGTTTGTGATAGTGTCACTCCTGTGGTCCTTGGACTTTTCTGCGCAAAGGTCTCCTGAAGCTTAGGCTCGCCTGGGACTCACATGGAGCCACGGCTAACCTTCAGCTCCAATCCTCCTGCCTCCACCCCAGTGCTGGGGACATTGACAAGGAAGGACTCTGGACGACTACTCTCTACTGGAAAGCACGGGAAGCGGACAGAGGCATCTCTGCTTGGTTTGGCAGTTTGGGCTTGAACTGTTCCCTGACACCTCCAAAACAAACAAAAGACACACCAACATCGTAGCACCCAGTTTGTCACAAAGTAGTGATCTGTGAATAGGGGCCTAAAGACACGGAGGGGGGGTGGACGAGATGGGGAAAGGAGGGTCTTGTGTGGCACACAGGCAGAGACTGCGATGATCTTCCACCTGCCAACAGGCCTCTGCTGCCAGCTACATATGAAGACAGGCTCTGCCAAACCCTTAGTTTCAGGCCTCTAGAATCTGGGGATGACACAAGCCTGCTGGCTTGTGCCACCTTGCTGGCGCTTTGCACACCAACACTAAAGAACCAGGAGTCCACCAGAAACTGGAACTGGTTCACACATAGCTGGTCTGCATCCCATGCAGAAATGAAATGCTCTTCTCCCTGGGGACCATTCACCTTCCTTTACAGCAAGTCATGCTGGCCCCAACCAACTGGCGCTAAGAACAGGCTGTCTACATCGAGACCTCCCTGCTGGGAAAGTTAGGGGCTTCAGGCGGCGGTTGCCTGGTGGAAGTGGCCTGGGAGCAAAGTCCCCAGAGGCTGACTGGCTGCAGAAGCCCCTTTTCTCATGAGCACACCATGAAAAGCACACCAAGTCTTTGTACTCCTCTCCTGTAGTGGGGGTGAGGGGGGCGCACATACTCCTCGCGAGATGATGGTCACTGTTGAAGGCAGATAGCTGGATGATCGCTCGTGAAGTCAGGCAGGACTCCTGCCAGCTTCTGGGGCAGGCTGCCCCCTGGGTTCTGGTGGCATCCAGATAAAAGAGTAAAGGCCCAACAGCCTGCCGATATATGCCATATTCTCCAGTCAGCTGCAAAGTGATTCAAAAGATGCTTTAGCTCCCCATGCACTAGCCTTATTTCCACCTCAGCTGTCACTCAAGAAGGAGACAGGGTGCTAATAGGCCAGCCCCTCAGAACCCCAATAACATCTTGTGGGTTAACAGACCAATCCATGTGGGATTTCTCCAAAGTGGGGTGAGTGAGTCAGTGTAGAAGTGTAATCACACAGCTCCTCTTTCTCAGGCTGGGTCCCTATGCCCAAAGGGGCTCAAAAAACACGTGATTACAGGTAGATCTGGGAGATGGAGGACGAAGCCGTGACAGTGAGTGAAGCCCCAAAAGGCCAGTCTTTCTCTGTGTGTCCTGGGTGCTGAATACGCCTATTACAGCTCAGACTCTCCACGACAGCACATGCGTTCCTCTGGGTGTTTGCCATTCCCTGTCTCCTGTCACGTGTGATTTTTTTTTAAAAAGAATGTGGTCATATCGTGAAGCCCCACGCTCTGTAAAAGATCCCATTATTGGAGTAACCGTTATTGAACCTTTTAGCCCAGATGTAATTTCTTATGTGTTACAACAAGTTTGGCACGCATTGTGAACTCCAGCCAAGGTTGATAAAGTTCAATAACTTGGCTAACCAACCATGTGTACCTCTCATTATGGAAGTAATAAATAGATTCATCAAAATGGACATGAAAAAGCCATAAGAGAACCGGATGCCATTTCCAGCCTGCCTCATAAAAAGCGCCTCTCGGACGTTAATGCAATTTTATATGTAGTTATCACACCTACCCATCGCTCAGCACCAGGTGCATATAAAACAGCCAGCCAGCCACATTTGCATGCTGGTTACATCCTGGTTACAAGGGTGGACTCTATTCGAGAGGCCTCAAAAGTCACATAACTGTGCTCATGGGGCTGCTCTTCAAAGTTAGATCAAAAGCAGGAGCAGCAGACAGGCCTGCAGGTATCACTTTCCCTAGGTCAACTTTCAAAGTATTTTTTAAATAATACTTTCGCTCTATTTTCAAGCCTATTGATAATGTAACAAAACAGTAGGGAAAAAGACAATGACTCACTTAAATGTCATGGGTGGAAGAACTCAGCACTGGGCAAGTTCAGGGAACAGAAGACCACTGTAGTGACACGCATGCTGGCCCACAGCTGCTGGCAGCACTCGGGGAGCAGTGTGCAGATGAATGCAGCACAGAGGTGCAGAAATTCTGCCTGCTGCATTTCTCCTTTATACTCCTCAGAGAAAACACTCTCAGACCCCCAGGGCAACCCAAGTCTGCTCTTCTTGGGAAGAATCATGGCACACTTGGCAAATCTTGGTGTGAGGCCAGCAGGCCTGGGCTCTAAGCTACACGTGAAGATGCTTGGAACACATGCAGGCACTGGGCTCTGCGAGCGACTGCTCTTCCAGGTAAACAACTACTCCTGAGCTGCTGTGCTGGAGTCTCCCCATAACCAGGAAGGGAAGCCTAAGGGTCGAGTGTGTGCCTCCGTTCCCAGCAAGTCGCCTTCTTTGCAAGGAGGAAGTCATTTGGATTTTCCAGGGTCACACAATACCTTTCTTTTCTCTTTATTCTGTGTGTGTATATGTGTGTGCATGTGTGCACCTGTATGTGCAGGTACACTCACCCACGCATGGTGTATGTGTGTGCATGCGCATATGTGCACATGCATGTGTGTTCCTATGTGTGCAAGGGCAGGTGCACCGGCCTATGCATGTCGTGTGTACATGTGTGCAAGGGCAGGTGCACCGGCCTGTGCATGTCGTGTGTACATGTGTGCAAGGGCAGGTGCACCGGCCTGTGCATGTCGTGTGTACATGTGTGCAAGGGCAGGTGCACCGGCCTGTGCATGTCGTGTGTACATGTGTGCAAGGGCAGGTGCCCCGGCCTGTGCATGTTGTGTGTACATGTGTGCAAGGGCAGGTGCCCCGGCCTGTGCATTTCATATGTACATGTGTGCAAGGGCAGGTGCCCCGGCCTATGCATGTCGTGTGTACATGTGTGCACACATGCATGTGTGTACCTGTGTGTGCAGGTGCAATGGACCATGCATGCAGGCCAATGTCAGGAGTGAACCTCGACCACCCGAGTTCCACCTTACATCTTGAGACTGAGTCTCTCACGGGATCTGCTGCTCACCACTTGCACTGGCCTGGCTGGTCAGTGGGTCCCGGGATCTGCCTGCCCTGGCACTCCAACCACTGAGGTTGCAGGCACACGTCTACCTGCTTGGCATTTCACAAGGGTGCTGGATACTGGACTCAGGTCCCAGGTGGGGCTCAGGTCCCACCAGACTATGTCCCTAGTCCCAGCCTCCACCCACCACACACACTGCCAAAGCGCACTCTTGCATTAGCCCAGTGCTTTTTTCAGGACCTTCTCTTCTGCGCATTTCTCCATGGTGGATCACTGTGTGACAGCGTTATTAACATCTTCAGACTCACAGGGACTCTTTTAACACTGAACAGAGAAAAATGTCAAAAGACACAGTCGGACTTTCTGGCACAAAAGTTACCAGCTTACCTCAGATGGGAAAAGATTTCCTATGACTACTTCTAAACAGCTACTACATTATCACAACCTAAGTCAAATGGTGTGAATTTTCAGCTCAATAGAAAGGGGGGGGGGTGTTTTATGTTCTCAAGCAGTTAGCAACCGCCAAGATCTTCCGAGTGCTTCAATACCATAATAACAGGTGCTAATGTACCAAAATTAAAAACATGAGAACAAACAGGGGGTGAAGAGATATGTTGGAGATGTACTCACGAGCTAGGAAAAAACAGGTTACCATGACAACAAAGGGGAAATTCCACAAAACTAAAATAAAAGGTTCCATGTGTCCCAGAAGACCAAGTGAGATAACATCGGCAGGCATCACCAAGTATCAGATCCACGGGAGGGATCTACTTTGCTAAGTGCCCACTATTGTGGACCGAAATACCCGCTGTTAGCAACACAGCTTCCTTCTGAAATAAGGAAGGTGCTCCAATCCAATTCCCGATGACCGACATTAAACCAAGCCGTCCCCATGGCCAAGGGACTGACAAAGAGCACAGAGTGCGCTAATGCTTGCTACTTCTATCTGTCGTGGGTTAGTTCTCCCCACCAGGGAGAACATGCCTACATGTTTGTTCGCCTGCTTTTGCATGTGCATGGCGCACGCGTACACACACACAGCACTATATGACTGAAAGCAATTCCTATGGGAAACAGTGGAGGAGCGTTTAAGAAAACACACACAGTGTCTGAACAAAAGCCACAAATCTGCACACTGACTGTGCTGGAAAGACTCAGTCCCAAAGTGCCCAGCCGGCAGTGCTTGGGTCCCTTGAAGCTCAACTTGATTTGCAAGCATCCCCCCACTCTGTGAGCTGGAGGCCCCACCACGGGCCTCCGTCACACACTATGCCAAAGTGGCACGCGACGCCGGAGCTCCTGCAGCCGATCCCTAAGGTCGTTCCAGGCCTTCTACATTCATTGCCCGGGAGTCTCAGCAATGATTTGTTTCTTTTTTAAACAGAACACAGGAGATTCTGAAAAGTTAAGCGCTTAGCTGCAGCTAAATCATGAACCCACTGTCACTCCCTGAAGACCAAGCACAAGGTACCATCCTCATTTTACTTTCCCTTCCTCTCTTTCCTAACCGGTCTTAAGAAGTTTACTTAAACATGGGACGGAGTATGTCCCAGAACCGTGACCCTGGGTCCTGCAGACTGGACAGAAAGTAAAACCCACAGTGTCAGCTCTAAGTCCCCCTCCTGAGGCAAAACGGTGCTCTGCAGTGGCCGTGTGAGCAAGGGCTGAGGATGGAGCAAAGAACGGCAGCCATTACAAACCCTGGACTCATCGCCAGCATTAACAGAACCCGGGTCCACCACCAAGGAGTGTGCAAAAGAGTCCAGAGCCGTGGGCAAAGTCCAGCCTCCAGGGAAGCGCAGGAGCTAACTAAAGGAAACCCGACAGGAAGGGCAAAGGACGCCTATCCATGGGATGAAGTGGGCAAACCTGCCACTCAAATTACATCCTTATTTTCAGTACATTCTATCTAGAGAATAGGAAACTGCTCAGGTTGGAAGAGGGCACTTCAAGCTGTGGGTGACCTTTAAAAACAAATTGCACCACACCAGATTATTAACACAAGGGCAGCAATGGAACTGTAGTTAATATAATTACAATAGGAGTGATTCCACTTGACCACAGATCCGTACACTGCTCAAGTTTACAGTGACTTTGTGCTCACCCCATACCTAGGAGAGGGACTGCTCTCTTATGTAGCCACTGAGAAGATAAACGCACAAAGAAAAGACTGAGAAAACTCAGATGTTAACTAGAGACTCAGCATGAGCTGAGAAAGCAAACAGGCTCTTTAATTCCTAAGAATGTGACTCTGTATCTTCAAGTGCAGGCAGAAAAATACAGGAAGAACAAGAAACCAGCTGGGGGCACACACATGCGCTGGACAAGGCCTAACACACAAATACGAAAAGGCTAATCAATTGAAATGCTCCATGCCTGCCTAGCTGACCCCTGATCTCATCCCACTGAGATGGGGCCACACTCCCTCCAACTCTGAGGGCTGTGAGAGACCCTCCTCAGATTGTGGGGCCATTCCCTGGACAGGCGGATAAGATGGGGGAAGCTGGTTCAGCAAGTTGGCATTCTTCAGTATACTTGGCAGACTTGCAGTTTGGCAAGTGAAATTTGCCCTTTGCTCAGCAATCCTGTGGGTATGGTGTGGCCAGTGCCCTCGGCTCCTGATGTTGGTATGAGCTCCCCTGCCAAGCTGGAATATGAACTGTAACCAAGAATTGTTAAGAAAGAATAAAACTCCCTTATTCCCCTAAAGCTCTTTGAATTTATCGGCAACCTGCAGACAAACTACAACATAAATAAACAGGGAAGGCTCGTAGGAGAGATGTGTACATGTGTGAACTTTCAAATCAATTCCAGCATGCCTCGAGACAACGCGCAAACAGCACAAACCCAACTGGCTCCTGCCCCAATCAGTCCAGCAGGAAAAACAGAGACAGATACAGCAGACCTGGCCAAGCATCAATCACTGACTTGGTAGGAAAGGAAAAAAAAAAAAAGATGTTGGTACATGTAGACATCAGCTCCCAAGTCAGCAGGCAAAAAGACAGGGTCACTTCCAAACATTTGACTCTGCTCCCTGGCCAAGATACCTCCTCATAAGGATCAGCTCCGGCCCCCTCCACCTCTAATCTGTACGTGAACTCAGGCAGAGAAACTTCCTTCGCCCACAGAATAGCTGCAATGACTTTTTTAATGCAGCAATGATTTCTCAGCTGATCCAACCATGTGAAATGCCCTACCACACTGAGAAGACACAGTTGCTGGTTCACAGTGCAACAGACCCTTTCCTTTCCCTGTCAGAGGAAGACACCACCATGACAGACATCACCGTGACATAGGCCACATACATGTACACATTCACACGGAGTCTGAGGAACTCACCCTTCAGCCACTGGTGAATGGCACGGAGAGAGGAGGTGGAGGGGAGAGGGGGGAATTCTTTCCTGAGTGGGTGTGTAAGTGCATGTGGATGTGTATAGGTACATTTGTTAGCAGAGGCACTGTATGTGCCTATAGGCCCAAGGCTGACATCAGGAATCATCCTCTGCGTCCTTCCTGTTTTGCTCTGGCATTTCCCAGGCTCTGCCTTCTAGAGGCAGAAGTGCAGGCTGCCGCAATTTCTGCCTGTATTTCTAGATGGGATCTGGGATCCATACTCAGGTCCTTTTGCTTTCAAGACAAAGACAAAGACATCTCCAGACCCTCCTTTCTCTTTCAAAAAGATAATTTTCATTCTTTGGCTTCTGGGGCCACCAGGAAGTTTCAAGATGAGGCTGGCCATTTTGAGCATCAGTTCAGAAGACAGCAACCAGTTGGCAATATGGGTTTTGCACTGATGCCTGGATTGTGTCTGTGGAGTCTGCAGATGGAGGAGGTGCTGGCACACATGGTGCCCACAGCCACCAGCCCAAGAACTGACGTTTCCATCCGGCAGAATCCGTGCCGCTGCCCGAGGCTACCTGCCTCTCCCAGAGCCTGGCCTCACATCAGGCTTCTGCTTCCGGTTACCTGGCTTGTCACAGCCTGTCAACTCAAGGTGGGTCACAGCCGATAAAATTTCCTGCAGGTGCCTGAATCAGCTGTGCAAACACAGGCCCTGGGCTGGACATCGGATGCCCTGTGATTGCTAAAGATGATGTTCGCACGAACCGCTCAGAACCCTCTCGCCAAAAACTCTCAAGAGCTCAGATTTCATTCTGCCCATTAAGGAATTAAATTACTCTCCTCATCTTCCAACTTCTGGAAATCTCTTTCTCATTGCTGTGAGGTCGCTTGTCCCCACCCGCAAGCATTCTTATTCAAGGTCTGTGTGACCACATGTCCAGGAACTAGCTCATCCACAGTGACAGAGCTGGACACAGTGCTGCTTGCATTCTAGGGCATCGTCAGATGCACAGTGAGTGTGAGCGACATGGCCCCTATCATGTCACTAACATGGGGAAGGTGGTCTTACAGTGAAGCAAGGGCTGGGTAATTGGCTCAGCGGGTAAACACTTGCCCCACAAGTATGAGGACCAGAATTCAGTCCCCAGAACCTACGTGAAGTTTTGGCAGACACTGAGGCCACCTATAATCCTTGAACTCGGGAGGGAGAGACTGGGAATCCCCAGGGCAAGCCCGGGGCTAGACTAGAATCAGTGTACTCTGGTTCCATTGAGAGACTCTGGCTCAACAAATAAAACTTGAGAAACAGTCAAGAAGACACCCAATGTCAACCTCAAACCTACACACATCCATACACACCAAGGCACGTGAACCACACATTTCCCTCACATACAAACACACATATGCACTACATGCACCACGCATATGTGCGCACACGCAGATACACATGTATGCACATGCACTCACACATGCTAACGTACACATGTACACCAATGCCCCTTCCCGTATACATACAATGTAGGGAAATCTCAGGTCACACAACAGGCCAACACAGCGTGGTTATCTCCTACATCCCAGGAACTGTCTGTAAAGGTGACAAACCACTATGTTTTGATAAAATTATGTTCTGCAATGAATTTGTTCTCTGACAGCAAATTTGGACTTTAGACTTAGCATCCTAGGCAGGTTTGCCCACCAAAAGGTCAAGTGAACGAGTGTTTTGTGTACCCAGGAACTGCCAAAGCGACCTCCAGCCCTAGAAGGTGGTTCTGTTTCCTTCCACCCCTGCCCCCAAGTTCTGTGTCTTTTCACTTCCTGACCACATGGAAATAACCTTCCCTCTTCTTTCTTTCTTCCCTTTGAGTCTTTTGGCTGGATGGGACTACTGACTTCCAACCAACCAAAAGGAAAAAAAAGAATCTAAATTATTTTCTTTGACACCAAAGATAAGCCCAAACCTAAATCCATTACTTAGACCATATTTGGAAAACCCACACATTTGGAGGTCCAAAACCCAGGTAGATGGGAAAACACCAAGCTAATTTCAGGGGCAACTCAATCCCCTGCCCCTCCCCAACCCCTTGATGATAGAGAGGGATGCAGGCCAAGTGCTCACAGGGATGAGCCGAGGATTCCCGGGTGCAGGATTTGGATCCTGGAAAGCTGGACTGAAGAACAAGACGATGCACAGGCTGGGGGTGAGGGGCGTCTAGCCCAACCCACTCAGGAGCAAAGTAGTGAGCGCAGGCTTGGAGGTGGGTGATGTCCAGAGTCAGGGTATCTCGCTTACCTCTCCAGATAGAAACCCACCACCAATCGGACCCCCTGCTTGTCAGCAAAGCTGTCTTCAGCATTGGTGCCTGGCCCATGACACAGACAACACCCCAAAACCATCCAGCATGGTGTTAGGAGCATTAGCAGACAACTGGGGTGAGGGGAGTGATGATGAGGATTTCAGGATGTTCCCTTTTCCAGGCAGCTGGGGGTGGCCGCTGGTGTGCAGGGTGAGGTACAGGCCTGAAGGGTTCACAGAAGCATGCTGGGAAGTTGGACTGGCATCTCTCTGTGCCGCCCGTGGATCACAGGATTGAATATGTACTTAAACTAAGAGACACTCTGAGATAAATTAACTCCTAAGAGAAAGGGACATTTTGAAAATTAAATTATACTGCCTGGAACAAGACATCAATCAGCAATCAATATGTTTCCAATAGTCATGCATATGAAATGAGAAGGCAATTCACACGCGCGCACACACACACACACACACACACACACACACACATCTACTGAGCATGCACTTCAGATCTCCTTAAAGTTTGGAAAACAAACTTTCATTTGTTTCCAAAGACAGCTGTCTATAAACAGCTTCTAATAAAATAATATCCAAATAAACAAGGAAGAAAGGAAGGGAGGGAAGCAGAGGAAGGAGGGAAAAAGAGAGGGCAGCAGAGGGAAGGAAAAAGGAGGGAAGGATGAATGAATGAATAGGAAAGGAGGGGAGAGGAGAGAGGGGAAAGAAAAAGATAGGAGAAAGGAGAGAAAAGAAAGGGGGAGGAAAAAAGGAGGGAGGAGAAGGCAGGAGGGGAGAAAGGAAGAGAAGGAAGGGGAGGAAGCGGGGAGGGAGGGGAGGGAGGAAAGCAGGGAGGAGGACAGGGAAGAGGGGAGGGAAGAAGAGGGGACAGGCACAGCCTCATAAGCGCCACAAGGCGTGGATGTATCAGCTCAGACAGTGCCTCACCCTGCACTGGCCATGCTGCCCACGGAACATCATTTGGGAGATCAGCTCTGGGGCTTCGTGAAATGCTCGGTCATGTTTCAATGCGGGAGACGCTTTGGGGAAGAGAAAGCAAACTTCCACTACTGGACTGTGCTTTGCGGTCAGGTGGGGTGCTTTCATTCCAGCCCTTCACTCTTGCTGTGAGGATTCTCTCTGCCCTGCACACATGCTGTGAGGATTCTCTCTGCCCTGCACACGGGCAGGGGGAGGACAGGGACGGTGGCTGCACCACACCAATCAGGTGGGGCCGTGGCCGAGGCTTGTCAGTATCCACCTGTTGCAGTTAGCCTGCCTGGTTGCTGATAAAAATCACCATCAAATGGCTTAAGAGAACAAGGGGTTTATTCTCCTACAATAGTCCAGTAACAGTTCTTGGTCTAGCTTGGCAGGAGAGCTCACACCAACACCAGGGCCAAGGGAACTGGCCACACCATCTTCACATGATGGCTGAGAGAGGGATGATCCTTATTTGCCAGGCCAGCATGTCTGACCAAGTAGATACAACTTCCTCAACCAGCTCTCTGTATTTTATTCACCTGTCCAGGGCCTAGTCCCACCCTCAATGGGCTGGGTCTGCCCCATAAGCTAGACACTCTCCTGCAGGTTCACTCTGGACTTAATTCAATTACCAATTATCTATAAATGTGCCCAGAGCACAAACCCTCAATCATCAAGTTGACATCTGTACCTAGCTATGTCACCGCCTTTATTACCAAATCCTCAATCACGCCTCACGGCCATCTAGTATCAACGATCTATACGAGAGCAATGTGAACATCCTCACTCTGGTGTTTAGCAGCACGCGTGCTCCCATGCCCCCATTTTCTGAAAACACAAAGTTGCTGATATAATGCAGTGTATTTGTCTTATCTCCTTTTACTATTTGGAAATAAGCAGTTTACAAAGCCAAGCCCAAGCGACTCTCTTCTGGGCCCAATTTCTGCTTGACAGATGACACTGGCTATGGACGAGCTGCTCAAGCTAAGATAAAATAAAAAGCCAAAATGAAAAGCACTGGACTGTGGGTGGGGATGAAGCAGGGGCCTTACAGGGCCTCTCATTTAAGAAACAGATACCAGACCCCACGAGGACCTGTCTCCTGGTTCTTGAGCAACCTAATTAAAACACATTCTATCACGCAAGTGGCCCCCCACAAGGGAGACTCCACTCTGCAAAAACAATGTAAGGTCACGAAGGCACTCGAAATGAACTTTAAGCACGGGCATTAATATTTAAATATTACGCTCTCCAGCTATTGGTAGGCTGGCACACTCCAAACCAGTAACGTGGGAGCTGTGTGCCCTTGGTGATGTGGCAGAGCATGAAGCTTCCAGAACAACCGTGGACCTGTTCATTAAACAGATCTCTTCATCCTTGGCCTTTCTCCCAACGAAACAAAAAAGGTGAGGCCAAGGAAGTGGCTGGCTCCGGCTTCAGCTGGAGCTCTGTCACTTTTAGAACATGTCCTAAAAGATATGTTAGGAGAGGAAAAGGCGCTATTTAACAAAAGCCAAAGCCACTAACCCCACGCAGCTTAGGTTTAACAGTCTCGAAGGGCAACAGTGCCCTCTAGTGGGCAAAGACAAAACAGAGAGGCAGCTCTGCTTCCAGGTTAATCAGAAAATATCTGCGTGACTTTCATTACTATGCTGTTGTGTTACATAAAGGCAGAAAAGGGTACAATCCTTTTCATTGATTCTTTTTGTGCAAACTCACTTCCAAATTTCCACAGCCACCAAACTACCACAAAACCTTACCAGGACAGAAGCCAGATATTGTAACTTTTCCTTTACATACGGAGCGTAAGCCATTCTGTCACTGAACCACAACCTATACGGCCCTTGTCTGTTACACCATAAAAAAGTTAAAAACCAAACCTGGGGCTGGGGAGATAGCTCAGAGGTTAAAGTCTTTGCCTTGCAAGCAAAAGGACCCGAGTTCAGATTCCCCAGATCCCATGTAAAAATGCTGGGTGGAAATAGTGTCGCCTGCAATTCCAGCCCTCAAAGATGGAACATGAGAAACCCCAAAATAGAGCCAACAAGATCGAAGAGCAGTCGAGGAGGGTTCCTGATGTCACCATCAGGCTTCCACAGGCACACACATACGAGGAACACTCTTGTGCACACACACACACACACACACACACACACACACACACAAAAACCCATGTGCAAATATGATTCAGTCTACTTATGACTTCACAGGACAAGATTCAGAATGCAAATATAGGCCAAAGGTGGGCGCATGTCAAGATTTCACACTCATTATAGACAAACAAGGCACATACATTGCAGGTTAACTACTGGGTTACTACACAGGGTCGTCAAACAACAAAGGATCTCTGGAGTATATCAAACTGGGACCACCTAAAACACAATGACACCATCAATGTTTAATGTTCAGAACATGCACACGTGAGACTGGTTGTTCACATCATAAGGTACTTTTAATTTTTATGCATGGAATAGTTCAGGATTTTTCTCCAAAAACTGTAAAAAATGTCCAGTTTCCTGCCAGGTGGCAGAAACAGGAGGATTACAGTGAGTTGAGGCTCAGTCTGGGAAGCATGATGAGAATCTGCCTCAGAGAAAACCTGCTTTTTGCAACAGCTTCTGAAAACAAAATCATTTCCCTCCACTTCTGCTCAAGAGAATAGCTGCAGTGAATATTTTAATTAATTCCCAAAAGGTGACTGAGATTGCTAAGAACTTCTCCCGTACTTAATAAGGGCTAAGCTCCTAAAAAGATGATAAATACCAAGATTCCGGCAGCTCAAATCTCATCAATAACGAGGAGGGACCTGGGCTTGGCTGAGACCGACTCCACAGAGGGAGGGCTTGGCCCTGGGTTTGTGGCACCTTCTGTAACTGTAAAGGGGACACCACACATCATCTTCAAAGCATACAGGTGGCCTTAAAGGTGGTGGCAGCAGGGAACTGCGCGCTTGACATCCCAAACAGAAATAGACTTCCCTCCGAGAAGGAAAAGTGGCTGAAAACCAAGTGGGATTTACACCCAGCGTGCACTGTTTCCATCATAATTCTAGCATATGGTTTAGGAGCAAGACCTGGGGTGCAAAGTGGGGCCCCCAAGACCCTGAAGTGTAGAAGTGAGACCACAAAACCCTGAAATGAAGAAGCCCTTCAAGATCCTGAAGTACAGAATTGAACCCATTAAGACTTTAAGGTACAGAAGAGGATCCCCTGAGATCCTGAGGTGTAGAAGTGATGCTCCCAAGAGCTTGAGGTATAGAAGTAGACTCCCAAAACCCTGAGGTGCACAAGAGAGCCCCCAAGTCAAGACACAGAGACACCATATGACCAGGACATTTTGGGTTTCCCGTGAGAAACCTTGATGTCTTTATTTGTTTCCAGGGGACAGAGGTCAGAAACGCACCGCTTATGAGTGTGGACTTTCTCTCCAGGTGCAGGAGTTGAGGTGCCTGTGTAGAAAAGTAAAGCATCGATCCTAAGGCACATCCCGTGAGTGCTACCAATGGCGGCTTGGTCTCTGCTCTGCGGTGAGGGGAGTAACACAGTTTTGTTCTTGTTAATGGGTCTTCTGGCTCAAAAATCGAAACCAGGCCAGCTATTTCAGACTGAAACCACGTCTGATGCAGCTGGACATTACAAAGGTTCAGACAGTGAAGGGAACTTTTCATTCTCTCTAAGCTCTGAAAGGAATTTGAAAATCACATGTGAGCCATGACTGACTTCAGACCCAAAACGAGAAGGTGGTTTGCTCATCGCTACCACTCAACAGCCAGCTGGAAAGATCTCATGTGCTCACGCTTGCTAATAGGTTTTTAATGGGTGTTTAACAAAACCCTGACTGTTCCACCGTAAATACAATAATAAATCCAGTCGTGTGGGCTTCAAATGTCCCCAGACAAGGGACCCAGAGACGCTGCCGTCCTAGGTCAGTAGGGAGCACCTGTCTCAGGAGAACACATCAGTCTGAAGGTTGGAGGGGAGCAGGGTACACCCAGCCACGTGCATCCACAGGCAGATCCACTCAGTGCAGTTTGGCCAGAAAACCCCACGGGCCCAGCCATGGTGGGGACTTCTCCCTAGTCGACACGTTCCCTCCTCTGAGACTCGCCAGGACTTGTGCACAGTCGTCACCACGTCGAAGCCTTTTCCGTTCACGTCTATAGAATCAGAGCCGTGGCCACCCGCCCCTCCTGCCCATTTGCTGCGCACACCCAGCGGCTGGGGCGGGGCTCTGGGTTCCGGGCTCTTGGTCGGCCGTCAACAGCTGCAGAGGAAGTTCCGGCTCCCCTGGAGACTGAGATGCCGACCCCCACACAAGGTCCACAAGCTACGGCTTTCAAGCTAAAGTTCTTCGGTTCAGAAAGCTGGTCAAACAGAGGTCAAGGGAGAAGAGCGTTAGTGCCTGAGCGCACGGCAGCCTGACCCTGCAGCTCGATAAGGGCTGCAGACCCCGGCAGTTTGCTACACAAGCAAACTACCCACTTATCCAGGGTCAGCTAGGCTGTGGCCCCCATAGAGAGGGTGAGGTTGGGCTAGGCCCAGGAGATACTTTGGGGAGTCATGTGGCTCCTGGTGACACACTAAGTGGGCACAACTGTGTTTGTTCCAGAAAACTAGACGTACAAACGTGGGTGGATCAGATTACGCCCCAGAGGCTGGAATTTTCCCACTGCCCAGCAAGAACAAGTGAATCTAGTCCACAGAGCTCAGAATGGCTAAACGGCTGGTCAGAGGACTGTGAGCAGGCATGTTAGCATGTTAGCACACACCTGTACAATCTGTACTCTCAGGCCTCAGAGACGAGCTTGGGCTACACAACAAGCTGAAGGACAGACAAGGCAGGCTAGATAGCAAAAGCTGCCTCAAGAAAAAAAAAAATCATTGTTCAATTCAAGGAGCCCACTGTACTTCAGCCATTGCCTCCAAACCCTCTACATTCAGAACCATGCTCCCCTCTTCACTGACTGGAACTGAGGACTCCTTATCAGTTTCTACAACTGCCTCAGTAATACATCAAGTATCCACATTTTTAAAGTGAGCTCTATACCGCTGACGGTCAGGGGGACCTGCCCAATTCCAGCTCCTCACAAGGAGCCAGGAGCTGCAACCATTACTAGCTGGCTAGGGACAGAGTCGCTGTTCACAGAAATGCTGCCATGGTCACGGCACTCAAGGCTGATTCACCTGCTGCTATGCAGACAAGGTCCCTCCCCTCCCCTCCCCTCTCCTCCCCTGCCCACATGACCTGCTAACCTTTCCCAGGTGACAGTGGACTTGGGAGCGGGTGCCCTGTCCCTCGCATCAGCTGTCTCATTTGGAACATGCAGAAATGAAAGCAGTGATGGATGTTTCTAGTCTCAAGTTGTGCAGTGGGGGGAAGCAGCGCTCCATCCAGGAGCCATACACTACCCAGGCAAAGACACAAAAGCCAACTAGGCATGACGAGAAGCCAGGTGCCTGCCCGCCTTTAAGCCTGACACTGCTGCCTCACACACGCAGAGATTTCCCAAGGATGCAACCACCTGGAACTTACAGTTACTATTTCCACACTGAGAATGGACATGCCCAGCACTCCCAGAGACTGCGGGCTTCATGCAGTGGAGAAGAGGAGGACGGTGTTTGAGTGGCAACTCCTGATAGAAAGTGGGGTCTTCCCACAGTCCATCCTGTCCTGACCATGGCTATGGTCACAAAAATGGGACCACACGCCTCCCACAGTATCTACAGACAGGAGAAGGAGGTGGCGGGGTGAAAGGGTGCTGTGGAGCACGGGGAATCCTTGCTTCTAGGGCGCCGAGAGCCGTTCTGAACAAAGCACGTCTCTTCTGCACATGGCAGTCTCCTGGCCGCTGTCCAGTGTCACTCATACTAACACAGCTCTTTCCCTGCCCTGAAGTGACGCTGTGAGTCGCAGAGGACAAGGACCCGATACTCAGATCTCAGCGAGCACACCAGTCCAGTCGCCTGACATCAGAGAGCGGCCTGAACAGCAAGCGACTGGTCACAGATCTTACAATTGAAGAAAACAAGAATTGTCTGGCTAAAGATTAAGGAAATGTGATCATTCCGTTCATTCTCAGGTTAGCTGAATGCTAAATACACACGTGTTGTTCCTAAGTCCTTAAAACGTCTCTACAGCATGCTGTCTGGCAGTCAACAGGCTGTGCCCGATACACTGCTTTAGCCTATGAAAATCCATTATTATAGCTAGTACTTTATTACTAGTTTTGACAGGCCAGAGCATACATTGAGAAATATGGACTGGATGTATTATGAGTTCAAGATCTTATAGTTGTTCTGAAATAAATCACTTTCCATTTCTTACCAAAAAGAAAAAAAACATCCATTTGTTTCTTTACCTTAGTAGGACCGCAGTCAGAAGACCTACTGTGGCTCTGGCAACATGTGCCACCCAGGGAAAGACGGAGAAATACCAGAACTGCCGAAAAAACCAGGGTGTGAGGATGCCATAGGAGGGGTCAGAGGGCAGAGGGCCTAACCCAGCACAGCTGAGCGCAGCCTCATCAATTGTGGTCTTCAGCCAGCGAGCAAATCAGAGCTGCATGTCCTCCCTCAAGCAAGCGGCCTTCACCGATTCCGACACTGCTGTGATGAAGCGGCACTGAGTAAAACCCACGCACAGGAGGGACTGGTGCAGCACCTGCCTCCAGGCGGCCTCGGAGGAAATACCACACCCCAACCTCACGTTGAACACTGTGGCAAGCACTGACAATCAGGTGGGCTAATGTGGAAGCAGCCAAGGATCAACTATCCAGCTTTATCAAGAAATTAGACACTGTCCCCAAAGGAAAACGATAGGCTCACTGACCAGTGAAGATGGTGGTACCCTTGGTTGCAAAGTCAGGACCCGCTGTGGTCCCCATATCCCATTACCAGTCAGCTTTGGCTTGAATAACCCAGGTAATTGGAATACGTCCATATGCCACACACACTGGGTCAAAAACTCTAAGCCAGAGTCTGTCTCCAATCCTGCATCAAAAATAGCCACGGCCTTCTGCTGAGTGCTCAGCTCTGGTCAATGGCATCCCACTCAATGCAGGGACTGGAAGAGAACCTGTGACCATAGCCACCCGTGGACTGGTGCAACACAGCTTCTCTACAACAGTTTCGTCAGTTAGATTTCATTAGAATAGACACAGACAGACAGACACAGACACACAGAGACACATGCACACACACACACAGTCAAATAAGACCCCGGCGAGCCAAGAGGGCCTTACCTATTCCTGAGTTGGCTCCAGTCACCAGGACCACCTTGCCGGTGAAGTCCCGGCCCTGCAGGATCTCCATGGCAGTGGTGCTGCCGTCGAATCTCTGCCGGGCCGCTGGCTTCGTGGGGTTGTCGTCCACAGTAAAAGCCAGTCTTGGATCCAGATAGGTGGTCCTTTTATTTATGTGGCTGCAGAGAAAGAAGAAGGGTGGTCACCCAGAGTGTGAGCTGGCCCCTACACACGGGTGATCTTGACCCTCAGGCAAACACCATCATTCATGCACCGAAAGGCTGAATGTTAAACTGAACAGGTCCAGGACCTGCTGAGCCACCTTCTGGCAGGCAGATGGGCTGCAGGGCCGAGAATAGTCATGGGAGCCTCCCTCAGAGCTGCCTCGGAAACGGGAGGACAGACAGTCCTAGCCTTGGGTCTCCAGGCGGCTCCAGACAAGGCTCTGAGCTTGTACTTGATGTAAATCAGCCACTCCTAGTGTCAGCTAACACTCTTCGCCCTGTGCAGGGGCCTGAAGTCACGGCAGACAAGGCGACATCCCAAGGGACGCTGATCTCAGTAGCAAAGATGAAAGCACCCAACTAGTCACTGGGTGATGTCACTTAAGGCCATGCCCACGTAGCCCACAAACACTCTGCTTCTGATTTGGAATTGAGAGCTTATAGAAACAATACTTAAAATATATTCGCATACATAAAGAAGCTACATTTCACATTTTAAATACATTCTTGGGGCTGGAGAGGTGTCTCAGGGGCTAAACCTCTGCCTTGCAGGCAGAAGGTCCTGAGTTCCGATCCTAGACCCCACATATAGACGCCAGGCAGAAGCGGGGGCGGCCTGCATTTCTGGCCCTGGTAGGGCGGAGTCTGTGAATCCCGGGGCAGAGTAAACAAGGTGGAAGCATCCATGGTGGTTCCCGAATTCATCCGTGGTTCTACACACACACACATACACACACGCGCACACATGCAAGCACGCACACACGCACAATTGAATAAATAATAGAAAAAAATAAATAAATACATTCTTGAGATTTAAGAGCTCAAAATATAGCCTCACTGTCAGGGTTTGAGTGTGAGTCGTCCCCCACAGGCTCATGTGTTTGCATCCTCAGCTAGTGTTAATGCTTGGGAAGGAAGTGGCACCTTTAGGAGGTGAAGCTTTGCTGAAGAAGTCCCAGGGCTGGGCCTTGAGATTTGATGACCTCTCAGCTTGTTCATGTTCTCTTACTTCCTGACGGCCAAGGTGACCAGGACCAGGTCCTGCTTCTGAATCTAACCAAGTCTTCTGCTGTGCGATTCCCACCATAAAGGACTATATCCCCTTTGAAACTCTAAGCCAAATAAATCTCTCCTCCTCCCTTAAGGTGTGTAAGAGCATTGTCTCACAGCAATGAGAGCAACTACAACACACATTTTACAACTATTAAGAACCTTCCAGAAATACATGGCACCTTGAGACTTAAATGCATGTGTGGCTTGGCCTCATACCCCAGGCCTGTCACCCCAGCTATGCAGGAGCTACAGCAGGAGGATCACAACTTCAAGGCCACCTGGACAACTTGGTGAGGACCCTCCCCCTTTCAAATCTCGTTGAAAGAGGACTAGGGATAGATAATACAGCAGCGGTGAAGTACTTGCCCAGCATGCTCGGGATCCTACGTTCAAAATACCAGGAACAAATAAAAGGCAGGGACCTAAAATATGTGTATGTACATAAAATCACACAATCTAAACACTGGGCTGCACGTAGCAGAGTGCACTATGATCCCAGCACCTGGGAACTGCAGCAGGAAGATCAGGAGATCAATATTATTCTTTCCTATGCCGCGAGTTCAAACCCAGCCTGGGCTCCACGACAACCTTGTCCAGAGAGAGAGAGAGAGAGAGAGAGAGAGAAACAGAGAGGGAAGTGTGCTAGTTAATTCTGGATGTCAACTCGACCACACCTGGCATTAACTAAGATCAGCTGTCAGACTACCTGAAGAGATCATCCAGATAAACACATTTGTAATACAGACACCAGCCCTAGATCTGATTGGAACTTCACATGTAGCTCCTACATAGCTGGGGTGACAGGCCTGGGGTATGAGGCCAAGCCACACATGCATTTAAGTCTCAAGGTGCCATGTATTTCTGGAAGGTTCTTAGCAGACCAGATGAAGGGAACCACAGAACAGAAGAGTTTGAAGAGAAACTCTCCAAAGCTGTGCTAGAAACTCTCTTCCCTCCTGCTGCTGCTTTGTCTCTCCAGGAATCCTCCAGTCTTCAGCTGTCATCCACTGGCCTACTGCCCTGAGCAGCTCTGAGCCTCCAGGATGTTTTCATGACTTAGCTGCCTCCAGCTTCAGCCACTAGCCATGTTGCCTCCGCCATGAAAGATCGTTTCTCCCCTCTGGAAGCGTAAGCTGAAAAAATCTCCCTTTCTCCCTTTAAGCTGCTTGACTTTGAGTGCTCTCTCACAGCAACAGTGGAGAGTAACTACTACAGGAGGGGAACAAGCACTGTGAGACAGACAGTGCATACTCCTCGCCCTGTAAACACTCAAAACAGAGCAGCCTGGGCTGTAACCGTCACCCGGCCTAGCAGATGACCCATGTGGCCATCAGGCTCTGCTCGGCAGGGCTGGCTCAGTCTGCACCTCTCTTCCCAGCTCCTTAGTGGTTTTGCCTTGAAAGCTTGAAACTGGCTACAGTGCAAAAACTGCATCATAGAAACACCCCCACCTCACTGCTGGCTATGCCCACCAGCACACCTCTGCAGTAGACTTAGAGGCGCAGAAAAACAGCTCGTGCAGCCAGCCCTAAGTCGCCTGCAAAGTCCTTGCTTGCTCTTTAAGATCAGACCAGCAGTGGGCCAAATGTGACCCACTGCCGGTATCTGTAAAGAAAGTTTTACTGGAATGCAGAGCTCAGAGACTTTTCCAAAACAAGTACCACTCCCATCGGCTCCCAATGTGTGGAGATGAATCAAGGGAAATTCATTTCAATTTGCTTACAAACCACTTCTGCCGGTTAAACTTGTTACCATAGCTATCGCATTTAGTAAACTATGAGGATCAAACCTTTACAGGTGAAGCCTGTAAGGATGTGGGAAAATGTTCTGCAGACCGCCAAAGAGAAGTTACTTTTAAAAGCTGCAATTCAATTAGTGAATACAGTGAACATGCAAGAAAAGTGCCCTACCATTCCAGAAAAGATATAGCATGTGGACCTTTGAAAATTAAGTTTCTGGTTAACCAAAAAGACAGAGGAAACTGTGCTAGAACTATAGCTAAGCATAGATAGAGGTTAAGGGTTTAAGCCTTTATCTCACAAGCAAAATGACCTGAATTCGTATCCCAGATCCCATTAAACAATGACAGGCAGAAATGGTGGCAGCCTGCACTTCCAGCCCTGGAAGATAGAGCCTGGGAAATCCCAGAGCAAAGGAAAAAGGAGGTAGAAGCAATCCAGGATGATCTTCAAAGTCATCCTTGGGCCTCCAAAGGCATACACAGTGCTCTCTGAGGCAAAGACACACAAACAACCATATATATATATATATATATATATATATATATATATATATATATATGTATGTATATATATAAAAAGACAGTGAAAATTGTAGATGCTACATCAGGGATGTGCTTGGGGAAGGAAGCCCACACAGTAATCCATGTGGTAGAACCACATGGGGAGAGCGGGCCACATCTGATCTCAAAAGCTGAGTACATTCAAAAAGACTGGGGCAGAAGCAGCCAGAAGAATAAATTCAAATGCAGGGGAAGAGTCACTCCTGCTGCACAATAGGTACACACCACCTCCAGTTCTCTTCAACTGGTGGGCATTACTCCCATGACTGAAAACTCCTCTCCAAAAGCCAACTGGCCAAGGACACTTCTAACTACACAGACACTTACTCAACGAAAAACACCTGTCCATTCTCATCCGTCTCTTGCTCCCATCCGTAGGGCAAATCTGAAACATAAGGAAGACTGTCAGGTGTGTGGGGGTGGGAAGAAGCAAAGCCCCATCCCGGCTCAGCAAGAAAGGTACTGTCCCTCCCGACCCTAACCCGAGCTCGCTGGACAGATGGGCAGCTGTCACCACAGCACGTCCTGGTCATCTGACCCAAAACACCAGCTGTAGAATAAGCGGCACTCAGTGAAGCACGCAGTTCTGCCTCCTACTTTGAGGAAGACCCTGCTTCACTCCCAAGCTGTCTTCCAAGTCCCTCTCGCCTCCTTTCACTGCGAGCCCCAGTGGTTACTCCACACCTCTGGATGCCGACTCACACTGCCTAGTGCTTGCGTATAGGGGCCCCATTGTTCTCAGAACATGTCTGTCTCTTCAACTGGACCGTAAACACACACAGAGGCCAGGAACCACCTAATAATTTCATCCTCATACTTCCGTTCCATGGATCATCTACTTAGAAGAAACCTAGAAGCACCGGCAACCTTTACAGAATTCCATAGGCTACTGACAGATTTCAGTTCGCAGTCTGCAGCAAGAATAAATGAGCATACTGTGCACCTGCAGGGGACGCTAATAAACTCAACAGAAGGCTCCAGTTGCTTTAAAACTTCCTGATGACCAGTAAAAAAATCTGTCTGTCCACTCCAGGTTCCACCTCAGAGTGACAGCCTGGGTTCTTGGGAGCCGCCCACCAAAGAGCCTCCCCAGGATGCCATGACCTGCCACCTCCCTGCCTGACACCTTCCAAATAAACTCGACATAGGGACACACCTCCTGCCACGCGTCTTCTCTTTCCAGTTTTCGGATGTTCCCACTGCGTCTTCTCCTCTGTGTGACTGTGAATAAAGAAAACGTTTTTAAGTCAAAATTTGTAGAAAGTATGCGGCACATCCCACCTCTCCCACATATCCCAAGAGCAGCAAAAACAGACCCCAGAAAGAAATACTTGGAACACAAATGTTCCTGAAGGCATGGGGCCAGAGGTCCCGGGTTGGAGGGAGAAGCTCTCCTCCAGCTATCTCCTACACGGCCCCTGGGCTGGCCAGATGGGGAGTCCCTGGGTGAAGACAAAGAACTGGCCTCGGGTTGGGTTGGCATTCAACCCCAGATCCTGCGGACCATACAGAGAGCAACTTTCATTTTCTCATTCCAGACAGTAATAAGAATTTATAGTGTCTAGTTCGGAACGCCAGTAGTTTAGTATTAAATCCAGATATAGCTTTGCTGTGTTTTGTATTGTGTTATTTAGAGACTGAATTTTACACAGCCCAGAATGGACTCAAGCTCTATAGCCCAAGATGACCTTGAATGCCTGACCTTGCTATGCGTCCATCTGCCCAGTCTGAGACTGCCTCCGCCACCATGCCTGACTCAGACATCAACTCTGGGTCCTAGCTACTCCCTAGAGCATCTAAGGAATGTGGCAATGACCTCTGGGTCACCGGGCTGTGAGAGTGACCACCTAGCTGTAACCACCAAGCCCAGCAAGACAGCACGTGTGCTCTGTGATCACTCGCCACCCTCAGAGCTCGCCTTCCCCCTCTGCAGAATGCAGACACGTGGATGTCTGGGCTGTAGGAAGACCCTTCATGCAAGAGGACTCACCCGAGGGAATGTTACTGGTGTAGAGGGCTTGCCTAACACATGTGAGGCCCAAGTTCAATCCCTGGTATGACCAAAAACAAAAGGAAAGATCTCGCCTAGCACCTGGCACAGGAAAGACCTTACTCTGAACAAATCAACTGCACACTCGCTCAGCTTTGATTTCCATGCGAAATTTAGCAACTAATCTCAGAAGTGTACCATAATAATTCAAATAGAGGACCAATAGCCTGTCGCCATGGAACAGAGTATCCAGAAAAACACATGATGACCTTGGCAGGAGCAGCCAAGGGCTGCTCAAGGCACTGGAAGTCTGGGCAGGAGCCCCTAAAGGCTCACACTCCTGACAAAGACAGACCAGTCCTTCCTTATCGATTACATTGTGTACATAATATATATAAAACAGAAGAATTTCCCCTAGGATTTCACAAGTCACGGCGAAGTCTGTTCTCACAAACGGCTGGCTTTGGGTCTGTTGTCACAAGCAGCTTGGTGCCTGTGCCCTCACCCTGCAGAACCCACACCCCATGGACACGATGAGGAATCAGAAGTCTTTTCTTGTATCCTTGCAACCCGGAGGGAACTCAATAAAGCAAATGCTGGATACACCTGTCACTAGGGTAGAATCCCAGACCTGACCGGAAGGTAAAGCGGGAGAAATGCCAGAAAGCCCCCACATTTTGGTCCCACTATTCAACAGCCTCTTCGACCCCCTGTGCCTCGGTTTCCCCATCAGTAAAATGGAGGTGGCAGCAGCTTCTGTTTCTTAGGGTTAGAAGATAGAGTGAGGGAGCTCATGAGTGAAGAACCTTTCCCAGAGAAGTACTCTTCCATGTACATATGAAAGTAATTGAAAAATATTCTTTGTAATTACAACTTTGAATGACTATTTAGTGGGAAGAAAACAGAGGCTCAAATCCCCTAAGTGTTCTCTTCCTCCTGCCAAGTAGATGCCCTTGTTTCTTTCAATAAGCTTCCTTTTTGTCATTCACGGTGGTAATTAACAGCGGTCTTCAGCCAAGAGGACCAACATTAAATTCATACCACCTGACATGAAGGCCACTTGTGAGGATGCTGCTCCAAGGTGACAGAGGCTTCCCTTTACCCCAGCCCCCCTCTCTCAGCACGGTTCAAGTTAGCACACTTGGGGGGGAGCCAATCTTGCCACAAGCACCAGTCAGGGGGATACCAAGGGAAACTGCTAGTCCCCTAGTTCTCTGGGGCTAGAGGTGTGCCCTCAGTGGTAGAATAGGCCAGAGCACCCCTCTTTCCACCAGAGCCCCACGTGGTAGGCTGAGGGACCTGTGTCATTTCCTCCTGCAAGATCTACATGTGCCCTGTGTCACAAGAAAGTGATGACACCCACCGCAAAGGGAGTCCCTGGAGACCCTGGCATCTCAAGGGACCAACAGCTTCCATCCAGGGACAAGGCCCACTGCTCCTAAGATGTATGCAGCTGTGCCAAGGACTGGCAAAGGCAAAGAGGAAGAGGGGATGGGTACAGGCGCGGAACACTGTCAAGGATGGTGCAGGGGTCTGCATCACAGATGGAGGCCAAGGAACAGGAATGTGGCTGTCCCCTCTCCACCCCAGCTTCCTACCTCCCTAGCGCTCAAACTGCCCTTTGACCTCTCCAGACTTTGCCTGAAGACACAAGCCTGATGTCACGTCTGCCCGCAGCAACAGATGCCCAGCTCCTCAGCAAGGACTCAGCCAGCAAAGACCTTCCTCGCCAGCCTGTCTTTACACAGCATGTGCCACACACAGAGATTGCCTGGGGTCTCTGCGTGCACCGCTGCCCTGGCTTGCCTGACCTCCTGACACCTTGACCTTGGACATCTCTGAAGACACAGCTCGGGTGCCACGTCTCCCCTAGCACATCCCTCATACACCTCCAGCTAGACAGACACACTGCCCCAGGACTACCTAAGGTCCCTCTGCCCTGTCTGGCCAAGCACTCCAGAGGCATGACAACTATGTTGCACTTACTGGATGCGCCCAAAGAGGGACCCAGTAGTTGACACCTCTGTACCCTCATGAAGGAACAAACCAGAACTTTTCATATTATTTGTTTCTTTGTATTGGCCACAGAGGGTAACAGTGGTTCACACCTTGGAGTAGTTAAGAATCTCCTGGGAAGAATTCACAACATACCACTGGGGAGAACAGAGGGCCTTATCTAACTCATTTCTGGAAGGAAGACCCAGGAAAAGTTATTTTTAAAACTATTGTTCAAAGCAGGTGTGGTAGAGTGCACCTATGATTAACTGTATATGGTTTGAGGTCCTCTTTAGCTACACGGAAAGTTCCAGAATGGGCTCCATGAAACCTATCTCAAAATAAATGAAAAATAAATAAACAGGTGTTGACATACTAACTTCTTTCTCAGAGCCAAGTGACAATCCACTCACACGGAAAGCTGTAAAAATATTGATTTCCTCTAGGTTTTACTTTTTTTATTAATATTTTTTTATTTTTTACAATTTCACATGTGCATACAAGATATCTTTTTTATTAAAAATTTAATTATACATTTTAAAATTTTTTAAAATTTTTAAGTATTTTATTTCTTTTCTAGAGACAGAGGAAAAGATTCCTCAAGCAGGAGAAGAACAAAAGCAGGCACGCATGCGTGCTTGGAGAGAACAGGAACCACCTTAGAAAGTCAATTCTTTCCTTCCACCAAGGAGCTCTGAGGTCACCAAATTTTCAGAAACTCAATGAGCCATTTCAGCAGCCTGCTGTAGATTTTAAAAACATACAAAGCCAGGTATGTTGTTGCACACACCTGTGATCCCAGGACTCAGAGTTCGGGGCCAGTCTTAATAACACGGCAAGTGTGAGTTCAGCCTCTGCTACAAAAAAACTGTCTCAAAAAAAGAGAGAGAGAGAGAGAGAGAAAGGGTCCTTCAGTGAGGTTAATTCAGCAGCTAAGGCACGTGCTCACAAACCTAGGGACCCGAGTTCGATTCCCAGAAGCCTACACAGTGGAAGGAGAGAACAGACTTGCAAAAGTTGTCCTCTAACCTCCACTTATGCACTATGACATGCACAATCTCTCTCTCTCTCTCTCTCTCTCTCTCTCTCTCTCTCTCTCTCTCTCTATTTAATTGACAAATATACAAGGAAGGGAGAGGAGGAGGGCGAGCAAGGTTGAGACGAGCCAGGTGATCCCAAACTTGGGCCTCCATGGATCTGCCATATGAAGAAAAACTGACCGATCTCTCGGGTCTTGCTACCGAGTCTTTGGGCTCCAGACTGATCTTTTCATCCACCTGTTTTACAGATGAGAAAAACCGAAGACTTAACAGTTCTTTCGGCCGGAGAGAAAAACGGCTCTACTAGGGTTTCCCAGATGTCCCGGGAAACGATCGTGAAGCTATCAAGGGCATTTATTTAAAAGTGGCCTTTTCTCTAGACACCCCCAAAAGAAGGAGGGGGGGATGAGTATTTTCAGGCAGATTTGCCAACACCGCACAGGTGGTGCAGTGCGGCCTCGCGAACAGCAGGGAGCGCGCTGCACCGGGGAGGGGGGTAGGTGACCCCACTTTGACCCAGAGCCCACGGTTGGGGACCGGCCACGTGGAGGACCCCGCAAGGCGGCCAAGGCCCCCGCCCCTAGCGCCGCCGTCGCCGGGCCGGGCAGCGCAGAGTCCCCGACAGTCCAGGACGCGGTCCCTGCAGGCGCGCCCCAGGCCCCGCGCTTACTTGGCGTAGTAAACCCAGCCGTCCTTGGTGGTCCTCTCCTCCCAGCCGGGGGGCAGCTCGTCCTCGCTGTCCGTGTCGTCCAGGCCCGCGTAGCGCAGAGCGGCCATGGCGGAGACGAGGCAGGAACTCGCCGGTCCCCGCCGGGGCTCCGCGCCCAGGAACTCACGGCGCTAGAGCGAGCGGCGCGCGCGGCGGAGCCCGAGAGCTCGCGTCTGCGCGCTGAGCCGCGCCGAGCCGCCCGCCGACCCCGCGGCCGCGAGCCAGGCTCCTGGGTTTGGCGGCTGCCGGCGCAGAAGGGGGCGGAGCGCGGAGAGGCCGGCGGAGAAGGCGCCGGAGAGGACGGCCCGTCGCGGGGATGGAGAGAAAACCCGGAGCTCGCAGCGCCCGGCTCAGAAACTGGACCGCAGTTCCCAGGCCGACTGGGAGACGGCGTGCGCGTCTGTCCAGTCACCGTCCAGGACTCAGCCCCGTTGCTGGGCGACCCGAAATCACTTCCGCGTCGTCCTCACCAATCCTGAAGTAGTAGCCTCCGACAATGGGGCATTCTGGGAAATGTAGTCCAGACCCAACAGGACTCCAAACCAGAGCCAAAGAGAATTCTGACAGGGAAGTCTTGGGCCTCGAACTTTCTTCTGTTACCCTCCTCCAAACTTATGACACTGTGATATGTTCATCCACAAGGTTCACAAGGTGAGGGGCGCAAAAAAGGGGAGAATTCCAAAAAAGGAAAGAAAATATCACAATGTTTTAAAAGGAGGAAAGGGGAGAAAGAGGGGCTCCAGGTTGGACACATCTCTTAGATTGAGTCTCTTTGATTTAAAACTCTTCATTGCTTTTTCGTTCTCAAACCTCGCTGTACGGTTCTAGACATGCATGGTAGCTCATAGCTTGAATTCCAGCCTAGGATACAAAGTGAGCCCTAGTCAAAAAAACAAATTTTTTTATATATATATAAATTTTCGTTTCTCCTGATGTTCCTCCAGCTGTAAAATTCTTCCAGCTGTGATATGCCTCCATTGATAACAGTGACCAGCAAATTCATCACAAACCAAAACCCAATTTAGGCATTTTCTAAGACATTTTCTGGAACATACTCCATTTTCAATGTGTTTCTCAGTGCTGGGTCAGGAGACATCTACCCACACAGGTCTTAAATCATACAAACCTCAAGCAAACATTTAAGCATTTTGAAGTGAGGGGTAATGTTTTGCTACACTTTTGTCTTAAATCCTGAAATGGATCATTGCTGAGAGAGTAGCTTTGTTGCATGCTCTCTCCTGAGGAAACACACTTTTCTAAACTTACGCATTCAAAAGTTTACTTAGTCAGACCTCCGTTTAGTTTTAATATCCCTGCTAGCAAGCAACAAACCTCTCAAAACATGACATTTTTCAAATCCCTGTGCATCTGTGTCTGCCACTGCTAATCCGCTGTTCCTAGGCTTACCCTTTCTGTCTCTCACTGTAGCCTACTAGTAAAAGTAAAACTTCAAAAGCAATGGCTTTGCTGGTCCTCTGGCTGTCTAGATTGTTCATGTCAGGCTCCCCAGGAAAACTGAACCTCACCCCACCCCAGGAATCTCATGCTGGGAAGAGAAAGAGGTGTGATACCAGCCAGCATGAGAAAGGAGCTGGAGTGCAGAAAAGTTTGCCAGATCTGCAGGAGAGACTGGAGCTGAGACAATGGTGATTGTCACAGTTAGACACAGGTGTCAACTTGACCATTGAGGGTTGGAGCTCTGGGTACATCTGTAGAGAATTAGTAGTTAAGCCCAGAGTGACCCTGCAGGGGACTGTTTAGTTTATGGAGAAGACCCCACCAACCCATGGTGGACGACACTAGTCCCTGGGGAGGTGAATAAGATGGAGGGAACAAATTGAGAAGAAACATGGCATCCTTCTGTATACTTGGCCCGACATGCTGGTCTGTCAAGTAAGGATTGTCAAGTGGCCAGTTCCCCAAGCCCCTGTTGTTGGCATGGACTCTCCTGCCATCTGAAGTAAGAACTATAACTGGACTATCATAAGAGAAAATAAACCCCTATTCCCTTAAGCCATTTGGTCATGGATTTATCAGCAGCATGCAAAATAAGCGCGACAGTGATTCTGGTGCCAGACAGAAGAAACCCTGTCTCCTGAAAAAGTCAAACAATCTGACAACTTGTCAGACTGCCTTGCACCAGAGACTGGGCCTGTGAGGATGATGACTCAAGTCAATGGTGAGTGAAGGGTGCTCTGACCAGCTACTTAACTCTTGCCTCTTTAAACCTAACCTCGTGCCAGAACATCGGAAGTGAACTTTGCAGCATCCTTACATAGAGCCCCCTCCTCAATATGGCAATCTTTCTGCTTTTTATTGTTAATTTGATTTCTTTTTAACTGATTTATCAAAACTGGCAGCTGAGCTAAGTAAGCAGAAGTTACCCAGGTTCAGAAATACTACTTGTTTATGGTTTCTGTCCCCTGGATTTTCAGCTCTGTAGTGGCTTTGATTTTACTCTAGTAAGGATTAGCCGGCAGGCAAGTCCTACAGAGTGAGATTGCAAAGGACCTGGAAGTTTGGGGAGAAGTCAAGTTTTTAACATGCTATCGTAGGAAAACTTCAGCAGTGCTTCATTTTGTATAGAAATCTGAATCACCATGATTATTAAATAAGATTTTTTTAAAACATAAATTTTCTAATTTTTCTAAAAATAACGATGATGCAAATCTTGTGCTTAAAAAAGCACAAAAGTTGTCGTTACCCAACTGCACAGTAGATGGAGCAATCTGTCCACATTTACAAAGTCCCAAGCACGGCAAGGATTTGGACTTAGAACTGTTCTTTTTCATTGATGGCTTCCTAGACACTTGGAACTTCCATTTGTATGATTGATATGTTTTTGTTGAATGCAGCTGGACATTATTCAATAGAATTGTAGCAATAAACACAAGTTTTAGTGGGACAGAACTGGAGCCACAATTCTTCAGTTTATAGTCCCTGTGTATCCCAGATGAGCTACTGGGCAGATTTTGTGGGGTTTGTGGGGTGTTGACAGGTGTCCCACTTCCCAGTTTCTAGCTGGCTGTTACAGTTATCCTGCATTACAGCTTAATGGAACAAGGAGTTTTATTCTGATTTTATGATTGTCTGGTGATATTTGTTGTCTGGTTTGGCAGGAGAGCCAGAAGCCTGGGGAACTGGCCACACCAAATCCCAGAGGACTGCTAAGAGAAGCACGTCTGGCCAAGTGTGCCAAAGGGTGCCAACTTCTCTAACCAGTTCCCTCTATCTTACTCACCCCTATCTAGCCCCATCCACTATAGGCCAGGCCTCCCCATCAATCAGACAAACTCCTGCAGATTTACTGGGGTCCTAACTCAACCACTGATTTCTTTATAAATGTGTCCCAAGCTTGAACTCTCAAACACCAGGTGACACCTGTATGTAACTTTGACAGGCAGGTTCTGGGGAAGCCAATAGAAGATTATCTTCATTGCATGAGGATGTGGGAAGACCCAGTCCCTTAGTAGAACTATTTTCTATGCAAGATGGAAAACATTGGTTCAGTTATTTTTTTATTTTTTTAAACGTGTGTGTGTGTGTGTCTGTGTGTGTGTCTGTGTGTCTGTGTGTGTGTGTGTGTGTGTGTGTGTGTGTGTGTGTGTGTGTGTGTCTGTGTGTGTGTGTCTCAGAGGATACTATGTGTCCCTGTGGAAGACCAAGGGTGACTTCAGGAATCGTCCTGGATGGCTTCTACCTCCTTCCCGCTTTGCTCTGGGATTTCCCAGGTTCCACCCACCAGGGTCAGAAGTAGAGGCCATAGCCATTTCCATCTGGCATTTTTTTTACATGGGACCTGGGATCCAAACTCAGGTCCATCTGCTTGTGAGGCAGTCTTAATCCCTGAGCCATCTCTCCAGCCTTCACGTCTTTCTTTTTCTCAAGCATGCTAGAAATAAGTATGCAGCCTTTGACTTTGCCCTTCTCTCAGCCCTTCACTTTGGATGCCATGTGGCCAATTTCCACGGCTCTTCCTTGCTGATAACTCTCCTTGCCATCATGGACTATATAACCTACATAACTTGAATAAATGGCTTGTTC
This sequence comes from Typhlomys cinereus, assembly GCA_023101885.1. Classification (NCBI taxonomy): domain Eukaryota; kingdom Metazoa; phylum Chordata; class Mammalia; order Rodentia; family Platacanthomyidae; genus Typhlomys; species Typhlomys cinereus. The sequence goes on from JALPQD010000547.1 coordinate 578,237, forward strand.
CCCTAAATTATTTGGGTCAGATACCTATTATACTAACAAAGTTCGGAAACTAAGGCACCACCTTCCTATAAAAGAGGAAACATTTTAATGCTAAAAACCAGGAAATGATGCACATTACCTAAGAACAAATTTTCTGTGCCTCTAATAAAGCCTTTCATCTCATTTACCAGTTACAGAAGACACTGGGCCAGAAGGACAATTTGAGCAGCACCAAGAAGCAACAATCAAAAGTTTAGGAAGAGGGGCAGTGGATACAATGAAATGTCGAGATGTGCAAGCATCATCGGGAGGAGAAGACAGGGTGTACTTTATGCCAGACTAGACTAAAGGAACATGTATTGAGTGCATTGTACTGGCCTTGAATAGCTTTTCAGGGACAAACAGAAGCTACAGAAACATTTCATCAATAGTGTAATATGGACAGGGCTACAGAGGTGGTTCAGGGTTTAAGCCTCAGCCTCGCAAGCAGAAGGTCCTTAAAACACTGGGCAGAAATGGCATCAGTCTGGGAAACCACAGAGCAAAGCAAAGCCAAAGTAGCACAATCTAGGGTGATTCCAGAAGACATCCTTGGGACTCCACAGGCACATATACACACAGGCACACACACGCACGCACACACGCACTCACACACGGGCACACACACACACACAAGTACACACAGATACAGATGAGCACACACACATATACATGTAATATATACACGTAAGTATAATGTGGAGTTCACATCTGGTCCAGCAATTCTACTTCTGGATATTAGACCACATGAACTTTGCTCAACACATGAACCTAGACAATTAAGAAAGCGCCCAGCTGGTGAGTCAGCCCAACAGGTAAGGTACCTGCTCACAAATCTGGTGACCTGAGTTGGATTCCCACATAATGGAAAGAGAAAAACTGATTTCCAAAAGTTGTCCTCTGGCCTCCATCTCTGCACCATTCTTGGATGCTCGCTTCCCCCTTTCTCTCTTGCTCTAGCTTACATAAATAAATACATAAAATATTTTTAAAAGAAAAGTGCCATAGAGGTGATGATTAATAGGATCTCTGGCAATCAGGAAAACACATATCCCAGTATCCTAGAGAGGTTCAGTGTTATAGTTAAAGACTGGTATCAACTTGGCAAATGAAGGCTGGAGCTCTAGGCATAGTTATGAAAAATTGGTAGTTGAACTGAACCCTGAGTAAGCCTGGAAAGAAAAAATGTAAGAGCCAGAGCAACAAGTGGATTGCTGTGCAAAGTCTTACACTCTTGAACATACCACAGCTCTGATTACAAGACCTGCATAAGATTGGACCTGTGGACATTCCGTCACTGAGTGGGGGAGGGGCATAGGAGGCTTATAGGCAGTTAACAGTCCCTCGGAGCAGCAGACATATTTTCTTCAGTAGCATAGCGCTAGCAAGCGCCCAGGTTCCTGTGCTCAAGTAAGTAACCCCAAGAAAACTCACTCGATCACACACACACAAAAAGGAGGAATGATATAATTTGTTTGCATCTTGTATGTTGTGCCAGTTTAGACATTTAAGCTCGCCAAGGACAGGGCCTTGGCAAGCACTGCTCTGAAATGTGTCACACTCTGATCCAGAGTTAATTCAATAGATATCGTTGATGAGTCCAGTGAAAACATTTACACAATTTGAAAAGCACGATTGTGTGACTTTTTCTTTGCTGTGACCAAATGCCTGGGGATAGTCAGTTAAAGGAATGATGTTATTTATCTAGGCTCAATTTTTCAGAGGTGAGACAGAGCAGGGCTGTCTACATCTTGGCAGTGGGAAGCGGAGGGAGGATGCACCGATGATCACCCGTTTCTCCTTTTTTCCTTCCATCTAGATCCCAGCCTATGGATCAACGTCATCCTTCATTCAAGGTGAGTCTATCCTGTAGTTAATTCGCTCTGAACACGCCCCCGGGGACTCAGAGATGTACTTTACCCCTCTCCTGAAATCATGCACTTCTACTATTCCACAAGGTCAGGTTGGGGAGTTGGGGGAGGGGTGCCAACCTACTGAGGTCTCAAGCCAACCCAAGAGCATCCATGGCAGCTACCGCCACCTTTTCCCATCAGCCTCTCTAGGGAATTGAAGCCATATCAATGGCTTTTCAACTGGGTAGATATTTAGCCATGTTGTGAGCTTTGCTGGTGCATCATGGGTAGAGTACCAGGGAGGTTGCTAAGCCTTCCGCAATGCACAGGTCAGCAAACTTATTCTCCAAGAAGAACAATGTGATCTTATTGAACAGCCCTGTCCTGGACAGAATGAGTGAGGTAAGTTATTCCTTTGCGCTTTTATTCCTTTATGTATTTATTTATTTTGTCCTTCTGTTTCAGTGATTTCAGAAAGAAGATTCTAGAAGCTGAGAAAGGGACTGCAACACAGACACGTGGTCCCTCTTGTGGTCCCTCAGTCTTCTTACTCTTCCTTTGAATGACCACCTAGGGGGGCATCTGGTGTGTGCCACTGGCGGTCTGGAGGTTGGTGGAAAAGATGGTTGCCTGTGTTCTGTGCCTGCCCTGGTTATGAGGGAGTAGCCGCCGTCAAGATGCCCCTGCAGGGCATGCAGGATTGGCCACATGTGCTATGGGTGAATGAGAGGGAATCAGGGGCTGCTATGGCTTGAGTACTTGTCCCCCCCAAAGAACTCATATTGAAATTCAGTTACCATTGTAACTGTATCGGGGAGCTCAGATCTTTAAGACATAACTGGCTTTGTCCTTAAGGATGGGGTTCCTGCCCTTAGAAAAGTATAGGTTTGGCCCTTTTTCTGTTCTCTTTTGTCCTCATATCATGGGAACATGCAGAATGACCATGGAGGAGGGTAGGCCTCTCCAGATGCCAGCCCCTTAATAGACTTCCTGGTCTTGGCGGCCAACTCCAATACCCATCTGCCCTTGATAAATTGTACAGTCTGTCTTGCTGTATCACAAAAGCACCAAGCAAACTATCGTGAAGGCCCCGTGCCATCATCCCACCTTCCGCCTGGATCCCAGCACCAGCCTATGCTGGGGCAGCAAGGCTGTGAAGGAAATAGCATATGTCGTTCACCGGCGAGAATTTTGGGAATCGCACATTGTGCGTATCCTGAAGGCTGTTATTCAGGGGCGTCTTGTCCAAGCTCTGGATCGCTTCCTTATCAGAGAGGCAGCCAAGTGAGAAGTAGGCATGTGAGACTGTTATTCCGGGTTTCCATCCTCTGGTCCAGACAGGACAGGAAGTGTCTCCACAGAAGGCAGCTCAACCTGTTGCTTGCTGAGACTTGTTTTAATTGCCTTTTGACCACACAAGTGTCCAACTGAACTGGCCAGATTTGGCCCTACTGGGTGCTATTTGGATGCACATTTGTTGTAGTTTTCACTAAAGAAACCCAACCTAAAAGCAAATAATAATACAAAAAAAGTTAAGACCGGAGATAGGTAATAGATCTGAAAGAGAACACAGACAGGAAAGTTCTTTCCAAAGTGATTTAATGCTCAAATGATGAGAGAAGAGAGAGAGAGAGAGAGAAGGAATGAATCAAGGGGATTTCCCCAGGGACTTTAGGATTGTAACTCTGCTGGCTGTTTAGAGAGAGAGGCCTCTCTTGCCTTTGGATTTAAGTCCCTGCTTGCTAAACTAAAGCCTTCACCCACCAAAGTCACCATTAAAGGCCATAGTAATGTCTGGGGGCCAGGGTGAGGTGAGAAGAAAGAGGAAATCTCTCCCCAACTCCTCCTTGCACAAGCTCCTCTCTTCTCTCAGATCCATAAGAACCATTTCTTGTTCTTTGGACTCACACATTAGTAACATGGTGAGCCTGGGCTGCCGTAGATTTTCACAGTTCTGAAGTCTAGACGTCCCTGGTGACGGCACCAAGCTGTTCAGTGTGTGGCAAGGTGTCCATTCTTGGCTTGTAAGCAGACACCTGCTCTCTATGCTCACGCGTTTACTGCTGTTAGGTGAGCAGGAGGGGGGGAGATGCTTTTGGAGACCACAAGGGCATTAACCCTATTGGGTGAGGCCCCACCCTTAGGGTCCTAGTAACCTTAGCTGTTTCTTTGGAGTGTCCACCCCAGACACTCTGCCTTGCATGAGATGCAGCCTCTAAAGATTCATGTGTTGGAGGTTTGATCGCCACTAGTGGCGCTTCTGGGTAGGGACAGTACAAGGTGGGACCTCTCGGGAGGAAGGAGGTTGCAACAGGCATACCTCTGAGGTCCTTATCTTAGCCTGGGCTCTCCAACTTATTTTTTGAGTCAGGGTCGTCTCTCATTGAACCTGGAGCTTACCGACTTGGCTGTAATGGCAGGCCAGTGACCCCCGTGGCTGCTTCTGCTTCTGTCTCCCCAACACTGGGATTACTGGCATGTGCCTCTACACCTCACTATCTTTATAGACACGTTGGTGGGTTGGACTCACATTCCTGCTTCTACAGTTAGCATTTTGTCCAGCTCAGCCGTCTTCCCAACTTACACAATATAAATTTTTGTGGGTTTTTTTTTCAGGAGCTGGGGAGCAGGGATAAACAAGCTTTCAATGCGTACAAGCTAGGAATGGAGGTCTTCTCTCACAGCTCTTTCCATCTATACCCTCTGCAAGGTTCTGGAATTCAGATTGCCTAGGAAACCTGTTCAGAGGATACTTGGAGGGCAGGGAGTAACAATCACAACAAAATCCCATGAAACTCATTTCTGGTTGAGCAGTGCTCTAAATCCTGGTGTTTTTTCTACAAACGCATGCTGCTACTTAGTAAGGTTTTTTTTTCTTAATTTGATAGATAAAGCTCTCCAGTTTTATTTAAAAGATACACCCACCCCAAGCATCAAGTTCAATGCATTTGTACAAAGTCCTTTAGAAGCAGAGTGACACAGCATCACTTTGGATCACTGAGAAACACAATGCACATGTTATCAGTAGACAAAGAAAAAACTACCCAGACTACTACTCAGCAAAATAAAGTCTTGATGTACATAGAAATGCAAGCTACAGTACAATTCTGATGCTTGACCTAAAGTTTTGATGTACACAGAAATGCAGGCCATGATACAATTATGATGCTTGACTTAAGGAAGCAACACTGTTTTTATTGTCATTTCTAGACAGTGCAACCTGGTGTCAAAAGAGATGAACATGTCCCCTGCCCATGGAGAGACAGAAAAGGGAGGGAAGACAGCATGGGAATAGATTCGTGGAGAACACAGGTTCCTTTTCTTAGGGACATAAAAGATTTTTCTCCAGAACCACCTCTCATCCACATAGTTCAAGCTCTAATTGAGAGATGTACAGTTTCTTTGCTGTTAATCATATTTTAAGATAGCTGCTTGTCATTTTAGAAACAAGGGGCACAAGGTTCAAGAATGTAGTGGAAACAGATTCCCAGAGTGGAAGACAGTTTTTGCGAGTCTGGATCAGCAGAATGCAGCACTTGGCACGTCTTCCTCTACAACTGGGTCAAAGGACAAAAGAGGACATGTGAACAGAGGCAACTTTAGGACCTTCCAGTTATCCCTTGTACAATATACCTGCATCACTTGAATAGATGCTGAATTTTCCGAACTAAGGGGAGGGGCAGTAGTGGTTGGGTCTGCATCCCTGAATCCAGCTCCAAAGTTTTCCTGCTAGAGACTAGGGGGTCACTGGTTCCCATCACTTAATAGCGCTGGAAGTTCCATGCACACTGGTGCGCCTGGCAGGCGTGTGTAGACCGGCAGTCCTCTGGAAAGTGGCTGTGGCTTCGTAGAGAGCACTGGTGGAAGGGTCCCCTTAGGTCGACTGGATGGTAGTAGTCGTTCTAAGGACAGCAGTTCTCATGACTATAAATCCACGTGGTTGGATGCTGGCACTGAAGCCAGCACTTAAGCCAACCACTACTGCGGAGGTGTCTGGGTCTCTCCCAAAGACTCACCTGGCACGCTGCTGCCCATTTAGTAATCCAGAGGTGCGCTGAGCTGAAGTATTCAGCACACATGTTTGTGAGTAGCGGTTCGCCCCCAAATTGAATATACATGTGCAACATGGGAAGGGGTGCACGTGCACAGAGACAGGCTGTGAGTGGAGGATGGTGGCCTTGGAGGGATAGGTGGTGTCCAAAGCCTGAGGTTCAGGGACTTGGGAGAAGGGGTGGTACCTGCATCCTGCGTTCTGCGGCAAGGCGGGATAGTGTGATTGCACAGGCCATGTCTGCTGCCACATGGTCAGAAGCCTGCCCACGGAGGACCCAGTGTCAAGGAGCATTGGCCAGAGAATGGTTCTTGTTTTTCTCAATGGGAGTTCCATATGTAGGCCCAGGGAGGTGGATAGATTGTTCCCAATCAGGCTGAGTCGGTGACCCTGCGGTTCACAAGGGGGGAAGGAGACTGTGGTCCTGCCTGTCAGCTTCTTCCGCGTGTCGCCATGGACTCAGGGAAACTACAAACTTCAGCAAAGGTGGGCTGGGGCTGGCCAGAGGGAGCTTTGTCATACATAGTGATAAGTGCTGCGTCCTGTCCTGATGAGCGCCACGGGGAACACACAAGCACACTTGCTACTCTGTTGATGTTGGTATTCAAAAATTGGACCCACTCATTATTTGGGGTGTGCGCATGTATCCCTTCATGATGGTGTGATGGTCAGAGGTTAACCTTGGCTGGGGACGTCAGTCCTCACCTCTCCAACTTGTTTGAAACAGGGTCTCTTCATCACTGTGCATGCTACCAGCTACCAAGTTGTCCTGTCTCTGCCTCCAGTGTGTTACAGGAGTCAGGAGATTTACAAATGCCTACATTGCTGAATCATGGTCTTAGGTGAATTCTGGGAATCAGAACTCGGGTCCTTGGGATCACACAAGTAAGGTCTCTAATCCGCCGGGCCATCTCTCCATTCCTTCCCCCACGCTATCCCCAAAATGTTCAGGCTGACCTTGAACTCTGTCTCTCCACCTCCCAAGTGTTTGGATTATAGGTGTGGACCACTTACCTGGCTATTACTTGTATCAAGGAAATAATAGCCTATTTGTAACCAGGCTTCCAGGTACAGGTTTGTTTGGACAGTTTGGTCCTTGTCAGACAGACGCTACCTCCATCCCCACTGAGTCACTTGTGAGCTTTGTGTTTTGATAATCAAAATTGCCATTGTTACGTTTCAATCTGCCTTAAAAGAGGGAGGGAGTTGTTAGGGCTAGATCACATGGTTCACAAACTGAAAGACAGGGGGTTAGGAAAAAAAGAAAAATTACATAAAGAGAGAACAAGTCCTAAGAAGCAGGCAACTCTCTAATCATGGGGATCTCAATGTAATCATTTGGAGCTCAAATGTTTTCCCAATGGACATCTGTTGAAGTTTCGATCCTTAGCTGGGGGTGCTAATGGGAGGTGTGGGCCACTTCCATAGGTGGGCTTGGACTTTGTAAAGGGAGGTGTGTCCCAGGGAGTTAAGACACTGTATGTTCAGCTGCTATGATTAACATATAGTGATTCAACATGGGGGGGTTAATATTGGCCTAGTGCAAGAATCTATGATCATCAGGGAATACTCAGCAACTGAACTGCTTGAATGAGAAAGATTTTTAAACAAGCAATGAAAGAGCCTGTTGCAGCCTGGCTCATGAGGCCGTGGAATATAGGGGCAAATGGAATTAGACTGAGTGCTTTGGAAGCAGAGAAATTACCTGTCCTTCTTTGAGATAAAGGCTGCAGAACCTGAGGCAATTTGAGAGAAAGAAGTCCCTGGTGGAGTAGCTTATGTGGACCACTGAGGATACTTGGTTATTGTCACATGAGGCTCGTGTGAAGACTAGAAGACAATAGATGGATAGGGGAGCCAGTATGCCGGAGGTGTGATCTGGTGCTAGGGACAGAAAGGGAATGTTTTCACAGTGGAGTTAAGAAAGAGGTTGGTGTACCAGGGACCTTGGGAACGGCTCTGAGGAGCTGCGTCCTTAAGGCCATCCTTAACGAGTGTTGTCTGGCAGTGTCCTCCCAATAGCCCCCATTTTGTCCAAGACTGTAAATACACCTGTTGACTGTTGGTGTTCCCTAGAAACAGAGGGGCTGGGAGGGGCCAAAATGCATGTGCCTGTGCACTTGCCAGCACATGCGCTTCATAGATCTGCACATGTGCCCGTGCATGTGAGGTTGGGAGGGGCCCCAGGGTACATAAGCTGGGAAAGATCAGTCGAGTGGATTCGATCTATGAACTGCCTATGAATTATCCCTGTTCCTGTCAGTAGCCCTTTCCCCTGCTCCTGTGAGTCAGCCCAATAAACTCATTGGGCTCTGTTGTGGAACTCTTAATTGGGGTGGAAAGTCACTTAGGTGGTGTCTCCCCAAGAAAAGTGTTCACACAACAATGAGGCAGTAGGATCTCTGGAGAAATGTAAATGGCTTTGACTGGTATGCAGACTGGGCTCATAATGTACATAAAGCAACCAAGAGTAGATGGGAGAAGGATTAAGCCAACCAAGGGATCTGTCTTGGCCACTGAAGGGAAGCGTGGTAAAATTTATATTGAGCTGGACTTGCTAGAGGAAAAAAGAGAGAGCAAAAATCCAAGCATTGTGCTGGTGAGTTGTGGAAGACGTTCAAGCCTGAACTATAACTTTTTGGAAATATAAATGTTGAAATAGTACAGTTAGGAAAAAGATTATGCCTGTCCTAAGGGTGGGCAGTGATGCTGCCAGAGTAGGATGTATGCTGGCGATAGACTGTTTGCCCAAATGTGGGCCCTTTAAGCAGCTATGTGTGGCTGATGCAATGTCAAGACCCTCAGTGTGGGTCCAGAGCTTGTTAGAATCCAAGAGCTGGCTCCAGCTGAGATCAGTGTAACTGCCCTCACCCACAACTATCTTGGGTGTGGAGAAATGCACAGTGGCCTTGCAGCAAGTGTGAACCCTCAGACTAAGGGGGATGGATGGGGTACTGGAGTAGGTACTGCCTCACATATATGGCGATGGGTCCAAGGTTGCTCTTTTGATGAAAGAATCAATAGAAGCAATGAGTTGGACCTTGCTAATGTTTCTGTTTTAGTACCTTCAGATGCCCACGACCAACTGGCACTCTCTTGGAATGGATGACAGTGGCCTTTGGTGGTCCTGCCTACACTTATAAAAATGTTTCCTTATGTAATGCTAACCTGTGAGTATCTTACAGATTTGTAAATGCATGTGGATGAGCAGTATTGGCTGCAGTTAAATTTAGACAAAAATGCCCTTCTTAAGTGACGAAAGGCACTCTCAGGAACCGTAAGGATTTGGGCTGAAAATTTCAGTGTGAAGATCAGCTCCCTCCCCAAGTTTTTGCCCCGCCCCCCCACTCTTACACTTTGGCTGCAAGACATAGAGAAAAATGGCTGGGACTGAGTCGGAATCGTCCTCCCTACTGCCTGTCTTTTGTATTGACAGAGGGCACTGTGTAGACTGCTGGAGGAAAATGGTCACCAGCAGTCCTAGCCAGCTGTAGACCCTGCACACTACACTGTCAGAATGTCGGGCAAGTCACGCTTGCTGCTGTAATAGTAGCAATACTGTTGTAGATACAGCCAACTTTCCAGTTGGGTTCATAGCCTACTCCACAAGAGGTATTTCGTGTATAATATTGTAAACCAAGACTAAATCCTACAAACCCCAGAGACTATTATTGTTGTGGGAAGTGGACTTGATGTGCCTGCCAGGCTGTCCTTAAACATTTGTGCTTCTGTCCATAGATCACTACTGCCGTCAGCCTTGAACGATCAAGGAAAGAAACTCCTTCACAATGGCAGGGGTACTGCAGAGACTGATAACCACAGATCAGCTTCAGAGAATAAGTAACTGTTGCCATAGTATGTAGTTCAGTGCTAAACCATAGATGGAGGAAACTGACCAGACGTCTACATCACCCTCCCTCAAGGCTCAGGGAACATCTCGGAAGAGGGGGCGGAAAGAATGTAAGAGCTGAAGGAAGGGGTGATGTGTTCTGTGCAGCATCCTGGAGGAAGGTTCTTTAATAAAGTCTCAGGAAGTACACAGCTCGCCAGTCTCGTAATTTCCTGAAGTGTACAAGATCTACAGGGCTTCTCCCCAAGGTCATATCAACCGCAAACATTACTGGGGCAAAAGACCTATTGTCCTGTTGAGCTTACTGTTAGGGGTTTGAGTTGCTCCGGGGGTGCAGTTTAGGTTTTCACTGGTGCCGGGGTGAGCAGTTCATCAATGCAGCTCCCTCCGAATCCCCTGTCATGCCTCCCCTACATCCCTGTAACCAACCAAAATAAACGATAAACTTTTGGACCTTTGTTGAATCATTTGGTCCTTCGTGGGTTCCCCATCAGGTGAGAGTAGATCTCCCTCCAGAACAAGTCATGCCACACCCAGTGAGGACAGTGACAGTGCTCAAGCCATACCCGCATCTCTGCCAGCGATAAGGGTGTGGCCAAGGAAGCTTATGAACTTTGTGGATAGATATTCAGGAGGTCAGGCTTGGTTGATCTGCCACTTTTGATATTTTCCAAATTGTGTGTGTGAAGAAAATACTGCTTTATGCTTTAACACATGAACCTTTGGTACTCAAAGTTCAACAAGAAGTTGAAGCTAACAATAGTCCGCAAACTTGAGCAGGAACTTGTTCTCACATTGATAGCTCTCTGCTCACAACAGTTCTGGCAATATTTTCTTGACTGCCAGTGTTTTTGCCTGTTGGGTCGTTGGTGACAGAGAATAAATACCATCATCCTGGACCCCAGAATACAATACAGAGCTGTCCTTAGGGCGCTGAGGTCAGGAGCCTCTGGTCTCACAGATGCCTCACTTAACCAATTCCAAAGGACACTGTTGCAGTCAACCAGGGCAGCTGCCCCAAGCCCCATCTCATCTGTAGAGATAAGCTACTATAAAATTTTCCCAAAGTGCTGTGAGTGTGTACTTAGTATCTACAGAGTCCTTAACAGATGTAGAAATGTATGTGATGAATCAAGTCATCTAAATAAACAAAAAGTGGAAAACATTTATTTAAATAAATTGTGTGTTAGTCTCACAGTAACACTCTCACTTCCGTGGTGCCAAATTATCTTAGCTAATTATTCTGTTGCTGAAAGAAACCCATGACCCAAACAATTTAGGGGAGCAAGAGGATTTTTATTCACACTTGTGATTCTGAGTTATGGTTCACCATGGCAAGTGAGTTATAGCAGCATCAGGAACTGAGGCAACTAGTACCCCCAATTCACAGCAACAGCCAGCTTGTCACTGCTACATCCCACTCAGGGCTCGCTCCATCTTCTGCACCTGCCCACATCAATTGTGCAGCCAGACAATCTCCTACAGGCTCGGCTTAACTAAATACAGATGTGCCAAAAAGGTTGATTTTTTAAAATAGACACCTGAAACTAACTTCCACAAGGTGTGTGGAAATGCCACAAGTATAAAAGAGCTGTAATGAAACATGACTTCATGTTATACCTCAAAATATATTTTAAGGATAGGTAAATAAACTTGGAACATTGATAACCCAAGTAAATTTCAGCTGTAAATACATGAAACACCCAGAGAGCGGCAATCTCCTATGTACTTTTCAATCCAGTTTCATCGGTGATGAACCATCACACTTATTTCCCCACAATGTCTCTTATTGCCACTCTCCTTCCCCTTCCCCCACCAGCCTCTCTAGCAAATAAAAAGCAGGGCTCCTCAAGCAGAGGAATTTTACAATGTGGGAGAACAGACTTCCTTGTCACTACACGGTATACTGTGGGTGTCCAGTAGGCAGCAGCTAGCAAGGCTGCTGAGCATTCTACAATCCACAGGTCAGCACAGGTCAGCCCCCTCCAACCCCACCAATGACTGGCATGACCCTCAATGTTGGCAGCAAGAAGCCCTGTTTCAGAGAGAGTGCCTGTGGTCAGTTTGGGTTTGGTTTATCACTGGCCATTTTGAAATACTTTCAAACATTGAAAAGTTAGAAGACCAGAGGAAAATCTCCCAGATAACTTGTACCTGGATTCCTTCATGGTTAAGATTCAACAAACTGGGTCTATCACTTTGAGCATAAATAAGGAGTTATTTTTTCAGACAGTGTGAGGCCTTCATTGCCAACGTATTTAGTGCGTGCTTAATAAAAATGTTACAAATGTAGTTCAATGTTCCAAATCAGGATGACTCCAAACCATCATGTAATGCAAAGATCTTTGTCATACTTTATACCCTGTTCCAATGATGCATGAGGCGAGTGTTTTGGGGCTCTTTTGACACTCTGACCTCATCGTGTGTTTGGGGGGAGCTGGCCCCAGCTCTGAGAATTTCATCTTTCTCCTCCTCCCTAGAGTCCAATGCATCCTTGAACTATTAATTCTCCACCCTCACTGGGTCAAGTTCATCTTGCAGATGTCGCGGGGGGGGGGGGGGTTGTGACCCTGACTCCGAGCCTGTCGGTCCAGAGGAGGTGCCTGGCGCAGTGGGGATAGAACAGATGCCCCCTTGGCTGCCAATTGGTGTGGCAGGCAGAAGCAGACAGACACATCCCTGCTAAACGCAAAGCTTGCTAATGATGATCATCCAAGGTGTGTGCTTCAGAACGGGGCATCCTTCCCTAGCATTGAAATAGGATGAGAGATTGATAAAAACTCATACTATAGAAAGCCTGTCTTAGCCCCCCTCCCTTCCATGGGGACCGAGATAAGAGGTTGCTGGGAGAAGCTTGCAATGGATAAAAGTCCAAGGCTTCTGCCCTCGACTAGCATCAGTTCTTCTGATTCCCTCAGCACCCGTTCCTGAGTCCCTTCCTTAGCAAACAGAGTAGACAGCCATCTAGGAGACGGTCACATGCCTCAGGTGGATCATTGACCAGACGGGGCTCCCCTTTCATTCCTTCTGTTTAAGCAAGATGTGTATACAATGTAACTCAGTGTTTCTGGCTCATGGCTTTGGACCAGGTTGCTGGGATCCTCTAGCTAGAGGTATTTGCCTCTGGAACTCCCGTTCCTAGCAGGGAGGCAGGCAGCCAGTACACTGACAGGAAATCCTTCAAAAGTCTGTTCAGGCTCAGTCCTTTGTGATCGAACATCATTTTCTTTCTTTCTATCCTGCTTCCATATTCCCTCCCGGTACTTTGGATATATTCTTCCTGTGGGTTTTTTTTTTTTTAAACGTGGGAACTGGGATCTGAACTCTTGCTAGGCAGAGTCTTAATCCCTGACCATCTCTCCAGCCCATTCTTCCTGTTTTTAATTGAGACACTGTCTCTTAGCCCTGATCCTCCCACCTGTCTCTCAAATGCCGGAGTTATAGGTATGTGCCGCCACACTGGAATCATTTGGAATAACTTCTGCAGGCAAGCCATGGCACAGCTTTGAATGGAGGTGTTCATATGAGGATGCTGATAGGTATCTGGTCCCTGTTACTTGGTCTTAGAGGACATGAACTTCTTAAGACTTACCTGACACTCACTAGCTCCTCTGTCTCTTCTGTTCCTCTGATCTCTTCTAAATCACGCACTTCTCTCCAGCCTTGAAGGACCATTACCATTCACAGTCTAGGTACCACTTTCCTGATTCCGTTAGTGAGGTGTGATTGAATGAAGCTGTCTTAATGAATGACCTCAAACTGGGCAGCTTAAAACAACAGAAATTAGCAGTCATAGCCCAAGTCTGAGGTTCAAACTCCAGGCGCTGGTAGCAGGATCGGCTGCTTCTAGAATGCTGGAGAGACTGCGCCCCACCCTCTCTGTTGAGAGGGCTCCAGGAACTAGCTTTGCAGGTGTGTGACTCCAGTCTGTCTGCTCAAGCTTGGCCAGCCATTCTGTGTTCTTCCTTTGTCCACTTTCACTTTTTAAACAAAGCCTCACTGTCCAGGCTAAAACTAGCCTCAAACTTCACATCCTCCTGCCTTTGGGCTTGCTTCTCAGTAGGATAGCAGCCATTTCACTGAGAGATCTGTTGGATTGATCAGTGTGAGTGAGCCTATTTTTTATTCAGGATATCTGTGTTATTGGCTGAATTGTGCCTTTTTTCTCTGGTTCCTATGTCAAAGTCCTACTTTCTAGTACATGAGAATGTAGCTGTACGGGCGAAAAGGATCTTGCAAAGGTTATTAATAGAAAAAATGATAAAACTGATTGTCATAGTTAGGCACAGGTGTCAACTTGACAGTTGAGGGTTTGAGCTTCTGGCATATTTGTGGACAATTAGTGGTTGGGTTAAGCCCAGAGCAAACCTGCAGGAGATTGTCTAGCTGATGAGGAAGGCCCAGTCTATGGCAGGTGGGACAAGGCCCTGAACAGGTGAATAAAATACTGAGAGCTGGTTGAGGAAGTTGGCGTTCTTTGTAGACTTGGCCAGACCTGCTGGTCTGGCAAGTAAGGATTGTCCCTCTCTCAGCTGTTGTGTAGAAACGGTATGGCCAGTTCCCTTGGCCCTGGTGTTGGTGCGTATTCTCCCATCAAGCTGGACTGAGAACTATAACGAGGAATTGTAAGAGAGAATAAACCATTTGTTCCCTTAAGCCTTTTGCTGGTCATTTATCAGCAGCCGTATTGGCTGACTGCAACACTGATAAATAACCTTAGCCAGACCACGATTTACAAAGTGGAAAAAAAAAATGGGCTGGAGATGTAGCTCAGTGATAGCAACGTGCACATGTGAGGCCCTGGATTCCATTCCTATTCCTGCAAAACCAGGAAAACAACAACAAATCAGTGTGTGTGAATACTTTTCCCAGGGAGACCCTTGCAACCATCTTTCCACCCCAAATAGGAGTCTGACATGACAAACAAAAGTAACAATTATGCCAAGGTCCAGATTGATAAACCAATAAGTTTATTGGGGTTACTTGCAGGAGTGGGGGTAAGGGGTACTTACAGCAGCAGGGTGATTCAAAGGCAGGTAAGTTGCCAGAAAACCTCCCCAGCATGCATCACAGCTTCCCCTTGGCTGCATAGATAGAATCCCCTTCAATGAATGTTCTCAGCCTAACCCAGAGCTCAAGACCATGGAGGGCATGTGTAATTAACGTGCATTCATGAACTAATGGCTGTGAGGTACTTCAAGAGAAGCTACCATCCCAGATGAGGGTCCAGTGACCTCTTCCCCCCTGCCCCCGAGGGAGCAGCTTGATGGTCTTAGACTGAGATGACAGCTTTTGTTCGGAGGAATCCATACTACAGGGGGTTAGAACACAGACACACATTGAGAAGATTGTCTGTAGACAGATCACAAGGAGATAGCCTGGTTATGCTAGGGTGCTAGGGGAAGAGACCTCTCAGGAAATCAGCCCTGTTGTACTTTTAGCTTCCAGAATGGAGAAAATGAAAAAAAAAATCTGTATTTTAAATCTCAGTGTTTGGCCTTTTTTTTTTTTTTTTTTTTAGGAAGCCCTAAAATCCTATTTCTAAGCAAGACCACATTTGGATGTTCTGGGTAGAGATAAGTATGTGGGGTCACTAGGAAACCCAGCATGAACAAAGGATGTGTGCAGGGAGAGAAATAAATGCAGCCAGAAAGACAGTCTCCCACCGGTCCTGGAGAGCCAGGGACAGAGCTGGTCTCTGTCTAGGAGCACCAACTCTGCAGAGGGGGGTGAGGCAGGGAGAGGGATCACAGCCCAGACAAGCAGCCGTCATCCCTAAATGAGCAGCTGTAGGCAGCTAGTGATCTTCCAGCTTGGCGGACAGGTTTTCAGGTGTGTTATAATCTCACGTGATTGTGCAATTGACTTCCACGCCCACCCCCACTTAGCATGAAGTGGCTGCCAGAGCACTGCCCTTGCCAAGGCTGAGTGAAGCCATTAGCTGCATCTGCAGGGGGTCAGCGAGAGGGAGCTGGGGACTGCGATGGCTTGAGTGTTCGCTCCCCACCCCAGAACTTCAAAATTCAGTTCCCACAGCTAATGGAGGTTGACCTTGGAGCCTTACCAGGACCATGAGTTCTGTCCGGGACGATGGGGTAGATACTTCAGTGGAAGGGGGTGCTGCTCCCCTTCCTCTCTCTGTTCTGCACCACGGAGCTATGAAGGAAGGCACCCCATAGAACGACAGCCCTCACCTCATTCCGGGCCCCCAGCCTGGACTTCCGGCCTCCAGAAGCATGAGGGGTGACATGTCTATCTTCCGTAAGTCATGCATTTTGTCCTCTGGAGTTCAGCACATGAAGATGTCTTACCTGGAGGTACAGGTGACCTCATCCCATGCCCCGACAGGGCTCCTCAGCTCCTTGGGCTGGTTCAGGAATCCCACCCACAGCCCAGGCTGCATCTTGATGGCTGCGAAGGAAATGACAACTTTGGCTCTGCATTGAGAAACTGGAGTGTCACAAATGTGTGCGATGTAGGATGTTGGATGGTGACGTTTTGCTCAAATTCTGGGTTGGTGGTGTCTATCCTGAATGGCAGCCAGGTGGGAGAATCAGGCACGCATGAGTGTTTACAGAGGGTGTCCTTCCTCTGGTTGGGACAGGACAGAAAATATGTGGGGTGATGGTGGCATTCAGTGTCCCGGCCTCAGCTGTTGCCTGTTGAGGCCCGTGTTGTTTGCCCTTTGCTCCCACAAGTGAATTCCATTTGCATCGGTCCTGTTGGGACTCTTCTTTGTGTAACTGACAGATATTACTGATTGCTGTTTGTTCATTTTTTACTAAAGAAATCAACCTTATTTGTCTGTGTATTTAGGTATGGGTACGGAAGTGTGTGCCTGTGGAGGCCTAAGGGTGACATTGGGAATCTCTCTGGATTGTTTCATCTCCTCATTTCTTTGCTCTGGAGTTTTCCAGGCTCTGACTTCCATGGCTAGAATTGCAGGTCAATGCTATTTCCACCCAGCATTTTTTTTTTTTTGGTGGGGTCTGGGGATTTGAACTCAGGTCCTTTAGCTTAGAGGTCAAGATTTTAGCTCCAGAGCTATCTCTCTATCCCTGAAACTAACTCTTTTTAACAATACAAATTATTTAGCCTGGAGTGGAATAGAAGCTATAACAGATGACAGAGCGCTGTCTTGCAAAGTTGTGAGTTTTCTAGCGAAGCTCTCCACAGGTTCACCTTTGCTGTGGATATGATACTGATGCTTTGTCCATACTTGGAGGCTGACGCATAGAGAGCTTGTACCTCACTTTCAGAGGAAGACATACTGCTTCACTACAGGCGATTGACTGAGTCAGGCCACAGTCACACACACCCCACCAGTACCAGGTACCTTGCCTCGCATTTCTGTAAAAGGACAAGAATAAGCAAAAATGGCTTCAAACTCCTGAGCTCTTGGAATTCAAAGAATGAAAGGCAACTGTAAGCTGAAAATGATGTCTGAACAAACCTGACTGAGGTGGCTGGGGGGGGGGGTAGAGCTAGTGATTGAGCTTCAGGCTGGCAGGATCTGTTCCTTAAACTTGCTCCATCATCTGTTTTCTCATTAACCTCATTCTGGTTGTTTCAGGAGGCAAAAATTCATAACAAAATGATCACTGTGTTGGTTTTCTATTCAGCTAGAGTCAGGGTATCCATTCATCTGTGTCCCAAACTCTGAGAATTATTTAGTTATCTATCTATCTATCTATCTATCTATCTATCTATCTATCTATCTATCTATCTGTCTGTCTGTCTGTCTGTCTGTCTGTCTGTCTGTCTGTCTGTCTGTCTGTCTGTCTGTCTGCCTGTCCATCTGTCCATCCATTGTATGTTCCATTTGTAGACCCAAGGGTGAGTTGAGGAATCATTCTAGATGGTTTCTA
Source organism: Typhlomys cinereus (assembly GCA_023101885.1). Taxonomy (NCBI): domain Eukaryota; kingdom Metazoa; phylum Chordata; class Mammalia; order Rodentia; family Platacanthomyidae; genus Typhlomys; species Typhlomys cinereus. The sequence goes on from JALPQD010000547.1 coordinate 595,877, forward strand.
CCTCCTTATTGCTTTGCTTTGGGGTTTCCCAGGCTCTGCCTTCCAAGGGCTGGAAGTGCAAGCTGACGCCATTTCTGCCTGGCATTTTTAGGTGGGATCTGGGATCAGAATTCAGTGCTTCTGTTTGCAAAGCAGAAGCTGAACCCCTGAGCATCTGTCTAGTCCTAACCTAGGAGATTTAAAACATCTGGCTGCAGGAGGGAGTTGGCCATTAGAAAGAATAAACCAGGATGGTGATGTCACCCTGTAGCTCTTCTTGGGTTAAATTCAGATGCGACTTCTAGAGCTGTGGTTGGTCACAGGAAGAGTGAACAGAATGGCAGATATGAGCCCTTACTGAGTGGCTAAACGGAGCTCACTGTCGCCCCCTGTCAGACTTCTACAAACTACAACAAATCGTTTTTTGTTGCACTTTTTACTTTGTTCTGGGGCACTGGTTAGCAAACCCTGGCCTTGCACATACCAGGCAAGAGCTCAACCAAGGACTCACACCCTAAGACCTTTCAATGGCATTTTTATTTGTCCCCAAGTACATCCCCAAGTGCTATTGTAGGAGCTCATAGAAGGGTGGATTTTCTTATCCATTTAGAGGCAAGCTGGTACCCTATAGCCCAGGCCTTCAGATGCCAAGCCCTGAGATTGACAGGCTTGATCCACCACATCCATCTTACTTTTTAAGATAATTATCTAATGCTTGTATAGTCTCTAAATGTGGCATTCACTTTGTTTCACACACCTTGATATATCATGCCTTTGTGTGTGTGCATTTAAGAATATGTCCTAATTTCTCTCTGAAACTTCCTTTTGACTAGTGGTTTATACAGAATTGGGTTATTTTGTTTCTAAACATTCAAAGATCCTCCCATTGCCATTTTATCCATCTCTGGCTCAATCCCTGAGGCCAGAGAACTGCTCTGCATGAGTGGAATTCCTTCAACTGTCTGTTTTAGAGTCTGTCATGTGAAGGGCCCTATGTGCTTTTGAAAAAAAAAACATCTTTCAAGTGAACTGGTCTCTAAACATCACTCAGATCCAGTGGCTTCGGGGCAGCATTTGATCCTTTAGACCTGCCAAGGATCTCCCTTACTGCTTCTGCCAGTTACTAACAGCAGAATTGGAGTTTCAACCATCATGCATCTGCACATTTTTCTTCTCAGTTCATCTAGCAGCTTTTGCTTTATGCATTTTACAGAACTGCTGTGATGAGTTGGCATTTTATCCTAAAGATTAGTGTCCTGATATTCTGGATTGTTCTATCTGTTAAGTTGGCAAGAGAAGGAAGGAATTGAGAGGTGCCAAAGACCATGTGTCACATCAATGTGGAGGTCCAAAGAGAAGCTGACATGAGGGAGAGACTTAATAAATGGGAGTTTTATTAACTGAGCACCTGGTGGCCAAGGGAACCACAGTACAGCCTTAAGGTGGGGGAGCATCGAAACAGAAGAGAGAGCTCAAAGTCAGAGAGAACAGAGAGAGACCACCATCGAAAGCACGTGGGAGGAAGTCTAAAGAGAGGTCTGGGTGGGGAGAACTCTGAACCCCCAGACAAGAAGTGGCACCCCTTTTGTCCTGTTAAGTGTTTTCCAGTCCTTATTGTGTGTCTACCCTTGAATCATAAAGATGAAGGATTTCATCCTGTCACTAGTCATCCTGTCGCTAGTCACCTCCAGCACTAGTCACCACAAGCACTAGTCACCACCGTCACTGGTCACAAGCACTAGTCACCACTGCCACTAGTCGTCACTAGCCACCACCATCACTGGTCACCACTAGTCACCACCACCACTAGTTACCACTGTCTAGTCACCAACTTCACTAGTCAACACTACACTAGGCACCACCATCACTAGTCACCACTGTCTAGTCACCACTGTCACTAGCATTATTGTCACTAGTCACCACCGTCACTAGTTACTACTGTCTAGTCACCACCATTACTAGTCAGCACTAGTCACCACCATCACTAGTCACCACCATCACTAGTTACAAGCTCATTTTGTCTATTCAGAGAGATACCTAGGCTTGTAAATAAAAGATAAAGTTACAATGTCTGTAAGAGTAAAAATCACGGGAACAGCCTTGAAAGCAACTGCTTTCCTGCTTTTGCAAACATGCTTCTTGTCAAACACAACCACATATCTTGGGTGCACATCTGTTAATTTTGAGCCCCATGAAAAGTAAAGTAGACATAAAACGATGTAAATTAGCCTACAAAATGTGTAAGAAACCAAAAGAAGTTGCTCAGAATGTGAAATTCTAAGCCCACTAGCATTAAATAAAATTTACACTGGCATCATTTTCAATAAGCTTTGTCATTCTCGAATAGATCATTATAACAACAAATGTATTGAGGCAGTTTTGTGGCTCACACAAATGTTTGAAATGTCACAGAAACGTTTGACAGGTACTTAGTGAGGATGTGTGCTCTGGCGTTGCTGGATGGAGCATTTGTTGTACACCTGTCATGGTCCTACTCAAGACCTCACAAAGCATATTGCGTTAAAAGCCAAGTTCACACTCATTCTGGTGGCAGAGTGTTTGCTTGTGTCTGTGGTCCCTGAGGTAGGTGTTGGCAAAGACGGGGGCAGAGCTGGTTGGTAACATCTGTGATTTTCCTGCCAGTATTCCCTTCATCATCTGGTCATCTGGGATCTTACGGCTTTGACCCTTCCTGGAAGCTGTGGGGGCCGCACCTTTTGGGATGTCACTGCTAGAAGCGTTGGAGGCCGAGGCCAAGGCTTAGGGCAGCTCACTCCTGCCGCACAGTGGCGATGGCAGCGGCCGCACTACAGCTGTGCGCATCCATGTCAATTAATGCAATCCTGCGATTCACACCCAGGACTCTCTCCCAAGTGCGGTATGTCCACTGCTCTACAATTAGAATTATTTAGATTCCAAGTGACTTACCCAAATGTGCGATGGATTATGCTGGGTATTAAATATTCAGGCTCTTGGCATTGAGAATTGCTAGAGTTCTTGCCTAGCGTACACCAGGTAACACAAAGTAATGCCAGCCACCCGAAAATGAAGGCAGGAAGATGCTTGGCTACATAGCAAGTCTGAAGCCCATCTGGTCTAGAGAGGATGAAAAAAAACCACAAACCTTTCAACCCATTCACTCCCAAATGTACAAGTTCTCCCCCTGGTGAACATATGGTGAAACTGCACTTTCAGATTCCTCTGTGGACATGGTGACAAGTTTAGACAGATTGTGGGATATCTTCAGGGAATCTCTCTGAAGCTTTCTTTTCCTCTGCAGCGTAGATTAGCAGCATCCCATTTGGCTGCTGTTCCCTGGCTTGTCAGCGCCTCCCACAGCCGAGCCCCTTTTAATGCACACTCAGCTCAGGCTGACGTGAAACTCAGTAGATAGCCTCGGTTGCCCTTGTTGTTTGATGGTCCCCCTTCGCCTGCCTCCTAGGTATGCATCAAGGTCCTGATTCTGACTCCACAAGTCAGTTCTTCATCTTTTCCTTGCAGTCTGCCAGTTTTCTTAGTCCTTTGCTTTTGAGGCAGGGTAAAAAGAAGGAAAAGAAGTTTGCTTTTTATGCTGAGAGCCAGGAAAGCTTGGGGAAGATAATGCAGGTTTTCCTAAAACTTTCTTAAGCACCTTACAAATGGCACATTAGCCGTGTGTTCCCAGGGCCAGATATTCACAACCTTGAATTCAACCTTGTCAACCCTCGTCTTTTGTTCCTAAATCTAAACATTATACAAACACCTGACTGTTCATTTGGAAAAAGAAATATTTTAAGGTAAGAAAAATAAAGGATGCAGGGAAGGTAGCTCCTTTGCAAAGGGCTTGTCTTGTTCTTGTGAATCCTAGAATCCATGGACCAAATTCCTGGGGGGAAAAACACACTGACAGAGAAGGCTAATAGACTGATTGGAATTGCAATGGCTCTGCAGAAGATTAGAATGTTGCAGATGCACAGCCTAATCACAATTTATCTGGGGTGATCTTTAAGCCCCCTTAATAGTCATTCCTTGCCCCTCCTCTGTGTCTGATCTAACACCATGTAACTAGCAAGTAAAATCTTTTGAAATGTACTAACGTAGCAGACCACTGGCTCCCACCAACCAAAAGGCTAAAAGATGTCATGAGATGCAAGAGAGAGCTCTCTGCTTTGCTGTACCCTCCCTACCTCTGTTTGCACCGATGCACTTGGAAAGAGTCTGGGTTTCTGGTTTTCTTTATTGGTTGATTATAAAACCTCGTCAACCAGCAGAACACATGGAATTTGAAGCAACCTGAATCTCTGATCCTGGGCCACGGCCACTCATATATGTGGCTCCAGAATAAGCTACTTTTCGTCCCTTGGAAATGGGAGTTATGGTTTTTCTGTATACACACCTATGCTTTAAAATACTCTGAGGTATGATTCATGGTCCAGCAAGTGCTAGGCACATGCCAACAACAGCAACCCAGATGAAACTCAGTGGACCACACATGTGAAAAGACATGAAAATCAGCTGGAGACTGGCAGGGCAGAAGAAAGGTTGTAATGGGAAAAGGAGGGAGGATTAGATTGTGGATCAAGTGTGAAAATATCATATATTCACTATATTTGTATATGAAACATTTAAGGATTTTTTAAAAAGTGCAAAAAAAAAATGCTGGACAGGGTGGCTTATAATTCCAACACTAGGAAGGTAGGAATAAGCAGACCTTCCTTGCCAACCAGCCTAGAGTACTTGATGAGTTCCAGAACAGTACAGAACTCATCTAAAAAAAAGGTAGATTTCAGAACATTAACTGAAGAATGAGGTTGTCCCCTGGTTTCTACATGCATGTGCACACATGTGTACACACGCACACACACATATATGTATGAATTCACAAACATACATACAAAGAAAAACAAATTCTATATAGTTTATGTAACTTTTAAACTTAAGAGTTTTTAAAAATATTTTATTCATTTATTTTAGTGTGTGCGTGTGTGTGTCAGAGGGCACTGTGTGTCTCTGTGGAGGACCAAGGGAGGACTTTGGGAATCACTCTGGACTGCTTCTACAACCTTCTTACTTCACTCTGGAATTTCCCAGGCTCCACCCAGCAGAGCCGGAAGTGCAGGCCACCACCATTTCCGCCTGGTGTTTTTATGTGGGACTCGGGGTCCAAACTCAGGACCTTCTGCTTGTGAGACCGACTCTTAACCCCTGAGGCATCTCTCCAGCCCCTAAACTTAAGTTTTTTTGTTTTTTTTTCTACTTCATTTATTAAATTGTGCGTGGATGCGTGGATGTATATATATGTGTGTGTGTATGTGTGTGTGTGTGTGTAGAACCATGGACGAATTCGGGAACCACCATGGACACCTCCACCTCCTCCTTGTTTACTCTGCCCCAGGATTCACAGGCTCCGTCCTACCAGGATCGAAAACGCAGGCCGCCCCCACCTCTGCCCGGCATCTATACGTGGGGTTCAGGATCCGAACTCAGGACCTTCCGCCTGCAAGGCAGAGGCTTAACCCCTCAGCCACTTCTCCAGCCTCCCCTAAACTTAAGTTTTAAGCCATGCTTAATCTTTAAACCTGGTTGCCAATTACACCCTTGTGGAATGTAACTCAGAAAACTGTAGGTTCACATACCCTGCCATTGCAAAGACACCAAAGTCTGTCTTGAGGAGCCATCACCTATATTGCTGTGGGACGTTGAGCAGACCGAGGAAGCCGGACACCAGGACTCGAGAAGTGAGGTTTATTTGACCAGCCAAGACTTGGGGCAACTCCGGTCCACAGCCCTGTGCTTACTTCTTGGGTTTGCGCTTCCACCTTGTAACTGCTTGGTCTGAGTGTTACAGAGAATGGTCCGTGAATGGCTACAGACAAACAGAGCTGTGAAGGAACACACTGTATGCAGCAAGTCACACAGCAGGGGATCAATGGAGCCCACTGGAAAGTCAACTTACAGACTCTTCATGACCCCTTCCACAATGGCTGAGAAATGAGATAAATAGGATAAGGGTTTCTTCAAGTTTTAGCTGGACTTTTAAACCAAAAGGAAATTGCATTTACCTTTTAGAAGCTAAAGGTTTAATGGGGTTGTTGGGGTACATCCAATATTCCTCTCAATCTCTTTGTAACTTACTCTGCTTCACTCTGCCTCACATAGAGATTCTTTTCTGTGGTGGAGTCAAGGGTCCGGCTTTGACCTAGTGGGTCTCAGCAGTGTCAGCCGCCATGCTGCTGAATTCCTGTTCGTTCTTACTGAAGTGCTTTGGGAAGCAAGGCCTGACCAGACACCACTTTGGGGAACCTGGACTCTTGGTGAACGTTGGCCACCTCCATTCAGCCTTTGCAAAGGACGCGGGGATGGTAGCCTCAGAGTAAATGTCTTCTCTCGACTACTTGCTTGCCCACGTGATGACCCAGGTGGGTTACATGTGCAGTGGGTTAGGATCTGCCCACTGTCTGTGGTTCAGGCTGCTGCTTGTCACAATTGCCATGGTTACAGAGGGTGTCCTCTGAGTCCAGCATGGGATTTCGGGCAGCTTACCATATTTCTCTCACTTCTTTTCTTACTCTATGTTTTCAAATAAGTCTAGAGCTCAATTCCCAGAGTGGTTCTGAAAGAAGATATGGTTTGTGTTCAGTGGGCGGGGGAAAGGAATGGAGAGAGACTCTGGAACCATATGTAAGGCGGACAAGGACATCCTTTATAAAGAGAAGCTAACCCCAGGGAGAGACACGACTTTATGAGAACTGAGGTGAGAGTCATAGTTAGTCTTAAAGTAGGTGAGCATTAGAACAGAGGAGGTAACTTAAGGTCAGAGGAGGTATGGAGAGCCGCCAAGGTCAACATGGAGGGAGGAATCTGCAGGAAGTGCTGGGCAGGAGAGCCCAGGCTCCACCCACCAGGGCCATAAATTTCAGCTACCACCATTTCCACCCAGACTTTTTTTTTTTTTTTTTTAACATGGGATCCTAGATCCAGGATCTGAACTCAAGTCCTTCTGCTTGGGAAGCAGAGTCTTAACCCCTGAGCCATCTCTCCAGCCCCCTTCTATGACTTTCAGAAGTTGCTAAGGAGTTGCTATGGAAGTTTGACAGTGCAGGTCTGCTCAGGAAATTCCAACATTCCAGCCATGGTGGAGAAGGCTTTACAAAGTGGTGTGGCTCTCACTAACAGTTTGAGTGTGAAGTGTCAGGCTGGGGAGATGCTCAGGGGTTAAAGCCTTTGCCTCACAAACAAACGGACCTGAGTTTGGATCCCTAGATCCCATGTGAACACCCGGTAGAGATGACAGGAGCCTACAATTGTGTGGAAGGTGGAGCCCAGTAAATCCCAGAGCAAAGCAGTAAGGTGGTAAAGCAATCCAGGATGATTCCCGATGTCACCCTTAGTCTTCCATACACACATACATACTTGTACACACACATATACACACACACACCACATACACACACACACACACACAAACACAAACACATATGTGATGGATGGATGAATATACAGATGAATAGATAGATATACAGATGGATGGATGGATGGATAGATAGATGAGAGAGAGAGAGAGAGAGAGCAATGTCCCCACAAACTCATGTGCTTAACTGTTTGGTCCCAGCTGGAGGTGCTGTTTGGAAAGTAGAGGAGACTAGCAGGAGGAAGTATGTCACTGGGGGTGGGTCTTGAAGTTCGATAACTTGGCCCCACTTCCTGTTCAGTCTCTGCTTCCTGGCAGCTGGTATGGGGGAGCAGCTGCCTCCTGGCTCCCGTCTTCTCTGTCAGGACAGGCTGTATCCCTCAAACCATAGCCAGGGCAAACCCGTCTCTGCTGGAATGTTTTCTAGTCAACCATTCTGTCACAGAGAAAAGTTACTAATATCAAAGATGATATGGACGCGAGTGTGTTTAGCTCGGTACCTGGAAAGCATTCTCATGACGTCTACTGTATCACCACCAATTTTCTGGGTGGGTGGTGGGGAGAGGGTGTGTTCATATGGGAAGTCAGAGAACAATCTCAGCCTAGTCTTCAGTGTTAGATTTGGACTAGCCTAATCAGGCCACGCCCACCTACAGCAGTGTCTTAACTGATGGTTCCCTGAAGCCCTGAGATCCATCTGATATGGCTGAAGTGCTCTGTAATGCACCTGGTAGAATATAAAAGAATATGAAACCCAAGGTTTGACCAAGAAGGGTACTCAAGCTTTGGACGGGACTTAGAGTTTCCCTGGGTCATTGCTGGTCAAATGTGCTTTACTTTTTGAACCCTAATATTCTGCTTCCTCAGGCTACTTAACTTTCCTGAAACAGCATCACTAGTTTGATCAAAGGCAGGATGTTTTCCCCTAAAATTCTGTCACGTGTGACATGAACCAACAAAGTCTGAGTGGTTATAATCAACATCCAAATTGCATCCACAGAGAACAGAATTTGGGTTTTATTGTGCAATGAAATAACAAACTAGAAGCCACTTTTAAGGACATGCAACTCGAGATATTAGAACAGGATGTTTTTCATGAAATGCATCTAACACTGAAAGGGCAGATATATCTGCTTTAAGGCAGGATGTAATTAGAATAGTTGCTTTCTACCCTATTTTCCCTAAGCCTAAAATTCGTAATTCCATTCATAAGCGATGAAGTTACATATTTAAGGTGGTCTAGCAATGTAATGGAAATAACTTTGTTAGAATTTAAAAAATATACAAATGTTGACTCCAAAGCAGTATCATTTAAGGCCAACTTGCACCTTCCAGCGATAAACTGCCCCCATAGACTCAAATAATGATGACCAGAAAGAAAAGATGTCAGCTTACATAAACAGAGACAGCAGAGTTTGATAAGTGAACAAAATGAGCTCTTTTCTCTCCCTTCCTTCCTTCCTTCCTTCCTTCCTTCCTTCCTTCCTTCCTTCCTTCCTTCCTTCCTTCCTTCCTTCCTTCCTCCCTCCCTCCCTCCCTCCCTCCCTCCCTTCCTTCCTTCCTTCCTTCCTTTCTCTTTCTTTCTTTGCCAGGCTTTCATGTGGCCCAGGCTGGACTTGACCTTGCCAAGGATGTGCTTGGACTCCTGGTTCTCCTGCCTCTACCTCCCCGGTGCTGGTGCTGAGCTTACAGGCAGGTGTGTCCAACCCAGGGTTTCCCATGTGCCAGGCCAGAACTCTGCCAGCCAAGCTGCATTGTGAGCCTCGACCTTGTCTTTCCCCTCCGTTTCCTTGGTCCTTTCCATCTGCTGGTCCTGCCCTGCCTTAGGACCACCACTCTTTTAAAGGAGGAAGCTGTAGCTGCTAGCGAGTGAAACTGATGGACTCAACTGATACCCTAGTTTGCTTTTATTTTCGTTTTCAAAGTGGGGACTTCCAAAGAAGCTGGGGAGGAAATCAGACTCCTTCAGACACTCTTTCTTTGACATAGCAGACAAGATACACATCCTCCCCAGCTGCCCCCCACACCCCCACTGTGACTGAAGGCGAGGACTACGGGTTAGGCATCACACGGGAAGACAGGTGATCCAGCACCTAGAATCTCCAACCTGGGAAAGCTTCATCAATGAAATACACGTGGTCACACACCACCCCATACAGCAAGCATTATAATGAACTCTCTAGATGATAGAGGGAGTCATCAGACTGTGTCAGACCTGAAAGATCTTAGTTGCCCAGGGACATTATTGGCTGTCCTTGTGATGTATCATGAGACACGACAATGAGCTCTTGGTGGCTGTGCTAGAAGCAAACTCAGTGTGTTCCCTATCATGGGAAGTGTAATGTGCATGATGAATTACAACACCTGGTCCTTGATAAAGATATTAAAGGGCAATGTTGATGGTTTATGTGTTTGTTTATATGCAACAGGCGGAGGTGGATTAATTATTTACGTCCCCCTGGCTAACAGTATGGGAAGGTACTGCAGACCTGTCCGAGAGGGAGCCTAGATCATTAGGCCTTGGGGGGGGCAAGTCTTTGAAAGGAGATACTGTCTCCACTTTGGTTTCAGATGTAAGCAGTTGTCCTCGCCATGATCTACCACCCCCACCACTGGCCACTGATACTGTCCCATCTTAATTCTGTGCCACCAAAGCCACAAATGAAGCCACGCTTGCTTCTTTGTACACAGCCTGTGTTAGGTATTTTGTTACAGTGACGGTGGGGGGGAGGGGGGTTCTGTGCTGTGCTGTGCTGTGTTTTCTATGGTTATTTTATCACGAATTCCTACCTGTATCAAAGAAGCTGTTGCAAAGATAATCATTGTGTTGCACCAACACTTGTCTCACACAGCTGTGTCCTGGTGATAGGCAGAAACTTTGGCGAGTGTCTGTCAAATGCTCTCAGGGTTTGTGTAGTAGATGGGTGCTGAAGACATTCACCCAGACAGAATCACCTGAGGACCCATCTCTCATCCTGAGTCCCTGCCCTGAGAGTGATCTAAACTGAACTTGAAAGAGAAATCTTCCAGGTGGCTTAAGCTTGCATTTCTAGCTGGCTACATTGTATGGGATGTATAAACAGACGGGTTCTATATGTCGAAGGGACAAGGATAGAGAGGGGTTGGGGGTTTGAGAGTGTGTTTCAGCAGGCACTTTGCTAGTGTGCTCATAAGGAGAACATTGCTTCCCAATCCTCTTGCCCTGTGAAGGACAAGAAGTCACTGTGAAGTCACTGTGAGCTATGGGAGGAAACTGGACTGATAAGAAGGGCGAGGTGGGCGTGGAAGTCTTTGCCAATCTTAGCTGCAACTCCAGTTTGCTTTCGGAGACCACCAGCTTGCTAGTGCGCTTTGCTTAGAAGGCACCGGAGAAGCCGTGCCCCCCACTATGGGATGATGAACTCACATATGTACCGCTTGCTGCTACGACACACCTCATCGCTCCATTTCCCCTGCGCCGCCTGGGAGAAGAGCACACAGTTTTCCCGCTTGCCACCGTTGGGCTGGGCCCGGTCCCAGTTGAGGAAGGAGACGGCAAAACCGTGCACGTCGAGGAACTTGCCTTCCGTGACCATGTCATTGATGCCCAGCCAGAAGTCACTGATCCCTGGTAGGCTCCTCTTGCCGTAGTCTCGGAGGGCGTCGATTTCGTCGGTGTTCCTGGGGACCACCAGGGTCCCTCCCTTGGAGATGCAGTCTTCGTTGGCTTCGTGGTAGTGCTTCAAGCCTTCTGAAGCAAGGTAGCATTTCTTGTGGACTTTCGTGCCTCGGAGACAGACTGTGGGGATGCAACATTTCATATATGTAAGATGGTTCAGTGAAGGATGGAGAAAGGGCTCGGGGGTTAAGACTCTGCCTCTCAAGCAGAAGGTTCAGAGTTCGGATCTCAGGTCCCTAATTAAAAAATGCTGGGTAGAAACAGTGCAGCCAACACGTCTGGCTCTAGTGGGTGGAGCCTGGGAAATCCCAGAGCAAAGTGAAAAGGAGGTAGAAGCAATCCAGGATGATTCCTGAAGTTAAACTTGGGCCTCCACAGTGCTCTCTCTCTCTCTCTCTCTCTCTCTCTCTCTTTCTCTCTTTCACACACACACACACACACACACACACACACACACACACACACACACACACACACACACACACACACACGGCTCAGTGAGTAAGGCACCTGCTCACAAACCTGGTGACCTGAGTTTGATCCCTGGAGGCCCACTTGGTAGAAGGAGAGAACAGACTTCTACAAGCTGTCCGCTGGCCACCCTGTGCACTATGACATGCATGTGTGCACCTTTATTTCCCCCATCTCTTTGTCATATAAATAAATTTTTTAAAAAAACATCTTTTATGTGTAGCATGCCTCACGCTGGGCCTAGCAAGCATTGATGAGCAATTGTGGAATGATTGCTATGTGATCACAGTGATAAGGTAACATTATCAATTTTCTGTGGGTCAGACTCCTTGTTGAGTATGCAATGGGAATGGACCTACTATGTTCTGGACAACCCTATAACCTATTAAGTTATGACCCACATTTAAGGAGATACTGAGGCTGAGAGAAACTGTTACTAGGAAACATAAATTCACATGTCTGCAAGTCCAGTCTGCCTGCCCTGAAACCATGACCTGGAACCTCACACTGCTGCGAAACCAAGCACCCTTGTGCGTGGGATCGAGCTGTGTGTTGGGTTTGCTCGGGACTTTTTGGCATTGAATCGGAACTTCACAATTATTTAGAGAGCACACAGAATCCTTGTGTGGTGGCACATGCCTGTTAGTCCCAGTACTTGGAGGATAGAGACAGGAGGATTACCACAAATTCAAGGTCAGCCTAGTCTATACAGCAGGATATAGGTTTGCCAAGACTACATAGCAAACCCTGCATTAAAAAGAAAAATAGAAAAACAGAAATTCAAATGAAATCAAAGCTGAAATTTCATGTAAAGAGTAGTTTTCTTTTCCTTTTCATATTCGTGTTTTAAGACATTTTTGAAGACAGGGTCTTTAGCTCAGGCTGGCCTTAAACTCACAATGTAGCTAAGGATGGCCTTGGACTTTTGATTCCCCTGCCTCTGCCTCCTGAATGCTGAGCCTACAGGTCTGCACCACCATACCTTAGTGTTTTCTCTATGGGACGTGGATTCACGCCCAGGACTTTGTCTAGTCTACTAACATAGCTCCATCCTCAGCCTCAGGAGACAGGGCTTGATATACAGCTCAGCCTGGCCTGGCACCAACCTGTAGTCCTCCTTCCTTAGCGTATAGTGCTGAGATTACAGGCACGTGCCGCCATGCCCAGCAGGGACACGGGTTTTCATGAAAAAGTACATGGGGTGCCTGGTAGTCCAGGGTAAAGCAAGCCCACAGGTAGTTTTAGGACACAGCACTGCAGAGTCAGGGTTTGGGGTTACAGTGCTTGGATTTAAGTCTCCCCTGTCACATTTACATGCTGTACACTTCTTAGACTAATTCCTTAAATGTTCCATCCCTCCATCTCCTCATCTGTAAAACGAAGATAGTCTAATTGCATCCATCATTTAATACATTCTTTATCTGCTTCTCTAACTACTAGAGAGAAATTAGGGCCTGACTTCTCAAATGTATTCTTTTTTATTATTATTTATTCAATTGTGTGTGTGTGTGTGTGTGTGTGTGTGTAGAACCACAGGTGAATTCGAGAACCACCATGGACCACCTCCACCTCCTCCTTGTTTACTCTACCCTGGGATTCACAGGCTCCGCCCTACCACGACCAGAAGTGCAGGCCAACCCCCCTCCCCTTCTCCCCCCCACCCGCTTTCACTGGCGTGTATATGTGGGGTCTAGAATCCGAACTCAGGACCTTCCTCCTGCAAGGTAGAGGCTTAACCCCTGAGCCACCTCTCCAGCCCCTCAAATGTATTCTTAAGGGATGGTGATGTTTCTCAGTCAGTACAGTGCCTGCCTTCCTGGGTTCAATCCACATGGCCAAATAAATCAGACCTGGGGGTGCACATCTATAATCCCAGCTTTTATGAGGTGGAGGCAGAAGGATTAGAATTCAAGTCCATCCTTGACTGTATAGCAAGTTTGAAGTCAGCCAGGAATATGTGAGGTCCTATATCAAAACAAAACAAAACAAAACAAAACAAAAGCACAAAAAAAGAATTCATGGGGCTGGAGAGGTGGCTCAGGGGTTAAGCCTCTGCCTTGCAGGCGGAAGGTCCTGAGTTCGGATCCTAGAGCCCACATATAGACGCCGGCTGAAGTGGGGGACAGCCCGTATTTCTGGTCCTGGTAGGGCGGAGCCTATGAATCCCAGGGCAGAGTAAACAAGGAGGAGGTGGAGGCGGTCCATGGTGGTTTCCGAATTTGCCCGTGGTTCTACACACACACACACACACACACACACACACACACTCACACATGCACAATTGAATAAAAAAAAGAATTCTTAAACTGCCTATTTTTATTTCTTTAAAAAATTTTTGTGTATGTGTTTTGCATGTATACCAGAGGGCACTTGAATGGGTTTGTGTGTGTGTGAGTGTGTGTGTGAGTGTGTGTGTGAGTGTGTGTATGCGCCTGTGGAGGCCCAAGGGTAACATACAGAAGCATCTTCGTTGCTCTGCCTCCTCCTTTTGTTTTGCTCTGGGGCTTCCCAAGCTCCACCTTCCAGAGACAGACTAGCAGGCTGCTGCCGATCCCATCGGTACTTTTTTATGTGGGATTTTGGGATCTGAACTCCTTTGACCTGTGAAGCAAAGTCTTTGACTTCTGAGCCATCTCCACAGCTCCCTGTTTTTATTTCTATAGATACCGTCTTTGCATAGGAAAAGGGGGAGATCAGTTAGTTGACTCCGACACACCAGCATCTCCCAACTCCTGGATTCATTTCACTTGTCTTTGTTTTGTCAATGTTTCTTTTTTAAAGACACTCTCACCCCCAGCCCCCCTTTAGAACTCAACATGGACTCCAGGTGGGTTCATCTCTGGGCAGGGAGGGGTCTCACCTGTCTGTAGCGCTTGCATCTCCTTTAGGGCATTGACCTCACGCCACAGCTTCTCAACTTGAGTCTTCAGATCACCATCCTTGTCTGGGAGACATGGTGGAGCAAGTTGGAGGAGGAGGAAGCATGCAATTAGAAGAAAACTTAAAAAGTTGAAAATAATAAAATAAATAAAAAACAAGACCACTTTGGAAGGAAGAATTCACAGTCATGGTGGCTCTGCGGAAACCAAGTCAAACGTACACGAAAAAAATAACACATGAAAATAAAATTGAGGCAAGAAGATTCATAGAGTTCGAGTGTGGTGGATGGAGCGGAAGCCCTGCCCAGCTCTCCAGCGTTCCTCTCCAGGATGAGCCCTCTTCATGGGATTCCAACATGCCAGGAGCATATGTTCCCTCTTCCCGGGGCCTTACCAAGCTTAAAGGTCTCCTCTGAAGACTTTCTAGATCACTCTTCATGAAGCATCTCCTTTATTAGTCTCTCTTATTTTTACCCAGAGTACTATGCATATTTCATTCATACCTCCTCAGCTTTATTGCCCCTTACTGAACATGTCGATGACCACACATTAGGTGCTCATAGTATTGGGGGCACATGCTTGGTGGTAATACAACATGTTTGGGATGTGATTTGAGTGTAATTGTCAAAATGTCTGTGAAAGGAAGAAGCTGAGATCCTCAGTAGAGAGAGAGAGAGAAAGAGAGACAGAGAGACAGAGACAGAGAGGAGAGACATGACAGGTGAACGCCAAATGCTCGCTCCCAGACCTACTGGGTGTCAGAGAAACTGGATAGGCATCGATGTTCACTTTCATCTGTCAAGGGCAGATGCCATGTAAAGACTGTTTTGTGTGTTGGAGTGGGAAGATGGGATGGCACCTCAGTGGGTAACGTGCTTGCTTTGCAAGGCTGAGAACCTAGTTTGAGCCCCTGACCTATGTAAACAGAACAGTGGGGTGTGGAGGCACGTGCATGTAATCCTAGGTCTGGGAATGATGCCTGTGCTGGTCTTCTGTCCTCCGCATGCATGTCCACACATGCGCATGTGCACCTCCCTGCATTACAGACCCAAAGAAGTGCACCTATACATATATGAGCGCGCGTGCGCGCGCGCACACACACACACACACACACACACATCACAGCAATCAGCTTTCTGTCTTAGATTTTTCAGGATGATGTGAAATTGGAACCGTCCCAATCCCTCCGTGTCTTCTTAAACACACACTTCACAAGCCAGGTGCTTCTGCATTGCAGCCAGGAAACCACTTCTGGAGCCTTGGGAGCTCCAGCCGAGTCTCACTCAGTGTTGCTCTCAAAGCATCTCAGAGCTCAGCTCAGCGGCACAGGAGTGACCGAAGGGGACACTTAGCAGACCAGCCCAGCAGCTGCTGTGGCCTTGGCCAGTTCCACAAAGCCTGGGGGGGGGGCTTTGCTTCAAAGTCACAGCAGTCAGCTGGCAAAGTGTCGCCCTCTCACCCCGCTCCACTTCCTGCTCCCTTCTGTTGACATCAGCGGCCTGGCCTGGCTGTAAACACCCTTCTTAGCACGAAGACACGAAGACCCAAAGACAGAGCTCCTGAGAGGTCATTACCCATCCATCATCCCACTGAACCTCAGCTTCCCCCCTTTGTTGCTCATGTGGGGGAACCAGGGGAACCCATGGAGCACCTGTCTTGCCGTGACATGCGGCTTGTGGAGATCCGGGTTCAAAGCCTAGATTCCACACTGTTGCCTGCGACCAAGGTCGATGTTTTCTTCTACCTTATCATTGCTCCAGTCTAGAAATACAGATCCAAAGATTTCCCAGGACAAACAGCTGATTGGGCTGTAACACGATGTTGGGTGTTGGGAGACATGGTGACGCAAGCACTAAAGACGGCCCCTAGGTTGGAGCGGCCCTGTGGAGAGACTGTTATGCCGTCTGATTAACCCACGGTTGACTTCTAGAAATGCACCGCGATATCCTAGCCCAAGGATCCATATCTGGGTAGAGCAGTTCCCTGGGGACAGCATATCAAAGATAGCAGTGCCGGAACTATCAGAAAGTTTTCCCAACAACAAAATCAGATATCAGCTGTTAAAATGAGCAAAGCATGTCTTGCGCTGATAGCTGTCTAAAGTGAGCAGATGTAACAAAATTATTCACCTGCCAATTTTTTTTTTTTTTTTCAAATCCAGCCTGAAGGAATGTTACCAGCCAACTGTGGCTACACTGAAATAAGGATCAGGAGAGAAAAAGATGGCTTTCGCTTTTCTCTTCGTTTTGTTTTGTGTATTGACACAGGGTCTTACATAGCCCAGGGATGGTCTTGACCCCCCATCTTCCTGCCTCCCTCTCCAGTGCTGGGGTTGCAAGGTTGCACCACTGCTTCTGCCTCGGCTCTCCATTCCCATGGCATGAAACTGGGGATCATCTCAAGGTACTTAAAATATTTTCCCAAAAAATATAGGTAGGTGGGAAAGCACGGCTCGACACACGGAGGTCTCCTGTTCACTTCCGGGTGGTCTAATGGCAAAGACGATCATTTGGAGGGATGATTGGAAAGATGTCTGTGTAGTTGGGTAACATAATGTATTAGCTGGCATGGTGTTTGGGAGAAGAGAGAGAGAAGGAAGGATGGAGAGAGAGAAGGGAGGGGGAGGAGAGAAGAGAGAGAAAGTAAAAGGGAGAAGAAAGTGAGTGGAAGAAAAACAGGAAGGGGAGGGACAGGGGAAGGGGGAGGGCAAGAAAGAGGGGGAGGGGATGGGGAGAGAGGGAGAACTTACTCACATATTCATATCCCCACCCCACAGTTTCCACTGGGTGGCCGCCATTTTGCCCCTCCTTGCCCATGGTGAAGAAACCCCATCCATACAGACATGCCACCTCATCCAGCATCTTCTCCCCTCCCCCCTTCCCTGGTCCTCCTCAGCAATGCCCCTCGCCTCCTCATATAAAGAGTTTGCAGAGGGAGGGTTTGGTACGGAAAAGATGCTGTGTAAGAATCCTGGCATCGGAATGAAATTTTATAAAAAATGTTTGTGCAATGAGCCCCTTCAGCACCACCAATGTGAATCTCAGAGTGAGCCTCTCTGAACCTATTGGCCATTGGTGACACGTTGAATCTTGACTTTAAACTGTTGGTGACGTTTAATTTTGGAAAGAGGGTCTCACGTAGCCCAGGCTAGCCTAGAATTAGCTACACAGTGGGGGATAACTTTAAACTCCCAATCCTCTTGCCTCTACCTCTCCCATGAGCCTCCATTGCCAGCTCGAATTTGTTTTTGGTTTTAGTAAAGTGAAATTGGTAAAGAAGCCGCAGACCGTAATATCCTTTTTCTTCTGTTGTGCCTCAGAGGCTGAGACGTGTTGCGGCCCTGGGGCGCCAGGCTTCTTGCTTTGACTTTGGCTTACTATCTCTGCTTCTTTGAGACTTTTTGATTTGCTTTTTTAAAATATATTTTTATTATTGTTTTAGTATCTCATACATGAATATAGTAAACTTAAAATATTTCCACGACTCTACATCCCCCACTCAATTCTGTGTCCAAATATCTTTCAGCCCACCATGCTTTTGGAAGCCACACAGTCTTCAGCTGAGAAGAAGTCCAATTCTCTAGGGCATGAAAAATTAGAAAGTGTAGATAGTCCCAGGACTGCTAGAGAAGTAGGAGATAATCTCACACAACATGACAGGGATGAAAACGGAAGCCACAATTACCAGCCACTCTCCCCTGTCCTGCACACTTGGAAAGATTAGACTTACCTTACAAATATATTTGAATGGGATTAATATCTGTATTTGCAGTGAACTCTGCCTGCCCACGAGTCACAATGGCTGGGGTTCACAGGCCCAGCTGTGCCCTGTCTGGGAAACACAATTAAACTCACCAGACAGAAGACGCACAAACGGGGATAGTGATCCTCGTTCTGTTACAAGAGCTCTTGGTCTTTTCGGTTGACACCACCACCACAAATGAAAAACCCTGAGCACCAAAGGCCACTGGATCCCCGTGAAGCCACACACCCAGGATGCTGTGGTTGCATCTCCAGGGATTGTTAAGATCCCCGGAAGCCTGCTAGTTAAGGGCAGTGCCCGGTGCATTTCTCCCCTAAGTCAGCCAAGAGTTCTGCTGAGCACGAAGTCCTATTACCTTTCACCCGGCGTTTGCTGTGCTTCCTGGCTTTTGCTCTGGACGGGAGGCCGGCGGTCTGGTCCAGGAGTAAGCTGACCACCAGGATGCAGATTACAAGGCCATTCTTAGCCATGGCTCTGGGACAGGCTGGCTGGGTCGGTCGTCAGCTGCCCTGAAGCAGCTAGAGAGCCGGGAGACTGGGAGGCCACATCTTGCTCCCGGCTGCCTGGGGCGGGCTTTTTAACAGGGCAAGGCTGGCTGTGAGCCCGCTGACGACATTCTGGAAGCCTCTTGGGCGAGGGCATAAGGCGGCCCCTTGTCCTCATACCTCAGGTTGGGCTCTTACTCGTTTATTTTTATTCTGCTGCATTTTTGAATAGACTTAACCTCTCCAGGGTATGCGAGACATAAAGGCTTGCCTCTCTGATGTTTTCATTACATACATATGTATATTTTTAATGTCTTGGATGCGATGAGTGAGTCTCTAGGAAGACCTGAAATGTAAGCCTCTGTTGGGAACTTTGAAGCTTATGGAATGTTCTAGATGATGGGTCTGATTCTGTTTGCAGAGAGGAAAAGTAGTAAAAGCTGCCAGAGGATGGGGTTCGGTGGCAGTGCTTGTTTGGTGTATGCAAGACACTAGATTTGACCCTCTAGCATCAAAGAAAAAAAAAAAAACAAAGTGACTCTCCTCTCCCCCAAATCCTGAAAGCTAACATCAGGAAATTTTCTATTTGTGCCTTGTATGGGGGTAAGAGAGATACCACCTCACCATACATGTATCTTTATTTTTAAATTAAAAGTATTAGGGACCAGGGGGACGACTCAGTTGGCAAGGGGCTTGGAAGTACAAGCATGAGGACCTGAGTTTGAATCCACAGGACCCATGAAAGAAGAGGCAGGTATGACAGCTGGCGCCTGGCGCCCCAGTACTGCTGAGGCAGAGACAGGAGGATTCTTGGGGCTCGCTGGCCCCCTGGTGTAGCCGAATCAGCGAGCTCCAGGGTCAATGAGAGACTCTGTCCCCAAAAAGAAAAATGGTGGATTAAAGGTGAGGCAGGCACAGAATCTCTGCACACACACAGATTTGCATGACCTGCATGCACACGTGTGCCCGTGTGTACACTTGAACATGTGCGCACACACACACACACATACACGCAGACTCGCGCGCACACACACAAAACAAGTTGTTTCTGCTTCAGTGTTTAGAGACAGGGTATCATTTGGCTTGGGCTGGCTTCAAATTTCCTCTGGATCTGGGGGATGACTTTGAAGTTCTGATCCCCCTGCATCTGCCTCCTGAGTGCTGGGATGACCCACGTGCGCCACCACGCCTTGTGCCACAGTCTGCTTACACCGGTGCATTGGTACTTTGTGTGTGCTGCTCAGTTGGAGCTGCGAAATGGATCTAAGCAATGGGACAAGTAGATACCTGCTGACACCATGCAAGGACTCCTTCCAGGAAGGTTTTGCCAACACATCAATACATCATTGTCCTCAGGGAGGGGCCTGGCGGTTCAGCAGAACTGTGTCCCCAGCTCCTCTGGGCCTATCATAAACTCAAGGCCTGTCTGGGCAGCTAGTAAAGCCCTGCCTCAAAATGAAAACAGGGCTAGGATATAGTTTTGAGGTAGAACACTTGTCTAGGATGTGGAAGGCCTTGAGTTCAAGTCTCTGTCCCTCTCCCCAAAAATTAAAAGACACAACAAATATGAAAGATGACTAATCAAAAGAGTGATTGTTCTCATTTTGCAAATGGGTGATTGACCCCTCCCTCACTGAGGTTTCCTACTTTTATTACATCTACCCTTGAATGTGGTTCTGCAGGGCTCATGCAACACATCAGCTATAGTAATTTCTCAAATACTCATCATCCAATACATGTTTCCCTATAACTTCTCCAAACACTAGAGCACACTGGGAATCATAACAGCAGAGGAACATAACACATGGTTGCAATTATTTGCAAACTGACCATCAGCCTTAAGGATCAGCATTGAGCCCAGGTGATCTTTTTCGTGCAAAGCAATGAGCTTTTCCAGCTGTTACGCCAGAGGATGGCTTCTAGATGTTCCTCACCTGAACAAACAGGCAACTGCCAGAGGACAGGACTGTAGGTCCCAAGATTTGTCTTGTTTTGGAAACCATACGGAAGAACCAATGAGTGGCTTCCTCCTCCTGCATCTGCCTGGGAAGAACCAGTCTGACCCCCTCATTTCCTCCCACCACTTTTTCCCAGTGTACCAATACCCAGGCAAAGCCACGGATGTGGGGAAGTTGCACAGAGCTCATTACGGGATGCTTGAAGCCAGTGATGAAAGGGCCCATCCCAGAGCTCTGTGCTGCGGTGGGAACTCTGGGGAGGGTACTCGAGGGCTCTGTCCATCTTGAGGCGGAGTCCTCACTGACCTCGCCCATGTGTCAGCTGTGTGACCTCGGGCAAGCCACACTTGGGAGTCCTTTCTCTTCACAGCGATGGGGCTAGGAAGGCTGGTCCTGCAGGGCCTGGGGAAAATTCAATAAGGCAATGGCTAGAATCTGATGCAGAAGATACTCATTATTATAACATTCATGATTTACGCAGTAAACTACTAATGATATGCAACTTGTGACCAATTTTTTTTCCTCCATACTGGGAATTGAACTTCCGGTCTCACCCTGGCTAAGCACATGTTCTCTCACTAAGCTCTATGGTCCAGCTGCTATTTCTTTGAGACAGGGTCTCCCTGTGAAGCCCAGCCTGACCATGATGCCAAGTCAGGACCAGAATCCTCTTTGCTTTTCAGGCAATCCAAAGTGAACTTAGAAACAAAGAGAGCTCTTCGTCCAACCCTACCAAGATCCTCAGGGTCTGAGCTGCAGTCTCGAGCTGGTTTTTCCTGACTCTGGAAACCACGGGTGGTGATGCTGTTTTGAACTGAATAAGGAAAATGATCAGAGTCAAACCACAGATTTCACTATTGATCAGAAGCCCTTAGGGTCTTCTTCCCTTTGGAGAAACAAAACAAAATAAAACTCCAGTTGTGAACAATGGTAGAAAGACAAGTATTCTTAGATCTTTGGACTGTGATGTACTCAAACAAACCTTCTAAGGTCAAGATGTCTTTTTCCTTCAAATTAAATCTATATTGTTTTAAGGCTCTTTTTTTTTCTGTCAAGGAAATTCTCTGATAGCATTTTGATGTTCTTTGAACCTGATCCTGAAGGCCTTACTTCATCCCCACTTCCTCCTCCTCCTCCTTCTCCTCCTCCTCGTCTTCTTTCTTCACCATTAGTTGCATTTAGGTTTTATAGTTTACATTTTATTTTCCCTTCCTACAAATCAGCCTGGCTTATGAGCCTCCTCTACACTATGAGATGGGGTTCTTCCCAATAGATGCCTCTCTCTAGCCAAAGAACCTGTTTGCCAAGTTTGGATATTATATCCAATGATCTCTTTTCAATCATGTTTAATGGTCTGTTCCCACCCTTTACTGATCTTCTAAACATGTTTTTTCTCTGCCCCTGTATTTCCATCCTTTCCAGACTTGTACTTGCTATACTAGTTAGATATCTGGTGTCATTTGTGAAGAATTAGTAGTCGAGGCAAACTCTGAGCAAGCCTGCAGCGGATTGTCTGAATGATGTGGGACGACCCGGCCCACAGTAGTTGGGACCATTCCCCGGCAAGTGACTAAGATGGAGGGAGCTGGTTCAGTGCAGTTTGATGTTCTTCAGCAACCCTGGGGAGTCTTGCCTTCTGGCAAGTGAGGTTTGCCCCTCTCTCAGCAATCCCTGGGGGTAGTGTATGGCCAGTTCCCTTGACTTCCAGGGTTGGTGTGAGCTGTCCTGCCAAACTGGACTAAGAACCGTAACTGGAAATCATTAAGAAAGAATAAGCCACCTTGTTCCCCTAAGCTGCTTGGTGTGAATTTATCAGCAACATGCCAAAACGGGTGGCACTTGGTGGGTGGCACTTGGTGGGTGCCAGTTGGACTATGGCTGAGTCCATGCTGCCCTTCAATTCTGAACTCTGCCTCCCTCCTCATGTGTGCTTTCTCTGCGAGATCAAGGAAGGCCCAGCCTTGCAGTTCTCCACCAAAGTACCTGAATCCTTGTAGCCCTGGGCATATTTGGCTGTCACTTAGAAGTTTATGTTTCATTGAGTACCTGCTAGAGGGTTTGGGCCGGGTCGCTGGGCTTGACTACCTACTCACTCACACACCATCATTTGCTTAGTAAATATGGGTAAACACGTAGTAGGACAGCTTTGATTTTGTCTCTTATCAATCCTTCCTCTTTTCCATAGCTTCTGCGGTGAGGCCTGTGGCAGTTTCAGGTGTCACGTGACAGGTGAGAGCTGAGCCTTTAGGCACCCTGTGGCAGAATGACGTACTGACGGCAAGCCTCTGAGCAAACCTGTAGGGGCTCATGTGGTTGATGTTAGAAGACCCAGCCCATAGTGTGGATAGAGGCATGACCGTTCCCTTGGCTCCTGATGCTGGTATCACTCTCCTGCCATGTCAATCAACTGTCACCTAGAATCGTGAGCATGAGGAAGGCCCTGGTTCCGTAGAATGTCTGGGTCACTTGCAGGTGTGCTGAGCCTGAGGTCCAGCTAGGAAACCATCACCCCCAAGCACCGAGAAAGCTGTGATTGTCTAGCAAGAGCTTAGCCCTGGGGGCAGGGAGCCATGGCGGGGATTGTCTTTCCTTTGGCTCTTCTTCCCTTTAAGGATAAAGAGGAAACCAAATAAGCTGACTGGCTAGGAGAAGAGGCACAGGGAATTGGCGGGGGGGGGGGGGTGTCTAGAGATGTGCTGACTTTGAGGACATTCTTGAGGACTTTAATTCTGGGCATAGATGTCAACTGACATCAGACTAGCCTGTCACTTTTGGAGAGTCCTGTCATCCCAAACCTCCCTGGGCAATGCCATGGAGAGGAGGAAAAAGAAGCATATCAGGAGCTTCACAGGGTCAATGAGACGGCTCAGTGGGTAAAGATACCTGTGTGCAAATCATACCTGTGTGCAAATCATACCTGTGTGCAAATCTGGGATTTGAGTCTGATCCCTGGAGTAGAAGGAGAGCTCTGACTTCTGAAAGTTGTTCTCTGAGTTCCACATGCACGCGGTGGCACATGTGTGCTTATTCTCTCTCTCTCTCCTCTCTCTTTCTCTCTCTCTCTCCTTTCTAAGTAAATAAATAAGATAAAACGGTTGAAGAAAAAGCAAGCTACACAGACATCGAAAAGAGTCGGGGGGCTGGAGGGTCCTCCCCACTCAATCCCTCCTTGAGGAAGGCAGGCCTTTCTGATATTTTAGTATTTGCATAATTCCTTTTTTTTTTTTTTTGATGAAGTCAAATGATGTCACCATTTGCCTCCTGGTCTAGACTCAGGCTTCTGAAAGAGCTATTTGAGAAGCAGCACACATTTTAGGCAGGGAGTTGGAACTATAAAAATATTGCCTTTAGACAAAAAGAAGTGTTTTGACGAGACTTGAAAAGCCGTCACAGGTTTCTATTTTCTTTAGTAAATGACCGCTTGCCGCGCTTCCCCTGACCACCCTGTGTCAGGGCAGTGCTTGTTCCCCCAGGGATGCTATTTTCGAGGGTTGCTCTAAGCTGTTTTCCAGAGTCTGGGATTCTAACCAGCAAATCCATCCGGCCTGTAATGGCAGTGGTGTCTATTAATACTTGAGGCTGAACACGTCTGAAGGTTGAGCTCAGAGGTTCAAGGGCGTGATTTAGAGGGGTCGTGGAACTGAACTGGGATGTGGTATGAACAAGCCCAGGTGCATGGAGGAAAGGGGCCTTCCGATGCAAGTATGGCATGGCCTTGCTCCTGCTGAGTCTGTGGCTCAGAGTCGTGACCAATAGAAATGTCACGGGATTTGGAGAGAGTGGGTGGGATTTGGAGAGAGTGGGTGGGATTTGGAGAGAGCAAGGAAGAGGGCTGCAGCCACTTCCATTTTTACATGGACCTGGGGATCCTTTTGCCTGTGAGGCAAAGGCTTAACTCCTGAGCCATCCCATCAGCCTTCCCCCTTTTTTGCATGCATGTCCATGTGTATAATGTGTGTGCAGGCACGTGTGCAAGAGTGCACTTGAGCGTGCGTCCCTGTGGAGGTCCCAGGCGACATCAGGAACCATCGTGGATTGCTTGACCTCTTCATCACTTTGTTTTGGGGTTCCCCAGGCTTTGCCTTCCAGGGCCTAGGACTAGAGGTCACTGTCATTTCTGCCCTGCAGTTTTTTGTGGCATCTGAAGATTTGATCTCAGGTCCTTTCGCTTGTGAGGCAAAGGCTTTAACCACTAAGCCATCTTCCCAGTCCCAAGATCCTTTCTTAGAAAGAAGAAAAAAGAGCTAGGTGGTGCTTAGCTGAGAAATAACAGGTGATATAATCCACCAGCCTCCAAATACATGTGTGCCCACACATACCTGTGCACCTGCACACATGCACAAATTCACCCGTGAAGATCATGGCTACCCAGTATGATCCACCAAGGCCTCTCCCTGTGTCTGGGTTCTACCAACACTCTGTAAGTTCTTCATGTGCCAGCTGATGAGGCAGCGTCTTGTTTGCCTCAAGTGTGGCACCTCTCTGAGCCAGTTTCTAACCTGTGTTGTCATCTTCAACCAGCCTGCTGATCCTTGGGACCAAGTGTTCTTCTGGCTCCTCCCCACACTGCCTGCTCACCAGGCCTCTCAGGCACGGTGCCGAGACCCCGTCCTCTGGCCACTGGGGCAGCTGGACACCTGACTGCAGCTCCCCACGCCAACACAGATGACCCCCACTGGGACCCGGAGTTGAGCCCGAGTGCTCTCATTTTGCCAGTTCTGTGACTTGGCAAGCATATTGATAACCCCTCTGGCTTTTACATCAATATAAAAGAGAAGCTAGCCATGTTGGGCCCACCAAGAAGATGCCCCAAGAGAATTTTATGCTATTGTCTAGATAAACTGGCATAGCGTCCAACTAACTACCTTTTCAATTTCAATGCTTACACCCAAAGACAGTTACCACTTTGGGCTTCCATTGGCGAATCCTGTCTGTCTGGTGCATGGAGGTAAAAGCAGAGACTCATGGCTCCAGAAGATGTTCAGATAGGTGATCTTTGAGTGGACGCTCAGAATAGGTGATGTTTCCAGTGCTGAGTTCCAGGCAAGATGTTTATATACCATACCCACTAAGACTCAGGGAACATTATAGAAGGAGAGCCGAAAGAATGTAAGAGCAGAAGCCAGGTAGAAGGGGTACACAATGTCTTCTTTCAGGGCTGGGGAATGGCTCAAGGGTTAAGTCTTTGCTTTACAAGCAAAAGGACTTGAGTTCAGATCCCCAGATGACCTGTAAAAATACTGGGTGGAAATGGTGGTGGCCTATAATTCTGGAAGGTGGAACCTGGGAAACTTCAGAGCAAAACAAGATTCCCAAGGTCGTGCTTGAGCCTCCACAGGCACACACAGTGCCCTCTGATACACACCCCAAATGCCTTCTTTGGGACAAGACACAGCCACAGTGATCAAAAACTCAGTGCAGTGGATTAAACAAGAGTGGGCCCAGTTATAGGCACTTGTGGTTGGCATAGGAGCTTGAGGGTACCACCCCTTACTGATAAACTAGCTACCACCAAAAAATTCAGGGAGAGAGAATCATTGCCTTAGCTGTGTGCCCACCGTGAGCCCACCGGACTCAATGGAGAGTAATCCAGAGGTCCTAGAGATGGCCATCATCTAACGTGATGGATCACAAAACCAAAACCAAAAATCACAAATCTTGGAAAGGGACAGGATGGAGGAGGAGGAGGATGGACAGGATTGGGACAGAGAGAAGAGAGAGTGACAAGAAAATTCAGAATGTATCATGAACACATGTGAAGTTATCAAAGAACAAACCTAATTAGACAACCTATATAGAGAGCGGTCAGTTCTCAGGAATTACTTAATATGTGGGCCCATGGGTAGAACTTTAACAATGGACACCGTTATAAAAATGATATGCCAACCACACTCTGAAGCCCACTGCTTTGCTACCAGCTAACTGGTCTTCCCCTCTGCCCAGCTGCCAAAGCATACACGCCACTGAATAGCCCGTTTTCTTTGAAGGAAGGCAAACATGGGTCCATCTGTTTTCCGTTGGGTGCACCAAAGTCTCAGATTTATTGTGAGTGTTCCTGGGTCTCGCTGCCAAGATGGTCTGAGGATACAAGTAAGGCAGTATGCTCTGCATCCACCAAGAACAAGGACAGCCCACAGTGGAAAGACCTTCCCCATCCCCCGCTCTGTGGGCCGCCCAAGGTTGGACACGGTAGAAACAGTCTCTGGGCTTCAGGTGACGGTCACAACAAGGCCCCTGTTCTTCCTTTGCACTCAGCCGTCCTCGGCCTCTGCTTGCGTTGGGAGCCAGGTGATGGCAGGCTGCAAGGCCAGACTTGAGGCAGGCTTGATTTTCTGGGTCTGGACACATTTCCTCACCGTTTCACTGGGCGACCCGTGTTTTCTGTGAGACGCTTCCCATAAACAGGAAAGCCGTTCCTTTTGGTTTAAATGCTAAGCAAGAGATCTGCCTCCCGGTCACTTTTCTGAGAGCCTTTGGGGGCTAAAGCACAAACAAGGGAAACTGAGGAAGTTGTCCCCGAGGGGAGGCCACAGGCGTCGGCTGAGATCTCTGCTTCTTGGAAAGAATAGCAGGGGAAGGTTGGCAAGATGGCTTGGTGGGTAAAGGTGTCAGCGCGCAAACCTGAGCCCACACGGTGGAAAGAGAAGGCCTCCTTCTGGAAGTCACCCTCTCATTTCCACACACATGCTATGTATCTCTCTCTCTCTCTTTCTTCCTTTCTCCTTCTGTTTCTCTTTGTCTTTCTCCCTCTCCCTTTCCCTCCTCCCCCAAATTTGAAAAGAATAGATGAAACAAGAGAGTTGGATGAATTATTTGTACATGACGTTCTGTATACTTCCTTGAGTCTGAGATGAATAAAAAGAGGTGAGGAGGCAGGTGGAGCATAGGGAGGTGGAGAGATGGTAGGAGAGGAGATGAAGTATGGGGATACGGAGCATAGGAGGATGGGAAAATAGAAGCATATTCAAGGCCACACAAGCTGGTCTTAACACTGCCATGGAACAATCAGCTGGGTTTGTTTAGGTTCTGATTGGAAACAGGTTGTTCATATGAGTAGCTCATATTATATGTTGATATAGAGTAAAAAAAAAATTCTGTTTGGAAGCTCTGCTGGAGGGAGCGAAGCCGGGGTATTGCTGTGGGGTACTGCTATGGGAGAAGAGGGAGGCCCAGCGCCAATGCTCTGGGCATAGCCCCTGGGTATTCGATGGATGAGGCACTACAGGAAGGAGACTTAGTGGTAAGGAAAGCTGGAGCAAGATCTCGCTTTGCTTCATGGTTGCAAGGAGTTTTTGAGCCGAGATGAAGGTTTCAGGAGAGAAAGGGGAGACAGAACTGGAAAATATGTTGAATAAGCCATTGAGGAACTAGACTAAAAATACAACTGTGGGGTTTAGAAAAAGATTTCAAGAAATTTCTGTAATGGATTAGACATGAAAGCCCTCCTTTAACAAGGATAATTGTATTTCTTTTCTCTAAATATTTTATTTGTTTGATTGAGGAAGAGGAGAGTCTATGACAGAAGGGGAGAGAGAGAGAGAGAGAGAGAAAGAGAGAGATAGACAACGTGTACATGGGTGCACATATGTGTGTGCATGAGTGTGGGGCGGCTAGAGTCAAGCTCAGGTATCGATCCTCAGGTCCTGTCCACCTTGGTTTTTGAGAAAGTGTCTCTCTGGCCTGAGGCTCCCTGACTATGCTAAGCTGGCTGGTCAGCACGCTCTAGGGACCCACCGGGCTCCACCTTCCCAGACCTGGAATTCGAAGCATGTGGTCAGTGTATCCAGCTTGTTTTCATGGATATTACATGGGTGTTACATGGGTCTTGCATGGGTCTTACATGGGTTCTGGGAATCACACTCATGTCCCCACAGCACGTGCGTTACTGACAGAGCCCTCTCCCCAGAATGTTGGAGACTGTGTTAGCAGAACACATAAACGATCTTTATGGCAGTTCCTGTCCCATAGCAAGCACTCATAATGCTTATGAGACATTCGAGTGTGGCATTTTTTAAAAATCTAAGTTAGATGTTTTTGTCTAACATGGTGGGACTAAGGTCCATTTAGGGGGCTGCTCTAGAACCTCAATTGAGAGAAACGATCCCTGATTGTCCCCTGATGTTATAAGCAGTGTCCAAGTGGTTGAGGGCTCCGAAGAGCCCTGCTCTGTGTTTTGTTTTATACATGGTCTTTCAGCAAGTCTACAATTAGCTGTTGATTTGAGTCAATAATATGGTCAACATTCCAAGTCATTAGACATCATATTAACAAACTTTTTAAGGAAAATGTATTAACCAAAAACATTTCATGTATTTTAATTTCCCAAACCATCTCCAATTCTTTAACCAACCACCAATTTCTCTTTTATCATTTATAGTGATGATATACACACCTTTGTGTCTCCAGCCAGATTTTCCCCTAGACTCTGCATTACTGTCTTTGAAAACATGCTCTGTAAGTAGGTTTATGGAATGAGTCATTGTCTAGTGCACATAGAGCGGCCTCTTTTGAGATCCTATCAGGCTTCCGCCACCTGCTGCTCAGTGGGCAGATTTCCCCCTCCGTCCCCACCTCTGTCCTCTCATCTGTAAAACAGGACACACAGCAGATCTTGACACACAGGGTCGCTGTGCGGCTTAAGGAGCTCATGTTTGTAAAGCACTTGCATGAAATGATGTCCAGCCCATAGGAAGCGTCAATAAGTTACAGCTGCTATTGCCAGGCCAAAGGGAACGAATATTGCAAGATCTTCAGTATTTATTGCCAATTCTATCTCATGCAAAAGAGGGTCATAGTTGCTTTCCCACAAGGAAGGAACTGTATGCGATTGGTCAGTTTCTAGGACACAAGTTGGTTCATAGTGAATCACAAGGTCAAAAAGATCTCTTTCTGGGAATAGCTGATTCTTGTGTGTGTGTGTGTGTGTGTGTGTGTGTGTGTGTGTGTGTGTGTGTGAGGGCAATGTGTGTGCCTGTGGTAGCCCGAGAGTGACTTCAGGAATCGTGCTGATTGTTCCACCTCCTTTTTGTTTTGCTCTGGGGTTTCCCAGGCCCTGCCCACCCGAGCCTGAAGTGCAGGCCCAGGACATTTGCACCTAGAGTTTTTAAGTGGGATCCAGGATCCAAATTCAGGTCCTTCTGCTTTTGAGGCAGAGTCTTAACCCCTGAGCCATCTCTCCAGCCCCTAGCTGCTTCTTTTCATTCCTTTTCCTTTCCTTTGATTATTATTTTTGAGACTTAAGAAATACATGTTTCATTAGAGCTAAGGACCTGGTGGCCAAGGGAACCACAGTTGAGCCTTAAGGTGGGAGAACAGAAGAGAGATAACGAGGTCAGAGGGAATGGGAAAGAACCTCCAGAGACAGTACGCTGGGATTCTTGTATAATTTTGTATGTGTGTGTATATGCACCTGTGTGTGCATGTATGTGCTCATGCATGTGGAAGTCAGAGGTTGACAACAGTGTCTTCCTCTAGTACTCTCCACCTTATTTTTTTTTTTGAGGCAGGTTCTCTCTCACTAAACCTGGAGTTCACCTTTTTGGCTAGATTGGTTGGACAGCAAACCCCAAGGAGCGTCTCTCTCTGTCTTCCTATAACTGGGATTACAAGTAAGTGGTAATGTGCCTGCCCAGGCGTGTATGTGCGTGCATGCTTCCGTGTGTGTGTGTGTGTGTGTGTGTGTGTGTGTGTGTGTGTGTGCGTGTGTGCGTGTGTGTGTGCGTGTGTGTGTATGCATGCACGTGCATGCTGAGGATTCAAACTCAGGTCTTGGTGCTTGTACCACGATGGGACATCTCCCTAGCCGTCTCTTTACCTTTCCATGTAAGATTTCCTTTTGGTCTCTCTATGATTTGAAATAAGCGACTGAGGATCCATTGTCCTAATATGGACATGATATACAGATGTAGAAGCAACATGCAAATGGGAGTGGCTGGCAGCCAGGTGCGGAGATGCAGTGTGGTCCAGGTAAGATGTACTTCTGGGCAGGGCTTAGCAAAGGAGGTCACTGTGTCCACCCCTGCTGTCTTCTATTCATAAGGAGGAGGTCTGGGTAGGCCAAGGTTGGATACAGGGATGCTGTGTCAGCCCGAGATGCCCTCACCACATCAGCCTGTATTTACATGGAATGCACCAGTTTTCCCACCAAGGGGGAAAAAGCAAAATATCAGAGGGAGATTTCAACTCTATCTTTTCTCAGCAGCGTGGTGGGATTCTTTCATTATGCAGGGTAAAGAGGAAGTTGGGGCTTAAAGAAGTCTTGTAATGGCATCTAGAAAACACTGTGCCTTTGTCTTGGAGGTGGAAGCTTTTAGGGCTTCGGAAGATGGCCCAGTGTCTGTCAGGAAGCCAGCAGCGCATCCACGCTGGGCTGGAGCCAATGTTTTGTGAGTGTCTCCTTTTCAGCTCCAGAGTCCTCTGGAGCGCCACGCTACCCTGATGTGCAGACGGCCACACAGTTTGCCACCTGGCTGCTGTTCTGCTGCTGCTACTGCTACTGCTGTTGCTGCATTTGCTGAAGGGCTCCTTTAAGTGGAAACCAGACAGGAAATACTCCGGAGCCTGGCACTGGGGTATGGAGCCCAGCCACTGCCCAGGAGACCTGCTGATGTGTCTGAAGGCCCCACATTCACCAGGCTGCCTTCCAAGATACATACGAGACAGTTAAGTCTGCTGGTGGGAGCCGGTGTTTGCTTTGAGTGTCTCATGGACTCAAGCAGCAAATGCTGGTTTTCAGTGTATTGAAGGTTGCTCATCGAGATCAGCAAAGAGAATTTTTCCCTTTTTGTTGTTGTTGTTGTTGTTGTTGTTGTTGTTGGTGGTGGTGGTGGTGTGTGTGTGTGTGTGTGTGTGTGTGCGCATGAGGATAGTATTTTACTTTTTGCTCTGCTCTGGAGTTTCCCACCTTCCAAGGCTAGAAGCACAGGCTGCAGCTATTCTTGCCCCGTATGTTTACGTGGGATCTGGGATCTGAACTCAGGTCCTTCTGCCTTCCAGGCGGAGGCTTAACCCCTGAGCCATCTCTCCTGCCCTTCCATCCTTTTCTTGATGCAAGGTTTCACGTAGCTCAGACAGGCCTCAAGCTCGCTGTGCAGCCCAGGGATACCCTACCCCTACATCCTCTTCTGCTGGGACTCTCTGTTCCTTTGCCTCCCTTTCGTTCCAGAGACCTGGTGTGACTACACATACTCCATGTGGGTGGGATCACAGGTGGCTGGGAGGGTGGGTCCACAGACCCCAACAGAGAATTCTACTGGACACCAGAGACCTTGAAGACATGGGCTGACATCTCTCCAGCTCTTTTCCTTACTCTTTTGGACCATGACTCTCGAGATTCTTATAAGCACACATCTAAAATGTTGACCCCTTAACAGCTGGCTGGGATGGGGGCCTGGAGCCATTGATCTGCTCGTGGTCCAGTCCATAGTCCAGGTTTATCCTGATATGGCAGGAAATGGTGGGATGCGGAATGGGTCCCAGCTTGGATTCGAGGTTCTGTTTTATCACTGGATCTGAAATGAGAGTGGAGAAATAGATGCGCCCTTTGCAGAGATTACGGTGGTGTGTGGTGGTGTGGAGGTCACCTGGAAGGAGTTTATGAACCATAAAATACCATATGACTGCAGGCACAGGAGAGGCTGGGTAAGGAAATAACTCGTGGAGGTTTGTGTTGGGGGTTTGCTCTGTAGACCTAGATAACCCAGAACTTACCTTGCAGACCAAGCCTGGTCTCAAACATGCAACAATCCTCCTGCCTCTGGCCAGTGTCACAAATACCCACCCCCACGACTGACTGTCTGTGGCGTTTGTAAAGTGTATCCGCCACGCGAGACCCACCCAGCCTTTGCTTTCTGAACAGGATGCTTCAGTAGGTACCCCTAAATGGATTTTTCTCAAAAAATCTTCCCCACCCCCAAGGTAGTTCTGACATACTACACCCCTGTTGTGTGGAGGAAAAGACACTGGAAATAAGCCACAAAAAAGTTTATTTGGGTCAACACATGAAGAGCGGGATGGAGAGGATAAATTAGACATGTTCCCCTGAACGACCACTAGGTGGCGGAAGGCCACTGCCGGGTTCAAGCACAGATTCTGGCTGCACACGCAGAGCTGGCTGGGAAATATCTGGGAAATGACCTAGGCTGTGTTACGTTATGCGTGGGTCAGTGAGGAGACCTCTTTTACACCAGGCCTAACATTCAGACTTCCCAAGGCCCTTGCAATGTGTGTGTGTGTGTGTGTGTGTGTGTGTGTGTGTGTGTGTGTGTGTGTGAAGTCAAAGAACTGCTTTGGGGGAGTTGGTTGTCTCTTTTCACTTTGTGGGATCCAGGGATCAATCTCAGATCTTTGGTCTTGTTTTAATCCTTTGAGAACTTGCTAATCTTTTTTCTTTTCTTCAATAAGCAAAAAAACTGGCCTCCGATTGAATTCTCCAGTAATACTGAGTGATATGTTAGTTTCACTAGGGTGAACTTCTTTACCTACTGGATAATCTTACTATCCAAACAGAATCTGATTCTGAAAAGCTAAGATTCAGAAAGATGTAGCAGTCTAGAGATGTCAATCAGAAGTAGAGACAGTTTGCCTAGCATGTACCAGGCTCTGTGTTTGATCCTCAGCACTGTCAGAAAAAAAGATGGAGAAACATAAGCCAACCTGGGGCTTGGGCTGTGCTAAAAGTGCTAGCTTCATCTCGATTGGCTTCCATTCATTATCCTGTCTCTGCACCTCTCTGTTTCAGCTCCACAAGCAATGTCCACAGCCCATCTGATTACAGAAGAACAGGGCATCTTGATTCATAGACAAGATTCATATGTAAAGACCAAGGCCACATTTAACCTACACCACTGACCAGTCAGATTTCAAGGGTGAGAGGGTAACAGAGACTCACAAGTTAAATATCTCCTCAAGCATGGGCTTGGTGAGTTAGGATCCGAATCCAAGTCACCTGTCTTCAACTGCCAATAGGCTGCAGCCAGTTCTTGGCAGGAATACAAGCCTATCTCACCTCCATGTTTTAGTCTGTACCATTCTCTGTTTCCATGTCATCTCTTTCAAGTCTGTGCCCAGGGTCCCAGGAGTCTCTCCTTGGTAGCTCTCTCCTGAGATAGCTTCGTCTGTCTCACAGACAGTGGATCAGGTTGTTCATCTCAGAACCCTTTACAACGTGTAGAACAGGACCAGGCACATAGCCAACACTTAGTAAATATTTGCAGAATTGAATGAAATCTCCTGCAGCAGTATTTGCCTTGACAGCGAGCCATAAGTGACAGGTCCTTGGTGAGGGTGTTTGACAGACTATGAATTCGTTGAGTTAATAAGTATCTGCTCTAAGTCTCAATTGGATGAGGTTCTGACTTCATGCCTTGCTAACTGACAAATCTCAAAGGAGCATCGGTATACCCATATGTGATGGTTCATTTTGACAGTCAGTTTGGCACGATTTAGAAATACCCAGGAGAAATACCTCTGCATGTGTTTGGGTGGGTGCTTTCAGAAAGGTCCAACTGAGCAGGAGAAACCCACCCTGAATGTGGGTCATTTCATCAGATGGGGGGCATTAATGGGGTCTCAGACAGGATTAAAGGAGAGAGAGCTGAACACCAGCATTCATCACTCTCTGTTTCCTGACTGTGGATGTCATGTGAGCAGCACCTCTGCTCCTGCTAGCATGTCTTCCCGGCTGTGATGGACTGTTTCTTCAAACTGTGAGCCAAAATACATGCTTCTTGCTTCCTCCCTCCCTCCCTCCCTCCCTCCCTCCCTCCCTCCTCCTTCCTTCCTTCCTCCCTCCCTCAATCCCTAACTTCCTTCCCTCCTCACTCCCCCTTCCCTACTTCCCTCCTTATTTCCCTCACTTTCCTCCCTTCTTCTCTCCCTTTCTCTCTTACTCCCTTCCTCTATCCCTCCCTTTTTCCTCCCTTTCTCTTTTTCCATCCCTACCTTTCTCCTTCCTTCCATCCTTCCCTTCTTCTCTCCCTTTCTCTCTCCCCCTTTTTCTTTCTTTCTCTCTTCATCCCTCCCTCCCTTCTCTCCCCAGTCTCTCTTCCTCCTCCTTTCCCTTATTGTTACATATTTTGCCACAACAATGACGAAACTAACCAATATCTGGCACTTCTGGCCCTAAACATAGAGCATGTTCTGTCATTGGTAGTGGTGTTTTTGGTGGTCTGTGCATCAAACCCAGGCCCTGGCACATGGCAGGCAAGTGGTCCTTTTACCACTGAGCTGCATCGGCCAGGCATTTAGGGGTGTAGAGACCATGTGCATCATGCATCTTTGTGATGTTCTGATCCTGTTTCCCCACACAGCCCTTGACTCGGCGGGGCTGACTGGACCCTTCCACTGGCCTTGGGTAGAGGTCTACAGTTGAAAGAGCAGCAGGAAGCCATCCTTACTCTCTGGGAGGGCTTTTGGAAACTAGTTCAGGGCTGGCAGCCGAAGTTGTATTCATTATGACATCAATTTGGGGTTTTCGAGACATCTTTTCCAACTTGCAAAGCAGTCCTGTGTGTTCTCAATGACTTGAATCTTCCAGAGGAGCCGGGCTTGATTTCTTCCACCCAAATTCTGGAAACTTAGCTCCTAATTGTGTCAACTGGACAGTTTTATTGAGGGTCTCTGACCTTTATTTTATCACTCGTGACATGGGGACAGCTCTACAGTTTATAGGGTAGTTGGGAAAAACTAGCACATTAATAATGTGGAACATACTTTTTATTTAGTTCCACAAAAGGAGCCTTGAAGACAGTGCTTGAGGGCAAGTGGTTTGCTGGAAGGGGGTGTTTGGAAGGAAGAGAACAGGAGAATGAGATAAGGAAAGGGGAGCCATAAGAACTACTGAGTGAGGACTGGGAGGAGGACTCGGGGTTAAAGCCTTTGCCTCAAGAGCAAAAGGGACCTGAGTTCAGGTCCCCAGATTCCATGTAAAAATGCCAGGTGGAAATGATGGTGGCCTACGATTCTAGCCCTGGAAGGCAGAGCCTGGGAATCCTAGAGTAAAGCAATAAGAAGGTAGAGTAATCCAGGGTGATTCCAATATTACCTTTGGGCCTCTGCAGGCACATATACTCAAGTGTCTTTTTGTACATGTGTGTGCACACACACACACACGCACGAACTTCTGAGAGAGTTAATATAGGGGCAACTTGGCCTCTGTCTTGGCCAAGCATCCCTGGAGATGTTCTCTGTAACATGACTCAAAAATCACAGCCCCAGAGGGCCAGGATGCTGGTAGAACCTATCCTTGGGCTCTCTGGATTCACTGGTGAAGTCTGTTTCTGTGCGGGCTTTTCCCTGCTCCCAACCCTTGTGTCCTAGTAGAGATGCTTCAGGTGAAAGCTGTCAGAATGTCAGCTATGGGACACTGTGTGTGGTGGGCATGTTAAAGCAAGCTCTGGCACACAGTGAAAGGGATGGGCAGAAATGGTTTATTCGGAAGAGGATATCAGAAGGGAGGGGTGGAAGAAAGAGCTAGGGAAAGAAGAGCAGGAAGGACCACTTTTGGGTAAGTCACCATTGTGGGCAAATGGACCTGATCTTACCAAGAGGACTCCTGGAGATGCTACGTGGAACATGCCTCTGGGTCATGGCTCTGGAAGGCAAGGATGGTTCAACTGCAAGGATGGTTCAACTGCAAGGATGGTTCAACTGCCTGGCATCGCTTCTTGTGTGGGGATCTATCAACACTGTCCCTTGACACAGTCCCCACACAGCTGCCAATCAAGTTGCCTGTGTACAGTCACTTGAGTATGCACATGTTCCAGGCTGGCCAATCAAAATTGCTGTTCCTTTGCTCAAAGATCGTCTTACAAGTAGGTCCATGACTTAAAACTGGGATAATGATTCCTGAAAAATACCTGGATTTGAGGCTAGATTTGATGAAAAAGAAGTTGTAGCTTTTTGCCAAAGGTGGAGAAAACTCATGCCAGGAAGGGAGGTAGGAACTCCTGGTGTCTGTCATCCCAGCTACATGGACATGTGACAGCCTCTGGTCACATGGACCTACATTCCTAAGTAGACCCTGATGTTTTCTGATAGAGTGCCCAAGGACAGGCCACCTAAACTCTCTTAAATTTTGCATCCTACCTGTAAGTGGAAGCGACTTTTCAAGGCTTTGTTATATTTCAGCAAGGATGAATGATGGGCAAATAGCAAATCCTTAGTAATATGTATGATTTATGTCATAGATTAAATGTGAGTTGCTCTTAAGGCTGTGGAACCTTGTTAGAGGAAGGCATGTCATAAGGATGGGGGAGGGAGGAACAGGTCTGAGGTTTGGTGACTCAGTCCTGCTTCCTCTCAGTTTGGTTTTGCTCTCTCTGCTTGATGTTGGCTGCACTGACCTGAGCCAGCCTCCTGCTTCCGTCTCCAGATATGCCTTCTGCTATGTGATTCCTACCATAATGGACTCTGCCTGCTCCTGGTGGACCTTTTTCTACTGTTCACGCCACATACAAGCTCTCAGCACAGATACATTGCCTGTTACACCAGAGAGAAAATTCATCTGTTGTCACATTTTATTGTTAATTCCTGGATGAGGAAGACTATGAATTTTTCATTTTGCTAAGACACTGAAACTATTTTGCCTAAAGCATACTAGGAACTTGGTCAATATTTGTTGACTCAACAACAACAGAAGTTTCATGCTGAAGATGTTCATGATGTGAGTTCTAAAGCATAATTTGTGGGGATGCTTTCCTTTTGAAATTTATTTGAAAGAGAGATCAAAATAGAGAAAGGGACACACACCAGGCACACACACACACACACACACACACACACACACACACACACACACACACAGAGCAGGTACATAGCAGGAGCTCAGAGGACAATTTTTACACTCCTTCCCTCATGTATGTTCTGAGGATTTGACTCAGGTTACCAGCTGTGTACACAGCCACCTTTACCCTGTGGAGCCATCTTGCTGGACTGTGGGTGATGCTTTTGATAGAGTTACACACACCAGTGCCTTTGCTACAATTCTAAAATGCAGCCAATATGATCGTGTGTATCAGTCAGACATTTCATTGCTGTGACAAAATACTGGTAGTGGAGACAACTGAGAAGATGAAGGATTCTGGCTCGTGGTTTCAGAGGCTTTGATCCATGGTTTTTCAGCTCTGTTGTTCTGGGACGTGGTGAGGCTAAACAGCAGGGGGTGAGTGGTATGGCAGTTAGTTGCAGATGACAACCATACAATTGAATGCTAAGCCGGACACATCTGTGAAGAATTGCTTGGTTAAGTACTGAGCAAGCCTGTGGGAGATTATCTAATTGATGTGAGCAGACCAAGCCATCATGGGAGGGACCATGCCCTGGGCAGCTGGAGAAGATGGAGGGAGTGGGGTCGCTATTTTGGGAGGCGAGTAAGTGGGGACATTTGCCCCTTCTCTCCGCGATCTGTGTGGACATGATGCAGCCAGTTTCCGAGGCTTCTGCTATTGATATGAATTATCCTGCCACGCTGAGGAATTGAACTGTAATTGAGAATCGTTGAGATGGAATAAAACCTCTTGTTCCCTGTGTTGTTTGCTTTCGTGTTATATCAGTGGCGGGAGAGGAACTAGAACAGGTGGGAGGGAGCAAAGATGCCCAGCTCATGTACTGACAGGAAGCAAAGAGGAGGGGCGGACACATCTTTGGAGACATCTCTTTCCCAACTGCCTTCCTCCAGCAAGGGGAGGGTTCTGGTGGTGGAAGGTCTGGCTGGAATTGCTCTATCAGCTGTTATGACCTCACACTAGCGCAGATGCATCTGTCTTGCCACCTACACGCCCCTGTAGTGCTAGACATTACTTCTTGGCTTTGGTGCCATGGTCAGTGAATCAGTACCTAACGGTTGTGTTAGCTGCATTCAGCAGACATCACATAAACTGCCATTATCTTTAATCTTGTTTAATGACTTCAAATTTTTTTATTCATATACATGGCGCATGTGCATGTGCATGAATGCATAAGCTATGTATAACATGCATGGGAAGGGGAGGTCGAAGGAAACTCGTGAGGGTCGGTTCTTTCCTTTATTCATGTGCGTTCTGGGGCTTGAACTCCGGTCATTACGCTTGGCAGCAAGTGCCTTTACCCGCTGCGCCATCTCCCCAGCTAATTATCTAAATACAGCTAATTATCCTATGCATTAGCTTGCATACTTATTATTGTAAATGCATTTTACATTTTTAATTAATAGTTGTGTATGTGTGTGATTCAGGATCCCATACAGCCCAGACTTAATCTTGCCCTTGGCCTTGTAGCTAAGGGTACCCTTGAACTGCTGGTCCACTGGCGTTCTCTGCGTGTCGGGGTTACTGGCTTCCAGCACTATGTCTCATCTTGTTTTCTTTCTAAATGCTTGTCTCATTTCAGTCCCTACCTCCTCCGTGGGGTCTTTAGGATTTTGGGATATTCAACCCTGCTTTCAAGTGTTCCTTCTTTCTCTAACTACTCATTCTTTGCAACCCCGGAGCAGGGGGCTGCTTACTTGCCCACTACCAACCCTGTGGAGTAAAGCTGCCGGCAGAAGTGATGCTATGCTGAATACTTTATTTATATCCTTATGTAAACATAATTTGCTTTGTAGGCACAATATAACAAAAGCTCTGAAGCCACAGACACATCACACAAAGATTCAGTTCACTCCAAAGAAGCTTAACCTACAGCGAAGCCTTCACAGTTCCTTTAAGGCAAACAGATGTTCATTCAGCAAACCATCAGGAGGCAGGG
This sequence comes from Typhlomys cinereus, assembly GCA_023101885.1. Lineage (NCBI taxonomy): Eukaryota > Metazoa > Chordata > Mammalia > Rodentia > Platacanthomyidae > Typhlomys > Typhlomys cinereus. The sequence goes on from JALPQD010000547.1 coordinate 635,182, forward strand.
AGAGGAGGTGGCTGACGTGGTATGTGTGTGTGGAGGTCCAACCCCCACACTGTTCCTCTTCTTGATGCGGGTCACACCCTTATTTTCTGGGTTCTGAGGAAAGGAATGGTTTTCTCTTTTTTGTTTTGTTTTTCACCAATAGACACCTGTGTGATTAACTCTAGATTAACTCTACTGGGTTAACAAAAAAACAAAACCTGGGGAAGAGAAAGCTTTGCATGCTTGTGCTCTGGGCAGGGTGAGGACCATTTGTATTCTGAAGGTTAAATGGCGGCCTCAAGGGCAAGAGACTCTGAGCTTCCCACAATGCTCCTCTGCTTGTCAGGAACAACACCTGGAGACTGACCACCTGCCCTTTGGCGAGGTGACAGAAGAAACACGAATAATAATATGCCAGTTGACCAGGATATCAGGGTTTAAACACCCGCGTCATCCCTCGGGATAGCCCAGAACTCAAATGCTAGTCAACTTCCCCTCCCCTGGATTGGCAGGGTCTTCTGGAAATTTCCACCCCTTGGCTCATTGGCTGGTGGCACCTTTTCTTTGTATTTTACATATACATTCTCAATGAGGAAAATCTCCCTTCAGGTGAATATTTGCCATATACATTAGTCATCAATGCCAGCTTAGGACAGAATGAAGAAAAAGAAACGTGGGGAACAAAATGGCATCTGTTACAAAAGGACTTTGGAAATCAACCAGGTAACTTCACTCCCATCCCCTGGCGGGAGGGTTGGATTCCACTCCATAGCTTGTTTGTGGAGAAGCCAGGCAACGCAGGGACTCCTCCACCCACTTAGGTCTTTCAGAATGCACAGAAACTTGGGGTGCCATAACAAGGCATGGGAGAACATTCTAAAGTCTTTCACAAATCACAGTGAGTTGTGAGTGCAAATCGCATGGGCTCCTTGTGTTTCTAGCTTGGCATGGTGTGTGCGATGTGTTAACCCTTTGGACAGGGGCTGGAAGGAGGTGACAAGGAGACCCTCTGTGGAGACACCAAGACCCTTTTTCTTCCAAAGTAGAACAACGGTACTTTCTCAAGCCCACCAAACAAGATCGGGGTGTTTCTGGGAAGCTGGGATATGGAAGAGGGCACATGATCAAGCAGTCGGACCCCTGATTTCCAAAGAGCCCCATAAAACAGCACCATGGTTTGTGGATCGGAGTGGCATTTGACACTGGTGGCAGCCCTGACAGCCCCCCTGTTTGGGACTCACTCTGACAAGGTGCTTTTTACACGTGATTCACTAGGGACCTCTTCCCTGGGCTGGGCCGAGGGGGGAGTGGCAGTGCGGGGGACCAGGGTGCAGACACACAGGAGTTAGTGCTGCTGGCGGTGTTTTCACGCGCTGGAGATAGCGTGTGATGCCAGGAAGGACTCTGCTCACAAGACGGGCTTCGTGGACATCTCTGTAGCTGGTCTTCAAGCACATGCTGCCCAACCATTTCTGGGCAGATCCACCCACACCTGCCTCCCGGGGTTTGTGAGTAAGGATCAGAGAAAGAGCCCACCATCAGGGGGTGAGAAGGAAACTCCAACCTCTGGCTTCCAGACGGATGGGCAAAGGCTGGGGGGTTGCCTCTTGGGGCGGGAAGAGAGAGAGAGAGAGATTGGAAATTTCTACACTTGTGGGATCAGGACTATATCTCCTGGCCTACCCTCTTGCTATACGAACCAAACTGGCCAGTGCCCTGGCAGGGTTGGCTACTGGCAAAGAGAGTCATTGGCTGGAACCTGGGTAATGCTCTGTGACCACACCTTTCAATTACACTTGGCCTTACCCATGTCTGCTTTCAGACCTGGGGCCCATGGGCTGGAATTCACCTGTGAGACTGTTCTAGAACTGTCAAGGAGGACCTGAAAACCCAGAGACGGTTAAGTCTGGTACAAGGGGGGAGAGGGAGGGGGCAGGAACGAATGTGCTCCACAGACTGGGAAGGGACACAATACTGTAATGGAAAGGGATTGGCACTTAATTCCAAAACACAACAGTGATGGACAGCTTCTTAGCTCAGCTGACTGCAGACAAACACGACACGCACTGGACTATAGCGTTTGTGCACTGGGGCGCGGACGACTTCCCGCGGCGCTCACCGTCTTCCCAACATCTCGCGCATTCTGGGACCTGAGGTCCGGCTTACTGGATGAAGGGCATCCGCTCCTTGTTCTCGCTGTCGCCTTCGTGGTCCTCCTCTTCCTCCCCCGCCTCGCTGGTCTCTGTGCTGTCATTGGCCATCTGGGATTCAACAGAAGTTGTGATGGGTGTGTGTGTGGGTGGGGGGCAGTACTCTGCCACCACTGTCTTATCTTCATTGAGCACTTGATGAAGCCACACTGGACAGGCTCCAGACCTGCGCAATGACTGACATGTCCGTGACCCCCAAAGTCTAGCATGGATCACAGGCACTAGGATCCTTAGAGGCAAGAGATTAACAGTCATAACAGTCATAATAGTGTTCCCATACTAAAGGGGAGCCCAAGAAAGGGCTCTGGGCAATGCCACTGAGTCCTTACACCTCACTAGAGTGGAGGACTCAGAGGGAAGTTTGGCATTCACACCAAAGGATGCTCCAGGGAATGGGAGTGCGGGGGGTGGTGGTGGAGGGGAGGCATTGGGAGAAGGGGAAGGAAGGGGGTGAAAGGAAGGGGAAAAGGGGGGAGGGTGCAAAGGGGACTGAGGAAGGGTAGAGGGAGGGAGGGGACCAGGGTACCTATTGAGCTTGTATGATTGGGGAAAAATAAATAAATATAAATTAAAAAAAAGAAAGTGGTCATTCCAATAGGAGAAGGTGTCTCTGAAGCCCCTCCCCCATCCCCTTTACCATGACCTGCCCAGCTGAGCCCAGGCTGTTCCCTTTTCCATCATACACAGGCTCTGGAAATGACCTCCTTGGGCCCCTCCAGGATCCGGGGATGCCTCGAGTTCAGCTGACTCAGTATATCCTCTCCTTGGCTCTCATCTTCCATCCACAGGAGCTACGGAATCCTCCTCTCCTCGCCACCAATGCTTCTTCCCCTTAAGTTGTTTGAGCCTCAGGGGTGTCTCACAGCAACAGATAAGAGTAACTGCTATACCAGGACAGCTCTAGAACCTTCTGATGGGACTGAAAGACACCATACATGTTTTGGGGGGTGTATGTATAAGAGAGCACTTGAGTGTGTGCCTGTGGAGACCCAAGGGTGACATTGGGAATCACCCTGGATTATTCTACCTTCTTAGTGCTTTGATCTGGGTTTCCCAGACTTTACCTTCCAAGGCCAGAATTACAAACTTCCGCCATATCTGTCTGGCATTTTTCACATAGAATCTGGGGATCTGAACTCAGATCCTTTTACTTGTGAGGCAAAGGCTTTGACCCCTGAACTGTCTCCCAGTCCCTGCAGGTGTGTTTAAAGGTCATGGTGCAATGTCACAGAAGAACCGGGAGTCTCACAACCCACTTCCTGATTTTGTCATCTCCTTCGCCTGCAAAACAGTCTTGGGACCATATGAGTGTTTTATAAGCTGCATCCATATAGCTGTCAGTCACTTAAACTTTGTAAAATGCTCTTTCATCCAACTGTCCTTCAGCAGTGCGATTGGAAGCAGTTCTATCTAACAGGAGACAAGAAAGCTCTTCTGAAAATAAATTCACTGGGTCTGAGATATGCAAGGGAGTGCAGTCCTTTCTCTTGGAAAGAAGAGATGTAGCGCCCAGACTCAGGTGTCACTCAAAAGCAAATAAATGACCTTCTTCGTGTGTTTTCTTTGTCATCACTTTCCAAGAACTTATTAATAGTGTGGACCAATCATGCTTCATGCTGCCTGATTTGGGAGACTGGATAGAGCTCTAGCTTATTAAGAGAGGGTCAAAGCTGGGGTATAAAGTCACTTGTCCAGGTCACGACTGGGCTCAGAGCCTGGCTTTGACAGTTAGTTGCAGATGTCAACTGGACAATCAAAGTCTGTGGGAGAAGATCTGATTGATGTGGGAAGACCCAGCCCTCAGCAGGTGGGACTGCTCCCTGGGCAGGGGCATAAGATGGAGAGTGCTGGTTCAGTACTTTGGCAGCCTGGTAAGTGAGGACATTTGCCCCTCTCCATCCCTCAGCCCTTGGAGTAGATATGTATGGCCAGTTCCCTCAGCTCCTTGTGTTGGTAAGAACTCTCCCATCATGCATGAGCTATAGCCAAGAAATCCCTTATTAGGTCCTGCACTCATTCAGCAAAGGGAAGCAAAAACTAATACCATCTATGCAACCAGCTGTATGGCATACAAGACCCCCTCCCCCTAAGCAGCCCTGTTGGGAGTCCATCGCATGAGTCTGACACTGGTTCCTAGTGTACTGCCTGGGTATTACAGTTTTTATCCTGATAAAAGCAAGTAAAGTTAACAGAAGCGTCAGGATGAGCTTGAGGAATAGGGGACATCATTCTGTTATGTGCATGTGTATGCATTCTTAGAATTTACCCAGAATCCCTCTCATTGCCGGCAGCCTGAAACTGCACATGGTTTTTCCTGTCTTTCCCTGTCTCTTGCTCCATTGCTCTAGACGTTGGGTCTTTGCTTTCATCTCAGCCAGTGTCTAATCCAGTTCCCAGATGAATTTTGGTCTAAGGGGACCTGCAAGCTGTCTGTGCTTCCTCCTGCCCCAGCAGGGTCTTTGGTGTGGACCTGAGCCATTTCCCCTGCATCCCACTCACCAGCGGAGTCGGGGTCTTCTCCACATCTAGAATCAGCTTCCCGATGTTCCCTCGGTCGTGGATGCGCTGCATGGCCTCCTTCACCTAAGGGACAAGGCAAGAAATAGACACTGGTTGCTACAGTGGGACTCTGGGGAAGATGGGCTTGGGAGGTCAAGCTGCCAACTCCCCACCAGAGGGCGCTGCAGGACAAACAATGGTTGAAACAGCGATGAGGGGAAGCTGGTCTTTCTGGCCTGGTCTCTAGGTCTGAACAAAGAGGCCTTAGAGCTTTTGCATAAACAGGTAAAAATCTGTTTCTCTCCCGAAAAATAACGGAGAGTGGGAGTGTCCTTGTAGTTCCTCAGAGTCCCAAGGCACACCAGACAGACTCAAGTTTTAGGCACTAAAAATACTTTTGGAGTCATTTGAGACCTGCTTACTTAATGGTTACATAAGTCTGATTCATAAATTGGCTCAATCAATCCATCACTGGGGCTGAGTGGCACTCAGGAAAATTCCCATGGTTCCTAGCTCTTGGAATTCTGGAAATAGACTTCGCCTAGTAGGAGCTCTCTGAAAATATTATTCATCCAAGAAAAGAGGATCTCGGTTTGTTTTTGGTGCCCGAGCATGTCAGATGTCATAGACACTGGGTGACTCAATTTCAGTTTATTTCATTCTGTTGCTATATGGAAAACCAGCCACGAGGGGCGCTATGAAGATGGGTAGTATGGGGACCTGGTTCTTGGCATAGGAATGCCGGCATGCCCTCCACATTGTATGAACTTTAGACGGAAATGTCTCTTGAAAGGTCAACTTACAAGAATTTGGAAGATATCAAGACCATTTTTCTGAAAGTCTCACATTTAAAAATATTCCTTCTTTAGCCACAAGTTGTTCTCGTATGTGTGTGTGTCTTTATGTTCAGTCCACAAACATTCAATAAATATTGCTTCTAAACCAGATTCTATGACTCAAATAAATCCACTAAAGGACTTCCGAGACTCTCAGCCTGTTGCTGATGAAGTTTGCTAATACGAAGACCAAAGTCTTCTATTTATCTGAGTATGGATTTGACAGAGTTGGTTAAAACGCCTGTGCTCAGATTGCTTTTCTGAGACTTGGGAATCACAATTAAATTCTGAGGGAAAGACCACATAAAGGATAATGGCCGCATTGCTTTTAATGGCAAACCATTGGAACAAGTTATATGTTCCAACAAGAGGCTGGTTAAATAAACAGTGGCCTTATATCCATCTACCAAATGGGAGCACTATGCAGCTGCTAATGAATACAATGATACGTGCAGCCAATTGAAAAGATGGACTGGTAGGATCAAATGCCTTTTCCAATATTGCTAAACGAACCATGGATACTTCAGTTTTTTCTTATGTTAACATATTCTGTGACCATTTCATACATGTGTATGGTCCACGCTGGTCAAGCTCATTCCTCCACCCTCTTATATCTCTACCCACCCCACTTTCACTGCCAGGCCCACCAACCCTTCTTGGTGGAGTCTAGGCAAGAGCTTTACTGCTGAGCTCTGTCCCCCAACCTTTTATCAATAGGCAAGCGTTTCCCCATCTGAGCCATGCTCTTGGTCCCTCAAAGGTGGATTCTAAGCAAGCTTTTCCCCACTGATCCGTATTCCCAGCCTTCTTTTTTATTATTTTATTTTTCTAGTTTTACACACATATTGGGTACTGTCCTTGCTTCCCTCCATCCCCCTTCCTTTCCCTTCCTCAGTCCATCCCACTCCCTTTCACCCTCCTGCCTGTCTGCCTCTATGGATCTCAGGGTTCATTCTGGTTTGTCTACTCTTTTTTTTTCTTTTAATTTTTCTACTTTTACAAGCATATCAAGTACTTATCCTTGCTTCCTTCCATCATCTCTTCCTCCCATCCTTCCATCAATCCTGCCCTCCTGCCAGTCTGTTTCTATGGATCCCAGGGATGCCTCTAGCTTGTCTACTCCTGTGGGGGTTCGGGTCTCTGTGCCAGCCTTCTTTTCATGTTTTATTTTGTGACTGGAGTCTCATTAAGTTTCCCAGACTGGCTCTGAACTCCGCCTATAGCCCAGTCGGTTCTTGAAATTTCAGTCCTTTTGCCTCCGCTCCCAAGCAGCTGGGGTGCTATGCCTGGATCACCCGACCCGGCCAGGAACACTTTAAGCTGCTTCTCTAGCAAGCTGGGGCCCCCCAAATGCAAAGGCCACTTTCTCACCCGTGAAAGTGCTCTGTGATGTTGGGGGTTGGGAGGAAATCCCTGCCCCTCCTTCCCGGGCTGGGGCTGTCTTTCACACTCAGATTTCTGGACTTTCATTTCTGAAGGGAACTGACTCCTTGAAGCAGGTACCAGAGGTGATCTCAAGAGGTCATTTAATCATCCCCAACAGCCCCAGTCGGGCTGCTAGACTTCCCCGGTTCTTTTAAGATTGCTCTTGGAGATGCGAAGGGGCTCTTCTGGCGATAGCTCAGAAATAAACTACTGCTCTTGATCAATTCCTGATCAGGAACTGTGCGGAGCATGCGGCACACGCTGCCGACGCGCCGGGGTCTCTTGGGTGAATGCCTGCTCAGCTTTTCGCAGATGAGAAACCCAAATTGAAAACATCCAAGCAGCCCACTCCTGGCGGTTGTCTGGGAGAGGGAAACACGTGGGAGGGGCGCCAGCAGCCTGCTTGGGACCAGGCAGGCACTGGGGTCTCTCCAGGAGAAACCCAAGGGCACAGCGCCCTCTACTGGTCTTCTGGAAGAAAACCACATTGTACAGTACAGCCCGAGGGGTGAATCCTTTATGGTTCCCCGCCCCATCATCAATGACAGGTCCAGGGCCACCTACAAAGAGGTCGCCTCTAGTTGGGCTCCGTCTGGCTTCAAAGTCCAGAGAAATGTCCGACTCTAATATCTGCACATCCCTTACCTGGCCGCCACACTTATGGGGTGAGGGTTCTGGGGGCAGGAGGAGAGCCAGTCCCAAGCCATAGCTCCTGCCAATGTACTCACTTCAAGACTGACTCTGGGTTCCGTGGGCTGCGGAGCCCTCTGTTCAGATGGCCCCCAGACCACACGGCGATTTTCCACCCAGCCCATGGTGAGAGGGACCACTCCGTGGACAGGTGGTGAGATGGGGAAGGCTGGTTCAATGCGTTGGCATACTTTGAAGACTTGCAGACTAGCAAGTAAGGTTTGCTCCTACCTCAGCAATCCCTGTGCAGTGCAGGGTGGCCGGTCACTCAGCTCCTGGTGTGGGTATAAACTCTTTTGCCAAGCCCGACTATGAACTGTAATTGAGAACCATAAGCAAGTACGAACCCCCCCCCCCCATGAATTTATCAGCAATTTGCCGCCAAGCTACAACATCCTTTGGCCTCCACATGCGCCCATGCATGCACACTCACATCCCCCATGTGCACACACATGCACAGGTTTAAAAACTAGTCGCCCACATGCGTATGGGGCTCCTACCCTCATCCTTGGTTTCATTGTGGAACAATAAACTTTAAGTCTCGTGGTGGACATCAATCCCAATCCCCATCCCTAAAATACAAACTGGAGACTGAACAGGCCCAAGACCCTGAAAGTCAGGACCAGGCAAAGGAAGGACCAGAAGGAGAACAACTTGGAGGGAGGAAGGCTGATGATTGGCAGGTGTCCCTGGATCCCTCGTCTCCTATCAATGTGAAAAGTCAGCAAAGTGGAACTGGAGTGGGCAAAACGTAAGGGGCAGAAGCTAAGTCACAGGGCATCGAGGGGGCCAACCCCTTGTTCCCCAAGTCTCTCCTTGGGCAACCTCTCCCAGCTGTTGTCCTTTAAGTTAGAGATGGACCCTAACTGATGCACTCACAAGACCTTAATCAGAAGCGGTTCACTGAGTGTGGCTAGCACTCACCGGAGTGTTTGTGGGGAATATTAATCAGGTCACAACATGCAAAGCCAAACAGCAGTGAGGGCCCTGTGAACTGCTCTCTGCTACAGAGCTAGGGGAGGTGGGATTTTTGGAAGCCCAAGGAAAGGAAAGACAGTAGGTAGGTGGGTGATCTTTGGAACCAAAGAGCCAAAGTAAGCGGGTCAAAATGTTGAGAAGGTGGATTGGGACTTTCTGTGAAATACAGGTGGCCTCCATTTCTGCCTGGCCTTTTTATGTGAGATCTGGAATCCCAACTCCAGACCTTCTGCTTGTGAGGCAGAGGCTTAACCCTTGAGCCATCTCTCCAGTCCTGTGCTACATGCCTATGAGTTTGCAGGCCACACACCATGCAAGTGCAGAGTAGCCTTGCATCTCTCGTCTGCTATTTCAGCGGCGCCTTCCTCCATACCCGGGGAAGCAAGGGTTAAAAATGCTCATTGTTTGGGGTCTCATTTAATGCTTCACAGTATCCAATTTCCTTCTGAATGGAGTGAAAGGCACCAAGTCATTAAGGTACAAATGACACCGCTTAATAACCAAGACACTGGACCAGCATTATGAATAGTAATCAGGTGCACGCACCTGAAACAGGAAAAAGAAGGAAGATGGATAATACCATGGTCTCTGGGCCTATGAGGGGATCAATTAAAAGCTCTGAAGATGAATAAATGAGAAACACTGTCATGACAAAGCACGGTTCCCAAAGTCATCTGTGGAAAATTACTCACCTGGCTGTGTCACTCTCTGGGAGGGACTAAGGATTGCTTACAATCCAAAGTAGGCATTTAGAATATCAGGCAGAGCAAGTAGCCATGACGTGTGTGTGTGTGTGTGTGTGTGTGTGTGTGTGTGTGTGTGTGTGTATTTCTTAGTTCATCTGTGCAAATACCAGAATTCTTTTTCCCCCTATTGCATGTGGAGGGTTTCGTTCTTCATTCCACCCTGTGAGTTTGGAGGTTTTCGGGCTTGGCAGCAAGTGCCTCTACCTACTGAGCAATAACCCCAGCCCATGCTGGCCAAATCTTCATGTGAATGAGCCCTAAGATTTTGATGGAAGGGTGGTTGGAAAAGTCAAACATCCGAGCCAAGGATCAAGCCACAAGGAAGTACTCCACTCAGTTTTGGAGCAGCTGTGTGTAGGGTCTTTACAGCAAGGGGACCAAGGTGGGCCCTAGAGGGGACTAGGGTGTGAAATGTGAAGATGTAAGGAGGAGCTCATTCTCAGGACCACACAAGTTTGGGCCAGCGCCTGAGGGTGAGTGCTACCTTACACTTTTCACTCTGGTTGCTTCTGTCCTGATCCTGCACAGGTGGCTAATGTCTGTATAGGAAGAAGGGATGAGCGATGTCTACTTGGGAACAGGGCATCTCACTGGGATGCTTCCAGAGGACTTTTAAGGGGGCCATGAGTAGGAATGCTAGTTTGAGAGACAAAAGGAAATTCTGAGAGAAAAAAATAAGGCAAAGCAAGGAGCAAGGCTATCGACAGGTCCTTGTGTCCCGAGGAGCTGGGTGACACGGTCTCTGTCAATCATACTCATCAGGGACTCAACCTGCAGAAACACCTAACCACACTAAGCCAAATATGTCTGTCTGTCTGTCTGGTTGTCTGTCATCTATTCATATATACTCAGACAGATGCACATATGCATACAATGAATTTACATCATTTCCACTCTCTGATCCCAACTCTCTCCTTTTCCCACTGCAAACCTCCTCCCCAACCACTCTCCCTTCAACTTGCATGTCTCCTCGAGTGTGTGGAACACTGGGTTTCACAGGGTGGCCTGCACCGGCCTGTGCCTGAGCCCTTGCTGAGGCATGGGTGATACATGTCTTCTTATTCTATAGTATTCTGAATTTTTAATATTTGTTTATTTGAGAGAGAGGGGAAGGGGCGCACACATGCTTACCGTAGCACATCGGGGGAAGAGTTCTTTGAGTCCAGCATGTGAACTTCCTGGAACTGAACTCATGTCCCCAGGTTTATGAGCTGGCACGTTACCCACACTGCCTCTGAGCCTTTCGGATCTCAAGTAGCCCAGGCTGGTGTGGAGCTCACAATGTAGCCCAGGGTGACCCAGAAGCTTCTGATTCTCTTGCTGAGCACTAAGACCCCAGGCTGTACCACTAGGTCTGGCTGTGATGCTGGCTTAATAAACCCTGCTCCACAGTATGGTCGAACAGAATCAAAGCAAATGTTCCAGGAATGGTAATGGCGATATGCAAATGAGGTCATCACTCAGCCATGTAGTGACCTAAGGAAATACTGTTCTACTCCACGAGGGAGTGGTTAAAATAAAGACCCTTCCTCCTTCCTCCTGAATTTCCACAAGACAGTGGAAGGGACTTAGAAACTATATTCTGAAGTCATTCTCTTGGGGCAGGAAGAAAGGAGGGATATAGCTGGATTGGTGAAGGGAAGGTAGAGGTGGGAAAGGAGGGGGAAGCAAGAGTGGGGGAAGGATGGGGCGGGCAAGGATATAGACTCACTTTTTAAAAAATTTTTAAAATTTATTATTTATTCAATTGTGCGTATATGCGTGTATTTGTGTGTGCACGTGTATGTATGTGTGTGTATATATGTGTATATGTAGAACCACGGACGAATTCAGGAACCACCATGGACCGCCTCCATCTCCTCCTTGTTTACTCTGCCCCTGGGATTCACAAGCTCCGTCCTACCAGGACCAGAAGCGCGGGCCGCCCCCGCTTCTGCCCGACGTCTATACGTGGGGTCTAGGATCCGAACTCAGGACCTTCTGCCTGCAAGGCAGAGGCTTAACCCCTGAGCCACCTCATTTTTGTCTGTAGATGAAAAATTCTCAATAAAAAAGAAAAAAGCCGGGTTGGAGAGGTGGCTCAGGGGTTAAGCCTCCGCCTTGCAGGCGGAAGGTCCCGAGTCCGGATCCCAGATCCCACGTATAGATGCCGGGGGGAAGCGGGAGCGGCCTGCGCTTCTGGTCCTGGTAGGGCGGAGCCTGTGAATCCCGGGGCAGAAGGAGGTGGAGGCGTCCATGGTGGTTCGCGAATTCGTCCGTGGTTCTACACATACACAGACACACGCATACACACACACAGACACGCATGCGCGCACATACGCACAGTTGAATAAATAATAATAATAATAATAAAAAAATTAAAAAAAAAAAGAAAGAAAAAAGCCAAAATAAAATCAATTAGAAAAGTCCTCAAGTCAGAGAGAGAGGGAGGGAGGGAGAGGCTATCTGTTGGGAGGCTGGGCCCCTCCCTAGAAGCACAACTGTCTTGCTGCCAGATTGTACTGGTTTTATTTATTCACAGATCCGTAATGGTGACATTCAACAATGTCTGAAGGGTTTCACTTGGAACTGCCAAAGGGGAGAATTTGTGGGGAAGCTTACAACACAACTTGTGAGGAGTCCAGGGCTGGGAGATGGCTAAGTTGGGAGATGGGAGCTAGCCAAGCAAGTGTCAGGACCTGAGTTCAATCCCCAGAACCCGTGTTTAAAAAAAATAAGTCAACTGTGACAATGAACACTTGCAATTGTTGGGGAAGTGGGATGGATGCACCCCTGGGGTTCACTGACCAGACAATTCCAGCTGAACGGATGCGCTCCAGGTTCAGTGAGACCTCCAGTCACAAAAATAAAGTGGAGAGCAATAGAGGAAGACACCCAGGAAGCCAATTTGTGGCGTCCGCATGCACGTGAGCGTGCACGTGCATATGCCACTCACACCATCACACATATCCATTCCACACACCACCCACACCCTGACATGCCCCCCACATGTATATGTATATACCACAAACACCAGTCTGTGGTGTCTACATGCACGTGTGCACATGTACACACCACTCACACACACACACACCACATACACACATATGCCACATACACATAGTAAGAAGTCCACAGATCCTTCAAGTCTTTGGAAGTTCTCAAGTGAGTGGCCAGAGCAAGAGGAAAAGACATTCAGTCCCCATGCAAGTGACAGTCACCTTAGATTTGCGGAAAAGAGGCTGGTTTGTGGGGATTCGGGGCGCTTTAGTACTAGGAGCAAGAAAGTGGTGTTGGCCCTGATACTGTGTACGAAGCATTTGGCAAAGTCTCCTGTGTGAAGTACTGTACGCAAAGCTGGTTGTCCCCAATGTGATGAAAGGGGAAAGAGCTGTTTCTATGTCACCCCCCAATACTTAGAGAGGAAGGACGATGGGGAAGGTGATGGGGCGGGGCTTTGCTCTGAACCTAAGAGCACACTGCTGAGACTCACAGCCTGCCGGAAGGTGGTGGGAAGGAGCTGAATTGTTACTGCTAAATATAAAGGACAAAGAAGGAGGGTGCTAAGTTCCTGGGGTGGCCCAGCGGGCGATGCGTGGCAAGTGCCTCCCAGGCGCTGTCATCCAGCACCTTCTAGGTCTCATGTCAGTTTGTTGCAGTCAATCCCTGTGACACAGGTGGGTGTTTGTCAGACTGTCAATCAGGGGCACAGAGGAAAACACTTCTGTTTTTCTTCTGGGGGCCCCTGTTGCTCGAGGGGGAGAGCCGAAAGGAGAATGGAGTTTAGCTGAGGTCGTGGTGTGCCCACGGTGAATAGGTGGATAGGGAGAAACCAGGCTCTAGGGGGTTGAATGCCAGGGGGCGTGCAGGAGTGGGGGGCGGCTGCAGGCTGCTGGGTGCAGAGGCACCAGGAGCAGAGATCTCTGGTCTCCCTGACGGTATGAAGGTGTCTCTTGTCACATCCATTCCATTATCTCACAAGGGCATTGCTCTACCAGGAACGCTGGACACTTGGGACCAGGCATTTCTTTGTCCTGAGGGCTGACCTGTGCCTTGCACACAGGGCAGCTGTCCTGTCCTCTACTCTATAGATGCTGGCAGGACTTCCAGTTGTGACAATAATGCTTCTGGTCAAATGTCACCCCACGGTAGGATTACCTCTAGGGGAGCCCAGAAGCGTGTATGACCTATAGCTAGCTTTTCTGTTGGTCTGTGGGCTCCGCCTTCCAGAACAGCATCCACTTAATCCTCACACAGAACCTTGAACAGGGGCCCATCCATGGATGATCTCCCTGCACAGGAGAGACTGATACACAGCCTGGGGCACGCTCAGTAAGAGAAGGATGTCATTTGTCTCTCGGTTTAAAAATGCTCATTGGTTAGATGGAGTTTCCTTAAAAACTATGTGCAGAGGAATCAGCTCTCTCCTTCCACCAGGCGGGCTCCCAGGGAGGGCTCAGGTCACCAGGTCTGCAAGCAGGTACCTTATGCGCTGCGCAGTCTCTCCCCAACCGCTTGCCTTAGAAATGGCATCTGCTGCTTTAGACAGTGACATATTAGCTTGGTCTCTGAGACTGTGCAGCAGCCCACATCTGTGATTCCCGGGGTCCAAAATTCCAGAACATTCTAATTCCAACAGTGCTTCCTTGAACAAACGGCACCTGCCCATCATGAGGTCTCCGGTGTGATCATGAGCCTTGAGATGACAAATACCTGGGAGTGGCTAGAGAACATTCTTCCATTCTGGGACCCTGGAGAAGGAATCAGGCCTTAGCTTGAGTTCGGTGTAAGCATCAGATCTTTAAGTTTCTGGCCCGTGCATGAAGAAACCTTCGTGATATTGTACTGTTAGTTAAAACCACTCACCACCTCTGGGTGGTCCCTCAGAAGACCTGGTGGCTGAACTTCACCTGCTATGGTTTGGGGGTGTGTGTGTGATGATGGGGGTGGGGTCATGGGATGTGCATGATGAGTTTAGATTCAGATGGCTCTGGGACCCTCCTCCCCCACAGCCCAAGAGACCAATCTCACTGAGATGTGAGTGGAAATATCAGAGGCAGAGGTGCGTGGTGGGAATGTAGCATGCCCAGGGCAGAGCTGGTGGGAGCTGGTGTGAACCAGTAAGAACATCCATCCTTAAATGAAGGGAAGCCACAGGCTCTGCAAAGAAGAAACAGGATGATGTTGAATTAGAACTACACTCAAGAAAGTAACTGTGTAAGGGTAAGTAAGACCCTTGAAGGATAAGAACCCCGTGTATAGCTGACCAGTCAGAACTGGTTTCCTCTCCCTCCCAGTGCCCTGCTTTTGAAAGTGTCTGCACTGAACATGTGTTGGTGTTATACAAAGTTATTAAAAATGGCTTCCTTTGGATAGACAGCTACAGCGGTGAGCCCAGCTTAGAGAACCAGGGCTGAGGGGAAACATGTGGGGTGGTCATTCTGTGGGGGGGGGATGTGGAGGGGGGACATGAGCAATTCCAACATGGAGTCAGTCAGGTGCCAGCTTCACAGAAAGGGCAGCGCAAGCGTCATTTGCACGCGTCCCCAGCCTCTCAGGCCAAGTCTTCTTCAGACCTGGGTTCCTGCCAAGGGTGCCCAGCACAGGGTGCCATCACCACAGAGCACCATAAGATGCCCTTAGAGAGGGTGCCACCTCAGCAAGAGGGGCACAGTCTATCTAAGAAGAAACTCATTGTCTTCTCCTGTGGAATCCTCCTCGGCTTTCTCCAATACTTGGCTTTTGACTGCAGAATGCTCCTTTATTTAAATCAGTCTTACTGCTGTGACAAAATGCCTGGCACAGGCAGCTCAAGGAAGGAAGGTTCATTTTGGCTCCCAGCTCAAGAGCACAGCCCACTGCGGTGGAGAAGGCAGAGCGGCAGGATACAAGGTCTCGGCAGTCAGGAAGGAGAGGGGGGCTAACACCTGCGCTCAGCTCACGCATTCTTTTCATTCAGTCTATGGCCTGGGCCCAGGGAATGATACCACCCACATTCAGGGTGGGTCTTCCCATCTCAGCTAATCGAATCTAGAACTCTGCAACACACATTCCCCAGGGATTGGTTCCCATGGTGATTCTAAATTCCATCAGGTAGACAGTTACCACAGGCCACACATGGAGACTGCAGTCCATGGGCCACAAGTCTTTGCTCTAATTCTGGGGGTGCTATCTCCATTCTCTATCACGACCCTGCCAGAGTTCTCTAGCATCTCTGAGGTCCCCCACTGTCCCTTCTGCTTGGCCCCCAACCTGTTACCAGAGTCTTGATGACTGGATGATTTTTGAAGTCTCCATTGCTCGAGTCTTTGCTGTGGACTAACATGCTACTGTTAATGAAAATGAGGTTGGGTTGGTGGTTACACTGCTCAGCTGGTTCCCAGTAGACACACGCCACACCCTGCATTTGCTCTTCATTAAAAGCCTATGATGGAGGGACCATAATTATCCTCACTGTGCATACACAGGCAATGAGGACCAGGGAGGTGAACCTGAACTGGGATTTCAACCCAAACTCTTGATGGAATAAGTACAGATGAAGTGATATTATATCTGAGATTCACTTTAAGTTATTCCAGAAAGATCCTTAGTTCTGGTCAGCAAGGAGACATAAAGGTTAAATACCATGGAAGCAGGTATACAGTGTAGGAAAGAGGGAAGGGGAGCAAGGAGTGATTTCTTATTATCTTGGCCTCTAATATGTTTCAAAGTTCTCCTGGAAGTTTGTAAAATGTGACTAGGGGCTTGTGCCACAAACAATCATTATAATGAGATTTCTAGGGCTTAGGATGCTCAACCACAACTGCTCGATTGCCAGAGACTCGAGGTGTGCTTGGCGATGATGATGTTACAAGTGAGGGTCTCAGGCTCCTTAGGCTTCTGATCCTTGGCTCTGGGTGCCCCATCTTCCCAGAGAGAAGGAGTCTTTTCAGTCTCACAGCCCACCTCTGCCAAGGTGAGAAATCTTCCACCCGCTTGGAGCCAGGCAGCGGTGATGAATGCGGGCCACCCCATGCCCAGAGGAAGTTCATGGGCTCAAAAAGGGGGCGGAGGCCACTGGAGCCTGTCAGTTGTCACAGAGCATGGGGAGAGGTCTGTATTCCATGAATGAAGGAAGAGGCGTGTGAGCTCGGGAGGAAATGACTCAGTGTGGGAAAAGTGGAATTTCAATGGGTTTCGAAGAGTTGGAGAGGTGTTTTGCCGGAAGAGAAGCTGCATGAGTGTAGGCTGAGAACAGAGTCCTGAAAGAGGAAGGGCAGGAGGCTCATTCAGTGAGGGTGGGCGTATATTTCGGTGGGGGGGGTGACAGGCTCTGGAAGCAGTTCGGGGGGGGGGACTGGGAGTGGTCTTCACTGTGTGTCTCAGGAACATGGGCCTAGGGGCAAGGTGGGCAGGTGGAGAAAATGGGGGGAGTCCCCTGAGACCAGAAATGAGGGACGCTGGCGAGGGGAGACAACAGAAGGCTGGAGGGGTGCAGTCCAATCTGTCTTCATCTTTATGATTACTTCAGGTTCTCAGGAAGTCAGAGAAATTTCCCCAGGGGTGAAAGGATTCTGGAAAGTGATAGGTGCTTACGCAGTCTCCATCACGGAGAGGTGAAATCTCAGGTAATTTGATGTATCTCTCTCTTCAATTAGCATCCGAAACAGATGGTTTGGTCAGATCCTCTGCCAGTATGTGGTGACTCGTGGGTCTAATTTTTAAATATCTCCACCCATCTTCAGAGGCGTGGAGGGGAAATAGAGAGTGCTCATCTTTTTCACAATTTTTTTTTTTTTTAAAATTCTTCCTGTATCGTTTCTTGCTTATCTTCAAGGGAGGTGGTTTTTTTTTTTCCTTCTTTTTCTTTCTCTCAAGCAGGGAGGAATATCTATTAGCCTAGAGGTTGTGTTGTCATGGTAACAAGACTACAGCAGCCCCAGCAGACAGAAAAGGAAAGGACAGAATCCAAGGAGGCATTGGCTTCCGGAGAGCAGGTGTTGGGTCAGGTGTGGCCAGACGTCAGCTGTCCTGCTCCACACTGGGATTCACAGGTGGCCACAGTGGCTTGTTCCCTAGGGGTGACTACTGGACAGGATTCAGTCCCCCTGGAGTCACAGGGAAGGGTGGGTCTGGGACGGCTCGCAGGAGCAGATGGAAGAGGAAGAGCCTGATAGAAGCTTCTGTGGGAGTCATAGCCACTGGGAACAGTGTCAGGAACATTTGTGAATTCTTCACCTAATTTTAAAAACACCTTGTGAAATTCTGAAAGATCCTTTCACTGGGGATTTCTGAGACCCTGTGTCTCCCTTCAGAGCCCCCCTCCCATCTTTTATCTGGATTACAAGAATTTTTTTTAAAAGAAACATTCAAAATATTTGCAGGTATACTAATAAAAATGAAAACCTAGGTGTTCGTTAATGAGAAATGGTCATTTAAATGCTGTTTGCTGGGGCTCATTATTCTAACCACCAGAGTTTTATTTTATTTTTGTATTATTTATTTATTTTTATTTCATGTGTGTGTGTGTGTGTGTGTGTGTGTGTGTGTGTGTGTGTGTGTGCGTGTGTATCAGAGAGCACTGAGTGTCCCTATGGAGGATCAAAGGTGACTTCGGGAATCATCTTGGATTGCTTCTACTTCCTTTTTGCTTCACTCTGGGATTTCCTAGGCTCTGTCCCCCAGGGTCAGAAAGGCTTCCAACAGTTTCCGTTTCCATCTGGAGTGGGACCTGGGATCTGAACTTAGGAACTTTTGCCGTGAGGCATGTGGGGAGCAGATTTACTGATGACTGTTATAAATCACATGGCCGGGACATGAGTCCTGAGTGCTGATGCGTTTTGAATATGGTTGGCCGATCTTTTAGTTTCTGTGGGACATAAGGACATGTTCCCATAATTGTGGGAGCCTAAGCAACTCCATCTTGAAGACTTTTGGGCCCTGAGTAGTGAGGTCAAGAGTACAATCTTGCTTATTAACCTTGGAAGAAGTGAATATTCTGCCAAGAATGTGTTTTGCCCATTAATTGTTTGGGTCTCAAAGAAGTGCTGTGGCTATTCCTTAAATTCTGTAGATAAGGAAGGGAAATAATGAGCTGGTTTACACAGCTGCATTTTTCAACTGCGTTTATTCCCTCACTCTGTTTTTAACATATTCTCTTTCTGTATAAATACTGTATGAAATAAAGATTCAAGGCTGCCTGTTGTCTGCTTGCAAGGCATGCCCTCCTGTGAAAAAGACATTTGTGTCTGAATTTTAATCCTCACACCTCAGTTCAATTCACAGTCGCTGCAGGACAGCGACAGAGGCAGAGTCCTCATCCCTGAGCCATCTCTCCAGCCCACTACCAGAATTTCGAATCCTCACTATGGGAATGGCAGGCAGGCCACAGTACAATGAAGAATCTGTCCTTAGCCGCCTCCTTCTCTGTGAGTTGGGATTTCATGCATTTTTCCCCTTGCAGTTCATAATTACTTTTTACACAGTATGATTATGATTTTCAGAAAATATCAAACCTCTAAACAAAAGGAAAACAAAACCCAAACCCCCATACGCACAAAAAGCACATTGCAGAAAACAGCAAAACATTTCTCAGAGCACTGTAGTGATGGGAACTAGGTAATCTTTTTTTCCAGTTTTCTTTATTTGAGTTTAAATGTCTCTACAGAGAACTGCTGCTTTTCTTACATGGAGAAAATAATAATAATTACTAGCTCAGTCTTGTAACTTGGGAACAGCCACATTGCCTGGTAAACGAGTCTGTTTTCACTAGTTTTAGAGACCACAAGCTGCTTTGGGGGCTTTAGGACTCTTTTTCTTTTAAATTTTAGACAGGGTCTTGTATAACCCAGATTGACCTCGTAGTTGAGGATGATCTTGAATTTTGTCTCCGCCTCCCAATCCTGAGATTATAGGATGCATCATTATGCCGGATTCTTTTAAGTTAAAAAATTTATTTATAAAAATTTATTTCCAGTTTTTAACTTTTGGGGTTGGCACAAAAATGCTTTCATTGTGAGATTCTCATCCTGTCTCACCCTGTCTTGCTTTTCCCCCCTCCTCCTTTTTCTCCTCCCCCTGTCTGTCTTCTCCCCCACACAGTCAGGACAGGTACATTCCACCACTCTCTCTTGCTCCCACCCTTTGTCCCCACCTCTTGTGGTCTTGTGGCTTTTCCATGTGCAGGGCAGTTCAGGCCTCCTGGGAGCTATGAAGCAAACATGATCCTGCATCTGCCTCCACGTAGCTGACAGGTGAGTTCTGTTAGCTTCTGGATGCTTCTAAACGTGAACTGTGGACTTTAACTAAAGCCAGGTGTATGATCTCAATAGCATCAGGCCCTGCACAATGCTGAGTTTGTCATTAATCTGTGTACTTTCTATTACTTAGGATTTCATGTAAGCTTTAAGGGAATCCCTCAGATGAAGGCAGCCTGGGAGACCCTTTTGTTTCTGTGTGGGGATGTATGTGATGTATGTGTGTGTCTCTGTATATGAGCGTAAGATGTGTGTCTATGGTGTGTGACTATGTCCCTATGTATGGGTATGAGATGTGTATATGTAGAAGCATAATGTATGTGGTATGTTAACTATGTGATGTGTATGATGTATGTGTAATATTTGTATGTATGTATAGTTTGTGTGTTCGTGATGTGCATGTGTTATTTGTGTCTGTGTGTCATGTTTGTGTGTTGAGTGTGAAATAAATGTAATGTGTGTATATCTATGTTTAATGTGTGTATATGTGTTTGATATATGTAATTTGTATGTGTCTGTGATGTTTGTGTTTGATATGTATGATGTTTTCATATGAGTGATTATGTATGTATATGTGTAATGTGATATGTGTGTATGTTTAATGTGTGTGTATTTGTGGTATATATGTATGTATATCTGTGATGTGTGTATTTGTGATGCACGTGCATATGGGTCCAGTGTGCATTTGGATATGTGCACACATCATGTCAAGCATGTGCATGTACACATATGTGCATGTGCACACACATGTGCACACATGTGCATGTCAAGAGAAGAGGCCTGGGGCTGGAGAGGTGGCTCAGGGGTTAAGCCTCTGCCTTGCAGGCGGAAGGTCCTGAGTTTGGATCCTAGACCCCACGTATAGACGCCGGGTGGAAGCGGGGGGGGGGGCCTGCGCTTCTGGTCCTGGTAGCGCGGAGCCTGTGAATCCCGGGGCAGAGTAAACAAGGAGGAGATGGAGGCGTCTATGGTGGTTCCCGAATTCGTCCGTGGTTCTACACACACGCGCACACACACACACGCACACGCACACGCACACGCACACACGCACACACGCATAATTGAATAAATAATGGAAAAAATTTAAAAAAAATTAAAAAAAAAAGAGAAGAGGCCTGCCCCATGAAAGTCCCCTCTGCTGGCGCTGTCCTTCCTCACTGGCCTGCAGTCCTGGCATGGTGACTCACGCACACACCACCTGCGTAAGAAGCTGGAACAAGCTAGAATAATGATGTTGTTTGAGAAGCTATGTGAGCCGTGACTGCTGCAGGTGACAGTGCTGGAAATGGCAGCGATGACTATTTATTAGTGCTTAGCGCTGCTGCTGCCCAGATCCCGCTCCCAATCCTCACAGTAACTGTGGCAAGCAGGCCTGTCGTTTCTGTTTTGTAGATGAAGAAATGTAAGATTTTTATGCATAATATATTTAGGGTTGTCTGACTAGGAAGTGGAAGAGCTAGGATTAAAGATAGGGATTGGGATGCTTAAAATCTGTAACGCCGACTATCTCTGGGTAATTTTGTGCTTCTAATAAGCCCAAGAAATGGGGACATCATTGCAAGCTTTTTTTCTTGTGTGTGTGTGTGTGTGTGTGTGTGTGCACATGTGTGTGCACATGTGTGTGCATGTGCATGCTTGAGAAGGTGCTTATATGCTTGGGTATGCATGTATTCATGTGTGCATGCACTTGTGTGTGTGCATGTACTCGTGTGTATATGTGTATGCATGTGTGTGTATGCATGCACTCGCGTGCATGTGTGTGCATGCACTCGTGTGTGCATATGTGTGTGCATGCACTTTGTGTACTTATATGTGCATGCACTCACGTGTGCATGTGCACTTGTAGGACAGACATCAAGCTCAGATCCCTTCCTTTGGTGCCGCCCATCTCTTGTGTTTTGAAACCAGGGTCTCTCATTGGCATGGGGCTCACCAGGAAGACTTGGCTGGCTGTTCAGCGAGCCCGGGAGAACCTTAGTCTCTCTGTGTCTGCAGAGTTAAGACTGTAGGTGCACTGCTATCTCTGGCTTTTTAAAACACGGGTTCTGGAGCTTGAACTCGGGTTAGTTAGTTACGGATGCCAACTTGACCTCCGAGGCGAAGTCTGTAGGCACATCTGTGAGGAATACCTGCGCAAGCCTGAGGGCGATTATCTAACTCATGTGAGAAGACTCAGCACATAGCGAGCGGTACCATTCTCTGGGCAGGTGGATGGGGACAAATACTTGGCATATTGGTAAAAGAGAAAGTCTGCCCCTCTCTCAGCAGACCTACAGATATGGTGTGCCCAGTTCCCTCACCCCCTGATGTTGGTGTGAACTCTCCCACCATGCTGGTGAACTGTACCCTCAGTGGGTAAATTGTTGAGCAAAGAAACCCCCCTTTTCCTATCTGCCATCAGCCTTATGTACTCTCTCAGGGAGGTGTAGCGTTTATTGAGAACGTTCCTCATCCAAGGTGAAATGCGGATAGGCTGACTATGGTGCAGGTCTTGTGGCAGTGGACGTCGCTACAGTGTGTGCTTGGGTGTGACAACCTTTTGTGACTAGAGGACACTGTTGCACACTGAAGCCCTTACATTCTTACTGCCCTCATTTCTGAAGGTTCCCTGGAGTCTTGGGATGATGGGGGGCGCACTCCACACTCACTTATGCTCTGCCCTTAGGCCAGATCCCTAACTCCACGTAACTCTTGAACTGAAGCCAGTGGTATGCTAGACCTGGCTCGTTGGCGCTCCCCAAGATTCATGATTCAGTTTTCAGGAACAGACAGTGCATTGGTGACTGGGACTCTTTAATACCATGAAATTGGAAACTTGCTATCCATGCCCCTACTTTTGACTGGTACAGGGCACCCTCTGGAACTCCTCTGGCTAAAGCTTCCACACCTGGTGAGCTTATTTGGACCCTCCAAGCTATGGTCTAGACTTCAGGAGATGTCCGGTCTTCCTGCTACCTTGGAGAATGGTGTGGACACAGCTGAGGTGCTCTGAACCCCCTCCCCCTTCTTAAGCCTCACGGGCTCAATTGCCTAGCAGCATCTTAGAGGGGAGAGATGACAATTTCCGCAGCACCTCCATTGATTATTGCACGAAAAGTAGATTAACCTGCCTTCTCCTCAGCCCGTATTCTTTAATGAGCTATTTCAGTGCCCGCCCTGCTAAATTTCTGAAATTTATGATGCTCTAGAAACTCATCAATTTTTGAGAGGGTAATGAGTATTGGGAGGAGGAGAAAAAGCCTGTAAGAGATAAGACAGATCCATCAAGTGTGGAGATCGTCACGCCCTTGGTTTTATCCCAGGCCTGTCTGTGCATCTCAGACCTTCAGGAGAGGAAATCAGACTGGGCTGCTGGATGCTGCACATAGATCAGGGTTTCAGGATCATGCTTCCGACCTGGCTGTCTTCAGCCCATGAACATTACCATTGCGTGATGGTTAGCTAGCCAGGTGTGGTGGTGTGCTCTCTGTGGGGTGGGGGAACCCCAGGTTTGTGAGACTCACTGATTGCAGGCTGGGAGTGCAACGTCGCCGAGGCACAGTGGGAAAGAGATGCACACGACTGACTCTGAGGAGCCCGTGCGCCTGCCTCCGACTCTGCGTATGGTGGCACTGTACCCACAAATCTCTGGTCTTCACAGTGTTTCTGGGAAGCTCCTGGAGAGCTCAGTCTCCAGAGTCAGAGAATCAGTACTTGAGAGGTAGGGATGGATTCTAGCCCATAACGTGAGGGTTCCCTCTATCGGGTGCTGTGAGTTGGGGAGAGGGGGAAGTGGGAAGAATCTAAAGCCACATCAGAAATGCTCAGATACGTAACAGCCCATCCACACTTACAATTCCCCTTCACTCTCTCCATGTTTTCCTTAGCACCGATCTCTTTTAGAGATAAAAAATAATGAGTCAATGGGAATATTATTAATAATATTCATTACTTCTCCCAATTCTGAGGGTTGAGCCTGGGACTTAGCCCATGTTACGCAGGTTCTATCACTGGGTTGCACCCCCAGTCCTCAACTCACTTTATATTTCGAGACAGGGTCTCACTAAGTTTGCCCACGCTGGCCTTGAACTTGAAATCCTCCAACTTGTGCCACCAGGCCTGTGGTGTTAATTGCTTATTGTCTTCCTTCCTATTCACCCCCACAGAATAAAAAAGAAGCTCTAGAAATAGAGTTGAGTGTGTGTGTGTGTGTGTGTGTGTGTGTGTGTGTGTGTGTGTGTGTGTGTGTGGTTTTCTTTCTGAGTGAGCCCCAAGTGCCAAAAACAGAGTCTGATCAGTAGTTGGGATTTAGGAATGCCTCTGACCCAGGATCTAGGAACAGACATAATAAAAAGGAAGCTTCCCCACATGCAGTGTGTGTTAAGGCCATCAGGGGGCGCTCGGAGGCAGAAGACTCAGCACCTATGCCCAGTACTGGCAGAGGGCGGGGCACAGCAAGCCGACCTGAGTTCAGCTGCCGTCCTTTCTCGGGGTGGTTTTCCGGGTGCCTGAAGCAGTGGCAGAGAGACTGGGTGGTAAAGGAAGTGGTTCCGTCACCTGTCAGCACAAACGCTTACAATTGCTTTTCTTCTCTCATAAAGACAGACGTTGATGCCGAGCATACGTCCCCTCCCGCAGGCCCCCTCTCTTAATCCACCCCTTCTCCTCTCGCTTAACCCCCTTTCTTCCCTCGGACAGTTTCACATTAACTTTCCCATTGTGTATACACGATTTCTTGTGACCCTATAAAATATAGGAATCACAAAATGAGAGGCAACTTATAATATCTGTCTTTCTGGGACCAGATTAGCTTGCCCCACAGGATAACCTTGGGTCATATCCATTTTTTTGTAAGTGGCATAACTTTTCTTCTTTATGCCTGAAACAGATGCTGTTGTGCGTATAAACTACACCTTCCTGATTCAGTCCTCTACGAACAGTGCTACAGTAACACTGGGATACATTGACTTGAGTCACACAGCACATCTACTTTTGGGTTTTTGGTTTTTTGATAGATTGGTCTCCACAGAGGCTGGGCTAGTTCACATTCCCACTAGCAGTATACAAGGGTTCCCTCCTCAGAGTTTTATTTTTGGAGGTTTCACTTCCAAAAGCTTAAATCTTTGGTGACTTAGCGTGCTCTTTCAAAGCACTGAAGTTCCCTCTCAAGTTTCCGAGGCACTTTCCAGCTCTCTTTAGATCTCCGCAGGATCCTCGTGCAGCAGGCATCCTGGCCAGTCTAAGGCTTCAGCTGGTCTTGTCAAGAATGCTTCCTCCTGCTCTCAGAACTTTGGTCCTTTTCCTTGGCTGAGAGCTTCTATATGAAGGCGGACAGCAGGAATGGTGTGACAGAAAGAACTAGAACTGTCTGAGGAAGATCTGAGAAGATCCAGACTGCTCCCACTGACTCATTAAACCTGAGGCCCCCTGAGCCTCAGAGAAAGAAGATACAGGAGTTTGAAAGCTGCCATTTTACCTACTAGCTCCTTCTCCAAATACCCCAGAGAGCTTGTCCGAAGGAAGTCGTTCATTCAGTGCTCGCCCCCCAACATCATCATGCCTTGCTGGCTCTTCCTGCCTCCTTCTCTTTCCCCTAGGCCTGTACCATGGAGTCACTTCAGAGGAAAGAAGGGGCGTCATAGCTAGATGCCCGTATCAGCTTGACAATTAAGGGTCGGAGCTCTCAGCATGTTTGTAAAGAATCAGTGGTTGGATTGGGCCCAGTCCATGGTGGGTGGGACTAGTCCCTGAGCAGATAAATAAAACAGAGGCAGCTGGTTGAGGAAGTTGGCATCCTTTGGTATACTTGGCCAGACATACAGGTCCGACAAGTAGGGATTGTCCCTCTCTTAGCATTCCTGTGGATATGGGGTACCCAGTTCCCTGGGCCCCTGATATTGGTATGCACTCTTGTGCCAAGCTGGACTGGAACTATAACCTAAGCCAGAATAGAACCCTTGTTCCTTTAAGCAACATGCAGAGTAGCTACAAGAAGAGGTCACCAAGAGGAGAGAGGCAGAGGTGGGGTGCTTCAGAGAAGGAGACAGTGCCCCACAGTTGGCCCATCTTCTACCACTCAGAAGTTCCAGCAGCCCCGCACACAGGTCTTATGACTCCAATTTCACTCTGGAAAGCAGTGAGACTCAGGAGGGCTGGACGTTTTGTTCACGGCCACGCAGACAGTGGATGCCACTGATGGGCTTCCGTGCCAGATTCCAGCCAGCCTGACCCTGCTGTGGCGACTGGCATTTTTTTTTCAGCCAGAACTATGGATAAACCCTAGTGTGAGCCTCTTGCCCACATCTTTCCCGTGTTCCTTTCTGCTCTCCACTCTTGTCCTCCCATCCCGCCGTATCTTTGTCTCTCGAGATGTGGGAGAACATTTTTCCTCTGAATCTGATGCAGAGCAGGAGTATCAAGCACCCCCCTACCTCCTGCACACCACCCTTATCACAAGGCATGAAAGAGGCCTGGTACCCCAGACAGACAGCTCAGTTCCAATTCCCCACGAGGATGCAAGTCAGGGAGAATATCGGTTCTATTACCTCAACTGCCAATTTATTTCATTATCCATAATAAGCAGTAATGACGTTTCTTAATTGCACTTGTAAAAATCCTCACGCTCTCACTTAGGATCATATCAGATGAGACGAAGAGCCAGCCCAAACGACAGAAAAGGGGTTTTACTCTTCACGTGGATTTGTTACTATTTTTCTTTTTCCAGAGATGTCAGATGCTCTGTGAATCACTTTGCTGGTTTCAGTGGAAATCTCGGGGTGGGGCCGGGGGAGGTGAATAAATGACATGTGGTATTGTAAATGCCAGAGAGAGGAAAAAGACCTGGAAGAAGGTTTCACGGGACCCCTAAGATGGCAGAGCATGGGACACCTTTCTCTGTCTGCCCATAGATCAAAAACTAGATCAGAGCCCTTTTAGAGGCCAAAGAAGGGCAGGGCCGTGAAGCAATCATGAGATTGATCCTCATTCAGCAAGGTCATCCATTGTGGCCTTGACCCCGAATCTTCCCTTACTCTTCCGTCATTGGATATTGGACGTGCTATAAATGGATGCTTCTTACTTGTGAGTGAAATGCAAGTCACCACACGATGAGGCGTTTTTTCCACTGTAAAGTGAAGTCAGCCTGTCCCACCTCCCTCAGCTTTCTGGGCCGTCATTCTGCATTTCCTTCCATGTAGTGTTTTCAGGCTCCGGAGCGCCGCTTGTTACGCCAGTGTATCAGCCTCCGGTTGGCCAGCATCAGGACCACGGGGCCAGCTCTATAATCTAAGACAGTTTCCCCATTTGTGGCAAAACCCCTCACTCAGTCCCATCTGCATCATCCCTTTAGTCACGTGACAGAGCTATGATTCCGGTGATGGGGACACACGTGCTTGGAAGCTTCAATCCATCCACAGCAGACGCTATTCACCTGGGGCTTTCGGGCCCTGGGTCACAGAGCTTCTCCTGACTCCCTTCTTTCCCTCAGTCTTTACCTGCAATCTACCAATCGGTCTTAGTGGCTCAACATTCAAAGTCTGTCTGACCTTTCAACCTGCCTTAGGACCGCTCCCATCCCAGCCAAATCGTCTTTTGCCTGCATGACTCCAGATCCTTCTTGTAACTCTCTGCTCCTCTAACCCCTCCTTTTCTAGAACACTCTATCCTGTGTCAAGGAACAAGAACACTTCAAAGAACCGCAAACCAGGCCAACCTAATTTCTGCTGGAGACTGGTGGTATTTCTTCCCGGCCTGTAGAAAAGTCCTACGAAAGGGCACTTGAGTGTGTGTGTGCCTGTGGATTGCTGTATCTCCTTTACTGCTTTGGAGTTTCCCATCTCTACCTTCCGGAACGGAATTACAGGCTGCTGCCATACCTACCTGGCATTTTGATGTGGAGTCTGGGGATTTGAACTCAGGACCTTTTGCTTGTGAGACAAAGGCTTTAATCTGTGCGGGAATCGTCTGTCAGCCGCCCCTCCCCCCCTTGACTAACAGCCAGCGGTACAACTAGGTACTTGTAAATATCTGACTGATTTCTGATTCTCTTGCCCCTCCCACCTGCCCTCTGGGTGCGTCCAGTTCTTGGAGCTAGGATGATATGAGTTTGAGTCTAGGCTCCTCACTCACGTGGGAGAACCTCGGGCAACTTGCTCGGTTTCTTAGCTGTCAGTGGGAAACTCTGGGCAACCTCAAGGTGACCCCAAGCTCCGGTGGGTGGAGTGGAGTGGAGCTGTCCATCATGTTGATTTCTTCCCCTTGGCCACCGAACTGTCTTAGGAACTGTGGGTTGGGGGGCAGAGACACCTGTCCTCCTGTCTGTCTGGCCTTTCCCCCGTGGACAGTCAGGGAGACTCTGCTTCCCAGTCTCCCCACGGTGAGGAGGGGTCATGTGAAGCATTTTCAGCCAATGGGCTTGTGAGGGGGAGTATTTCCTAAGTCCCAGGAACCCCGTCTGTGCTCAGCTCCTTTGGGGGCTAATGCCCCTTGTCTGAACCTAACTCAGCATTCCCAGCATTCCTAGGAAACAAAGACCCTTTGTGTTTTTTATCCCCTCCCCTTTGGATTCCTTCAACTCCGTGGAGGCAGGGGAATGCAGGCTAGTGGGCAGGGCACCGAGAAGTTCGGGATGCTGTAGCCAGCATCAACTATAAGCATCTCAGGGGTGGTAATCCCCTCCCCCCCCACTCTGCTTCTACTGTGGGTTTGAAATGGACACTTGATGCCCTTTTCTTCACCCAACTTTAAGCTCATGAGTATCAGGGATTAGATGATTTGATGCAAAGTAGCAGAACAAAGCAAAATCCCTCAATTCCCCCCGCAAAGAGAGTTCTGTGGGTCCCATAGGACCATGTGATACTGTTCTCATTGAGCGAGGAAAACATCTTCAACATCAGGTCAGTGAGAAAATGTCGTGTACCACACAGATAGTAAGATCCTCAGGGAGAAATCTACTTGACTGCATTATCTGCTCTATTTCAAGCGTATATTGCAGGATGCAGTTTCCTGCCTTTTTACCCCACACAAAGGAACGAAGATCCAAAGATTGAATTAAACACCCAGTTATAGGTGAAGAGATGAAAACACTGGGTACAGCAATACACTGTGGCAAACCTCTTGGTCCACTGGGCGAACCAGGCAGCGCCTAGGTACCACAGTAGGGATGTAGCTTTTTAACATTTTCTCAGAGGTTTCAATTCCACAGTGCTGGATAGGTGCAGTATTTAGGCTCTTATTAATATGTGAACTGCAACCTATCACCATTAGTGCTATTAAGTGACGGCATTCAGAAAGACCAGTGTGTTTCTTTAAGCTGCGTAAGTTTTCATGTCCCGTGGGATTTGTAAGGTATTATTACAGAAACAGGCTCTGCGATTTCTGACTAGTACTCCATTGGATAAAAGCCTGTATTCATGCAAATACATGCTTCTTCTCTGTAAAATCACTTTTTAAATGGTATGATGAAGAGCTTTTTAGCTTGGGGCTTCTTAGCTTGGCTCAGTGGTTTTAGTGCTTGCCAGGCAAGTGCAAAGCCTGGAGTTCAAATCCCCACACCATGTCCATATAAAACGACAGATGGATGTGGCTTAGTGCCAGTCATTCCAGCCTTGGAAGGCAGAGCTTGGGCATCCCCAGGGCAAGCTAAATTAGTCAGACTGGTTCTACTGGAGAGTTCTGGGTTTGGAGATCCAGCCTCAAACCGTAAGGTAAACAAGTGGTTGCGTATAATACCCAGTATCACCTTCATGTGCACACACATGCAAATATACACATGCACACACCCTATACACATACACCATGAAAAAAGTATACTGAACAGTGCTTTCTTTGTAAGATTGGGTTATTCCTCAGATAGCTGATATGTATCAGCAAATGTAATATGTGACCACAAAGTTCTCTGAAGAGACGAGTCCTTACCCTTCTGTGGAATGTGATGTGGAAAATCTGATGTAACAGTTCAATCTCTGCAGCCTGTTGCTCTTTGTTTCTCAGATCTTGGGAATCAGTTATTTCCTCTTCCTGGGCTCAGATGCTGTTGAAACTAGTTAACTTCTAGAATTTTCTCCTGTAATATTTTCCAGTGTATGATGAAGTCATGTTATCTGAAAACTCAGCTGCCTATAGCTCCTCAGCCCCTCCCCAGTGGAAGAATGTTCTTTGGGGGTCAGCAGTTTTGATCTAAAAAAGCAATCTAAAAAGAAAGGATAGGAGCTGGAGAGATGGCTCAGGGCTTAAGTCTTTGCCTTGCAAGCAAAAGGACCTGGGTTCAGATCCTAGATCCCATGTGAAAAAAACACTCTGGGTGGATGGAAATGGGTGGAACTGGAAGATGAAGCCTGGGAAACCCCAGGGCAGAGCAATAAGGAGATAGAGCAATCAAGGATGATGTCCAAAGTCATCTTTGGGCCTCCACAGGCACACACAGTACCCTCTGATACATACACACACCCATGTACACCTACATCTACACATGCAAAAATAAAATAATAATAAAAAGGATAGATTTGTTGGTCTCTGGAGTAAAGTCACTTGGACCCCAACTGTAAATGCCCCACTGCCTGACTGTATGCTTCTGAGCAAGCATTCACTGTTTAGTGTCACCAATAAATGGACATAATCTTATCGTCCAGCTCTGAGAATTGACTGTAAGTTTCTTAGCTTGGTGCAGATGCATCATACGTACTCACTAAGTTATGTTGACTGTAGCATGGTAGGTGGGGTCAGGGTCAGGCCAGAAAGAAGACAGGATCAGAACAGCTCATCTTTCCCCATCTGCCCTTTCCGGAAGGACAAGCATCTTGGGAAGGAGAGAGAAGAGAGTGCACATTTGCATGTTCTCGTGGAAACTGTGCCACACTGAGCCAGGTAAAGAGGAGAGGTGTGTTTCATGGCAATAAAAGCAGACGTTTTGTAGACCCCAAGATCAGAACTTTCCAAGCACTGAAGGCTGACCCACAGTTTGCACAAGGTTTTGTTGGGTGATAGGTACCCACACTAAGGTTCACGTGACGAGTGAAGGCCAGAGCACTGAGTCCATCTCAAGGGTTGGACCAGGGCTAGAGAGGTGCTGTCCAGTTGAATTCAGCAAGGTGTGACCTGCATGGCCTCTCCGTGGCCACTGGCCTCACCCGCCACTGCAGACATGTACAGGTCAGATTCAGTTCTTGGGGTGGGAGACAGGAACTGCTCAGCAGTGACCTCCAAGAACATCAGTAGCCGTACCAACCAGCAACCATTGCATGATGCACTGGTCAATATTCATTGTCAGCTCAACACCTAAGAGGGAGGTCTCTCTACATTAAGGCTGTCTTCTGGATATGCAGATGAGTCACTGTCTTGATTGCATAGTTGATGTGGGAAGGCGTCACCTATTGTGGGTCGCACCAGTCTCTGAGAAGGTAGATAAAGACGGAGAAAGCTGCCCACAGGCAGGCAAAGCAAAGACATGTGCATTCATCTGATGCTTCTAGGCTCTCGACTTTGGATGTGCTATGACCAGTTCCCTCAACTGCTGCTGCTGTGATCTGGAATTACGAGCTGGAATGAAACCCTTTCCTTCTACGTTGCTTAGGTCAGGGATTTTATTGTAGCAATGTGAGGTGAAACTAAGACACGTGGACTGGGATGGAGCTCAGTGACAGAGCACTTGCCTAGCATGTGAGCAGCCCTAGGTTCAAGTTCTGAAACCGAAAGACAGACAAATGGACAGACAGAGAGATTAATGGCAGTCTCTGAGTTTGGTCATGGCCAGGGAAAATGGACAATTCAGATTGGGGGTGGGATTTGGTGCTTTATTTTCAGAATGAAGAATAAGGACTAGGGCTGAGTTCTGGTGACCACTACAAAGAAGACAAGGGATTTGTTCTGGGGGTTGGATTTACAGTCCATTCCAAGGAGGAGAAGGAATCTGGGGGCATAGGTATAGGATTAGAGGCTCATTTGGCAATGTGGCCCCTCTCCCTCCAGGCCTGCAGAAAGCACAGTACATGGTGTAGGCAAAAGGGTGGCTCAGGGTGCCCAGGGAGAACCCTTAGCTAATTGCAGGTGCCCGTCATGCTATTTGCCAGCTGGTGTCCTTGGAGCATCTGTTTAACCTCTAATTAGGTGTCTCCTCCTGTCTGAAACAGGACGAGGTTCCTTCCTCACATCCTTTTGGAACAAGTGCTCAGCGAGTGTGGCTTGTGTTTCCTTCCCTGCACCATCTCCACCCCACAACGATTTCCCACCCATTCCCCCTCTCTGTTGCTTCTTCCAGTCTCAAGATGCCAGTAGACTGAGAAACACTGACAATTTGGGGAAATGAGGTTCACTTATTCCATTTGAAATTCACCTTTAGATCTTAAATGCTCTCCAGAACACATAATTTCCCAGAGTGTAACTGCTAAGGTTTTATTTATGAAGCGCTAGATACGGAGCGCGATCCAGCTCTTGAGTCTTTAGGGAATATCGCAAATATATGTAGTTAAAAAACACACAGGCAGAGGGCTGGAGGAACTCTAGTCTTCCTCCATGTGGAAAAAATGCTGCTGATCTTTCCATGGCTAATGGCCCCTGTCTGGAGGACAGTATCCCATTGCTTAAGCAGCTCTGAGCCAAAAGTCCAATTATGGAAGGACAGGATGAGGATTTCGGGAGACAGAGAAAGATGCTTCATCCCATCCATCTATAGAAGGCACAAAGGGAACCTGAAGCATGGTGGTGCCATGTGTAATGAAAGCAAGAGAATTCTGTCACAAAATCTGCATGCCTCCAGTGCTCAATTAAAAGAACCTTCTTGCTTTCTGCACTTTTCATGTCAAGATAAGCTATTCTATGCATTTGTTCTTATAACCGATTTTGGTGAGTGAAATGGGAGACGTTATTTAAGAGGGGGTGCTTTGAAATCTTACTTCATTAAAGGCAAGTCCCTTTGGGGCCGTGGAGATGGCTCATAAGCAAAAGCTTTTGCCTCATAAGCAAAAGGACCTGAATTTGGATCCCTAGAGCCCTTGTAAAAATGTGGGGACCCGCCTCTAATTCTAGTCCTGGAAGGCAGACATTATACTTCCCCAAACAAGCTGACTAGCCAGACTTTTATTTTATTTTATTTATTCAATTGGCGAGTATGCGTGTGTGTGTGTGTGTGTGTGTGTGTGTGTGTGTGTGTGTGTGTAGAACCACGGACAAACCGATGGACGTCTCCACCTCCTCCTTGTTTACTCTGCCCCAGGATTGAGAGGCTCCGCCCTACCAGGATGGGAAACGCAGGCCACCCCCGCTTCCACCCGGTGTCTATATGTGGGGTCTAGGATTCGAACTCAGGACCTTCTGCCTGCAAGGCAGAGGCTTAACCCCTGAGCCACCTCTCCAGCCCCCATAGCCAGACTTGCCCTAATGGCATGCTGTGGGTTTAATTAGAGAGACCCCTGCTCACAGCAATAAGGTGGAAGAGCGATGGAGGATGACTCCATAGACATGAGGGACCACTCAAGTACACTTGTGCAATATACCTGAACACACACATGCACCCATCCATATGCACTCGTGCGCACGTGCACATACACACACACACACACACACACACACACACACATACACACACACTCACTATACTACACATGCAAGCATCCCATATACACATACATCTGAAACAAACAAACAAAAAGTCCCTTTCATGGACACACATGGAAGAAGACTGAGAGATCAGGATGTGTCTTTCTGTCTGGTCAAAAAAGCAAAGGTTTGGTTGAAGGCTTGGTGGTTGAACCCAAACAACTACTACTGGACAACTCATTGGGACTGGAGGATAATCGAGTCATCCTGAGTTTCTATTCCGGGATGCTTTTTAGACAATCTGGCTATTTTCATGTACTTGACTGCTATATATCTTCTGACTGTCCTTCTTCCCTTTACTTTTTAATGATGGGTCACTAGAGGGACGGACCTAAAGAAACACACAGTCTGGTCAATTTCACAGCTGAGGTCTTTCAGCACAAGAAGAGGAGAGACTGGAAGGAAGATGATGTTATTGGCTTTTTTATGTTGTTTTGAAGATTTCTTAGAAGGTGCTATTCTGTGACCCAGCAAAACTTGGTGGGTCTGAGGCCTCTTTTTATCTTATGATATCCTCTGGTTTTCCTTCCCGACATTATGTCATCCCCACAGCCAGAAAGGGGGAGGAGGGGGAGACACCAAATTGATGGGAAACTTTGAGAAATGGTCGTGGGTTAAGTCTCCTCTCCTGAAGGGCCCATGTGATGAAAGGAAGCAGGGTGAATGCTGGACACCAGAAGGCTGAAGCCGTCCCTTCTCTTTAAACTCGCTCTGGGCAGAAAAAAAAGCCACATTTGCAGAATGAGGTACATGCATGGATGATGCCCTGCTCTGCTTGACATCCCTTCTTAAAGGCATGCGCCAGCCCACTGTCATACAGCAGCTTTGCCCAAGGGCTTGAGCAAAGCCACATGGTGATTATTTCATAAGGGGCCGACGAAATTCTTATTTATGAGAAACACAAATTCCAGAAAATAAAGGCAGCTGCAGCCAGCCCTATTGCCAAGATGGAATTAGAGAAAGGAGAGAGATGGGACCACCCTCCTGAATTCTGAAGGCTATATGTGGACACCGTAGTGAGTATCTTCTCAATTCTTCCACTGTGAACCTTGCTCCACTTGTCTTGGGCTTCTTGGATGTGAATGTTGGTTGGTAGGAGGGGAAGGGGGTCAGTTATTAACTTGGAGTTTTCCTGAAGAACTGGACTCACGGCCAGGACCATGACCTCCATAAATGTCTTGTGAGAGGGCTTCTGTGTTAGTTGCTTTCCTTGTGACCCTGACAAGATGTCTGAGAGAAGCCGCTTCCAGGAGCAGGGGCCCCAGATTAGAGTACAGTTCATCATGGTGAGAGCCACAGGGACAGTGGCTTGTGGCTGGGCTTGTTCACATCTTGATGGATCAGGAAGCAGAGAGCTCAGGCTAGAACCAAAAGGGGCTCTTCCCTTCAAGTCTCACCCTTGGAGAACCTCCCCAAGCAGCGCTATTCTCTGGGGATCAAATGTTCAAACACAGAAACCTACAGGGGACATTTCACATTAAACCATAACAAAGGGTTTGTCTAACTTTGGAGTTCACAGTTTTAATGAATGGAGAGAATTCTATTCGTAAACGTTCTTCTTTAGGAAATGGTCACATGTTTGGAATGAAATCGTTTGGTACAATGACAAGACTTGGAGGCTGAGCTGACCCTCTTTCTGTGCAGGGTATGGCTGTTTGCTGTCACCAAATGGTAAAGGAGGAGGATAACTCTCTACCCAGATAGAGGTGGCTGAACCTGAAGGTCCTGGAGGTCGACTCTGAAGGGATGCCAAGAGAGGAGGGTGGAGGTTTACAGAAGGCTTAGGGTTGGATATCTGCTGTACTCCCTCCCTAGTCTCTATGATTGAGCTAGAAAAGATGCTTGATATGTGTGTGTGTGTGTGTGTGTGTGTGTGTGTGTGTGTGTGTGTGTTTTATCTGCTGGGACCCAGTGAAGGATGCTGAGCCTGATGTTCCGGCAGTGGATGATTAAAAAAAATAGAGACCTTGCCCAGAGCTAACCAAGAAGACCACAGATGATAAATTTCAATAAACAGTAAACGTTGAAAAATCATTTCAGACTTTCATAGATGAGAAGATTATACCGAGGAGTCTGAATCAAAAAAGCTGCTCGGAGTGGGGAAGTCCCTAGTGGAACCCTGCTGTGGTGTGGTTCAGAGAGGCTGAGTCTGTTGCCCAGTATCCCACAGCTGGAGAGGCTGAGTCCACTATCCAGTACTCTATAGCTGGAGAGGCTGAGTCCACTGCCGAGTGAGTACTCTATAGCTATACTCTATGGTCTGCTGCATAGCACTCCATAGACAGTCTAAGATTCCAGTCCTTAGTCTGGTTTCAGGCTGCAGAAACAAACCAGACCTGTCTGTGCTTGGAGAAGAGGGTGAAGAAAGGCAGATGTGAACCACAAAGGACCCCATTTTGGGGCACATGGGTGGCTAAGTTCTTATGGGGGCATTCTTTGTTCTGATGAAAGCTGTTTATTTAAAAACAAAACAAAACAAAACAAAATACCTTTGTTTTAACCTGTGTGGAAACTCTAAAGCAAAAAAGAGCCTTTTGGGGGAAGTCTTTGCTCATGTCCTTTGCTTTTCGGATTGGGAAACTGAGGTGCAGAGGAGAGTGCCACGTGACCAGGCATGGAGTACCTTCTGGAAGTCGCCAAGGGAAGCTGACAGAGTGCAAAAAAAAAAAAAAAAAAAGCCCACCAAGAGAGACAGTGTGCTCATGGATTCCACCCATGGACAGCTCTTGTAGGATCTGACTCAGGTCTGAATGGTGGGCTCCCGTCCACATTCTAGTCTCCTCTGCTTCTAGCCTCCATATGCTAGACCACGTCAGCTGAGAAGCCACCAGGGAGATCTAGGAACTTCCCCAGAGCCCACCACATTGGCCAGGAACTCCTAAGAGATGGGGGGGGGGGAGAGAGGGGCGGGTCTCAAGAAATAATAGTCCATGCAGGAAACATGATTCTGAACGACTTGTCTCAGGCTGGAACTCCAAAATGTGCATACTGCAAAGTTTCCCTCTAATAGCCATAGCTTAGGAGGTCCTAGGACCCAGCACAGTGGAAACCACATTGGTTGGGAATCCAGGTCTGAATCCTAATTCCCCCCCCCTGCCATAGGAAAGGGTTTTTTCTGTCTGTGAGAATTTCTCAGAAGTGCCAGGCACACAGTTTTGAGCATTAGCAACTTTAGCACCCCACCCAGGCCCCCCACTTTCCCAGGCTGCTTTTCTTTCCTTGCCCCTTTTGTAAATGGGATGCTTAATATCAGGCGCTATCTCTCTCCCCACCCCTCCTTCCCAGCTGTGAAAAGCCATTAACAGCTGCCTGTCTTTCCATCATAAAGAATTAATCTCCTCTGGTTCCAGGACCAAGGCAGGAAAAGAATGCTCTCCCGCAGCCTTTAATAAGCAGCAAGCCCTTCAACGGCTTGGGCGCCTTTGTCTGTTTCACTGAAACATGTCTAGCCCGGCTAGTCGCTGGAACTGGCCTTGGGGATTACTGTCATTGTGTGGCTCTGAGGGCTCAGCTTGAACATAGTGCCTTTTAATTCCAAGGCCGTATAAGAGCCACATGGATTTTATGCCCACCTGCATGCATGCATACAGACATACCAGTGGTACAGACCCACACAGGGAGACAAACTGGGACACAGAGGCACATACAGACGCACACACGTGTGCGTGCGCGCACACACACCACACGCACACACAGGGAGAGGAGAGGAGAGACTTAACCTAATACAGTATTTGTCATGATTGGAATGTGACATCTACTGAAGTCTCATGTATTGGGTCTTGGTTTTAGGGATGGGGTTTTGACAAGTGGCCAGACCTTTAGGGTCCTGACTTAACCAATGATTTAATTCCTAGATGGGTTAATGAGGTCATGACTGGAAGAGTTAGATGAAATATAATTGTATTTTTTGATACACTAGTTACTCCTCTCATCGCCATGACCAAACACCTGGCTAGAAGCATCTGAAGGAAGGGCTCGTTCTGGCTTACAGATCAAGGGCATATGGCCCATCACGGTGGGGACAGCGGGGCACCAGATATGGTGAGGCAGCTGGTCATCACCTCTGGAATCAGAAAGCAGAGAGAGGAACACGCTGGTGCCCGGCTGGCTGGCTTCTTCTTATTCTATCTGGACCCTCAAGCTCACGGGATGGTACTGCCCACATGCGGGACAGGTCTTCCTTAAACCTTTCTAGAAGCATTCTCAGAGGTATGTTTCCACGGTGATTCTGAATCCAGTCAAGTTGACAATGAGGGTGAACCGTCCTGCCAGTCTGAATTCTCAATTTGCAAGTCCTGTTCTGCAAATCCAGAAGCTTTAGCTTGCAAGGACATTGTATTATTTCCTCTCTGGTCACAGACATATTTTATACATAGACTCCCCTTAGCTCACGATACATCGGTATCAGAGAAGACTATTCAGACTCATGCAAGAGGCCTGGGTGATCCCCGGACCTGTTGCATCCGTCCTAACCCAGGCCAGGGAAGCGGGTGTTCATTGGTCCTTCCATCCCCACCTCACAGTAATTTTAGACAGGCTCCCTGGCAACACTGCATCAGAATGTGTCACATGTTTATATTAATTGGAGACTGGTTTTGGCTTAGCAGTCCAGCATCTTTCCAATCAAAATAGCATCCCCGGCTAGGTACATAACCCATTGAAGAGGGCCTGGTATGGTTTAAAAATCAGGAAACATAGGTGCTTGCTGTTTTCTTATGAACACACATGCATACACACGCATATATATCACACTCACCTCAAAACTCCAGAGGGTGTTCCAGGCTGCTGTTAGTAACTATGTTTTCAGTGTCCTTCCTTTCTCCCCACTGGACAACTTTACCATGAAAGCAAAGATGGATGCCTAGCTGCTATTTGTCTAGCTGAGGCGCTCTTGAATAAGCAATAAGTTGGACAGGAAAGGATGACGGATAGTCGCTGCCTCCCGAGCAACTTCATTCAACTAACAGCCTAAGCTCCCGGAAACAAGAGAGCTTATGCCAGTGAACAAACATTAACTGGTAGCTTACATTCCCTGAGCCCAGAGATAAATAACGGAAGGTTTTTCTGTATCCAAGGAGTTCAGGTTGGAAGGAAAAGGAAGAGGGGCACAGTAGGAAATTGTGTCCGTTCAGATTGAGAGCATCATACCCCTCCCTCTGTCCCTTTCGAAGCCTTCGACTTCAGGTGGGACTAAGAAATGACTGGAAGAGGAGGTGGGAAACCACCTTAAGGCAGTTTTCGGCTAAGTCACCATGAATAGCACCTGGACTCCCAGCAGATATGGGGTCCTACATGCTAGTGCTGGTCACAGCATGATAGTGAGGGAGAGCAGGTCAGAGGGAAGCAAGCAGCCAATCGGTCAGCAAAGAAGTGGGACACAGGGAAATGACAGATGGAATGATACCAGCGGCTGAGGGATGAAGAGAGAGGATCAGATTCAAGCGACATTTGGAAGGAAGAAAGGACAACACAAGTATCTGGACATGTGTTCACAGGGCAGGAGAGCCCTTTGCATGGCTTCCATGTGGACATCAGTAGCACTAATTGGGGTGCAATGAGGAAATCATGTCAAGGTGGCTGCATCAGTACTTAGTTTCCTGGGCTCGCTGTATCGGGTTTGACTGGCTTCTGAGATCACTCACTAATGAGTTTGCTGGGCCAGCTGGTATCGGGTCAGAGTGTCTTGGGCCAATTAGCACGTTGCTTACTGCCTTCTCTTCACATCTTGCAGCTCCCCATCCACACATGGGCATGAATTTCTTCAAAGCTTGGCTTTTAATAGGGAAGATTCAGACTTACGAACCTACTTTTTTTATTTCCCTACTTTGTTACCTAACAGAGAGTCAAACAATTAGTGGTGGCTCCCTAGGGAGATGGGAAGGGGCAGTTCAGGGTCTTCAGCATTGGCTGTCTGTCCTTGGGGTTTTCCCATGCACATAGACAGAGGGAATCTGGGCCTTAGGCATTTAGCAAGAATAAGATCCCAACCCATGACTCTCAGCCTAAAGGCAAACCCATTATCTGCTTTATGTCTCTTTAGTGAATATTAAGGTTTGAATGTGAAATGTCCTCCGTAGATACCTATGCTTGAACATTTGATTTCTTGCTCAGTGTTGCTCAGTTGGAGACTGTGGACAATTTAGGAAGTGGGTTACCAAGAAGCATACCCTAAATGTTTACAGCCTGGTCCCACTTCCTGCCTAAGGTCTCTATGTGTCCTGATCTGCTGAGATGTGAGGAAGCTGCCGCATGCCACTGCCACCACTATGAACCAGACCCTCCTAATTCAACCACCAAAAAAAAAAAAAATCCTTTTTCCATTTGTTTCTGGCAGGCATTCTGTCACAATGACTAGGAAAAGAACTGAAACCACATCCTCTTTCTGGGACACTCACTGCTACCAAAATCACAAGGTGGCTTGATGGAGCAATCTTACCCTTAGACAGACCAGAGATCTGTTCTATACTAGACCAGTCCTTTTGACCCTCAGACAATGCTCTGAGGGACAGCCCTGTGAACTCTCTGTTAAGGGAAGCTATGGACCACTCTGGCTAGTCTTCTAAGCCCCATTCAAAAGCATCTTTGTAAGTGTGGTGATTTGAGGCAGAGCAGGGATGTCTGGGACTGGATGAGAATGAATTTAATTATCTCTGCTAAATTTGCCCTGGGACCCGAGTCCCTTCAGCAATTCTTATTTTCCAATATTAAAGGTGAGATGATTAAAGGCAATACTTCAATAAAAGCTAATATCACCGAGATGATAAAACACAGATAAGCCGCCCCCATAACCCACTTCTCAGCATTCACAGTGGTCCAGCACTCCCTCCCCTTCTCCAATTCCCTGCTCTCCTCTGTTCTTCTGGTTCTATTTCCTGTCTCTCATCTCCCAACTAGGAGGATGGCCCGAGATTTCTTCTCATCTCTTCCTCCTCCTCTCCCCTCTCATCCTTCCAAATGTGCCCTTAATGAAGTGAAATTTTCTCAACCATCTTAAGGTTATAGTTCGCCATCTCCATTAGGCCCAAGAGATGGACTTCCCCTACAGGACCTCTCAGCTGACTCCTTGGAGTCCTCGTGGGCAAACGATGAGCTTTGATTCACTTGAGAATACACAAAGATAGCATTTTTATTAAAGCAGTGTCTTAGAATGGCATGGCCACTGCCTGGAAGTGACCAATGTTCTCAGGACATAGATGACCATTCAAGAGAGGGTGACTTTGCCAGGTTGGAGACAACAGAAGTTGCCTGATGACATGTCCACTTTTAAAAAGAAGAGAAAAACTCCATATGCCATAAGAAGGAGCCTCTTGATAGTCCACTTAAAAAACAAAGCATATTAACTTCACTGAAGAAGCCATTCAAATACATATATTGAAGGTGCTTTGTTTTTCGTGTGTGTGTGTGTGTGTGTGTGTGTGTGTGTGTGTGTTGTGTGTTGTACTTTGAGCCAGGGTCTTACTATGTTACCCAAGTTGGTGTGGAGCTCACTATTCAGTGTAGACTCAACTAGAGCTGTACCTCCCAATCCTTCCTCAGCCTCCAAAGTGCAGGGATCAAAGCATCCAACCACCATGCTATGCTTACTTCTGTGGTGGGTGCTCGGCATAGCCCTGCATGGACAGTGATAGCATTCTGATTTCTGCAGATGAAGAGGAGGGCGGAGCCAAGGGACCTGAGAAAAGACTCAGTACTCTTGTCAAGGCTGTGTGGTTGGACTGTGTTCAGAATGCTCTGGTTGATTTTAGCCAATCTGCGTGCTCTGTAGCCAACCCATGGGAACTATCTGATGAGAACTTGCCAGAGTCGCATCTATCCCAATGTGATTACACAAGACATTCAGAGATCTCATAGCAGATCTATAGTAAAGAGATTTCTCATTTTTAAGCAAATCCTCCTTAATAAACCGATCTCTTTTAGCTTTAGCACCAGAATGGCAGCTTTTAAAGATTAATTTGCATTATGTACATTTCTTCTATTCCTATTTATTTATTTTATCACCAGGGATCAAGCCCAGGGCTATGGTCTCATTGAGTATGCTCTCTACAACTGAGCTCCATCCCCAACCCTTTAAAAAGTCACTTAGACAATCAATATATGTCACATCAAGCTCTGGTTGTAGTATTTGCCAATTTACATGACTTTAAGACCTTTAGCAAGGCTGATTTTCAAGTTATGAAATTCACACCACTGAATGTGTAGGTGTAACAGAACCCAGCACTGTACCACACTTTCACTAAAAACAAAGTAAATGCAAATAAACTTAAGAGGAAGGAGAGTCCAGTATAGAAAAGCGATTAAGAAGTCTGAGCTTTAAATATTAATTATCTTTGATTTAAGTAATGATCTGAATAATAAGTCTATATAATTTAGTATTCAATATGATAGCTCTACTGAGTGGGTGGTGCACAAAATCTCTCCTATTTAGGAGTGAACACTTTGGGTTTTCGAAAGGGCAGATGGTCAAGAGTGCTAGAGAAAATAAGATAGTCCTCTGACATTTCTCCCAGTAAATACCACTGCAAGGTGACCTCTGACTGGAGAGGGAGCCCCTGGCATCCCACAATAGCTGCAGGCTTGATGCTGGGTTTTTTTTCTGACTCTACCTGCTCCGCATCCTCACATTCTCATGAACTTACTCAGTGCCTGGCTATGGTCTCACATTCTCCCTTCAGATCTGCTGTCAGAACTGCCTTGAACAGCTCCTGACCTGTTTTTGCTATTACAATATGTCCCCGACACACCGGCCCTGTCTTCTGCTAGCTCGCCGGAGAATGTCCCGTCCTGTGATGTGCTCGTAGGAGCTCCTTCTAAGGAGGAGAGAAGGACCTCAGGACAGGGAGGAAGGGCAGAGACAGACAGCGGTCCCCGAACCATTCAAATCCCCAGCTGAGCAGAGGTGAGATCCCTGATCAGCTCTTCAACCTGGCTGTGTCAGGTACTTGTCTCATTACTATGACTGAATATCACACAAAAGCAATTTGAGGGAAGAAGGGTTCATTTCAGCTCACAGCTTGAGGGTCTGTATAGTCCACCATGCCAGGGAAGGCACAGTGGAAGGATGGGTCCAGCAAACAGGCGCTCGGCATCAGGAAGCAGAGGGAGATGAATGTTTGCTTGGCTCCCTTCTCCTTGTTATTCAGTCTAAGACTCCTGTCTACAAGATGGTATTTCCCACATGGTACTTTCCTCCTCCGCTAGACCTCTCTGGAGACAATCTCACAAGCACACCCAGAGATGTGTCTCCCGGGTGATTCTAAATCCCGTTAAGTTGACAATCAAGATTAACTATCCCACTCTGTAAGTCTTCACTTTGCTACCTGCCGTAGACAGAACTGGTTGTGGGTAGACGGCGGAAGAGTTTAAGGTGCACGCTGGGATATTTAGAATTAACTGTCGATTCTCAGACCCACCTGAGGGTATTCTGATGGTTGTATTAATTGATGCCAGTAGACCCAGCTCATCTGGGAAGGACCATTCCCTAGGCAGGAAGTCGCAGATTGTATGGTGGGCGCAGAGCTGGCTGAGCACAAATAAGCTAGCAAGCCTGTGCTTGTTGTTTTCTGTGCATGCCGTAGATATGATGCAACCAGCTGCTTCAGACTTCTGCCTCAACTCCTGCCATTGTGGACCATAACCTGGAATTAGTGCATTGGAATAAACCCCCTTCTCTCCTAAGTTCCCTGAGTCAGGTGTTTTGCTGTAGAGATGTTGGGAGGAGAAGTGTACAAGGAAAGCTTAGGAGTACATAGCCGGCGGAGAAAGAACTGTTAAGACCTATTATTAAAAGTAGCTTAAATATAATTTGTTTTCTTATCTTACACATCGTAGCGTGTGACTTTGA
Organism: Typhlomys cinereus; assembly: GCA_023101885.1. NCBI lineage: Eukaryota > Metazoa > Chordata > Mammalia > Rodentia > Platacanthomyidae > Typhlomys > Typhlomys cinereus. Next base: position 678,169 of record JALPQD010000547.1, read on the forward strand.
TCAAGTTATTGCTCTGCGCTTGCTTGCTTCTTTGTGTAACAGAGAGTGAGCACTACTGTCCACTTTTTATCTTGAGGGCTAAATGAACTACGGTCCACATAAACTTCGAACAGCATCCGGTGTGAATCTCCCCAACTCTGCACTTACATCATGATAGGAACACTCACACCATGACAACCAGCAAATGCTACTTCTCAGGAATTTCTTTTCTCATTGAAATGGGGGCCTTCATGCAAATGTTTGTTTCCTTTAGCTTGCTTTCTGCTTCTGCAATCTAGCCTGCCCAGCTGCAGCAGGGAGAAGCCTGGGTCACCTGTGAATTGGGGGAGGGGGATTAGGGCTGCTTGGGCAGGGATTCTTCAGGCCAGAAAGTTACATTACTGTCATGGTTTGAAATATGTCCCCACAGTCTCATGTGTTTGGGAAGGCCAATGCACCTTCGAGAGGTGGAGTCTTGCTGGACAAGGTGGGCCTTGAGGTAGATTAGTCCCATTCTACCCCCAGGAGAAGTCTGTCTTTGCAGCAAGCAGTCTTGCAGCTCTCAGTCTCGAGGATGAGAGTGACTTAGCCTGACTCCAGCTTCAGCCAGTCAGCCATGAGGCCTCCACATGAAAGACTGTTTCTCTCCTCTGGAACCATAAGCTGAATAAATCTCCCTTTCTCTCTTAAGTTGCTTGACTTTGGGTATTCTCTCACAACAACGGTTAAGAGTAACCATTACAATTACATAAAAGACAAGTGAATCAAAGAACAGTGCCCAGTGTTTGGAGAAAGGGATTGTCCCTGGGCGACACACTGGTATGAGGTAAGCCTTGCTAAGGTGCATCTCTGAATGCCCATTTATCATTTTCCTCCCTGTCACCCCATGGGCTGTTGCTAAAAGAGTTATCAGCATAGCACTGTTATCTTCTCTGGGGAGTTTCACTGCTACCTTGCAGAAGTCCCCACCGACTTCATACACCCATATACTTCATTCTAGTGAAGAAAATCCAGTCCACTGCATAGGACATCTCTCAGATACCAGCTGCCATGCAAACGCTGCTGTTGCGACCAGTCCCACATAGTGGGTGGCCAGCTTCCTGTGGCTGTAACTGCACAGTGCCTGGGGCCATTGCTGCACCTTTGCTTGCTCCCAAGGGGTCTGTGATGTGGCAGTTGGACAGCTCAGATACGTGGATGCACGGCCCAGAAGTACAGCCTGTGTTGTCACCCTGGACTCCTGAGGGTGGGGAAGGAGGCATAACAGCCAAAAAAAAAAAATGTTCTCTGCTTTAGCTTTCCAGGAGCTGGCTCTGAGATGCATGTTTATGTTTCCCCGAAGACAGGGATCAAGCACCTGTCACTCCCATGGGAGCTGCTTTTGAAAGTACACCCTCCTTTCTCTTCCTGTATGTTATTCTCTCTCTGTCTCTCAGATCATGGCTTCAAACAAATTTCCATGCACTGCTTGCATCAAGCTCCTTCTGAATCTATCAGCATCTACATGCCAATCACAGGTCTGGCGTGTTGTGCTAAACATCATACGCAGGAAATAGCCCGCAATGGAAAACCAATCCAGTGAGACTTCTTTGAGGCCTTGCCTGGGTCCCCAGGTTCTAATCCTGCTCTTTTCCCCTAATTAACTCGTGGAGCCACACGTCAAATCTTTCTCCCCCCATAAGCTTGATATTAAGACAGTGTCGTCCCCCCCACATACACACACTTTCTCCTTACGACATCCCCTATCTCAGAGCAAGTCAGTATTTTGGTGTCCTGCTTCCATGACATGTCAACCAAGCATCTTAGGGCTTATTCCAGCTCATGACTGCAGGGAGCGTAGCAGGAGACCAATTCAGGTTAGCACAGCCATCGTGAGAAAGCAGAGACCAAGACACCGGAGGAACTGAGGCCTGGGATGGGAGCTCTTTTAAGTAGAGATACCAGAAAGCTTACATCTCACCGCATTAAGACATAAAGACACCCATCTAAGAAGCCAGAAAGCGAATCATCAATAGGATACAAGTCAACTAACGCCTTCACCTTGGACTCCGGAACTGTAGGAAATAAATCGCCATCTTTCAAGACACTCAGTCTTTGGTATTTTGTCACAGCAGGCTGAACAGGAAGGAAATAAAGCCAGAAGCCAAAAATAATGTTAAAACAAAAAGCTATTAAGGATAAAACAGAATTTAAATAAGTCAAATCTCAGGATAGAGAAACCACATTGATGGATCAGCGGAGCTCGTAATGAAAAGGAAGAACAAGTCAATAACACTGGAATAAAAAAGAATGGTTTAAGATCTTAAATACAGAGATGCAGTTTTAAGGGGCAATATATAGTTATTCTGGTAGCTTCTAAGAGCACTTTTAGAAAATGACACCATACAGTTCCTTCTAAAAGTATCTATGTTGAGCTCCAAAGAACCAGACTTCTGAAGACCAGCACATGGGCTGCCTGCATTTCTTGATGGGACATACAGACCCCTGGTGTTTCTCCCCATTTTTTTTAATACTTAGGCAGTCCAATTCCTCGCTAATAAGAGTTCAGTAAATAATGGAGTTATTATGTCTTATGTTAGTATCTCCTAAAGGTGTTAATATATTCATTTTTCACTCCTATAGAAAACTTGGCTCAGAAATACTGAATTAGATATTTTTAACTACATTATTACAATCTGCATTTCTAAAATTATTTTAAGAAGCAAATGCCAGTTGTCCTCTGGTCTCCACACCATCGTGTTTGTATCCACAGTATGTTATGTGTGCCTCTGCATTTCGCTTTTCTCTCTATCACACACACACACACACACACACACACACACTCCTTTCTCCCCTCTTTCAAGAAAAGTATTTTTAAACAGAAGCAAATGCACTTTAAAGCCTGGGGGGTAGAGGTAGATTTGGCCAGCTCTTTTCATCTTTCGAGGTACCTCTGGCAAGGGTCACCCTTGCATAGCTCTCTTTTAGGATCTTTCATGTTTCTAGTTAAGGCAATATTGCTTAGCACTTCGGTTTATATTTCATTTTAAAGTAACCAAAGGTGAAATCATCTTGCGCTCCATCCAGTGTCTTGGCATCTACTGAGATAATTACACAAAGCTTCCACAGGAGTGTGACAAAAGACACACATAACCCGGATCTTGTTGTCCCCTGACACACACAGGTGAGGATAATTGTGAAGGAATGAGTCATCGCACGCCTCTTAGGGCATCCACAGCCCCCCTGCTTCTGTTAGATGATGGAACACAGAGAGAAGAGCAGGGTGATGACGTCATAGACCAGTGATGTCTACGGCTAGGTGGGCTGCTTTTATTCTTGGTGATGAACATTCTAGTGAATTACACATACACAGCTCGCTGCAACTGCGGGTTTCACACCTGCAGACTCAACCAACTATGAGTAGAAAATATTTGAAAAACAATGACATTTCAATTTTATTTATTTATTCATTGGTTTATTGTGTGTGTGTGTGTGTGTGTGTGTGTGTGTGTGTGTGTGTGTGTGTGTATCGGAGGGCACTGTGTGGTCCTGTAGAAGACCAAGGATGACTTTGAGAATCATCCTGAATTGTTCCTACCTCCTTTTTGCTTCACTCTGAGATTTCCCAGGTTCTATCCACCATTTCCCCAAGCACTTGCTGTGCGTTGACTCTATGTAAGTCAGATCACATAGACAGTACCTCCCTTGACCCACAATTGACCCCTGTGGGGCTTCTATCATTACCCCCATCTAAAGAGCAGGATTTGGATGCTCAGTCAAGCTCTAGTTATCCATTGCAGTCGACCAGGTAGCGAAAGTTCAGAAGTGATTCAGAGATAGGAGCTCAAAGCTTCATCTTTTTTATTTTATTTTTTAATATTTTATTTATTTACTCTGTGTGTGTATGTGTGTGTGTAAGAGAGAGAGAGAGAGAGGGTACTGTGTGTCCCTGTGGAGGCTCAAGGGTGACTTCTGGAATCATCCTGGATTGTTTCTATCTCCTTCTTGCTTTGTTCTGGGATTTCCCAAGCTCCACCCATGAGGGCCAGAAGTGCAGGCTGCCACCTTTTCCACCAGGTGTTTCTATGTGAGACCTGGGATCCAAATTCAGGACTTTCTCCTTGCAAGGCAGAGCCTTAGCCCCTGAGCCATCTCTCTAGCCCAACAATGACATTTGTGTTAAAAAAGACATCTTTTCTTGCTATTGTTGCATACCTAATACAGTTCAACAACTTACATGACATTCACGCTGTACTTGGTGCTATATGTAATTGAAGGTGGCGTCAAGCACACTGCAGGATACATGGAGCTGCTGTGCTTTACATCGGGGATTTGTGCATCTGTGATGTTCTGTATCCATGGAGGGTCCTGGTCCACTTCCCCTCAGATACTAAGGGACACCAGGCCCCAAGACTCCGTGGGATTCTCACAGAGCATTTTGAGAGACTTCCAATAACTGTTCATGTTAAACTTCCAATAACCATTCATGTCAAAACACATGAATCCGAGTGACTTTGGACTGGAACGTGATGCTGACAGCTTGCTTGCTTTCTTTTTTTAAATGGATGTAAGTCTTAAGTGAGGCGAGTATCACCCCAAGAAACGGCTAAGACAAGGATATCAGGGAGAACTGTCCCTCGCACAGGCACTGCTTGTTCGGCCCTCACAGGTGAGCTGGACATGGGCCCAGCCGAAGCATGGTTAGGGGAGGGCAAATGTCACAATGTTGCCCACGCACCTCCCATTCTGAGAAGTAAACAGATTTGGCTATGGTTGTTTCACAGAACTCAGGTGATAATTATTTTGTATTAGTCTGTAACTATCAAGGAGACAAAAGAGAAAAGGCACCATGGTTGTAAATGCAGCTCCCGTGACAGGATGCACAGCTAACAGATACCCTCTTGTTCCTGTGAATCAACCTCGTATTCTCAGTCACGCCTCTGACCCCTCTGGTTGGGGTCTTGCTACATTTTTTTTCCTTTGAACCTGAGTCTTCCGCAGTGTCTTAGGACCAGTCCGTTTGCTCTGCCAGCCCTTTCTGTATTGACAATGTTAATATAAAGAAAGGGCTTTGTGGGTTGGAGAGATGGCTCAGAGGTTAAAACTCTGTCACGCAAGCAGAAGGTCCTGAATTTGGATCCCAGGTCCCATGTAAAAACGCCAGGCAGGAAAAAACAGTGGCCTTCCCTTTGGCTCTGGTGGGTGGAGCCTGGAAAATACCAGAGCAAAGCAAGAAGGAGGTAGAAATGATTCAGGATGATTCCTGAAGTCACCCTTGGTCCTCCACAGGGACACACAGTGCCCTCTGACACACACACACACACACACACACACACACACACACACACGGTAAATAAATGAAGTATTTACAAAAAATAGACTTTGTGATCACAGATCCTCCTAAAGTGTCTCCACAGACTCAGATTCTGCATTTGACTAAACAAGCCCAGGATAAGACTAAGGGAATTGACAATTATGGCTGTGGGGGTGGGGGAAGAAAGAGAGAGAGGGAGAAGGAGAGGGAGAGAGAGAGAGAGACAGAGACAGAGATCTAAAGCCAGGAGTTGCATGTGTTAAAATGCTTGTTTTGTTCAGCATGACACAATTACAGATGATCTTTGCTTTTTTATTATTTATTCAATTGTATGTGTGTGTGTGTGTGTGTGTGTGTGTGTGTGTGTGTGTGTGTGTGTGTGTTGTGTGTGTGTGTGTGTGTAACCACGGGTGAATTCGGGAACCACCATGGACTGCCTCCACCTCCTCCTTGTTTACTCTGCCCAGGGATTCATAGGCTCTGCCCTACCAGGACCAGAAACGCAGGCCACCCCCGCTTCCGCCTGGCATCTATACATGGGGTCTAGGATCTGAACTCAGGACCTTCCACCTGCAAGGCAGAGGCTTAACCCCTGAGCCACCTCTTCAGCCCCGACCTTTGGTTTTTAAGAATAATTCCTAGGAAATGGGAGTGGGAAGCTCAGCTGGTAAAATGCTTGTCTCACAAGCCCAAGGGCCTGAGTTCAAGCCACAAAGGGCACGTAAAAGAGCTGGGTGGTGATGCACACTTGCAATCACAGCGTAGGAGAGTCAGAGACAGGTGGATCCTTGGGGGGGAGGGGGTGGCCAGCCCACCTAGCTTACTCAGTTGATCCCCAGGCCTGCGAGAGACTCATTGAACAGACTCGATCTTTCCAACATGCCACGTGCCAGGGAAGGCATGAAATTGACACATTTGGAAAACACCATCTTTCTTTTTTTTGTGTGTGCTTGTATGTGGGCAAGAGATCACTTGAGAGTGTGTGTGTGTGTGGGGGGGGGTGACCGAAGGGTGACATCGGGAATCATTCTGGGTTGCTCCTCTTCCTTATGGCTTTGCTCTGGAGTTTCCGGGGACAGAATTTCAGGATGCTGCCATTTTGGCCTGACATGCTTAGGTGGCATGTGGGGATTCAGACTCAGGTCTTTTTGCTTGAGAAAAAGGCTTTAACCCCTGAGCCATCTCCCTAGACTGAAACTGACACAGTTGAACGAGATGTGCAAAAAAGGCTGTCTTTAGCACCTACTGTGAGTTTTACCTCCAGCCTGTGGTCAACAACTCATATATTATTTGCAACGGGACTTTGGAACAGGGCAGGAGATCAAGGGTTAATCCCATATCCCAGATGATTAACACTGTGCCCCCCTTGTCTGTAATTAGAACACTAGGGACTGAGGAACCAGCCTGTTGAAAACCACACTTCCTTCCCCCCTCCAACCAGGACACCTGGAGAATCAGGGGTCCAGGACAAGCAGGGAGGGTTTCAGACCATCGCCTCTACTCTCCAAGGGGTGGATGACTTCGTTAGGGACACAGCTTCAAGCCAGAGTCCAGTGTAAACTCCACCACTTCCTGATTCCAAGACCTCACTTGGATCCCACAATCCTCTCTCTGAGCCCCAGTTTCCTCCCCGACAACATGGGATGAAGAATTGTTAGTTCCTTGCAGGATCGCCAGGCATCCCGAGGCGCCGATGTTCCTAATTGCTCCGCACTGCACCCGGCTCAGGGCGAGCAGCCAACTTCAGCCACTGCCATTACTTTGTCATTCATCCAGGGCCTGGTGGGCAGCTGCTCACTTGACAAGTTTAGTAAATGACTAACCAAAGCATGGCACTTTCTTGGCTGTGCCTCCCGCCAGATGAGCTAACGGGTTAGTAATCAGAGCTGGGCTGCTTGAGGCTGTAACGCTGTGAACAGCAGCATGTGTTTACCATGTGTGCCGTGAGGAGCTTCTGTTCCCCGAAGCTGCTCCACAGACGTCTTTGATGAGGGCGGTATGGCACAGGGTGGGAGCACCAGCAAACCCGGGTGCACACCCAGAGTGATATCTTGGAGGAAGCTCACACAGGAGGGTCCACTGTGAGGGGCCAGAAAAGTGTGCCCCCCATTCCTCCCTTCAAGGCGCAGGCAGGGGGCCTCCGGCTCTTCCATGCATCTCAAGAACCTCTCATGCATCAACTCTGGGTTGCTCTATGCTGCACCCATTAAGGAAGTAACACAATTACCTTCATGTCACAGAAGAGGAAAGAAAATCGTAGAAATGACCTGTGGGCTTGACTTCAGACCCAGAGGAAAGAAGACAGACCCTCTTGCAGTCTGCCCTTTGAACTCTTACATTAAAATTTGCCTCTTTGGGAGCTGGAGAGATGGCTCAGGAATTAAAGACTTTGCCATCACATGAAAAAGGACCTGAGTTTAGATTCCAGATTCCAAGTAAAAATGCCAGGAGAAAATGGTGGTTGCCTGCACTTCTGGTCTTGGAAGTGAAGCGCTGCAAACCTCCAAAGTAAAGCAAAGCAATAAAGAGGTAGAACAATGCAGGTTGATTCCCGATGTCACCCTTTGGCTTCCACAAGCACACATTCTGATGTGTTCTCTTCTACATAAATCCCACATACCCGTGTACATGCCAAAAAAAAAAAAAAAAAGGGTCTCTAGCCCTTTGCAGTTCATAAAGGATTTTCACATTCTCATACTTTCTGATTCACAAATTATGTGCTGGTTGTGTCTTTCCCAAATGTACGTGTCAAAATCCTAATGCCTGGGACATCAGACTGTGACCTCATGTAGAAACAGTCTGGTTAAGACGACATCACACTGGAGGAGACAGAAGCCCATCCCGTACGATCGCGTCCTTCTAGTGGGCCCACAGCTGTGACCAAGCACCTGACCACGAGCCAAGTCAAGGGAGCAAGGTGCGATCTGGCTCTCAATGTCAGTTGGGTTGCAGCCCGTCATTGCTGGGAAGCCCCGGCAGCAGCTGATCACACCACACCCCGGTCAAGAAACCGAGAGCATCGAATGCGCACATGCTAGCTGCTGCTCGGCTCGCTTCTCCTTTTTATTCCATCTGGAACCTCAGGCCCAAGGACTGTGCTGCCCACCTCTAGGCTTGGCTCTTCCCATTTCAGTTAAAGTAATCAAAATAACCCCCCTCCCCCCAAGCGTGCTTAGAAACCCTTCTCCCAGGCCATGCTAGATTGTGTTGGACTGGCAATTGCGACAAACCATCACACCTTATCAACTGGGGGTTTTGGAGACAGAGGTATGCAGGGGCTCCTGTACATGAAATCAAGGCTGGAAGAGGGTTGACATGTCTACAAGCCAAGGGCTACAGAGGATGCCAGCAGCTCCCAGAAGCTGAGACAGGCACAGACACTTCCTGGCTCACGACCCTCCATCTTCCTCTTTCTAGTCGCTGTATTGAGAGAGAAGAAATCTTAGTGGTTGAAGCTGCTTGACCCTGGTATTTTGTTATAGCAACGTTAGCAAGCTGCTGCACAACTAACTGCTCTGGGTCACAGAGTCAAGTGCTCCCATTACACAGGGAAACAAGGAACAGGAAAATGAAGGATTGGGGCGAATTCCAGCAATGGGAGTGTTAAGAAACCAATCTGTTGGCTCAGTGGCTTGTCATCATTCAGTTAGAAGGGTGCCTGTGGATGGGAACAGGCCTTGTACTGCCAGAGCGTTCTGCAATTAATGAGGAAACAACATGAAACAGACCCCGTGGATTGCACAGTAATCATAAAATTTTATGTAATAGCAGGAAACCTGAATGTATATAAAGTTCTTTGTGTGTATGTGCACACATACATGTGCATGCATGTAAAGGCAAGGTCAATCTCAGGTGTCTTCCTCAATCCTATCTCTAACTTATGTTTTGAGATAGGATTTCTCAGTGAACCTGGAGCTTGCTAAATGAGCTAGACTGAGCCTCAGGATCCTCCTTGTCTCCACTTCCCCAAGGTCTGGATTATAAGCTTGAGCCACAAAGCAGGTCCCCCGCCCCCTCTCTATAGTGTACATGTGTGGGCATATTTGCAAGAGTGCACCTGAGTGTGTGCCTGTGGAGGTCCAAGGGTCACATTAGGAATCGTTCTGGATTGCTCTTCCACTTTATTGCTCGCTGTGGGTTTTCCTGCACTCTGTCTTTCAGGACAGGAATTGCAGGCTGCTGCCATATCTGTCTGGCATTTTTACATGGGATCTGAACTCAAATCCTTTTGCTTGTGAGGCACGGGCTTTAACCACTGGGTCATTTCCCAAGCCCTCTCTCCCTTTTTTAAAAAGCATGAGTTGTGGGTTTTGAACTCAAGTCTTAAGGCTTGCACAGCGAGCAGTGTATTGATGAAGCATCTCCCAGGGTGGAGCATGCCCATTTCTAACGGGGGAAGCCTTCTCGGAGAGTGGCCGATGGGCTCCTAAAGATGGAAGCGAGGCAGCGTTCCCAGCCTCCTCTCCTGCAGAGACTGGACCTTAAGTCCTGAATTCTCCTGTGTGTTCCAGGATGCACCAGACTTCTCCTCTACAGCACGAGAAACTCATTCATCTGGTCTAGTGAATAAGCCAGGGCGTGTGACTAACATATCACTGGAAACCCTTGGAAAAATCCTTAAAGATGGCTTTACCTTCAACAAACAACATTATCTAGCCTTTGGAAGCAGCAGAACGAAGGTCTTTTAACAAACACACCCAAGAGCAGCCTCCATCCACTGTCTGAGTGTGTGATGTATTAGTGTGACAGGTGGGAAGGGGAAAATGATCATTGCCTTCAGTATAGGAGTGTACCCAGGGCTGAGGCTGTAGGCTCCTGACAAGGAGTGCCTGGGCTGTGACACGATGCAGTGCTCTTTGGTGAGGTTGGAATTGTTTGATTTGGGTCTGAGTGGGAGATGGTACACCAGGCTTATGAAAACACATGTCCTTAGGTACCAGAAATTATTTATCTTGTGCTTCCCTGGTTTTGCACCTCGACTAGGGCATTTCTGACCTCTGATACCTCAACTCTATGGTGTGGGGGGTGGGTGGGGAACAAGGCACTATAATGACCCAAACTCCACAGTCCTATCAAGTGCCAGGCAGCAGGATAGATGTCTTCTGTCCATTAGGCCATTTAATCCCTCCAACTGGGAACTGAAGGAAGTTTCCATTGCTTTGTCTATTTAAAAAAAATTATTTGTATTCTTCTAGGTCTTTACAGATGCATGCACGTCATTACCGCTCCTCAGTATTCCATCCCCTATTTTCTCCCACTACAAACTTTCCTCTTCCCCACCCATCTGTCTTGTTCTTCTGCATGTGTCTCACTAAGTCCAATCCTGTTACTGCTAATGACATGTGTTCCGGCGCTCTCTGGAGCAAGGATGATTGATATACCAGTGGGTGTACCCCTGGAGAAAGTAGCTCCCCTTCTCTCTCATCCAGCATCAGCCTTTGTTAGTCTCGGGGGAGGTGTGGAGCCCTTTGAGATGTTCCCCTTCCATGATGCAATGTTGATGGATCGAATCTAGCGCAAGTCTCGTGGAAACAGACACAGCTACAGTGAATTCATGGATGTAATAACCCCCCAACCCCTTCCTCCCCTCTTGCCTTCTTCCCCTCCCCCCCTCGTACACCCCGCTCCCGTCTGGAAGATACCACCTGGCTGTAACCCTCCCCTCGTTCAGGATCTTACATTCCTACAATAACTGTCCATGAGTGTGTCGATAACAGAGACGATCCCATGAAATTTTGAAGGCAGAAGTCCCATATCAGGGTTGGAGAAGGACAGTGAGAGAATCAACAGCATAAATAAGCCGAGACAGAGGCACAGAACCCCTGGGGCAATGAGGATAGACATCTGGGCGATTGGTGGAAATTCCCACAATTCCTTTCTCAGCCTGCCCATCATGCTATGCTCCGCCCATTGAAACTCGGCTCTGCTCAGATCTACCCATCCCCTCCTCCTGGCTCTCTCCGGCTCCTGGGCCTTTGAGAAGCTGTCGCACACACCTAGGTCCCGCCCCCTGCCCAACTCTCTTCCCTTCTTCTTACTTCATGCTTATGGAAATGCTGGGCTGTTCCTTGTTCCTAGGAGTCCTGGACCATCTCATTTGCCGCCACATTCTAAAGCCCAGCAGGTGTCTGGCACGGAGTGCGCAGTCGCTCTTGATCTATCTGTGGAATGGGCGATGCACTAGTTTCCAGATGCCGCTATATGAATCGCATCAAATGTGGCGTCCTTAACGACTCAGCTTTATACCAGGCCCGTGCCGCGGGTGAGAAGCCTCGGCTGGCTAAGGTCACGTGGGCTGGCTGTGTGCCTGCTAGTCTCCACGCCTTTGCCCTTTCCAGTTCCAACAGGCTCCTCGCCCTCCTGGGCTCATGGTCCTGCATCTCCTCATCTTCATCCTCTGTGTCTATGATCACAGTGTCATCTCTGTCTCTGGCCGGGTGAGGCCATCTTACGAAGACCCTTGTGATTCACTGGACCCACCTGGATAATCTGCAGCCATGCCCTTCTCTTGAAGACCCTAACCACATCTGCAAGGTCCCTTTGACATGGAAGGGGGGTGACATTTTCATAAGTAGAGAGCGGATGTGGACATCAGTTTAGTTCTATGAGGCATGGTCTTGCTCTGTGCCCTAGTTCCTCTGGAACTCGCTGGGGAGCCCAGGCTAGCCTCTGGTTTACAGTCTCAGCCTCTCCAGTGTTAGAATTACAGATATGAGCCACATCGCCTGAAGTATGTGGAAATCTTTGAGTTATGATTCAGTTTTCTACAAATGAGCAAGTTGAGACATGGCCCTGTGGTAATTTTTTTGGTTGGCTGGACAACTCAGGGGAGGGTCCAGGCAGGTGTACAGCAGGGCTTCCAGTCCTGGTGCTCAGATGTGTCTAGAGGGTAGAGAACATGTGATTGGGGTGGACTGAAGGCATATGTGGGACATATGTGTGTGTTTGTGTGTGCATATGCATGGAACTAGGGAGTATATATGTATGTGTATGTGTGTGCATATGCATGAAACTAGGGAGAGTGTGTGTGTGTCTGTGTGTGTGTACATACATATGGACTAGGGAGTATGCATGTGAGTGGGGTGCTGGGTGATTTCATGGAACTTAGAATTCTATGCAAGAGAGAAGAAATGAGGGCAGAAACACAGAGAAGACATGCCGGCTTCCTAAATGGAAACTGGGAGTGGGCCAGGCACAGGTTGTGCATCCAGGATATCAGGAAGAAGTGGACCAGAGACTCAGACTTCCCAGCATGCACCACTTCCCGAGTTCCCAAGTCTCTCTTCATTGCAACTTTAGACAGCTCTTGATTCATTTTTTTCAGTGCACTGTGTGTGTGTGTGTGTGAGAGAGAGAGAGAGAGAGAGAGAGAGGCTTTTCTCATTGCTGTGATCAAATATCTGACAAAAGCAACCTAAATGAGGAAGGGTTGTTTCTTTCTGGCTCACAGTTCAAAGGTTCAGTCCGTCATGGCAGGGAAGGCATGGTTGCCAGAGTGTGAGGCGGCTGGTGACGTGGTGCCCACAGTCAGGAGGGTGCACGGTTTGCTTTTTATCTTCTTTTATTCAGTCTAGACCCCCTCACACACACAGGATGGTGTTGCCCATATTCAGGGTGGGCTTTTCTATCTCAATAAGCCCAAATGTGAAAGTTCCTTTCCAGATGTGGCTCAGAAGTGTTTCCTAGGTATCTGTAGATCTTACCAAGTTGTATCAGTGAATGTGTAAACACTGTGTGCTGGATGTAAATATAGCTCGAAAATACCATGCACTTCACCCATTTGAAGTGTAAGATTACAATTCTAGTGTAGAATTGTAAAACCACATCACCACCACCATTCACTGTAGGACACTGTCCCAGTAAGTCCCATGTCTGTGAGCAGCTTCTTCCATTTCTCCCACATTTCTCCACATCCAACAAGCTGAGGGAATGTAATCCCTCACCCCAGAAAGCCCTAATCCACTTTCTAGGCCGTTCTCTTCCGTACTTGGCTCTGCTGACTCTTTCTAGCCGTTGGCACGGTGTGGTGCCAAGCAGACCTGTGCTGGCCATCACCCTTCCTACCCACACAGTCCCTGTCTGACCTCGCGCAGCCACACTCTAGCCCCTCTGCACGGGACAGAAATGACATTCTGAAAGGTCAGCAGCAACCCAAGGTCCAGCCCGAAGGCGTCTCTTTTATGGACCTTTGGGAGCAGCAACAGCTGCCCATAGTGATCTGACAGATGTTCTGGAGACAGTGCCTGTGGATGCCTCTCCACTCTTCCTCCTCCCCTCTCTTTCTCCTCCTCTCTTTTTCCTCCTCCTCTCTTCCTCCTCCTCTCTTCCTCCTTCTCCTCTCTTCCTCCTTCTCTTCTCTTCCTCCTCCTCTCCTCCTCCCTCTCTTCCTCCCCTCTATTCCTCCCTCCTTTTTCACCCCCTCCTTTCTTCCTCCCCTCTTCCTGACCCTCCTTTCTTCTTCTTCCTCTTGCTCTTCCTCTTTCTCCCCTTTCTCTTCTCTCTTCTTCCTTCTCCCCCTTTTCTTCCTCCTCCTCCTCTTCTTCCTCCTCCTACTGTTTCTTCTCTTCCTTCCGCTCTTTCTCGTGCTCTCCTCCTCCCCTTCCTTCTGTTCCCCCTTCTCTTTTCTCCTTTCCTCTTCCTGTTCCACCTCTTCCTCCTCCTCCTGCTTCTCCCCTTTCTCCTTCTCCTTCAATACAAAGACCCGACCTTTCCCTCCATGGTGAAGCCAGTTCCCCTCCAGGCTGTCTGGAGTCCACCTGTCCACACACCAGCTCTGAGCCTCACAACTTCACTTCTTATAGTTCCAGGCTTCAATCTGCTACCTGGTATTTTACCAGCCACAGCCGCGCAGGGTCTTCACACACATTCAACAAGCTAATGAAAAGTGACGTGTTCCACAGAATGCTGTGACTTTATTTGCTGCCATTTTCTAGCAACTGTCCACCTATTAAGCTCCCCCAGGGTTTTGACATCTACCAAATTCAGTTAAGAGCCGGGTATAAGGCAGTTAAGGCTCCCCCAAACCTCTTTTTTTATGATGTCTCAGGGTAGAATAGCTCCCTGGATCTTTTGGTTATGAGAGAGTTTAAATGAGTCAATATGTGAAGCATACAACATCAAGAGTCTTCTAGAAATACCAGGCTGTAGGTACTAGGCTATCTTCTGACAGTTCTTCACGGCTATGACTTTAAGTTGTCTAGGGATAGCCCCGCACTATTCCCACCTCACCTTAGATCAGACTTCTGACTGGGGTAGTCAAATGTCTTGCAGAAGTTTCTAGCACAGATCTAAACACTTGTTTCCAAGGACAGACTTCACAGTCTCACAGCTCCCAAGTCTAGTGTGGGAGTAATTTAGAAGGGCAGTCACCCCTCCTTCTGTCAGCTTCTTGCCCTGCGTCATGCTCACCTCCTCTGACTGGTGCCCCAAATTAACCTCCCTCTCATCCATCTGCTCCTTGTCCTGGGTCAGAGCGAAGCGTCCATGAAGTCAGAGCCCGTGCTTCCCTTTCATTCATGCTTTCAGGTAAACCGCATCAATTAGGTTTGTAGTGGCCTTTAATGAAAGGTACAGATGTGATCACCCAAGCTACCACCATGCAGAGCTAAAAGTACCAGTTACACACAGAGACTAAGAACACTTAACAGCCAGTAGGTGACCAGAGTTAGGAAGTGACCTTCTTTGTATCCAGGGCAGGGGCAAAAATACATGCTCCAGTATAATTAACATCATTGACTGCAGCAACCAGACCATACCACTGCAGAGACAAATTATTTCCTGCCTTCAATCAGAAAGATGACATCATCCCTGAACTAGTTCCGTGGAACTCTCTGGAATGACAGGAACATTCTAAACCTGTCTCATGTGGCTTTGGAGTACTTGAAGCTGCCTTTCTCATGTGCTATAATTAGATAATTGCGAACAGGTTTGCTTTGGGGGCTTGCCTTAACTAAATAATTCTTCATAGATGTTCCTAAAGGCTAACTCCCCATTGTGAAGTTGACTCCTGTATCTGGCTGATACAGCCACCTTTTTTTTTGAGACTTCATGCCCTAGGGGGGTAGCCCAGACCTTGAACTCGTGCCCTCTGGGGGCACTCTCTTGTAGGGCTGGGATTTCATGTGTACTTGGCCATGCCCTACTCTAGTTTGATAACTTCACAATGATCTGAGGGCCACATTGAGCCTGGTGGGATTTTGAACAAAATGGCGGCACACTCTAACAGTGACGTGCTCATTCAAACTCCTACGCAAAGTGCTCTGGCAGCGAAGGTCTGAGAGTTGATTCTTGCCACCACGCCTCGCCCCTCTGTTTAGTCCAGAGCTCTCTCTCTACCACACCACCTTTATTTGTGACTTTGATTTTGCCACACTTTCCTATGATTTGTAGGATCACTTTTTTACTCCCAATGTGATCCAAATGATTTTCTACTCTTCTAATCTCCACCAAGTTCTTTGTCATTCTGTGTGTATATGTGTGTGTGTGCGCGTGTGTGTTTGGTGTGTGTTTGTGTTTATGCACATGAAGGTGCGTGTGCATGAGCTTGAGGAAGCCACAGGTAGATAGCGACAGTCTTTGTTGACGGCTTTCCACGCTATGTCTTGAGACAGGGCCTCTCTTTGAACCTGCAATTCATGGTTCTGAGTTTGCTGGCTGGCTGACAAGCTCTGGGGATTTGCCTATCTCTACCTACCCAGTACTGGGATTACAGGATCACCCCACCATGCTCAGCTTTTATATGGGTGCTAGGACCTGAACTCAGGCCCTCATGCTTACTTGGCAAGTGCTTTCTTTACTGATTCAGCCATGTCCTATGCCATTCTTAAAACTGTTGCTAAACATTCATTCTTTCTTGTTCTTTCTTTCTCTCTCTCTCTAACAATTTTGTGTGTGTGTGTGTGTGTGTGTGTGTGTGCATGCACGCGTGAGTGCATGTGTATACAAGCACACTCTTACATAGAGATATCAGTGGTCAACTTGCCGGAGTTGGTTCTCTCCTTTCCCCATGTGGATTCTGGGGTTTGAACTCAGTTCACCAGACTCAACAGAAAGCTCTTTTTCTGCTGAGTCACCCCACAGGTCCTGTTTCCTCTTAATTTCAAATCTAGTTGCAGCTGACACGGATACACCTCCCTGATCAACTATGAAGCTATTCTCTAATTATTTCATAGGCTTATGCTTTGTTTCAAAACAAAACCAGAAATTAAAGGTTGTGGTTAGTGCAGACTTGACATCTTGAAGTACTACTGACATCTAGTCACTTTTCCATCTAGTCACTGTGAGCAAATGCCCAGGGAAAGCAACTTAAGGAATGAAGGGTTTACCTGTCTCACAGTTCAGGGGCGCAGTCCATCATGGCAAACAAGGCGTGGCTGCAGGATCACGAGGCCTCACAATCCGGAAGCAGAGAGTGATCAATGCTTGTGCTCAGCTCACCAGGACCCCAGCCCACACGTGAGACGTGCTGTCCACATTCGGGTGGGTCTCCCTCAGTCAATCCCATGGTGATTCCAAATCTAGTCAAGTCGATCTGCCATGAAAAGTCCCCTAACAAATTCTATCTATGTGGACAACAGACCCAAGTGTCTTTGCAACCATGTCCTGGTTTTGATCTGAGAAGTTTACTTCCCCCAACTTAATGTACAGTTTCACACATAGCAACCAGAAGCAAACCCGAAGCTAAAGTATTTCCCCGTCAGTTTTGTGAATTACAATTACAATAAAGTCCCAGGCAGATGGCTAAAAAAAAAAACTTAATTGTCTCTGATATGATTACTTCTTCCTGTCTGAGGGCTCTGAGAAAATTTTCTTCTAATCCCTGTGGGCTTCATATTCTATGGATGGAGTCATATAGCTGGTCTGAGAACAGTTTTATGGAAGCCCTCCCCGAAGAGGAGGGGCGAAGTCATTACAGTCCTACGGAGACTGGAGAGCAATAAGCAACTCGTCTCCCTTCCAGCGCAGAAGAGCTGCGAGGGCCTGAGGAATCACCACGTTGGGCCCAAGCGCAGCTCCAAGCAGATGTCTGTAAATATTGTAGAGGGGAACCCGCGGGAAGGTGGTGGGCGTTCCTGACAAGTGGCTGTGGAGGTTTTGTTGGCAAACAGGGAGCAGCCGTCTGTCTCCCTTCTGTGGAGGATGGTTGTGCTGTGGGGGGCTCACAGTCCTTGTGTTATGTGGGTGACGATCAACCACTACAGCTCCAGCTAGTGGGCTGCTGTTGCTCTTCCTCCTCCCCTCCTGCTGCTTCTCTCCCCCCTCGTTCCCCTCTCCCCTTCTTCCTCCTTGTCCTCCTCCTCATCTCACCCCCTCTCCTTCTTCCCCTCCTCCTCTTCTTCCTTGTTCTCATTCTGCTCTTCCTCTTCCTCTTCCTCCTCCTCTTTTCCTTCCTTTTCTTTTTGTTCTTCCTCCTCCCCTCCCCGTTAGATGATGCCTCAGGAAGCCCGGGCTGGTCTCCAACTCGCTATGTCGCTGAGGACGACCTCCATCTTTCCTTCTTTCTGATTCCACCTCCCTGGCGCTAACAGTGCAGGTGAGCCCCACCATCCTGTCTGATAAAGTGAAGGGCTGCGTGTGTGCCAGGCATGCATTTCACTAACTGAGCAACGTTCCCAGAGCCATTGCTTCTTTTAAAAAGGTGGCTCTCAACTAGGAGCGATTTCTTCCCCCCCCCACCAGTGTCTTGCACATTCATCTGCCGATGTGTCTCTCTTGCCTGCCTTCTACTTGGTCTTCCTCTACAAGGTCAATGTTCTCCAAAGAAAGACCTGAGCTGCACTAGGTACTCTAGTCCCGGTACCTGGCCCCGGTACCTCGTGGATGGGTGGCAACGTGTGCAGACAGGTTTTTCTTGTCTTTGTGTGTGTGCTCCTGGGATCTAATGGGTAGAAGTCAAGGATGCCACAAAATATCCTGTAGTGCACAAAGCAAGCCCCCAGCCAGACAGAGATAGCAAACAGGACAAGCCTGAGAAATCATGAATTCTTTTTTTGGAGAAACACTTTTTAATTATTTTGTGTGTATATGTATATGCACATGTGTGTACATATGTGGGTACATGCATACCATGGAATGCATATGGAGATCAGAGGGGAGATGGATTTCTCCTGTCACCATGCGGGAATCGAATTCAAATTGTCAGGCTTGGCTGCAGTTGTCTATACCCGCTGAGCCATCTCCTCAGCCCAAGAAGCCCTGTTTGAAAGAATAATATCTTTTTTTTAAAGTATAGCTTTTTTTATTTGCTCATTCACTCATTCACCCAGAAAACGTTTATTATTAAACATAGTAAATGTCCAAATCTTCGTGCTTCTGTGTGTTAGTGGGCTCACTGATTCACCCACAAGGTCACACAGTGTGTGATTGTTGAGCACCCACACTGCCAGGTACCGGGGCTAGAGGGCCCAGTACAGGTCTTTCTTTGTAGAACGTTGACCTTCTAGTGGAAGAATAAGCGGAAAAAGGCAAGAGTCAGACACATCAGCAGATGAATGTGCAAGACAGTAGAAGCAGTGCTAAATACAGAAGAGAGGAAAGGGGACAGCGATGGGGCTGGAGCGGCTTCTTGAAAAGCAGAGAAAGAAAAGACCTCTCTCTGTAGGCCACAGAGCCGGGACACTACCACCAGAAGGAAGCAGGTGGGCAGAACTCAAGAGGAAGAGTTTATACTAGAGGAAGCCACCGCTGAAGGGGTTCTAGACAGAGAGATCGAGGATGGACATAAGGACTGGACCAGAAACCCACAGGTCCTTGCAGCTTGGGTGGGGCGGGTGCAAGGATGCATGAAATATGAGGAACATGACGGGCAGGGGTCAACGTGACCAGGATGAAGGACTTTTAACCGGATTCTAGGTTGTGTGTGAGTTTCTAGTTACTGTGAACAGCTCAGCAAAAAGGAAGGTTCTTCGCAGGGGAGGGAGCTTATAGGAGGGTGGAACACATCACCAGGTCAACTCAGCGAAAGCTGGGGAGAGAGGGTAAGATGGAAGACAGGCCAGTGGAGATTAGAAAGCAGCGCCGACTGGAGAGATTCGAGGCCAAGTCCCAGACTTCTTTGCACGTGGTCCACATGCTCTCGGTCAAGCAAGCTCACACCATGGCTTACCCAACTGTGGATCAACTCCCACAGTACTTGGAGTAAAATCCAGTTCTACCTGCCACACCCTTGTGGTCCTGTCCAAGCTCTGCTTGAACCATCCCTCTTTGGTTTAGAATAATTTGCCCATGGAATTCTCTAGATGTTCTATTCCCATCTCCTAGTTTCTTGTCTCCTTCGTGTCTCTTGCTCAAAGGATGCTGCTACAAGGGTTGCTCCTTCTTAGATCTACTCTAATGTGCACATTTTCACCTGATATCACATTGTCCCAGAGAGGTAAATGGTAGCTCTTGGGGGGAGAATAAAGAAACAATTACTCTTCAAACAAATAAAACATAGACACATGTGCAAAACTTAAGTACTTCCAAATGACCGAATGACACCACTAGAATTTCATGCGTTCATTAGGCAAAAAAAAAAAAAAGCTGGAAAGAGTTTGTTAAAGAGGCAAAGAACACTAGAAGAGGTTGAAAAACACTGCTATATGGGAATTACCTGCTCCATTCACCCTTTCAGGCCAGAACACCCTCACCCCCACATGTGTTTGAACACTTGGCCCCAGCTGGTAGCACCATTTTGGGAGGCTGTAGAAGCTTTAGGAAGTAGTTTCTAGCATGTAGAAGTGGATCAGAAGATTGTATCTGGCCTCTGGTTCTAGCCTTGCTCTCCACTTCCTGATCTGCTGTGATGTGAACAGTCACTACCACATGCTGCCAACTGCCACACACTACTAAAGTGGCCCCAGCTTTCGCTGAGTTGACCTGGTGATATGTTCCACCCTCCCATAACCTCCCTCCTTGTTGCCGAGCTGTTCACAGTAACTAGGCCTTCCCCACCATAATGGACTGGAGCTCTCTGAAATCACGAGCCTGTCTTCCTTACGTTACTTCTGCTGGATCTTGAGGTCACAGTGATGAAAAAAGAGCTTTCTGCAACCAGCAATGTCCCGATGCACTGTTTCCCTCTTCTGGCTATAAGCAGGGGTGTTAGCTGCATATTAATCACTATATCTTCAGCATTTGCCCAAAACTGTGTGCATACTAATTATCTAGTAGTTATTTGGGGACTCTATTAGCATGTGAACAAGAATGGTTTTAAATACTAGGATAAGGACCCCTCGGATGATCTGGAAGTCTATTTTAGATTGCGAGAGAGAGAGAGAGAATGTGCATGTATGCCATAGTACATACATATAGGTCACAGGGAAACTTCTTCAGAAGTAACTTCTACCATGTAGGCGCCTGGGATCACATTAACTTGTCAGCTAATGTCTTTACACACTGAGTCATCTCGCTTGTCCCTGTGTTAGATTTTAATCCTCACAAACTACCACAATGCGCTGTGTCCCGTTGGGTACAGAGTTTAATCCTAGGTCCCTTCTGTGCTTTTTGGGTAAGTGTTCCTTGTTTTCTCTCCTTCCACATCCATGTGTCCCATCTGTCCCTTGTCCACTGAGATACCATTGGGAACAATTATGACAAGGGGCCAGCCATCTTGGCAGTAACACAGGAGAAAGCATGTACTACTGTTGGATTTAATTCAGTAAGAAATTGAATCATACCGCACATCTGCAATAGAAAAAAAAAGGAGTGCAAGGAAGCAAAACAGAATGTTAACCTCATTATCCTTCTTTGGAATGTGGACTTGAGGTTTATGTTGTCCTTTGGTTTTGGTTAATTTGGTAATTTCCTGTAAGAAATAGGCAGTTTTTTTTTTTTCATAAGAAGCAACCAGTAGGCAGGATATTAAGGTGACTCATGACACCTTAGTTACTGGAAGGACACACACAGGCAGATTCCAGGTCCACAGCTCGAGGGCCAGCTGTATTGGATTTTGATCCAAGTGCTCACATATCCCACTCATTCTGCAGTATTTTTCAGAAGCTTTATGGCTTTTCAAGATGCTAAATGTCACCTAAATCCAGGCCACATGCTTCCTTGGCTCTTACAAGAAGCTATCATGGCTGACATCTCAAATGCTCAGCCTTCTTTTACTCTGAAGAAGTTTCTAGACTCTACCTCGTCCCTCAAGTCACCTGTGAGCCAATCCTGCCAGTTCATGTTTTAGAGGTTGCACTCGAGTTGTTACTATATTTTTTATGATCAAAGAACACTTTCAAACACCAAATCTCTTGGTAGACCCACTAACCACAATCACAACAAAAACTCAACGCCAGACCCAGAGGAATGGCAGTGTCTATGCTGATCATGTCTCAAAGACTCAATCCAATGTACACAGCCTAAGTGCACACACCATTCCTATCTTTGATGCCCCCAGTGGTACTCTCTTTAGTACCTACAAGATGACAATATTCACAACACTGCAACAAGCACGCACCCTCTTGTAGTCATGGTGACTTGGACAACTTCATGTGTAGACAGTGGAGGAGGCGCATGGTTTGAACCACTCAGAAGCTAAAGGACAATGATCCAGGTGTGTCCAACCTGTGACCCATGAGCCACATGTCATTAAGGAAGGCTATGAATGTATAACCACACGAACTCATAAATTTACAACATTATGAGATTTGAGGGGAAATTTCTTTTTCTTTTTTGTGAACTTGATTGCATAGCTTTTGAACATAAACTTTGCACATGACCGTGTCATGTTAGAACACCAACAGATTGGATGCCTGCTTGGGGCAGTGGCCTTTAGGGTTTTCCTTTAAAACACACCTGGAGCAAAATCATTGAGTACAAGATTTTTCTCTGGCGTCCCAAAGCGACAAGGAAAATCAGCAGAGGAGACAGGTGGCTTTACCTCCTCCAGGGCCCACAAGCTGTCCACCATGGGCTTGATCTTCTTCTGACTGTACAGCCCGATGAGTTTCTCCACCACGGTTCGGATGAGCCCCGAGCGGCCCTGTTTGAAGAGTAGGTTGAGGAGAGAGAAGCCCGCGATGACTTTGTTCTCTTCATAGAGCTTGATGGGGCTCACTTTCTCCACCTGCCACCACTGCAAGGAGAGAAGGTGCTGGGTGAGAAGATCTCAACTCTGGGGGTGGGGCGGGGGAGGAGCACAACCTACGGCACCTTCAATGCTGCCCGGTCATCATATTGATGGGGGAGCCCAGGGCTGCCTGTGGTAGATTGCAGTTGGTCAAGTGGCAGCTCTTAGCCATGTATGTTTCAAGCCTCTATTTCCCTCACCACTGCTGTGAGTTCATAGGTTATAACAGACAGTAAATGCCATTGAAAAGATCTTTAAGATCCCAAATCTCAAAGTATTTCAAAAGCTCAAAACTTTCAGAGTGCCAAGGAAACACCACACAGGCTCATTACCGACATTACATCTACTGGGGACTCAGTTGATAGGGTGTTTGCCCAGCATGCACAGCCCTGGGTTTGCTCTCTGTGGATGCATAAACTAGGCACATTGGCGCATGCCTGTGATCCCAACACTTGTGAGGCAGGGGCAGGAATATCAGAAGTTCAATGTCATCCTCAGCCACAGAGAAAAGAATTGGAGGCCATCTTGGGCTACGTAAGACCCTGCCTCAAAAATATATAAGATTGTCTTTAGACTATGAGTACATGGTGTGTATGAAACAAATCAATTTTGTGTTTAAACTTTGGTCCCATTCCCAATATATCTAATGATTAAGATACAAATATTCAAAGATCAATTAAAAAATCCAAATCCCAAAGTGTTTCTTGCCCCAAATATTCTGGACTTATGTCACCTGTAGTTGGAACATTAAGCATATGATTAAGAGTGTCGATTCTGCACTTGAATCCTAGCTGCACATCTTGCTTCCTATTATTCTCTGGGCTTTGGTTTTTCTTAATTAACTTCAGTGGCAGGATATACTGATGTCCTCTGGGAGAATTCAGCATGAAGTATTTGGCTGAACAAATGGTGGTTGGGTGGTCAGTGAAGCAATCATGATGCAGAGTAGTTCACAAAGTAGCAGAAGAGTTCACAAAGTAACAAAGTGTTGGGGGCACGGAGCAGAGGTCTGACTGTGGCAACAGGGTTGGTCCCCCAGAGAGGTGGATAGATCTCTACTAGAGAGAGGAAGAAAGCTCGATGAGTTAGCCAAAGACAACAACATAAAGGAGTCATACACCCAGAAGTTTAGATTTCATAAGTGGTCGACTAGGTGTGGTCTTGCTCTCCCATCCATCACCTGGAGGCCTTTTGGGGATATTGGGGGATATTTTTGTTTCTCATGACTGCACCAGGGATTTGTCCACCATCTTAGGACACTCAGGGAAGCCTCCACCACAAAGAATGAACCAGGCTGAAATGTCAGCAGCACAAAGTTGGGAAACCTGAACTAGACCTCTTGGTGGTCGGATGTACCAATGGTCAAGGCAGCTATTCTTCTCTATTCCCCCATCTCCCAGCTCCAAACATCAAAATCAGTATCCGGTCCACAGCAGTCTGTGGCAATGGTTGTATGACCACTTTTCAGAATTAGGGTTTTTTTTTTTTTTTTTCCTTTCTGGTGCTGGTTATAGGTTATTTCAACTTCCATTTTCTGGAGCATTCTAAGAGGTAAAAAGTTTATCAGTCTGAAAACAGAAGACACACGGGAATATAACGGGCCTGGAGAAACATTCTGGATGTTTCTGTCATCGGATGCTTGTGTGTTCTGTGTCTTCCACCGATAAAGGAGGAGGCTTCTGAAAGTGGAAGATTCTCATGTTTTCACATTTTTTTCAGTGTGTCTTGGGGACTGAACCCCGGGTATTGTGCATGCCAGGCCAATGCTCTATTGTATAGCAGTACCCCCAACCTCAAGATTGAATTTCACATTGGGAAATTTAAAAAGCAAGCACAGGAAAGAAGTTGGAAATAAGAATACGTTTCTTATATATATGTGCCAGCACACCTGGTCCTGGGGATGGAACCCGGAGCCTCATGTGTGCCAGGCAAGCACTCTACCAACTGAGTTTCATTCCTAGCCTCTGCCCCCCCCCCAGGGGGAGGGCAATGCATAGCTCAAGAAGAGCCCTCCATCTGACCACAAGTATCCAACTCAAAGCAAAAAGTGAGGAATGATTAAACTTGCTTTATTACAGATCTTTAGGGTCTCTGTCAATGAGTGTTTGTGGAATGCATCTTCCCTTAATCGATAATTATTGCACAGCTGTGATTCAGAGGGCTGGAGCTGAATGCCATTTCCTAATGGTGTGACTCCTGGCATGTCTCCCAAGCTCTCTGTGTTCTGTTTCCTCACTGAACTCTAGGGTGGGCGGAGTGTGGTTGTAAAAAGCACATGAGAACACACATCCTGGATGCGGGTGACAGGGTCTGATGGGCACCAGGTGTCTCATGAACATAAACAAACTTTATTGTTGTCTTAACCCGAAAGAGATGCTTTTGATTCAGAGATGAAGAGCTTGGAGTCTGGAATCCGATTGTTCTCTAAACATTCAAATCATCTGGAAGAGTCATAATCTCGAGGGCTTGAGAGCAAACGACAGATTTGACAAAGCATGAAACATAAGCTCACGCAAGCCCTGGAATAGAACATAATTATGACGTTCGCTGAGAACTCTCTACATGATTCTGAATGAGCGTTTCTTGATGGCATACATTTTTCCCCCTACACCCAAATGATCTGTACATTTCTTGGAATGCCTTTTCTTCAGTTTCCTTCTAACCGATCACCTGCCCGCAACTGGGAGTGACACGCGTGCAGGGGCAGGCACCCAGTGGGGGCAATGGGAACTCAGCTTCCACCCTGCTGTGTTCTTAGAAATGCCCCCCTTAGCTAAGGCTGGGCAGCCTGCAATGATTTCATTAGCACCGTGTGTTGCGCACAAAGAGGAGGACAGGGAAAGATTGTTCCTGCAACTGTGTGTTGTCTGGGAGCCGGTGACTCTCCAGAGCGGACTTTCAGCAACTCGGTAATTGCAGCCACCTGAATGGAACAGCTGGGAGTGGTCAGAGCCTGTTTCCAGGGACACATGCCCCTGAGCGTGCCCTTCACCAGGGTTGCTCTGGCTTTTTGTGCACCTGCAGTTTTGGGGGAGGAAGGAAGTCTCTGGCAGTCAGTGCTGGCATTTAGAGAACGCCCCCCCTCCCAGGACCAGGAATCTCAGGGAGAGAATCACTGCTCCACAGAGCAAGAACAGTGCAGCAATGCCAGCTTCACTTCTGACCAATGGCTGGCTCACCAATGGGAATGCAATCTCTCTTGAAATAAAAATGAAGCTTTCTAGAACTTTCCCCTGAAGCTCCCACCTCTCTCTCTCTTTCTCTGCTTCATTCAGAGAGAGAAAAGCAGCTCAAGTCCCGGACCTGCCTGTATGCCGTAACCAGGACAAAGATTCAGGAATTGCTAGAAATGACGGATGCAGGTGATACACAGCCAGCCACTGAGCTTCGGGGTGGAGTTTGTGGCACACAAATTTACACAACCAACAGTGTGTTCGACAGCTGTGGGCACTTACTGATTTGGCAAAGCTGAAGAAACTCTTGGTCTCCCCGGTTACCATGTTGGAAGAACCTGCAAATGCAAGAAGCAAGATGAGGCAATTGCAAAGGAAAACCTTTGTTTCCTCTCAAACACAGAATGACCATTGTTGGGTGCACACCTGGCAAAATCCAAAAAACATAATCCAGCTTCAAAAAAATGAGGTGCGTGAAGATGGGCTAATCAGGTTGACTGTCTGGCTATGTGTCTTTGGACCAAAGAGAAAGTGGCATTTGCCATGGTGGCTGCTCCATCCCGGACATGTGGCAAAAGGTGATGAGACCAATGTTCATAGAATGAAACATCTTGGTTCTGTTTATCAGAAGCAAAAAGTGAATTCCCGTGGGAAGCTCTTTAATGGATACTAATTTCATTCCCCATCCCCTAGATAAGAATCTAAGGGCTCTGGCCTGGGCAGGGCATTGGCGTTCAGAGGCCAGAAGAGAGGGCAAAAAAAAAAAAAAAAACAACAACCCACTTCAGACCAAAGGATTTTGGAAGCTGTATTCTGCTGTCTGGATCACATAATGCTCTGATGGCAGATGGCAGGACTGAGCTCCATGCTCAGAGAGAAATGCCCCCTTGGGGTGGAGGTCCCTATGGTAGGGGAATGGAGGGGACAAACTCTTAACTATGTAGGGAACATCTCAGTACCATACGGTCACCTCTCAGTCACTTGTGTTGTCCTTTGGCATTGGTTGCCAGAGAAGAGTCATTTAATGAAAAACACATATTTTAAACTTAAGTATTTGGCTTGGGTAAATTAGCAGCCAATTAGTAAATGACCACATCTATTTTTATGGGGTGACTGCTCCCAAGCCTCACAGCAACTGGGGTTCCATCACACAGTAACCAAGACATCGAGGTAACATGTTGGATAATTGTGAGAGATCAATAGTTGATGCTCACCCACATGACGTCATGGAACTGAGTCAAAAATAGAACTCTCAGCCAGCAAGAGGTAAAAATGAATAGATTGTTTATCTGCTTCCTGTTAGCCACATCCGAGATTATTCTATGGCATTGACCCTCATAGGTTTTCTTGTCAATAATAATAACAAATTACGTATCAGCTTTGAAGGAGCTACGTGGCCAGGATAAAAATGACCAGAACACCTCCGCTGTGGAATCCTTACTCCTCTGGTGAGCTCGGATCCTTCTGCTAGGCGACAAGCTGTATTTATAACCCTCAGATATCTCTTCTATAAGGGAAATGAGCTGTCTCCCCATCCCTCTGAGCGATCCAGAATTATGACTCAATTTTCATGATAACAACAGAGCACAGAAGTTCCACAAATCTCAAACCTCAAATACCCCAAAGTCTTTCTGCTTTGGAATATGACAGCCAGCCTTATGCCTTTTAGACTCTGTGGAGACTTAGAGAGAGACAGGGGGGGGGAGTTGTGAGGAAGAGAAAAAGGCAGGTCCTGGAGGATCATTTTCCTGAAATCAACTCTCTCTCATTTTTCATGAGCTCCACCCACTCAAGAGCACAAGCGCTGATGTAGCTGGGCACAGTGGCCCACCCCTGTCCTCTTACCCCCTTGGGAGACTGAAGCAGGAGGACCATGAGTTCAGCTACGTAGGGAGACCCTGTCTCAGAAACAAATCAAATGGCAGCAACCAGGGAAGCCTGAGAACAGGAGGGAAAGTAGGGGAGATGGGATGAGAGCCATGTGCGCCCCACCCGGGGCTTCCATCTTCACTGGAACATGGGGGAGTCATGTAGGGGAAGCAGGGTCTGTACTTGGCAGTCTCGGCCCTGACGGTAGAGAATCTCCTCTAACTTTTCCATGCCCGCCTGATCACTCCACCTTGCAGCAAAGCGGGTCCTTCAAATATCGCCCTGTGACTTTCCTTTGCACTGACATCGGCCACCTGTGAGTCTTCTTACCCCAGTGACTTAAAGTGATAAATACTTCTCTCTTTTTAAGATGACTGGGTGTGGGGAAGTGTAGGTACATAGGTTGTTTTTATAGCAGAAAACAGCAGTGACGTCACCATGATACATTTATTTAAAACCCAACTTTCCTAGGGTGGCTGATCACCTCAGCATCTGAACATCTTTCATCTCTCAGAGTCTCCCTGTAAGCACGGGGGTCATACTTCCTGGTGCTGGCCCCGCCCTATTCTGCATGCACTCACCATATAAAATGTAGGTCCCCAGGGGTCTAAGCAGACTGAGACCCTTGCCAGTGTTATCCCCACACAGACAGTCCAAAACGATGTCCACGCCGTCAGCGGAGATCCTAAATGGCGAGAAGACAAAGCAACACACAGTAACCAGTGAGGAAACAAACTGTGGGGTCCCACTGGCATCAGGAGGTCTGAGTTTGTGACTAGCGGTCTCACGTTCCCCGAGCTGAAGTGGAGCTAATGCACGAGGAAATGAAACAAGGTGACAAGTAAACTGTTAGGCTCAGACTTGCCCCAGGATGGCCAGTCTGTCTCTCCAACAACGAACCACGTGTGTGGAACATGACAGAGGCGCCGGGTGCTGTACACAGAGCTGAAGTGAACCAAGAAAAACCAACCCATTCCTTGTGGCCCTGGAGATGCTGATCTAGAGATTCACTGATCTAAGTTACAAGATTCTACGCAGCCATTCCGTAGTGCAGCCCCAACTCAATTCTTTGAGAAAGAGGGTTAAATCCTTCCGTGATGGAAGGACATGGGACAGAGAAAATCCACATGGTCTTCACTAAACAGACAAGACTCTGGTTGATGTCTTGGAATCATTTGTGTATCCATCCACTGATTCATTCAATGCAGTTAGCAAACACTGGCTGCAATTTCTTTCTAGAACATATTGCACAGGAGAGGGGTGTAAGGTACCACGGTTCTGGGGCTGCAGGGACAGCTCTGTTGTGGGTGGCCTCACTCTGTTCAGACAAGAGTGGTATGTATTCAGATTTGTAAGTGTCCCAGCCTCTCGTCTGTTGCTGATATGAACATATGGCCAAACAACTTAGGGGGAACCAGGGATTTATTCTTCCTTAAATTATTAGCTTCTTCATTATAGTAGGAGCCGAGGGAACTGGTCACACAAAAACCACACAAAGAGCTAAGAGAGGAACCTACGTCCTAGTTTGCTAGTGTGTCCATATGCCAAAGTACTGAGCCAGCTCTCTCTATCTTATTCGCCTGCGCAGTAAGTGGTCCCACCCACTGCGGACTGGGTCTCCCCACTTCAGTTACATAATCCCCCGCAGACTTGTCACTTCTGGCCAGAGATAAAAGGCTGTTAAAATAGTCTTATTATACGAGTAGATTCAAAGGTAGATAGAATAAGAGTAGGAGACACAGTGAGGGGGGGATCAGTCTCCCATTTGCAAAATGGTTACCTTCTATCTGCCAGACTGTATGCCCTCCCTTTCTGGTGAGATCATATCCCATCAGTTGCAAGTGACCAGGAAGGAAAATCTGTGAGCTTAACATAGACACATCCTGCACGTGACTGAGTAGTCTCTAAAGTCAAGTGCATTGGCCAGTTATGTGCACCACATTTAGCTCGGCTTCTGGACATAATAAAGTATCTGCCCAGGTGCGTCTCACCTGAAAGCTCACAAGCAGGGACCAGGGCAGTGGACTCAAACCTAAATGTGCAATCCAACCTGCAGGGGAGGAGGGCCTCTTAAAGTCTAGAGTGGGGCTGGAGAGGTGGCTCAGCAGGTGTGACATCATCACAAGCACGGGGACCCGAGTTCAAATTTTCAGAATCTTGTGCAACCCCAGTGCCAGGGGGTGTGGGCAGAGAGTAGGCTGCTGAGGCGTGCTGGATGCCAGCCTAGCTTCAGGTTCAGTTTTGGCCCTGTTTTCAAGGGAATAAGGCAGAGAGGGATAGAACAGGGCATTCCAAGTCCACTTCTTGTCCCTGCATGTGTGTACATGGACACACACACACACACACACGCGCAGAGAAAAAGCACAAACTGCAACACTCCACACTTTCTCTGAGCTCTGGCTCAGCCAGTCTGGGCTGGCACCCAAAGACTTGCTTTTCTACCAACTCCCCACTGCTGCTGCTGCTAATTCCACACTTTGAGAACCCTTGGTCTAAGCCAGCTTCAGGAGCCAAAGCGACATTTCAAAATGAGTAAGTTGCCCATTAAATATTTATATTTAGCTCTGAGAACACTACAGGATGCAGTGGAGGGTGTAAAGATGAGTCCCCAAAGACTCGATTTGCTCCTTCTTTGGAGCTTCCATTACGCAGACATTCACCCATCATTACGCAAATAATGATTAAGGTAAGGAGGGAATCTAGAGACACAAAGGTGTCGACAACATGGGGAATGAAAGGCTCAGGTGCTCCAGAAGGAGTTAACGGGGATATGAGTGGAGAAAAATCCTGCAGCAGTGGAGCGAACAGAACACACAAGAGCCCTGCGGTGACAAGACTGGGAAGCAGCTACAGCAGCTGGAACAGAGACAAGAAAGTGGAGCTTGCTTCTGGGTGGGCTGGAGAGGCAGGCCGGGCTGGACCACATGTCCTGGCTGGCGGATGCTGCTGTAGGACCTCCCGCCATGAGCAGATCGTCACCGTGCATGGTGAGCTGGGAAAGGTACTTCTGCTCTCTTCCTTCTGCCTCTGTCTGTTGGCTGTTCCATTTGCGGAGTGGGCCCCTCTCTGTCTCTCCTGGACTCTGCCTTCCCTGGACCTCGTCTCTGGCTGCAGGATGTCCCTTGGGACCAGGAGCAACGTCATGCCTGCCAGGCTGTTGCTCTGTTGTCTCACCCCAGCTTGATGGATCTGCCCAGCCCCAGTCTTTTGCTTCCTGCATAGTGTTCCCCACATTTGCATTTTTTCCCCTCACCAATCCAGAACGAAATCCAGTCATTCTCAAGAACTGTCAATCACATCCTTGTGCCATCTGCCCGTCTTAGCCTGGTCTGCTATGCTCTCCTCTAGGCTCTGGGTATGCCAGAATGTAAGGTATGCCCACAGCTCCAGTGACCTACCGCCTCCCACCTAGTCCCTTATTTGCCTCCCTCCATCTGCCTCACTGGGGAAGCGGCCCCACTCTCTCCTAGGCCCTCCTTCAGCCTCTCTTAGGGGTCTAAAAGAGGGTGCTTTCTCGTGGCATCATGGGCTATGATCACTACACATAGGTTGCACCTCTCATGGAAAGATAACCCCAGGAATTGGAGGCCACACTTGTGCTGGTTTCTCTTACATCCACAGCTCCCCATTTCCTGCTGGACAGAAACCTTAGTTCCCCACAAATACTGCTTAACCAAATGAACTGGACGTAGATGAGAAACTTTCTAAGGATGGTGAAGAAAACACCCGAAGCAGCCTGAGTCTCCAAACATGTCCTTTCTTGGAATGCAAGCTCCTATTGCAGAGTTCGACTCTATCTATACTTGTTACTTTGTATTCTTTTTAAAAAATATGAATACATAGTAATTATATAGCACAATGGTTTCACTGTAACATTTTCAAACATGGGTATTTTCCATTACTTTCTCTTGCCTCCCACTCATGTTTATTCTCTTCCCAACTGTTCCTCTTCTACCTGATTCTCATCATCCTGTGACAAAAGCTTTTTTTTTAATTCCCCCATTCTTCTATTTAGAGATAGCCAGGTATGTGGTCCAGGTTAGCTCATGCCCCATTCTCGTGTCTCAGCCTTCTAAGAGATTATAGGCGTGCACCACCATGACTCATTATAATGCCACTTGCTGAAGACGGCAAGGCTTACGGATACACCGAACTTGCTCACAACTACCAGACAGAACTCAAGCCTGGATCTAGGTTAACCCCACAACATAGAGCCTTTACAGCTCTTGGAATTTAAGGCTTTATGAGAAACATCGAAGCCTGAGCAGTTATGGAAGAATTGCTCCTACAAAGCAGCTCTACGAAGCTGTCTACTGGATGAAGTCTTTGAAGGATGCCAATTTAAATTTGATCTTAAAATAAATGCACATACATCCAAAGTTGGGTCACGTTATTTCATAATCTGGGCTGGGTGGCTTCTGTTTTCTAGTAATACCTGCCACCAAGCCAGCTTTAGATAGAGTCGTTTCTCAGCTGTTAGTACCCTGTCTGGAGTGAGTAGGTATCTCTGCATCTTCCAGAGGGAAAGTCACACAATAGGCATTGTTCCTTTTGAAGGTAGAAGTGTTCCTTCAGGATTGGGCTGGAGAGATGGCTCAGGGGTTATGACTTTGCCTCGAAACAGAAGGTCCTAAGTTCAGATCCCAGGTCTCACGTAAAAATGCCAGGCAGAAAGAGTGGCGGCCTGCACTTCTGGCCGTGGTAGGCAGAGACTGGGAAATTCCAGAGTGAAGCAACAAACAATCCAGCATGAGTCCCAAAGTCATTCCCAAAGTCATCCTCGGCCCTCCATAGGGACACGCGTGCCCTCTGATACACACACACACACACACACACACACACACACACACACACACACGAATGAATAAATAAAGTTTAAAACAAAAAAGTATTCTTTCAGGGAAGAGTTTACAAAGTACAAACCTGCCTAAGAAATGGCCTCCACCTAGAGCAACTGGTCCATTGCAGTTGTCCTGATTCCAGGGCATGGACCTCAGTGAGCCCAGTGCTCAGCTAGCATGCATGAAGTCCTGCACTGTCTCAACAACCAGTGTGGTGGTGCACACCTGTCACCCCAACACCCAGGACATAGAGGCAAGAGGATTAGAAAGTCAAGGTCGCCCTCAGCTCCATAGTGAGTTTGACCAGCCGGGGCCATGCAAGACCTTCTTTATCTCCACAAGACAAAAACCTGTCCCAGGTCCAGAGCGGGTCAGGACAGGCCTGGCCGTGATCACATTGATGATAAAAAGTACCATCTGCCCTTCCAGTGCGGCTCTCAGGAACTTCCCAGTGGAGCTGGACAGATTGGCAGGGGCCCAAGACCTATCTTTATCTCTTACTCCCCCATCCTTGCCTCTTTCTGGGGGCCTCGTACTTCCTGTATATGTATAATAACTACCACGAAGCAGAGGGGTGGGCCGAGAGTCAAGGCAGCAGTTTCTATGTCTGGTTTCTGTTGCTGTCAAAAATCTCCATGGACTGAAAAAAACACCTACCAACAAACAATTGGCTCAGGGACACTCTGGACCAAATTCAACAGCAAGATATTCTAGAATCGCTGATCTAAGACCTTTATGTGTGTCCTTCCTTTGTCCCTATTCCTTTGTCACCCTCCATGGTGAATGCAATCTCTTGGCTTCCCATCCTTGTGGATCAGTTTTTTGTTTTGTTTTGTTTTGTTTGTTTTTGGAGAGGGAGACTCTCAGATAGCCACTGCTGGGGGAGAAAAAAAAGCCTTCCATCTTGCCAATTTGTGCATTCTTGCATCCATGGCTTCTTGGCTCTCTGCTAAGCTTTCTCTTCCTCAATCTCTTGTTACCAAGGAATTTGCCTGGGTCACACCTTGCACCAGCAGCGCTGCGGAGTATCTTCCTCATAGGGTGTCCTAGAGCCCGAGTACAGTGCCTGGCATCCAGTAGGCTTCTCACAGGTCCTGGGCCTAGTACCTGGAACGCAGCAAGCTTCTGAGGGTCACACAGAGTGGTACGTAGCATAAGAATCTCCTGGATGGCACACAGTAGGCTACTCACACAGGGTACCCAGAGTAGACTTACTCCAGAGAGCAGCAGGGCATAGTGCACAGCACACAGTAGGCTTCTACAGAAGGCTAAACAAAATATATGGTGCATATAGCAAGCTTCTCTTAGAGGACTAGGCACAGTGCCTGATACACAGTGAGTTTGTCACAGGATGCTGGGCACAGTGTGCAGTGTGCAGCAAGCCAACTCCACACAGTAGGATTCCTAGGACATGTTTTACTGTTGGCAGTTCCTATGTGTAAGTCAGCAATACCTCCCCGGTATTGCTGTGTGTGGATCTGTGCCTCTCCCTTCTCTCCAAGAAACTCCATTTTTATTCATTCCCACCAGAATTTCAGCAAGCCAGGCCCTCCTTGCTGGGCACCAGCGTGCAGAAAGCGGGAGGGGAGGAGATGGATCTTTGCCTTTGTTGAACTCACAGCTCCAGCCTCACCTTTCCCAGGGCTCTGTAGACTCAAGTCATGTGAGCATGGGGTTAAGCCCTCCAGTGGGAGCTGGGGTCTTTTCTTTCCTTGACTGGGCTCCTTAACCTGGGTGCATATCATCTTCACTGTCCAATTTACAGAGCCAGCTCAGAACAGAAGCTCGGCAAGTTTCTGTAACCCAGGTGGATTTCCAGTTTCCTTGCAGGTCCTCATAGCATCTAAAGTCTGCTGTCTAACAACTATAGGAGAGGTCTTCTGCTAGTCCTAGGATGTTCTCTATAGTCTGAGCTCTCTCTCTCTCTCTTTCTCTCTCTCTCTGTACATGTGGTGGTCAGAGGTCAACCTTAGGTGTCATTCCTAAGAAACTGCCCACCTTATTTTTTGAGATGGGCTCTCACCAACTTGCAGTTTGCCAAGCAGTCTAGGCTACTGGCTCAAGGGAGTAGCTGGTCTCTCCTCTGGCGCCGTGATTGCAGGCAGACACCACCATGTTTGGCTTTTTATGTGGGTTCTGGACTTGAACTCAGATCCTCATGCTTGCATTTTACAGTCTGAACTATCTTGCCAGCCGCTATTCTGTTTCAGAATCCCCAGTGATCCCGCCCATTCCCGGCCCTACTCTCTGGTTCCTCTCCTAGTTTTTCTCTCCCACTCATCCTGCCCATGGGGGCCAGACTGTCTTGAAGACTCTTTTATCACAGCATGAGACTACTTCAAATCTACAAAGGACTTCTGATTTCTGACATAATCCTGTTTTTACTCCATTCAAGAGTTTTCAGGGCCCTGTCCAGGAGGCTCAGCGCTTCTGTTTGGGAACTTTTATATTTTCTGACATATTGTAATTATACTTATTTATGAGGTACAGTATGATATTTTGACACTAGCACACAAATGATAATGAGCAAGTCTGGGTAATGAGCATATCCACCAGCTCAAACATTTATCATTCCAGAGTTTCTTAGTTGGGAGCCATTTTCTCAATCTCCTGGGGCTCATGTCTGCAGACATTTCACATTGTTGTGACTTAGGGAGACAGGCATGTTATAACTTAGGGGACAGGCATATTGTGATGTGGGAAAAAGGCATATTATGATTTGGGGCAGGCATGTTGTGACTTATGGGAACAAACATTTGATTTGGGGTACAAGCATGTCAGGACTTGGGAGACAGGCATGTTGTTACTTCGAGTACAATTGTCATAACTCCGGGGATTATGCCTGCTGTGACTTGGTGGACAGACATGTCATGCCTTAGGGAAGCAGGCATGTTGTGACATGGGAAGACAAGTGTGCTGTGACTTAGAGGGATAGTCATGTCATGACTTAGGGAGATGGGCGTATCGTGACTTAGGGGGATGAGCATGCTGTGACTTAGGAGGACAGGCATATTGGGACTTGAGGAACAGACGTCATGACATGAGGTAGACACCAGTACTGCCGCTGACTTTGTACAACACGCAGGGTGGCTTCCAACAGCAGAGTAACTCCACCTCAAGTGTGCGCTGAGGGGAGACCTGCAGGTCCTGGTCTAGCTTGCCCTGACCATACTGACATTTCATACAGCTACAGGCTTTACGTTGGTCAAATTGGCCTCCTTGCTAGTTGGGGGAAAAGCCACCTCTCACTACCTTTAGGAGGAGGAATATGGGGAGCAGAAAGCTCAAACTCTGGAACCAGATCATGTGGGGGAATTCCACCAGTACAGGTGTCTGAAAGGTCCTTAACCCCACTACAGCTCAGCTCTCCCTGACACATAGGGACAATGTCTACATCAGAACATTCCGTAAGGTCTGAAGATAAGTTCTAATGTGTCCCCCTTTGGACTCCCAGTTACACACTCTTTCCCCCTGAATTCTCCAAATGCCTAGACCTCCCTTCTAGGTGCTAAATGCAATGGCTTATTTTATGACCTGTCCCTGCTAGTCAGGACATTTCAGGACACAGGGATACACGTATCTTGCTCACCAACCTGTCGGTGAAGCACATGCAAAGGCATCAATAATAATAAGTGAATAAACATCTAAAACAATGCCATGCTCTCTCCCATCCAGCAAACTTTAAAGAGCTTGACTCCTCAAGGCACATCTAAAGCAGCCTTAATTGAGAGGCAGTCAGCAAACAACTGGTGGTATAGTTTGAAAATGTGCCCTGACAGCTCACGCCTGAGAAACCATCACTACCAGCAAGGTGGGGGAAGGTGTCCCAGTCGCTCCAAGTCACCTCGCAAACCAGGAGGATTAGGCAGCAGAGTGCAAAGACTCACAAGTCCTCAGTGGGCAAACCTGGTCCTAGGTCTCTGGTTCCTTATCCATGAAATGGGGGGATGTCTGCATGCAAGGATTGTGTGGAGACCGTGTGAGACAGTCTCATCTAAACTCATCTGTGTGGCGGGGGAGGTCAACTGAGCTCAGCTGCTTTTAACCACTTCTCTCCTTGGCCCAGTTCCTCCTGCCTGGAGTTCGCTCCCAGGTCCCCTTCTGCTGAAATCCACACCCTTCCAGGGTCCCCTGAGGATTGTCCATCTTGCCCCTCATCTCTGCTCTGGGTCCAAGTGTCTTTATTTCTGAGGTCCTTGGAGTCAGGCGTATACATTTCAAGGATTTTAACTCCTTTTCCTGGCTTTCCACCAGTCTGTATCTCTCTCCTCCCAAACAGAGAAGAAAAATGATGTGAAGGCAAAGTCTACAATTTTTTTTCCTCTTTCTTTTTCCATTGCCTGGTCAAAGGCTGACCACTGATTCCAGAACTTTAGTTATCTGCTGGCTGATAAGAGCTTTTACTACAAGAAATTATACTTCCTTATTTTTTTTTTCCTAGCTCATTGTGCTGAATAGTCTAACTATATCTATGACCAAAGAATAGAAAGGAAGGCTGGGGAGGAGGCGCAGCTGGTAAAGTGCTTGCCATGTAAGCAAAAGGGCCAGAGTTCAGATCTTCAGATCCTATGCAAAATTGAGACATGAGTATGGTGGTCTGCCTGTCACTTCAGCTCTGGAAGGTGGAGAGCTAAATCGTTAGAGACTAGCTCTATAGGTGAACTCGGGATTTAATGAGAGACACAACCTCGAAAGCATATGGTGGAAGGAAAATTGCTGATATCGACCTCGGGCTTCTACATGAACACACACACATGCCAATATGTGCACACGCACACATACTACACACACACACACACTACACACACATACATGAAAAAGAACACAAGCAGGAACAACTGCGTAGCACTTCATCACATGTGAGTTCCTCCATCTTTACCTTTCGTTTGTGTTCTACGCCCTGAGAATCTGCACAATTTGATCAGGCTGAGATGGAGCGTGACGGTCTGCTGGCTTCCCGCAATGCACCGGTCTAGGTATTTTTTGTTGTGGTTTGGTGACACAGCTGTCATAAGTGTCACTTTTTAGAGGCCGCGTGATACTGGAGCTTGTGGGCAAAGCACCATCACCTGCTCTGTGCACCTCTGGTGGACCTCAGAGTCTGACTGTTGCCACTGCAGACAATGCCAGGGCCCAGCCTTGGCGCACACTGTGAGCTGATGCTCCCGCAACACAGAAGCGATAAAAGTGAGCTTACAGCGTCTACATCTCTGAGAGATGGAGTAGACGTCCAATATCTAGCTTCAAAACTTTCCTTTTTCGTGTTTTTCTGGAACTACTGAGACAATCTTACAAATCTAAACCTTTTGAATTAAAACAAACAGGAAACTCTGAAAATCAAAAGAATTTTCTTTCTAAGCAACTTTCCAAGTCTCACCACATCTTATTTAAATCTGTCTCTTTGAACAACCGGCTCTCCCGGTCCTCTGGTCTGTCACTTTCCATCTTAACTTACAATTTAGATAAAGATGTTTCTTCTTCCTGATGCCAACTAAGTGATCTGATGCATTTGTAGGGTACAGTTTAGTGTTGGAACGTGAGCAGTCCAAAGCAAGGGCTCCTGGCTGCTGGCCTCCGCTGAGCTCTCAGTGGGGCGGGTCTGGAGACCGAGCTCGGAGCCCAGGGCACCAGCCCAGGTGAGACACACGAGGCATCTCGAGCCATGGCGGCAGCTGGGCTTTCTGTGTTGATAATGTGCATCGACACCAGGGAAATGACCGATAGCGTCCATCAGAAGTAGAGTGTGAGTCAGATCATAAGCAACATTCGCACAGGTGGGTACAGCAGTCAGCAGACAGAGAGCCCGCCTTCTGCCCACTTGAGCACCCCCCCCCCAACTGCTGGTGCTGTTCAGGAAAGTTGTGGTAACTTTAGGAAGTGGAGCCTTGCTGGAAGAAATATGTGTCTGGGAGCAGAAATTGAGGCTTGGTAATTCAGCTCCCCCCATATACACACTCCCTCTTAGCCTCCTGACGGCTGCTATAATGTGATCAGACCTCCTGTTTCAGCCATGTGTTTCCCACCACGATGGACTGTATCATTTCTGGAACTCGAAGCCAAATAATAAACCCTCTCTCCCTGAAGATGCTTGGGCTGAATATCTGTCCCAGCAGCCAAACCCCATCCTTTAGACACACACTTTTGTTCTTAGAGAGGACTGCAGGGAGCCCCCATGCTCTTTCCAGAGCACCCCCCTTACCTTTTCACTTCCTGCACATAGTCCGTATTTCTGTCAAAGAGATGAGTCACGGAATCTTTGATGGCTTCGTGCTTGAAGGTCGAAGCTGTTCCGAAGACGGTCACGTTGGGGACCGTAGAGCACAGTTGAGCCACAGCTTGACCCTGAAAACCGTGTATAAGAAGCAAGTCATAACACGAGAGCCACCACAAGAAGGGAAATATTATATTTACACAGGTCAAGGACACAACATATCACCTAATAGAACCTCGATGAATCTTAATCATCTAGCAACCAGTCTTGTTGGGTGGAGCATAAAATTCCTTGGGCATGGTTGACATTTTTGAGCTTGGACTCCTGTTTTTTTATTCTTATCTTTTAAACTTAATTAATTAATTAATTTCTCTCTCTGTGTGTGTATCAGAGGGCACTGTGTGTCCCTGTGGAGGCCCAAGGATAACTTGGGGAATCATTCTGGATTGCTTCTACCTCCTCCTTGCTTCGCTCTGGGATTTCCCAATCTCTGTCCATCAGGGCTAAAAATTCAGGCTGCTGGTGTCTTTTAATGTGGGACCTGGGATCCGAACTTAGGTCCTTCTGCTTTCGAGACAGAGTCTTAAACCCTGAGCCATCTTTCCGGCCCCAGCCTTTTTCAAAATTTGGGCACTGCGGAATATTCATCAACCTCCTTGGTCAACACATCAGCAGCAGCAGGAGCATCTTCAACCCAGATGTGACAAGCAGGCTCGCAGACACTGAAGCATGCCCCCTAGAGGACATGGGTTGCCTTGGCTACGGAGCACTCCTGGGGAGGAGTCTCAAAGAGGAGTCACCAAGCCCTGACCCAGGGAGCCTCCAACCACATACAGCTGTGAACTGGCAGTAATGCTTCCTGCTCTGCAGCAGTCTTAGGGGAATGTCTGAGTCTGGCTCTCATAGAAGCCAGTTCTGGAGCAATCATTCAAATATAAGTACTCTATTTGGAAGATGAGCTTAGAAAATGACAGGGTATCATGGCTCAAGACAAGGCTTAGGGAGATAGCTCAATTGGTAAAAATCTTGTGCACACATGTGAAGATCTGAAATGGATTCCCCAGAACCCACATTAAAAAAAAGCCAGGAGGCTGGGGAGCTGGTTTGGGGGTTTTAAACCTGTGCCTCGCAAGGAGAAGGATCTGAATTTGGATCTCCAGATCACACATAAAAAATACCAGGATATAGGGTGATGCACCTGAGATTCCAGACCTGGAAGGCAGAGCAGTTAGGAAGTAGAACAATTCAAGTTGATTTCCAAAATCACTCGTGGGCCTACACAGGCACACACACAGACACAAAGCCGGGCTGGTGACATGTGCTTGTGATCCCTGTGCTAGGGGCGTGGAGACAAGTAGGTCCCCAGGGTTTGCTGGGCAACCAACCTAGTCTACACAGCATGTTCCAGGTCATGAAGAGACTGTCTCAAAAAAGACAAAAATGAGATGGGCAATGCTGAGGAATGACACCCGAGGGAGCCCTCTGGACTTTACATGTACACACACATGCATACCTGTGTACACACACACACACACACACACACACACACACACACACACACTCAAACACATGCACACATACCCCAAAGAAAACTAGCAGCCTTCGCCCAGTAGTTCAGCTCAACAGCTCATAGCACTTGAAAAGAGTTGTATCAGCCAAGAGGAGCTGGAGTTATCTGCCTAAGTGACTGCCATCTGGTACTGATGGAAGCTTTGTTTTTTCAGTAGTGACTCTTGTACATGTCTAGCTTGGATAACCACAAGGACCAAGTAAGCTCCACGACCAGACGGAAGCCCACAGCTACCAACCTTCAAGTGCATGTTGACTGCCTATCAGATCCACATGTCTGACAGCATCTGCTACAGGCAAAGGCTAAATGAGTTATTATAGAACACAGATGAAGGAGTCTAAACAAAATGTGACACTCGATTAATCTCAATCATCTCTCCCCCCACACACTCCTTAGGGGCTGATTATATGCAGGGCTGAAGATGTCCAGGCAGATAAAGAACAGTCTACATGTGCTCCGAATAGTAAACAGTCTGCAGGAAATTGTAAATGCAATTTACCAATAGGGTAAAAATTCAAATCATGGAACAAAATGCTGTGACCATGGAGTCTCCCAAAACCTTCCGGTAAAAACCGATTTGTTGGTAACTGAGACGTGTTCAGAAATTTCTTCCCAGGTTTCAATTGCCATTTTAAGGAGGGAAATGATTTGACCGGAGTCATCTGCGATATTCATTTCTGCCTATCATCTTATTTTCGTGTCTTGAAGTTGGTGGGTAATTCAAGTTGGCAAGTCAATTTTATGGAAATGTTATCTTATCTCCAGCCGTAATTAAAGGCCATGTGGCGAGACACGCAGAATGTCAGAGTTGAAGGATCACCGTGTATCTCTCCCTGGACATTGTTTTATGGGTGAGGAAAGGCCACCCTGAAAGGTCAAGGTTGCTTAATTTTTTGGGGGGGGAGGCATATCTGGGTTTCAAAGCAAGTCTTCCTGAATCTAGCTACTGCCCTTCTCTGAGATTTCTCTGCTGTCAATTTATTTTGACATTTTAACCTAAGCACATTTAAATCGTTACCTAAAATAGACATGTTGCCAGCTCATGCACATTTCAGAACGTGGGTCCACACCTAAGACTCTACCCAGGGTAGCGATCTCTCTGCTAAGAGCTTTGGTATTTGTTCAACTTCTTTTTTTTAATCCCAGTTTCTACCCTTCGCAGCCAAGAGTAAACATCACTCAAGACGCCAATTCTCTGATTTGTCAATCCTACAGAAGCCATTCTCCCAGCTCCTGATTCACAGGGCTTGAGTGAACCTTGCCAGTACTGGGAGAGGAAGTTAGAACTATCTGTAACATCTTTTTACTGCTGCCCTCCATCCTTGGGCAAATGAGACAGTTATTTATTCAACTATTGTCCAGATCCCTGTTATGTAGTGTACCGCTGCTGTGAACACCAGAGTATCAGAGGTGAGGGGCACGGCTCAGTGGATAAAGCACTTACTGTGCAGACAAAAGGACTGTGTTCAGATTCTCAAATCCTACTGCCCACCTGTGATGCCAATCCTGGAAGTAGGGCCTTGGAATTCCCGGAGCAAGCTTGCTAGCCAGACTAGTCCTAATGGTGCACTCTGAATTTAGAGACCCAACCTTCAAACAGTAAGAAGGAAGAACAATCCAGAATGATTCCCGCTGTCATCCTTGGTACCCTATATACGACACACACTCTCATGTGTAAGTTGATTTTTACTAGGCAAGTGTTCCTAGGGATGGAAAGCTGATCAGCATAGATCCTATCTCCAGATAAGGTCACATTCTGAGGTGCTGAGGGGGAGAGTACTATACCATCCCATAATACTTCTCCTGCTCTGCCATGTTTACAGTCTTGATGTAACTAAGCTGCCACTGATGCCAGGGATTTGGACATCTTCCCTCACTCCTCTTTCTCCCCCGACACCCATGGTTCCTTAGTCAGCTGATGCACTGTGAGGCTGTCTTCCACATGTCTTGTGACGGACCCCTTGCGTCTGGGTAGTTATGTTCCCTCCTCTGGATCATGACAACCTTCCTCTGCCAGGCCTGGCTGCTCCCCCATCCTCTCCTGTGATTAAGGTGACTTTTCTCTGATAGAATGCTGAGCATTTGGAACACATGTTCCCAAACTTCCTGATGCAGGGGCTGGAGAGAAGGTAGCTCAGTCAGTAGAGTCTGCTGCGTAAGCACAAGGAGCTAAATCCAGAGCCCGAGCACCCACGTGATAAGCTGAGCTCGGTGATGCATGCGTGGAGCCTGCGTGTTAGGAGGACAGCAATGGGCGGATTCCTGGAGCTCACTAACCAGTCAGTAGAGCCGAATCAATGAGGTCCCAGTTCAATGAGAGAACTCATCTCAGAGACGAAGCAAGAAAGCACTTCAGAAAGACACCTCTGACTTCCACACACACACATGCATACCTATATACAACACACACTCATACTGGTACGTACATGGACATAACATTCACACTGACCAAGCATACACTCACATTAGTATGTATGTGGACACATACACACATGCCAGAATGATAGGAACGCAGGAGTCTATTGAGGCTGCCATCGGAGCCTCGGGACTCAATATCCAACTTCTCCACCATAGATAGAGTGCAGTGAACATGTAGACCAGTAACACAGCCATTTTCCACATGACAGAGCATCCTGTACTGTGCATTGGGGCATGTATTTTACACGACTCCTGGTGTGGTAGGTCTGCCAGCACCAAAATGACCACACACATGATTATGATGTCGTCCCATGGCAGGCACTTTTTGGTTCCACTATAATCTTATGGGACCATGGGCCTCCATGCCATGTGTTGGTGACTAAAATCAACATACATGGTTGACTCTAAATGCTATCATATAGCAAGCAAATAGTATGTGTAATAAACACTGCATCCCCATGCATGTAATAATTACATATAATTAGAATAACACAAATTACTACAATATATTGGTATCACACAAATGTACGTACAATTAGTGTTATGTACATACACAAATATTTAATATATAATACATATAGTGTTTAGGAAATGAATGCCATGCATATGCTATGTAAGTGTGATGCATAAAGTAAGTTAATTATTATATGAATGGCAATGGTTGGAAAGCAAATTTAGCACAGTCTCTGTGCAGCCTCTGAGCTGTCTGCCAAGTCACGGAAGCAATGAGAGGTGCTT
This sequence comes from Typhlomys cinereus, assembly GCA_023101885.1. Classification (NCBI taxonomy): domain Eukaryota; kingdom Metazoa; phylum Chordata; class Mammalia; order Rodentia; family Platacanthomyidae; genus Typhlomys; species Typhlomys cinereus. The sequence continues at coordinate 721,305 of JALPQD010000547.1, forward strand.
TACAAGATGCCAGTGATTTTTTCTTTAAAGTAACTAATACTCAGCATTCTGTGTTTAAGCACCTTCCCTCATGGTTCTAGAATCCCTGTCCTCCCCCCTTCTCCCTGAGTACTGTAAGACCAGCAGCTCATGTATTCTCCAACATGCTGGGCAAATCACAGGGACTCGATAGACATTTGCAGAAGATGGAATGACTTCTCAGTATAAAGGATTGTGCAATTTACCTCAAGACCCAGGACATAAAACGAGCAGCCAATCCATGCTCGCACACCTGTCTTAACTGACTTTCATCCTGTTCTGGAACACCAGCCTTCTGCTCTCAGTTCCCGTTTCTCCTCTGCGGCTAACAAGGCAGCAGTAATAACAGCTGTGGTTTCCTTTGTCCCAGGCCCTAAAAGGCTGTGTCAAATCCTTAAAGTACCTTTGAAGTATTTTTGTTTCCCATTTAAACCCAGAAAGATGGAGATTCACAGAGAGAAAGGAAGTTGTAAATGACAAACCTGTCTGTCACGACTAGAAGGTCATTCTTGATAAAGTTCTTCCCATCTGTCCAGCAGAGCACACAGTCCACGACCTGGGACCATTTTAGATATCAAATTTTTTTTAACATTTATTTTTTATACTTATCGTGTGTGTGTGTGTGTGTGTGTGTGTGTGTGTGTGCGCGCGCGCGCGCGCGTGTGTGCACACACGCCTGTGCCTGCCATGGTGTATGTGGAGGTTAGAAGATGACTCCCACTATGTGAATTCTGGTGATGAAATTCAGGCTGTCAGACTGGATGGCAAGCGCCCTTACCCACCGAGCCATCTTATCAGCTCGGTGTTCAACCTTTTAACACTGTTAATGATGTCATCTACAGAGCTACTGAGCCACTTCTGTAGCTGCCTCAGGATCTAGAATCTTGAAGATATTATAGTCCTTGGCCTTAATCTTAGAGATTGATCTGCTCTTGAGAGCCCAGTTTCAGGGTTATGTGAATGAATAATCTCTAGCTGGACTTCACTCAGTCCAAACCTGAACCCAAGGCAGCTGGGTCTGCACGGAGCAAAGATAGCAAGAAGGCCCAGGAAGTCATCATGGGTCAGGAGAGAGACTTCAGGGCCCCCTGACTCTGAATTAACCTCAGGCAGCGCAAAGCAGGATGTCACTGTAGAGAAGCCAGACTGAGTGTGGGACAGTTAAAGGGGGTCTGAGGTTCTCTCAAGACTCATGAGGAAGTCATCAGGGAACAGAATCAGCCATCTTGAGCCAAAGTACCTGTGGAAATGGAAAGAAGTCTGGCTGAATTCCCAACAGTGTCTAAGTGAGAGTCTAAGTGAGAGTCTTATCTGCACACTGAGATTCAAGGTCAGTATCAGAGACCAGCTAAAAAAGAGACCGAGGCTGGAGAGATGGCTCAAGGATTAAGCCTCTGGCGAGCAGAAGGTCCTGAGTTTGATCCCACGTAAAAATGCCAGGTAGAAACGGCGGTAGTCTGTACTTCTGGACCTGTAAGGCAGAGTCTGGGAAACTACAGAGCAAAGCAAATAGGAGGTAGAAGCAATCCAGGATGATTCCTGAAGTCACTATTGGGCCTCCACAGGCACATACAGGGCTCTTGGATACACACACACACACACACACACACACAGACACACACACACGCGTGCACACACACACACACACACACACACACACACACAGAAAAATAATAAAACAAGAGACGGAACAGACAGCTTGCAAGCTTATAGTATACATATCATCGGTCTCCCTAACCTTGTTTCTTGACCAGAAATTTCCCTTGAGCCTAGAAGAAAAATACCCATTTCTTCCAAAGGCCCACTCTGTCTTCCACTACAAGACCCCAGCACACAATCACGGCTGCCTGGCATCCACTTCTCTGCCTTTTCTCCTGATTCATCCCACAGCATCCTTGTCCCTCAGTCTCTCGTCTTCCTCACTGAGCCATTCCTTCCATCACCAGAGAGGGGCCTGCCATGTCTGCCTGTGGCCAGACGCCGTGAGGGCAGCTGGAAGCACAAAGGTGAATAAGTTGTGCCTGGACTACATTTGAATTTCATAACTCCTTGCTGTCATCAGTAAACACCCCAACAACTTAGGGGACAGTGGTTTTATTCAGCTCACAGTCCACCGTTACAGGAGATCAACCCACAGCTGAAGCCAAGGGAGCTGGTCACAGCATATTCGAAGTTAAGAGAAGAGCAGGGCAAGGAACGGTGTGGAATAATTGCTGTCTAGCTGGCCCAAGTGCACACCTGCTCTCTACCTGCCCAAGGAATCGTCCTACCCACTACAGGCTGGGTCTTCCCACATCAACTATGCAATTAGGACATTCTCTAATTGGCTTGCCCAGAAGCCTATCTAGAGAATCCCTTTCTGAGTTATACCCAGGGTCCTACCTCCTATGTGTCAGGTTGACATGTAAGATTAACATCACAGTTTGTCCTCTTTGAATTTATATTTTAACGGGGACAACAGATAATAGAATTGAGGTCATACAAAAGTCCTGTTTGGTACCATACCTATAAGAGTAAAAATGCTGAATTCCAGCCACTGTCTCACAAGGCTGGGACTCTGTGGGTACACTCTGCTTTTATACATATGCAGAAATGTGTCATGGGATTGGAAGACTGTTAACCTCTCTTTGCTTCATTTTTCCTATTTTAAAAATGGGAATTTAGACGTCATGATCCCTAAGGTCACTAAAGTGTTTGGATTTCTGGACACACAGACCCAAGTGGAACCCACGATGGTGTACTGGATGAAACTTCCCAAGAATGAATATCAGCTCAAGTTCATGACCTGCCTGGGCCACCCAGCTGAGTTCAGAGTCAACTGCACAAATTAGTGAAATCCTATCTGGAGCAGGAAAAAGAGGCAACATAGCTCAGGGGTAGCATGCTCCCCTTACATTCCCAAGGTGCTGGGTTTGATCCCCATTACCATTTACACAACAAAAGAAAGGATATTTGTATCCGCAAGTTAATGCTTCTGGGGTCACTTTAAAAATAGAATTCCGTTTAGTTCTTGCAAAAGTTTTCACTTTTCCACAGCTTACGGAAACCACAGGCCATTAATGTGGTCAAAGAATGGAAAAGAATTAGCAGAACGAGTTTGTTAACACACTAAGAAGGCATACGGGGGGGGGGGGGGGGAAGCAAGGGAGGACCTTGTCCGTCCAGAGAATCGTAGGTCAATTCTGTTTTCCATGTTTGTCCGCGCACAGAAGCTCTGAGACTCTCAACAACGACTGATTATTGTCGCCCACTCTGGTCCCTCGGTTCCCTGCGCTGGCTTTGTGCTTTTCTTCATGACAATACAGATTTTCATGCTGAGATTCTGGCAAAGGGTCATAATCATTTTTTTTTTCCTCAGACCGATGCTGACATTTGCCTTGCTCGATGATTCAGTCCACTCCATTGTTGGGAGAACAGAAAGTTCAAATCCCATCTTGTGGATGGATCTCTGTGACGCACCATCCAAAGCAGCGAAGGACATTCTTGTCCTCTGGCTGGCTCAGCTTGCTTTCCTTGGCCTCTATCTTATTCGTTACTACGAAGCTGCTAAGCAACACGCAACACTCGGCCACTGAGCATTTCAATGTCAGGGGTACAAATACAAGGGTACAAGGTTAATGTAGAAAACATGTGAGATGTTTCAACTGCTTTGAGGTGTAGGTCTAACTGTAGGAACACTTTTCTCTACTAAGGAGAACTTATGTGTCTGTGATTATTACCTTCAATAGACCTGTCATATAAGTGTCAACTTAATGGTGGGTCAACTTCATGCTCTGGGCACATTTGTAGAGAATTAGTGGTTTTAGTTAAGCCCAGAGAAAACCGGCAGGAGATTGTCTAGCTAATAGGAAAGTCCCAGCCCATGGTGGGTGAGACTAGTCCCTGGACAAAGGAATAAAATTGAGGGAATTATTGGAGAAAGGAGGCATCCTTCTGTATACTTGGCCAGACATGCTGTTCTGGTAAGTAAAGATCGTCCCTCTCTCAGCTGTTACATAGATATGGTGCTGCCAGTTCCCTCAGCCCCTTGGTAATGGTGCATGATCTCCTGCCAAGCTGGACTAATACCTGTAGCCAGGAATCATAAGAGAATAAACCCCTCATTCCCTTAAATTGTTTGACGGTGATTTTATCAGCAACATACAGAGCGACTGCAACAGACCCTCAATAAGACTGGGACTGCTGAGATTCCCTTCACAGAAGCAGGGCCTGAGAGGATCATTAGACCCCTGCTTGAGATAGCTATCAGCCATTATCTTTGTCAATGTACTCCTGCTTAGCTGAATGTGAATGCTGAAGGACCTAGAGTGTATAGAAGGGGGTACCACAGGGGGACTCCATCTCTACAGCTATGGGGACCTCATCACCCATGAAAGGAGCCTTCAGTGATAGACCTGTTTTGGGGTCACCCATACTTCTATAATTGAGGTTAATTGTGAGTACAGGTGCACAAGCTAGACTTCTACTTTCAGTCAGTTGAGATCCTACCCAGGGGTGAGCTGATGGTCAAGTCAGGGAAAGTCACATAACAAGACACCTGCCCCCCTCAGTATCCTGGCAACACCCCACTTCCCAGCACATTTCAGTTATACTTGCTCTTCTTTCATTGTGGTCAAATACTCTGACCCAAGTAACGCAGGAGAGAAAGGCTTTATTATCATGGCTTATGGATCCAGAAGGGATATTGTCCAATCATGGAGGAGAGTGGAAGGCATGGTGGCAAAGAGGAGGAGAAGGAGTAGGAGGAAGAGAAGGAGGAGGAGGAGGAGGAGAAGGAGGAAGATGAGGAGGAGGAGGAAGAGGAAGAGGAAGAGGAGGAGGAGGAGGAGGAGGAGGAAGAGAAGAAAGAGGAGGAGGAGGAGGAGGAGGAGGAGGAAAGAAGAGAGAACACAGAAGAGATGAGAAGTAAAAAGAGAGAAGCGAGTAGGAAGGAAGGAATGGGAGAAGGGAAGAGAAGGGAGGGGGAGAAAGGAAACTCAGCTGGCTTATCCAATCTCGAAGTTAGTCCCCAGGTATGAATTTCCTCCACCAAGGCTCCATCTCTTAAAGATTCCACAACCTTCCCAAACAGCACCTTTAGCCAAATGTCCAAACACAAGAGTCTGTGGAGACGATCCACATTCAGATCCTGACACTTCTTTCTTATTCCAAAGAGGAGGAGTCGTATTCTTTGGGAAAGCTTGGGAGATAAAGCTTTTCACATTTTCTCTTACATGCATTACATGAACTGGTGCATCTCAGTGTCTAGACCAGGTATCAACTAGGGATCTGTTGGAATGCAGATTCCCAGGTTCCTCCCCACCCCAGACCCAAGGCAGTACAACTCTCCAGGGTCACTGCAGTCTCAACAAGTCTCCTAGTAAAGTCAAATGAAATCAATTCAAGCTGAGAAACAAGCGTGCAAATGACCTTTAGCGGGTTCTTGTTATCCTTGAATTTCCCATGGTTCTCAGCGTATCTAAATGGCAGACACGCCGTTCCAAATTTGGACAGGGCTGTGTTCTTAGCATATCCTTTTCAAGTTCCCTCTGGGTTCCAAAGTGGGGCCTGTGCTGGGATTTGTGGTGTCACGCAGGCTTCCTGTCCCTAATGTGCCCAATCACGACATCGTCACGCTCCACTTCCTCTCTGTCCAACGGGATTGACGTCACAGCTGTGGGGCTCATGTGTGGGATCCTCTTGATCAGGACGTGACTAATGTTGGGCTCTGTGACTCAGAGGCAGGAGGAGGAAATCAGCACTCAGACCCGTGAGCAGGACCTGAGCCTCCTCCACCTCCGAATCCCCTGGGTCTCACCCCTGTGTGCCTCCTATCCATCCGCTGACTGTAAACATAAGGGCTGTGGGGCTCTGTGCTCTGAAATGAAACCCCCTCCCGCAGGGAGATCCTTTGAGACTCTGGAAGGAGATGAAACTCACAGAGCTCCGGAAGTAAACACCCCCCAAATTTCAGGAAACTCCTGAAACTTATGAGTCCCAAGGCCCCGCCCCAAGATTGCGTAAGTGGTAACAATTGTAGGGGAGAGGAACAGACCAGTTGAGCTTCTTGCAAGACATGCAGGAAGCCCCAAGTCATTCTTCATGGGGGGCACGTGTGGGCGGGGGGCGGGGAGGGCTTTCTAGTGATGTAGCTGCCTTTGAGTCACCTAAATGAGCAATCTTTTGCCCACACTCTTTGTAAGCAACCCCAATAAATTCATTGGCTCACTGAGCCTGTCATGGGTCTGTCATCAGTACCCTTTCTGAGACAAGGAGTTACGGCTCATGTGTCACAACAGTGACTACACATTTCTCTCTAGCTATACGGTGCTGAGATCTTAGCCAGGCACATGATTTAGGGGGTAATGTGGTGAGGCCCACAGTCTATTGTAGACCAGGTGGCATCTTCAGCAAACTACTAAGCCATCTTCAATTTCCAGATGAAGGAACCAAATGGTACAAAAGTCTTGCAGCAACAGCCAGAAGTGAGATCTGAACCTCTTTTTTAGTCTCATCCCCTGCCCTTGTGCTATAGGACAACAGAGGTGTACAAGCCAGGGTCTTACAGCCTAGTGATTCTCCATCAAACCTGCTGAGCACATGGGACACATGGATCTGTCTCCCCCTCCTTGCCCCCCTCCAGTCGCATGTTTTCATGTGAAGACATGTTCCAAGTTGCTAAGTGTCCCTCTTCAAGAATGTCCTGTCAGAATTGGAAACAGAGGCATAGAAAGTCCAAGAACTACAGCTGGGCATGATGGTACTTGGCCCAAGTCCCCTCGGGACCAAGCACAGGCCCTCGGTGTTTTGTCCCTGACTCACTGACCTCCAAACATAAAACAAAGAAGGATATAATACAGAGATGATGGGTTAAGGTGAAGTTCCAGCTGTTAGGAAAAGAAAGAGGAATAGATGGAGGGGGTAAGGGAGGTAGAGCGAGAGGGTGGATGTGATCCAAACACCATATATGTGTGCATGGAGATATCACTATGAAATCCACTGGTCTGTACAATTGATATGTACTATTAATTATAATGGGATATATAATATAATATAATATTATAATTACAATAGAGTTATAGCTCAGTTGGTAGAGTCTGCCTAGGAAACATGAAGCCCTAGGTTTCTTTGATCCCCAGTACTGCATAAACCACACATAGCAATGGATGTCCATCATCTCAGGCAGCAGGATCACATATCCAAGATCATCCACAGCTATTATACATGACGAGTTCAAGGCCAGCCTGGGATACTTGAGACCCTGTCTCAAAATATTCAAACAACAAAAAAAAAAAGAATTTTAAAAAAGATCAAGCTCCGAGCTCTCATTTCTGAGTCATTTCTGGACCTGCTTCCGAGTCTCCAAATTCTGCTCTTTAGATCAGGGGTGGGGTGAGGATGGAAATCCTACAGGGGTCAAGTGTGGATCAAGAGAGGTACCGTCTGACCCACATGGGTCAATATAGCAAGTGCTCGGGGAAATGGGGTACCAGTTACTTTTCTTGCTGTTGTGATCAAATTCCTGATGAAGCCACTCAAAGGAGGGAAGACTTATGTTGGCCCTGTGACATCAGATGTTTCCCTCCATCATGACATGACAGGCATGGCTGGCAGGGGCAGCGGCATGCGTTGGACCAGGGCAGAAACAGGTCCATACATACGGCCATCCTGTAACTCCAAAGGCCCTGCCCCTTTTAAGCCTCCTTCTCCAGTCTTGTCTCAAAGGTTCCACAACCCCCCAAATCAGCCACCACCTCAGGCCCACATGCTCAAATACAGGGGCCCATTGGGGACACATTTAAACAACCACAGTTGGTTTCCACCTCACTGATCCTTGAGCACCAATCACTTTTTGAAAGCTTTCCCATAATGCCCTAGGAGAACTAATGACTTCGGTATCGTCCTCAACCTCACAGCCCCGTCCTCTTCTTCACTATGTTGGGATTGTATTTCTCTCCTCTCCTTACCCTCTTTCTCCTGTCTTCCTTTTTGTTTTTTTTTTATTGTTTGGGGTTTTTTTTTTAAAGATGGGGGTCCCATACCATAGGGTAAGCACAGCAATCCTCCTGCCTCAGCTTCCTGAGTGCTGGGATTACAGATGTGAGCCACACATCCTCTTCATTTGTAAGTTCTCCAGAGCGTGGTCAGATGTTTAGCATGGATATACCCAGATCAAGGACTCACCCAGGCCAAAGGCCCACCCAAAGCAGGGATTCAGCAAATTCTAGAACTCTTGTTCTTCTTATTCCAGATGCCATTCCATTCTACGAAACGATTTTGAGTCTAATCCTTCCAGATTGTGCTTTTGTTTTTCCTAAGGCCTTCTGGGATTAATCATTTTATTTTTAATTTGTAACACTAGAAAAGGCAAGAGCTACAAAGATGCAAGGATAGGTGTGTATAATACTGTCTTAAATACTAAAGATTCTTTTCACGTGCAATAAAGAGATGGGCTGAGACAGTTTCTGGGTGAAATATCCACCCATACCTGCTCAAGACAGTAAAAACTGGGATAGTAGATCCAAGCAGAACTCCTGGGATATATGATGGTCATCTGCAGGACATGTAGTTTGGTCAGAAAGAATCTACAACTGTGGTCACTCCCAAACAATACTCTACTATGAGAAGACTAGAGTTTTCTGTGAATTATAAAGGTAGAACCCACAGAGCTGAGAGTCCGGGTCACTAAAGTGTAGATATTTCCCTTTGCTAGCATGGATAGGGTCTGTTCACACAGTGTATAAAACTGCGCAGCTGCATGTGGTAGCTCTGATAACCTGCCTTTGCAGGGAACCACGACAAGTCTGGTGTCTTCCATCAGCATTTCTATCCAGGCAGCGAGGCCAGGCACAGATTGAACTCCAGTCCCTGTGTAGCTGGGATCCTGGCCAGAGACTGGCCAGCCTACCAGATGGCAAAGTCCCTTCACACGGATGTAAATCACAGAGGGTCAGAGCACTTCCAGGTGGACGGCCTTCCAGCTGTGCATCTGAACAGATTCCCCAGATGTCTGCATTTGCATAGTGGGACACCGATCCTCCTTTCCAGCCAAATGACAATTTATACCCAGTTTTGAGTTGTGGTCATCACAAACACATCGCATCCAACCAGAAATAAAAACTTAATTACAGTTAGACAAGGTGATCATGTATGTAGAACATATATACACTGCCTGAAACAGACTTCATAGGAGGGCAGAAAGGAATGCTATTACTAATTTTCCTTGATTGATAGGAATATACTAGAAGCATCCTGGGAAAACTGGGCCACATAGTCATTCTAACAGTAAGTCAAGAGTTGGTACCTACATAGTGTCCAGATACACAGCCATGTATAAAAGTTGAGGTAATTGGATATTTTCTGTCAGGTAACAGTCTGAAACTCTTGGAAATATGGAGATGGCTTAGGAATTAAAGTCTTGGTCTCACAAGCAGAAGGATCTGAGTTCAGATCCCCAGATCCCATGTAAAAATGCCGGGTGGAAAGGGCAGCACCCTGCAATTCTGACCCTGGAAGGTGGAGCCCAAAAGACCTCGGAGCAAAGCAATGAAATAGAGCAATCCAGGATGATTCCTGAAGTTACTCGTGGCCCTTGTGTTTCCGCAGGTGTACACACACACACACACACACACACACACACACACACACACACACACAGCCGTTACAGGATGGAACATAAAACTTAGGAAATTCAAGCTTGTTTCCCTCGCCTTGGTTCGCAGCTTCTGCTCTCTAAACACAGCAGTTTGTGAAACAGCTTGCAAGAGCGCCTGGCAGAGAACAGGTGCCCTTTCTTGGGATGGGTTTTCACAGCTCAGCGGGTCTGCCTTTTGCCCTCCTCTGAGCCTCTGTGCTCCCTGAAGCCACCTCATTAACTACGACTGTTGACTGCCAGTGAAGCTCGACCTTGCTTTTAACACCTTCTGATGCAATCTCGAGCTGTGCAAAAGCTGCTGCTCCGCCGTGAACTCCTCCAACTGCAGCCATTGCTCTGTTCCCGGCACACCTCACAGATCAGTCGCTGAGACTCTTTTTGTGACTTCAAATTTCGCACCAGGTCAGGGCCTCTCCTGGTTGGAGGTAGCACCAGGGGCTTTGCGATCAAAGCCCTGTGCCAGTGAGTCCTGGAGGCAACTTAGATGCCATGAATAGGATTCTGGGCAGAGGTTCACACTGCGGTGGTGTGACCCCGGCTGCTTCATCTCTCTGCCTCACATCTCTGACACGCTTCCTCTGCAGAGAAGCACATGTCCCCAAAGCACTGCGCCTTGCAGTTTCATAGGAAGGAGAAATGAAAAAAAAATTTTAATTTATTTACTCTGTATGCGTGCGTGTGTGTGTGTGTGTGTGTGTGTGTGTGTGTGTGTGTGTGTCCCTGTGGAGGACCAAGGATGACTTCAGGAATCATCCTGCATTGCTTCTACTGCCTTGCTTTGCTCTGGGATTTCCCAGGCTCTGTCCTACCAGGGCCACAAGTACAGGTGCCACCATTTCCACCTGGGACCTGGGATCTGAACTCAGGACCTTCTGCTTATGAGGCAGAGCCTTAATCCCTGAGCCATCTCTCAAACCCAAAATTATTTAATTCTTAGTATTGCTTCACCAGCTATCTCTCTTACTCAAACCCATCAATGATCCATCTTGAGTCACATTTTTACCCAAGAGCCCTGCCCCAGTGCCAGGTGCGGAGAAGACGTCCGTGGGGAGATCAATCAACAAAGGAACCAATCCATGAAAACTTCTCTATATTTTCCCTTCTTGGTCATGGCGGCGAGACAACATGCTTCTCTTCTCTGCTCAGCACCTGACAGACTTTGCATTCACTTGTTTTATTCAGTGAATAGCTTTGTGCCATGCTCAGTCAGTGAGCTAGGCACTGGGCACCTCGTTTCTGCCACACGGTGTGCTTGGCCATAGGAATGCCAAGGGACATGTTCTGGGGACAGAGCTAGGGAAGCATCCCATTAAACTGATTAGCCAAACTCAGACTCAGCAAGGCACATAAAGGGTAACAACACAGTGTGGTTGAGGTGCCCACCTCAAGGTGGGCCTGACTGAGACGGGATGGTCTCTCACAGGGCACTGCGCACTGAGAGATCTTGGCCAATACTGACACTAAGACTTCATCTCCTCTATCTCTCCAACAAGATATTGTAGGTGTTTGTGTATGTACGGGCGCAAGTGGGCCCTTTAGTGTATGTGCCTGTAGAGACCTAAGGGTGACGTCGGGATTCATATTGGATGGCATAACAAAAAGTCCTAATTCCCCCAAGTACAGCAAAAACCCTGAGTATTAAAAAGTTCTCCCCATACACATAAACACTGGGGAATGTGATAGGGCACAGCCTAAGTCTGCACTGAACTCCACACTGCGGTGGTGCAACCCCAGCCGCTTCATCTCTCTGCCTCCCTCCCTCCTTCCCTCCCTCCCTTCCTTCCTCCTTCCTTTCTCCTTCCTTCCTCCTTCCCTCTTTCCTTCCTCTCTCCCTCCCTCCTTCCTTCCTTTCTCTTTCTTTCCTTCCTTCCTCTCTCCCTCCCTCCCTCCTTCCTTCCTTCTTTCCTTCTCCTTCCTTCCCCTTCCTTCCTTCCTCCTTCCTCCTCCTCCCTCCTCCCTTCCTCCCTCCCTCTCCTTCCCTCCCTTCCTCCCTCCCTCTCTCCTCCCTCCCTTCCTCCCTCCCTCCCTTCCTCCATCTCTCCTCTCCCTCTTTCCTTCTGAAAAAGCATTATTGGGCCAATGACATGACAAGAAAATTCACTTGTTGGACAAGCCTGATGACCAGAATTTGACCCTTGGGGGCCAGGTAAAGTGAAAGGAGGGAACTGAATCTACAAAGTTTATCTCTGCCTCCACATGCACATCTTGCCATATAGGCCCCTCATAAACGTATGGAGTAGCATATTTTAAAATCAGCATTATAAGGGAGCTGCAGAGATTCCTCAGTGGATAAAATGTTTGCTCCATGAGCAACATTTGGATCTTTAGACTTCACACAAATGCCAGGTGAAAACCCACTACTTGGCATCAACTTCAGGCCTCCATACGCATGTGCACAAATGCGCACACATACCCACACACAAGTGAGCATGCATACACACATGCACACACACCCCATACACACATGCAGAAAAAGAATACAAGCATTATTATGGAAGTCAGTTTAGAAGAGTTAACAGACTCTAGGAAATGTCAACTCTAAGGCCATTTATCAGGGATTAACATTACGTCATTTTTTTAGGGTTTTTTCCTTCAAGCTTCCAATATATGTTATCAATGTACTTGCTCATCCAAGAATTGCACTCATTCTGAATTGACGTGAATTGACTGCTGTACATCCTGACTCTTTTTCAAAGTCAAATTGTAGATCATGAAAAAAAACTGAAACCATCATTTTTTAATAGCTGTGGAATATTCTGTCATGTGGTGCAACTATAATTCCTCTTCCACAAATCCTCGTCTTGCTAGAAATCATAACACACCATTATAAACTGCATTTCTCTGAAGATCTATGTGCTAGACCTTTTTAAGTTGCAGAAGGTGGAGTCTACCTCTGTTTCATCTACCATCATGTCTCACATGACACTCAATACACTGCAGAAATCTGATGTTTGAGTAGAGACTGTCTGTCTGTCTGACTGCAGTTTCTTCAGGATATACTGCCAGTCCTCAGGTGTGCCCCTACATTTCATTTCAGTTCATCATTTATTCTTCCCTAGTGTTGGGGAGGCATCCAGGCCTTGTGCACAGCAGGCACACTTCCTTCTACGGAACACATTGTGTTCTGTGTTTTTATACAGCAGCTTTACCAGCAGGAAACAGAGTTCAAAAGGCTTTGTAAAGTTCTAAAGAGCAGAATTGGGGCATTAAAGCAGGAGTTTCCATCTCCCTGGTCTACAGAGGGATGAAGTTGAGTCTGCCAAGGCTATTTTTCCTTTGAAGAATATGTTTTGGTAGTCAGAAATCAAACACAGTCACTGGCTTAATGGCTTACAAGCTGTTTCAAATAATGAGGCAGTATCTACATGTGGCTCACATTTCAATGATAAGACACTCATTTATTAATTCTACATGCTTAACAAATCCTCCTCTATGTAATTAAGAACCTCATTATTACCACACAGATGCTGTCTGCCTAGAATGGGTGAAGTTCATTCATGTAATTCAGTTTAACCTTGATGAGCATCTCCTCCATCGTACCCTATGTCACGTGCTGGAAGCACAGAGATACCTAAGACCCACTTTAAGTACCAGAAGATCCCATCTAGCACAATTGCAAGAGAAATTGCACAATGCAATTGCTTTCCAATAAAGGCAGTCAATAGAACATAGCCTTTAGTGGGTGAGTGGATAGGGGATGGGTAGGTAGATGAATGAATAGATGAGTGGATGGCTTGTTTAGTGAGTGGGTAGGTGGATGATGGGTGGATAGATATATGAATGGATGAATTGATGGGGTGAATAGATGGAACATGGATTACAGGACAGATGCATGGATTCTGTAAATGGATGGGTGAGTAGATGGATAGGTAGGTAAAAGGATGGATGGAAGGATGGATGGATGGATGATGGATGGATAAACAAAGTTGGTAGATGGAAGGATAAATTAGTGGATAGGTAGGTACATGGATGGATGGACACATAGATAGATGGATGAATGAATGTATGGGTGGATAAGTAGGTGGGTAGAAAGAGGTAGATGAATAAACAGGTAGGTAGATGGATGGGTGTGTAGATGGACAGATGGATAAATGACTAGATAGGTAGGTAGATGGGGAGCTAATGAATGGATGGATGGGTGTGTAGATTGGTGGATAGATAGATGGGGGTAGATGAGTAGTTAGGCAGTGAGCAGATGAATTAATGGGTTGATGGATGAGTAGGTAAATGGATGGACTAGTGGATGGAAGGATGGGTAGGCTTATAAATGACTAGATGGATGGATGAGTAGATAGGATCTGCTGAGGGCAATACTAGAAAGACTGTGTGTACACAGAGGGAGGACAGACATGGAAGGCTTCTCACAAGAGGCAACATTTAAATGATGAATAGACATACGCCAGGTAGAAGGCCAGGTGTGATTGACACATGCCTGTAATCCCAGCACTTGAGAGGCTGAGGTAGAAGAACCCATAATTTGAGGATAACTACATAGTAAAACAAAATATAAAATACCAAAACCCAAACAGAATACAAAAATAAGAAATAAAAATTTATAAGAACAAATAGATTTCCCAAGATCCAGTGAAGGCTTTGCTGTTGGGAAGTTCATAGTTACAGAGGGAGGGAAGGACAAGCACAGCTGGATATAAACGGGTCAGGGGAAGACATTCCAGGGAGACATACCTGGGTTAACTTTGGCTGACCATAAAACACTCGCTCAAGGGCTTGGGTTTTCCTTCAAAAGCATCCGAAGGTAAAAATACCAGTGAGATAGGTTATATGAGAAATGATCTCAGGAGTCAGGTAAGAAGAGGTGGAGAACTGACCTGGACAGGTCCAGAGCTTGAATGTCCATCCCTAGTCAGAGGCACCATTTGGGGAAGTTGTAGAAAATTTATTTACTTTTTTTCAATTTTAAACTTTATTTATTTATTCATTTAGTGTGTGTGTGTGTGTGTGTGTGTGTGTGTGTGTATCACAGCACACTGTGTGTCCCTGTGGAGAATCAAGAGTGACTTCAGAAATCATCCTGAATTGCTTCTACCGCCTTTTTGCTTCCCTCTGGGATTTCCTAGGCTCCACCCACCAGGTCACCACCATTTCCACCTAGTGTTTTTACCTGGAACCTGGGATCCCAATTCAGGACTTTCTGCTCGTGAGGCAAAGTCTTAACCCCTGAACCATCTCTCCAGCCTGGCTGTAGAAAATGGGGGTATAGTATCCCTGGAAACTGGTGGTTTTGCTCTCTGCTTCCTGGTACACTGTGATGTAAGCAGTTGACCTTTACTGAATAGTCCTGTTATCACAACGTTCTGTTGAAGCAAGTATGGATGGAACCCTTGGCCATTACCCACGTATATATCTATGTAAGTTTTCACACACACACACACACAGAGATATATAGATATAGATGATACATATATAGAGATACAGATACAGATTTAGATATATAGATATAGATGATATAGATATAGATCTGTATTTGCTGTTTGGCTACGTACTTATCCCTGTGGGCGGTTCCTGCCCATCTGTCCTCATATTTCAGATCTTTGAAAGCCTACTGGGTGACTGACTGAGTGAGGCCTACCGCCAATTCATGCACTTAAGCACTTTCTGGCAGAGGAGCGCAGAGAGGAATTTCTACCCCCCCCCCATCCTCCCCATTTTGTTTGCCTCCAGGAAAGCCCAGGCCTTGGCTTGTCTCCTGTCCTCTCTCAGGGACTGTCCAGCTAGAGAAGATCCCTGCATGACAAGACAGGGAGACCGGTATACCTGCCCCTGCAGGGAGATCCCGTCCTAGCATTGACTCTGCAGCCTTTTTCTCACCGTGAAGTAGGCTGTGGGCTACTGGGCTCCCTTCAGTTACTGCTCTCGAGGCTTAAAATATTTGCCTTCCTTAGTGCATTCCTGACTAAACATGCCCCCTAATCACCTCAAATCCAGACTTTCAGTCTCACTAGTGGACTTAATACCCTATAAGGTCGAGAAGTTTCTGTGGGAGAATCCTAGAGTCCTTGAGAAGCAAAAACTGTTGCTTAAAATGTGCGTTTGCTCAATCTAGCAACACATGGTGTTGAACATCTGGTGGATCTCTGGAGATGTGGGAAGGGCTGGGTCCCACCCTCCAAGCTGGAGTGTCACAGTGTGTGTCCCCTACCCTGTCCAGTCCCATGAGCTTCACCCCTGAACTGCTACTGCCCAGCTGGCTTCTAGAACCCCAGCCAACACAACCCCATGTGCTATCAGAAAAGAAGCTTGGTTGCAAGTTCTCCTGGTGCTCCAAAGTTAGATGAGAGGTCAGGAGCTACAGCAGATCAGTAGAGATGAACCCCCTGTCTCTTTGCATCTTTGCATCTCTGGCTATATTTGTGGGTTAAAATGCTGACTTTGTAAAAGACCCATCCAAGTGTGGGCTCTACCTCCATCTTTGCCACCCACGGGACTCTGCAGGTGACTTCACTTCAATGTGTCGTGTGTGTGTGTGTGTGTGTGTGTGTACTTTGCTCTGAGGTTTCCCAGGCTCATCCTTCCAGGGCCAGAATTACTAGTCACTGCCCTATCCACCCAGCATTTTTACTTAGTATCTGTGGATCTGAACTCAGATCCTTCTACCTGTGAGTCAAAGGCTTTAACCCCTGGGCCATTTTCCCCATCCAAGGTCTCGATTTTTTTGTAAGCCTCAAAAGGTGCTGAGGATCATAGTCTATACCTCCTGAAGTTGTTGCAAACACACATAAAATGATAAATGCAAAGTCTTTAGAAGCATGCTTGTATAGAACTGATCTTGGAAAATACAGTAAATTATATATTATGGAGATAAACTTACCTACTGTCGTGTTTTGCCTAACTCCCCCATAAGCTCACGTGTTTGGGCACTTAGTCCCCTGCAGGTTGTGGAAACTTGGAGGTGGGATCTAGCAGGGAAGGGGTCAGGAAGCATTTTGGATTATATTCTGGTCTCTGTTCCAATCTTACTTCTTTCTCTGAATCTTGGTCCAGTGGATTGTGAGCAAGCTCTCTCATGAAGCCACAGCCATGCAGCTACCTGCTGCTGTGCTTTGCCCATATGATGAACTCTGCCCCATCCAAACTATGAACTGAAGGAAATCCCCTTCCCTCGGCTTGCTTTTTGCCAGGTATTGGGTCACAGCTATTGAGAAAAGCAACTAGTATACTTAGCAAGAATCTGAAAAGTAGCTATTTGGTAACTTCAAAGGCATGGACAATACAATTTCATTGATGAAGCTGGGAGTATGGACAAAGGTCTTGGGGGATATCATCAGGAATGGGGGGGGGGCTCAGGACCTTTATAGTATGTCACTGGCTACCTTTTTCATGTGTTGGCACCTGCGTGCCAGCCTTGGCTGCATCCAATGCTGGTGGCTTGCTCCCAGGGTCTTACTGTTCCAGGCCTCTGGACCATGCTTTTTGGATAACCTGAAAGCTCCTATTTGTTCTTAAGAACTGCTAATCTAATGCATCTCTGCCCCCAAGAGATGAGTCATTTTCCCCAAAATGAGTCCATCCATGCAGCCTTTACGAGTTTAGCTATTTGTTGGTCTCCTCTGTATAAGAAGGAGCCATCTCCCCGAGAAGACTTCATCTCCTCCGTCTTTGTCGCTGTAGGGCTTCGTACAGGGCCAGACTAAGTACGGGCATCCAGCCGCTTAACTGAATTCCCACTGATGCGTAGCTTCACTCAGCCCCAGAAAATGTTGAATGCTCTCCTTTCAAAACAGCAACCAGCTTGATTTTGCAAGTCCTTGGTGGTTACCCCTTCAGGAACCAGGCTCAAATGCTCCTGTGTCTTTCAGACACAGCGAAGCGGAGGCTTGTTTTTGCACCAAGTGAGATTCCCCTATCTCCACCACATCTCAAGCCCTCCGGAGACATCGGCTCCCAGACTTGCCCAGTGATGCCAGAAGCCCCGCTTTTCTCCCCTGGTCTCAGCAGCAATCCTAGCTCCAGAAAGCAAGGTGTCTTGGAGGCAGGGGGAACCTTTGGTTAGCTCTTGATGTACATAATCTCTGTACACCTGCCAAATTGTAGCATTTATGAGAAAGAAAAGAAGGTGGATATTTATCCTCCCACTGCCTCAAGACTGCCAGGAGTGGGTATTAAGATTGTCCATGTGCAATGAGTCAACGAAGGGGGAAGAGCAATAGATGCTCCTGCCTGATGCTAGTGTCTGTGATTATTTTTTTGCATGTGTAGGGTATAGAAGTGGGTGTGCACAAGAGGGCACCTGAGTGCATGTGCCTGTGAAAGCCCCAAGGACAACATCAGGAACCATCCTGGATTGCTTTTCTTCCCTGTTGTTTTGCTTTCGGGGTTTCCCAGGCTCTGGCTATGTGGAAATGGCCGTCCAGCCACCATTTCCACTGGCATTTTTATGTGG
The DNA here is from genome assembly GCA_023101885.1 of Typhlomys cinereus. Lineage (NCBI taxonomy): Eukaryota > Metazoa > Chordata > Mammalia > Rodentia > Platacanthomyidae > Typhlomys > Typhlomys cinereus. The sequence continues at coordinate 739,358 of JALPQD010000547.1, forward strand.
GATCTGGGATCCGAACTCGGGTCCTTTTGCTTGCAAGGCAAAGGCTTTAACCCCTAAGCCATCTCCCCAACCCCCCTTCCGTGATGCTAGCATTCTATATGTAGCTCTGCATACTTCCAAGAAATATAATACTGCTGCATTTATTTAACAGCTAATTTTTTACATTCATGCAGCTTAACATCTGACACTAGAGGTGTTGAAAACCCAATTTAACCCGACAGGGGAATAAAAAGTCAAACATTCCTGCTTATATAATTTGAATCCCTGCCTCTGTAAATCCACGCTGGAGAGACTAACAAGACTATTTTCAATACTACAGTTAAAAATAGCTGAGTGAACGTATATGCCGGGCCCACGGCTGACTACTTAATGTGCACTACACGACTTTTCTCATCTTAAAAATGAGTAAAGTGAGACAGAGAAGTTAAGAAAGGCTAGAAACTCAACCCACAGTGGGGAATTGACCCTACACTGTCTAAATACAAAGCCCTAGCTAATGACCTCTACTACCAACATGGATAAGTTCATTCCCTGCTAAGTGGCTGCAGATTTTGTAACTAATGGTAATTAGTTACTTTTTGGTATTTTCTAGTATTTTTTCTGCCTGACCAAGAATGAATATGCTAATCAGGTACAGCGGTGTGGTACTATAATCCCAGTGTCTGGGGAGGCTGAGGCAGGAGAATCATGGATTCCAGAACAGTCTGGGCTACATAGCAAGTCTGTGAACCAACCAGTCAGTCGCTTAATCAGAGAAAATAATGCAGATATGAATGTCAGGTTTACGGACACAAAACAAAAGACATCTGAATAGGAAAAATATTGACACACTACTCTTGTTACTTTGTTTCAAGGAATATCATTTGAGAGTGTAACTCTGGTTTTATGTTTCAGCATTTCCAGCCTTTCTATCCCCTTGGAAGGATGTGGGGAAGGACAAAGAAAGGCTGAATCTCAGGAGAGTTGAAAGGCGACGAAGAGGTCACAAGTTTGGTCTCGAGAGACACTATTCAACTGGGACACAGATGACTTGTCTCTGCATCAGGACCTCCCCGTCTGCCCCTCTTTACAGAATGAGTTGGATTACCCACCTGCTTTGATTAGCAAACACTCAGCTGTGTACAAGCTAATTATTCTATTACCTATTATCTTTGAAGTACAGCACAAAGTGGCCGTCATCACAGAGCCATTGACATGGAGTTGCACGCTGCAGACAAGTCCGCGTGCATTTCATTCAACTCCACGGCTACCCAGAGAGGGAGTGTTAGTTACTGTGTTGCTTTTACTACACACGAGGAAGTTGAAATAAAGAAACAAAGCAGCTGACCATCATGCAGCCCCCATGGTACTGAGCTCGGGCACAGATGCAAGGTGGTCTCCTCCAAACAAGGTCAGCCAGCCAGAGGATTGGTATAGGGATTTAAATTTACAAAGCACCACACAATGATGGTCTGCTTCTCTTCTGGGTGCCCCCATGTCTGTGGTTCACATACTTAAGTGTAAATTACCATTTCTTGGAGGGAATTAAAACAGATTGCTAACCCCACTGATAAGATCTGATTCTGCAGCAGATCCAGGGTGTGGCCCAATTCTGAAAAGGTTGTAGATGATCCTGATGATGCTGAACACTTTGAGATTTAGTGCTATAAATGTGTGTGTGTGTTGGGGCTGGAGAGGTGGCTCAGGGGTTAAGCCTTTGCCTTGCAGGCAGAAGGTCCTGAGTTCGGATCCTAGACCCCACGTATAGACACATGGGCGGAAGTGGGAGTGGCCTGCGCTTCTGGTCCTGGCAGGGCAGAGCCTGTGAATCTCGGGGGGGGGGGGACAGAGTAAACAAGGAGAGGTGGAGGTGGTCCATGGTGGTTCCTGAATTCGTCCGTGGTTCTACACACACACACATACACACACGCATACACGCACAATTGAATAATAAAAAAATTGTAAAAATGTGTGTGTGTTAACACACTTACAAACATACTACACATATACACCACACAAATACAAACATACCACATGTATATACATCACACAAACACATCACACACATACAAACATACCACATGTATAGACATCACACAAACACAACACACACATACAAACACACCACAGTTTATGCACACCACACACATACAAATATACCACACACACACACCACATACTTCACACTATATATACCACATAAACACACATATGCAGGCATGCACATACTCTACCCCCTATATGCACACACTACAAAATATACCACATACTACAGACATACCACCTACACAAACACATCACACATATCATACACACATATACATGCACTACACACTATACAGGTACGCACATACACATCTATAGTTTTTTAAACTTTATTCATTGTGTGTGTGTGTGTGTGAGAGAGAGAGAGAGAGAGAGAGAGAGAGAGGGCATATGTGTCCCTGTGGAGATCCAAGGGTGACTTCGGAATCATTATGGATCGTTTCTACCTCCTCCTTGCTTCGCTCTGGGATTTCCCAGGCTCCGCCCATCAGAGCTGGAAATGCAGGCTGCCACTGTGTCTGCGTTTTTTAACATGGGATCTGGGATCCAAACTCAGGACCTTCTGCTTGCAGGGCAGAGTCATCTCTCCAACCCAAACACTATAGGTTTTTTGAGACTGGATTTCATTAGACATACTATGCAGCTGAGAATAACTTTGAACTGATCCTCATGTCTCTACCTCCCAAATGTTGGGAATACAGACATGTGCCCCCTGTACCCAATTTATGCAGTACTGGGTGTTGAACCCAGGGCTTTACACATTCTAGGCAAGCAGTCTACCAGCTGAGCCTCCTCCCCAAGCCATAATCTTAAATTACACGTCTCTTGCTTAAGGGATGATTGTCTCTCTCCTTGGCATTGCCCATCAACAGCACTGGCATAGGGGTAAGATGAGGGCCAAGCAGTTCTTTTACTATTTCTTGTTGTAGTTGTTGGAAGGTGTCTTTGGTTTATTAACACACTTGGGGAGGCAGATGTTTTAGGAACAAATAGGTACTCCTCACTTACTTGACCCATTAACACCTCCTAGCTTCTTCTGGACACTTAGCAGAGTTTGTTGTGAAGAGGATTCTTGGAAATGAGAGTATAAACTTTCCAAACTAAGCGAGCTGAAGGATGCATAGCAAAAGTCCTGAATGAGGCTCATGAATGGAGAGGGGGGCGTCTATCCATGGGTCGGGCAGTGTGCATGGGCTACATGCAGGATTCCTGGTAATCGGTGTGACTATCATGCTAATCGACACAGTCCAGATTTCCTAAGAAGGGACTCTGAGTCCTTGTTTGCAAGAGCTTGTCTGGCATTCTTCTTAGGAACATCTATGAAGAAGCAAGAGAAACAGAGCTGGGCAGAGAGAGAAGCTGAGCGGAGGTGCACTTGAGAGATGCTTCATCTGGTCCCCAGGAGAGCCTTGACAGTGGGCTAGCTGGACCTCCAGAGCCATCAGATGGGACAGGAGGGAGTGATTAGAGGTGGGGTGTTCCCTGCCCTCAAGGGTCAGGAAACCTGCATAACACACATCCTTCATTTCAGGGCTATTCTCAGCAACCTGCATTTACTATAGTGTTACTAGGGCACTTTGTTGTATACCTACCATGTGTCAGGAGTTGGTCAAATATTTTGCATCTATTGGCTCATTCAATCCTCATAATGCTATAGAGTGTGAGGAACAATGATTATGGGGAAAATAAAGGACAGGCGAGTAATCAGTCATAAACTTAGTTCTCATTCAAGAAGATCCTTTAAAGACTACATGCTTGATAGGCTGTATTAACTAGCTTTTTGATTCTAAGACTTTAAATAAGAGGATCTTGGTGAGGGGAAGAGGGCTACAGTATGAGATGGTGCTGATGACAATAATAGGTAATTAAGTGTTCATACAAGAGGTGAAGACAAAGGAAACCCAGAACCACCACCAACTGACAAACAGGATCATAGACATTATCTGATCTACCTTGGTTTACATAAGTATCTAATCTACCTCATTTTATGGAAAAAGTATCTGGTCTACCTCACTTACAGAAGCAGTGTCAAATTCACTTCACAAAGAAGAATCTGGTCCACCTTATCTTAGAGACAAAACTTCTGGTCTACTTCATCTTAAAGGAGCAGCATCTAGTCTATCTTGCCTTATAAAAGAAAGTTGTTGTTCAAGGATGGGAAAGGACCATGGTAGTTAAAACTGAAGTATACAGCTCTGGACGCCCAAATCTCTGAACACAGCCATTCCTCCCATTCTCCTGGAGACCTTGGAGAAGAGGTTCTGGAATGCAGCAATCTCAACACCTCCTGGCTCCCACACTGTTCAGAGCCAACCTATTTGCCACCTCTGCTTAGATGGTTCTAAATCTTATGAAAATGTCAACCATAAGTTTTATATCTGTTACTCCACAGACATTAGGGCCAAAGAATCATAATAGGTCTTTGCATGACCTGCACAATGACTAACATGCCATTGACCCCCCAAAGTCTAGCATGGATCACAGGTTCTAAGATCCTTAGAGGCAAGGGATTAACAGCCACAATAATGTTCCTACACTAAAGGGGAGCACAAATAAGAGCTCCAGGCAATGCTACTGAGTCCTACACATCACAGAGGAGGACCCAGAGGGAAGTTTGACATGCACACTAAAGGATGCTCCAGGAACAGGGGGAAAGGGAGAACTGGGAGAGAAGGAGGGAGGGGGGAAAGGAAGGGGAAAAGGGAGGAGGGAGCAAGGGGATCCAGGGAGGGGTGGAGGGAAGGAGGGGAGTGGGGAACCTATCAAGTTTGTATGAATGGAAAAAATAAATTTAAAAAATTCTCAGAATGGGTGCTATGGTCATGTGCTAGCCCATTGCTGTGGCCCTGTCTATTCTTTCTTGGTACCCTCTAATCCTCCAGCATTGCCAGGCCCCATATCTGTAATATTCTTTCCCTCCCTGCACTCTTTCTTCCATCTTCTCCCTGTCCCAAGTACCAAGCCCAAGGCTAGTTCCCGAGCAGTCACATGTGATCCCCTAGACTATGAGGTTGAGGTCCATGCTCCATAGACTCAGCATCCTTTACTCCTCCCATCATCTGTTATCACTGCCACAGACCAATGTCATGGCAAACCTGTGATAGTCCCATATGTCAGGCCTCGGAAGGGTTGCTTCATACGGAATATTCAGATACCAACACAGCTACTCCCAATATTTCCATTTCCTAGATGCAGGAGGACAGAAGGAAAGGCAAAAAAGGGGAGAGAGGAAATGAGGCAAAGGAAAGGAGAAAAATCGATGGGAGAAGGAGGCGGGAGAGGAAGAAAAGAAGAAAGGAAGGAAAAGCACTAGGGATAAGGTAAAAATACTAGGGATAATACTAGGGTACTAGGGATAATACTAGGGTACTAGGGGTAATACTAGGGTACTAGGGGTAATACTAGGGTACTAGGGGTAATACTAGGACAAGCTTGGTTGAGGAAAGGTGGATGTGATGGTTAGCATCAATTGTGACTTGATACCTAGGAGGCAGCCTTCACTTATAGGTTAGCATCAATTGTGACTTGATCCTAGGAGGCAGCCTCCACTTATACACACACCTGAGAGGTATGCTGTAGAATAAGGCTGACCTCTGGACATGCTTGGGAGGACTATCTTGACTGCAGAATTGATACGAAAGACCCAGTCTACTGGGAGAAGAACCATTTCCTAGTGAGTTGGTCCAGCGCTGCAGAAAGATGGAGAGGGCAAGCGAGCATACGTTCACTGGTTCCTGCGCTCTGCTTTTGACTTGCTCCTGTGGCTTTCCCGCCATGGTGGACTGAAAGCTGGAATTGAGTCAATTAAATCTCAATTGCTGGGTTCACGTGTGCTGCAGCAGTGTGTAATGCGATTACAAAAAACAGAGCTCCAGCTTCATTGCCTGTCCTGCTGTGTCGCCGAGGAAGCGCACCCTTACCTCCCGCAGAGAGTGAATGATGAAAAGCGGAAGCCTGAGTTTATCCTGGAATGAGCGGAGGTTGGAGTGATCAAGGTAAACACTGGCCATCCTGGGAGACCTGGGCTTAGGAGCGGAGCCAATAGCTCACAGATGTCAGTCGGAACCCAGACCGTGCGCCTCCAGTGATAAAAGGCTGCTTCTTGCCACACGTCTCATTTATTTCTAGCTGAACCCATTCTTCTTAATAAGCCTATAATATTCGGAAAGGCAACTGTGGCCTTTCGGGTGTGTCACCAGGGAAGGCAATAGGTCCCCAGGGTCCTATGAACTCGGTAAAGATGAGTCCATGTGTTTGGAGATCTTGACAAGCGTCCAAGGGGCCGGAGCTCTGGAACTAAATTTTTCCTTAAAGTTTAATTATGTCTTCTGTGCTCAGGGGGACTGATGCTTGGAAAGAGGCGTGTGAGACAATTTCAGTAATCCTCGAGAGCACTGGGAAGAAGCTATCAAAGGAGACACATGGAGGGAAGCGGAATTAGCTTCATCCACCCTCACCCCAGGTGTCAAAGCCAGACACTCTTAGAAGGTATTATTTGCCCTCCTCTTCTGGTTATACGTGCCAGAGTACTACTGATTAATAATTTCTAATTGGATAAATAAGAGTGACAATGTGTGGGTAATAATGCTGGTGGTAATAGCAGCTGGCACTAGAGTTTTCCATTGTACATTCAACCTACACCATCCCATTTGGAAAACACCATGTAAGAACTCTGAGATGGGGAGCTGGCCAGATGGCTCAATGGGCAAAGCCACTTGCTGCCAAGCATGACGACCTGAGTTTGATCCTTGGAATCCACAAGAAGGAAGGAGAGATCTGACATCCTGCAAGTTGTCCTCTGACCTCCATATGTGTGTTATGGCATGAACCTCTACGCATATACATATACATACAAATGTAAAAAAGAAAATGTGAGATAGGACTTAGCTCCTTGTTTCCAGAGCAAGGTCCAAGGACTAAAGACTTTGTTCCAAGTCTTACTTGGAAATCAAAGAATCTATGATGAACTCTAGACCCAAGGGTCTCATTCTTTATTTAAATCAGTTCTGCCTTTTGGCCACAATGATTCCTTCATTCTTTCTAAGCATATTTGTCAAGCTATACCTATGCACTGGGTACAGGCTCAGGAATGGGGATAAAATGGATGAAGGACTTGCATGACCTCTGGTTTTGTGGACACGACAGCCAGGAGTTGCATTTCAGCTAAAGAGTGAAGAAAGTCCAGGAGAGCTTCAGCACCGAATCTACCTAACTCCTTCATTCAGCACTGATTCAACCCAGGTTCTTCAGTCAGTACTGATTCTGCCTGACTCCATGAGACAGCATCAGTGGAATCTCTCCTTCAGCTAAGTATCTTTCCAGTCCTAGACAACCTCAGGTTGTTTTAAAATTGGAGGAAGAATGCTCACCAACAAAACCAATAAAGAACTTACCCCATTACACTCCAAGTAGGAGAGTTTCTATCAGCACAGCCTGCTTGTTTGACCAGCCTAACACTTAACAGACCTTGGGTTCTATCTTGTAAAACACCCCACATGCCAGTTTGCTCTCTCTCTCTCTCTCTCTCTCTCTCTCTCTCTCTCTCTCTCACACACATACACACACACACATACACACACACTCTTCCCCCCACCCGTGTGTGTGTGTGTGTGTGTGTGTGTGTGTGTGTGTGCCTGTGGAGGTCCAAGTGTGACATCAAGAATCATCCTGGATTGCTCTGTCTCCTTACTGCCTTGCTCCGGAGTTTCCCAGGCTCCACCTTCCAGAGCTGGAATTGCAGACCACTGCCACACTGGGAATTTTTATGTGAAGTTTGGGGATCTGGATTCAGGTCCTTTTGCTTGTGAGGCAAAGACTTTAATCCCTGAGCCATCTCCCCAGCTCCAGCTCTTCCTCTTTAAGAGCATAATGGAAACTCAAACAAGCTATGTCTCTGCTTCAGTTTCATTTATGAACATGGAAACCACACGATATATGGAATCATGGGGCGCAGTCTATTTTAGATCTTCTACTCTCAGTAGCTGGTACATTTACTCAGCTACTATGGAGTGGATGAATGCCTCCTCAGAGGCCAATGTTTCTGACAAAGTCAGTTTTTTCTAGACAGTCAGGATTTACTGTAAAAAGCAACAAGAATAGAGATTGGGTGAGGTTTTGCCAAGGCATAGACAAAGTTTAGAAGTGTGTATACAGACTGCAGCATGTTAGTATCATGGGGAAGCCAGTTCTAAAAGTTTGCAGATGTTTCTGGGGACATGGACGGGGGAAGGGACTCTATTTCACAGTGTGTCTCAGAAATATGTTGGACACTTGGGAAGGTAAGGCGCTGACCATTAGAGGACAGCCAAGGTCCTTTCTGCTGATCCGAGGATGCAGTTAATCCTGGTCCCTTCAATTATTCATGACAGACATGACAGATACGCTTTGCTCTCTTTAAACTTTCAGTACTTCTGCCTCTTATCATTGTAGGTCTTCAGGGGCCAAATGCCTTACACAGCCCCTTCAACCAGTGATGCAAAGTAGGACATGCAGAAGAAGCCAGGGAGGGGGCTGGTGTTTCTGTGGCCACTGCTTTGGGTAGTATCAAGAGCAATGGTTTGGGAATCCCTGGTCCAGAATGCCTGGGTTCAAATCTGACCCTTTGCCTAACTAAAATCATGGCCTTTGTAACAACATTGACACTGCTGCCCTGGGAAATCGTAGCATTTAAACCTCAGTGGTGCTGAAGGTGGTTAAGTGCTGCTCTAGGTTCACGAGAAATGGTTAAGGCTGGATGTCCTGTCACTCTTCAGACCAAGGGGGTGGGAAGCTGGAGGCTGGGACTAAACCCATAGATCCTGTACTAAGTGATGCTACCGTTCCTTTCACTGTTGCATAAGGCCCAACAGGGAAGACTTAATGAGAGGTGAATGAGTAATATTTCTGAGAGCCTAGTGCATCGCTAGTGATTGGCAGAAAACTGATGATGGCTTTGACTCCCTCCAGCTTGTGACCTCATGCACCTGATGGATGGTTGGCACTCTGGAGGATAGGAACTCAGAACTCAGCATAGTAGGCCATGAGTTGGAGGAGGAGACAAGCACAGAGGTCACAATAATGGATTCCATTCACCTGGAACTACGTGCTACACACCAGCTGCAGACCATCCAGAAGGATTCTCAGGACGTTCACCAGCATGAACAAGAGTGCCCAAGAAGATGTAATAGGTTGAAATTGACATGATCTCTGGGCATTATCTGCCCCCTCCCAACCTCTCTGAGATTAATTCAGTGACAGGACCCTTATTTAACAGTAACTAATCAGTAAGTAGTTCTTTTAGAAATTTTTTAAACTGCTCACAACTGCTGTATGTGTGTGTGTGTGTGTGTGTGTGTGTTGGTTGCCATCCATCTTATTTTTGGATCTCTCACTGGCCTGAAGCTCACTGGTTGGACTAGGCTTTCTGGCCAGCAAGCTCCAGGGATCTGTCTGACTCTGCCTTCTGAGTTCTAACATTATGAACACATAAGGTTACATCTGACATTTTATATGGACTCTGGCCTCGAACTCAGGTCCTCATGCCAGCAAAGCAAGCACTTCACCCATTGAGCCATCTTCCCATCCCTTATGGCAGCTTTTTGACACAAAAATATTTACTGCTTTTGCAGTAAGATAATGGTCTTCCGTGCTGTGGGGACGGGATGAGGTAAACCAACCGACGACCCTTAATAATTGCTAATGCTTATTTTATGACTGAACCTGGGTTAAGAGCCCCCTATTCACCAGTTCATTAACCACTTATGGGGAGCATTTAGAAAATAGCTGCCGTTATGTGAATGAGAACATGGAGACATTAAGTAGCTGCTCAACACAGTGGGCTTGAGATCCGGACTATCTGTCTGCAGAGTTCAGGCTGTGCCCCTGTCCTCGGGGGTGCAGAGGGAGAGACAGGTGCATTCTGGGAGGCAGAAGAAGACCCAGTCAGGAAGCACCAGCTGCCAGGATAGGTGATCCCAGGAATCTGAATAGTTTAAGACAGAAGTTTCTCTCCTTCTTATTCATGGAAGTCTGCACGGCAGTGGGGGCAGAGACTATAGGGGGAAGAAACATAGTTGTTCAGGGTCCCAAGATGATGCAAGACACGCCATGTGTGACATGACTTTCCAACACCTGCTGGGAACTGGGGAGAGGGATCAGTGTGCATCGTGAGGGAGGAGGCAGGGTATCCTGGAGGTCTCTGTCTATCTCCACCTCATCTGCCCCAACTTGAACACACACCTCTGGCTAGATTTGAAGGTGAGATGCAGGAAGGGAGGCTTAAAATGCAAACCCTGGCTGGGCTGCTTCTTCTAAGGAGAGGAGCACTTCAGCCCTAAATGGCACATTTATATCACCTCCCATGCAGGGAACATCATGGAAGAGGGGGAGAAAGAGTGTAAGAGCCAGAGGTTGGAGAGAGGTGCTGTCAAACAGTGTCTTCTGGTCATTAAAGGTGTGTTGCACTCATCTACTCACTGGAGCTACCTGTGGGTACCTGCATAAGACCTACACAAGACTGGGCTCCTCAACAGTTTATCATGGAAGCGTGACGAGCTCATCAGCCCCCACAGCTCCCTGAGGGACTATTAACAGTCAATACTGGTTTCCTGTTTCTGCCTAAGCCATTTGGGCTTGCTTCCCATCAGTTGAAAGAGTCCTTTCCAACAGAGCAGCCTAGGGATCCCTGATAAAGCGTCTCACCCATCTTTTCCTTGAAGTCCACTTTGCCAAAACAATTCTCAATGTTCCATCCTCTCTTCTTGACCCAGAGAATAATTTGCCAACCTGTTTGTTTTCCTACATGGTTTCTTTTCACTTTATGAGAAATGATATAAGGCTCAGGTTAAAAGCCTTAACCTGAGTTTGGATCACCAGATCCCACGTAAAAATACCAAGAGGAAATGGTGGCAGCCTGCAATTCCAGCCCTGGAACACAGATCGTGGGAAACTCCAGAGCAAAGCAATAAGGAGGTAGAGCAATCCAGGATGATTTCTGAAGTTGCCCTTACACATACGCATGTCAAACATGCAAAAAAGCAAAATGATACAGTAAATGTTCATGTAAAAAATTTTAGCATTTGACATTACTTTTTAGAGAAGATTTTCACCTTGTAGCTAGATGGCACGCAGTTTCTGTGGACCCTCTTTCCACACTCCCTACAGTTCCTAAGTATCTTCTACCAGTATGGTTCTTAACCATACACAATTAATTTATAATGGGGTTTATTTTCTTTGTTGTGTAAATTCATTTTGGGTGTGTTTTCATCTTTTTTGCTGTCTAGTTTTCAATTAGCAAACAAATTAATAGTTTTCACTAAGACAAAAAAAGCTATGGCTGGCTGGGGAAAGGGTTTCTACTTTCTTTGATTGTGTGGCTCATGATAGTTTGCCCAGTCTTCAGACACCTTCTATGAGCTTCACAGTCTTCTTGCCAGCTTTCCTCTCTTAATTCTTGCAGCCAGATGGTTGTAGACATCACCAACCTGCTCCCACCACACCCTCCTACAATCATCAACAGTCCCTATAGTCTCAAGAAAGTCTAGTCTCCTTGGCTTCTTGGCACATGGGCCATATTTTCTGGGCTTCCTCTGGACGCTTGTGTCTACCTTCCCTGGTGACTTCTTCCTATTCCTTTTTATCTCTTTCAGGGCAGAAAGGTTTACAGCATCCTTAAGAAAATGACAAAAGCAGTTTGCTTCCCTGTAGTAGTGATTTCCCTTTTCACTTTGCTTCACATCTGTACCTAACTACAACCTGTATTACTCCCTCTCATCTCCCTCACGGGAAGTCACAGGAAAGCTGTGCGAGTCAGTTCTCTCAGGTCCCAGGCTTGTGTGGCAAGTACCTTTGTCCACTGAGCCACCTCCTCAAACCCACTTTGTTTATTGGGACAGGGTCTCTCACTGGCCTGAAGCTTGCCAAGCAGGTAATGCCTGGCTGGCCAGTGAACCCCCAGTGAACCACCTGTCTCTCTCCAATGCTAGGATGATGATTGTGTATTACCATGACCTGCACTTTAATAAAAGAAAATCCCTGGGGAAAGAATTAGGGTGTCCATGTTTGTACAGAAAGCACTTTACCCAGTGAGCCTTCTCCCCATTCCTGAGAGAATATTTGTGGAATGAAAGAGCAAATGGAAAGAGCGAAAGGCATTGTAATTGACAAGGTCCCCAATCTGGGAATGAGGACGTACAAGGTTATGGAGGCTTCTTCAGACTAGAAGTTCAGAAAAGGAGCTGTCTGTGGTACTCAACATGAGTAGACAGCCTAACCTACACATATTGTGACCCTTGGATCAGTCTTTATGACCTGCGTTCTCTGAACATTCTGGGTCGCTGAGTGGAAAGTGGTAGCTTTGGAGTCAGCCAGGTTAGGAAACGTATCCCAATGCTGCCGTTTGCTTTCTCCAGTTCCTCTAGGCCACTAGGAACTCCCCCACTGGGAAAGAAAATGCAGAAAAACTAAATGTAATATTTTCTTGTTACCTCTGCAACACATTACTACAGACACAAGGTGCAAAAACACCACATGTTACTTTATATCACAGTTCTGGAGGTCTGAAATCCAAAATAGATTTTGCTTGGCTAAAATCTGCAGGTTCTCCCCGGGAGACGTCATTTCCTGGCTCTCTCAAAAGCTACAGGCCACCTGCTTTCTTTGGCTCATAGCCCTCCTCCATCAGCAAAGTCACGGGGTAGCATCTCTGAATTGCTCTGTCTCCCCTGCCTCTCTCTTCTGTCTTCAAGGTTCTGTGTGATGACTGATCCTTAGGCAGTCTTAGAGCAGCCATGCTGGGATGGTCTCTGAAGGTCTTTGAAGGTCAGCCCCCACTGCTGGGATTACCCTGAAGGAACACACCCTATGGATCTGGAAGAACTGACTAATCCTTCACAGAGCTAAAGTCCCCAACTTTCCCCAATCCTCTGTTCATGAAAGGATATGGAGATTAGTTCTCCATTGTAGATAAGCCCAAGTCCAGCACAAGATCAACTGGGTTGGGCCACAATCTGAACAGATCAATGTGTAGAGGGGACCAAAAGCTCCAATCAGGGCTGCAGAAACTGGAGCTAACCAGTGAGCAAAAGCCATTTTTCCCAGGCTTGCCTAAGTATGTGAATATACCTGACCCTGGCAGCCATCTTTGGCACCATTGCCCCTTATGGCGCCCCATGTTTGGAGTCCATGAGTTCTTTTCCAGCTCCTTGCCTCTCACAGATTCCATACCTGGAGTCCACGAGTTCTTCAGGGCTCTCTTGCCCATCATGGATTCAAGCTGTGAGCTTGTTCTTTCTCTCTTCTAATAAACTCTGCCTTAATTCTCTACGCGTGTTTTGGTTTCAATTTTCAACTTCCAAACACAAAAACCTGGACACACACAGACCCCAGAGCGACCCTATCACAGTAGGGTTTAGCTACTAATGTTGGTTAGGAGAAAGATTATTAAAGGAGACTCTTACACCTTAACCTCTGTCCCAAAGATGAGGCCATGACACCTCCTTTTGTTTCTGGCGAAACGGGATTCATTTTACTTAATTCCAATGATGACAAAGCACAGCATAGGACAACATTCATACCATTACTCTTCTGCTCTCATGAGGCTATGAGCGCACACACGGCATCTCAGCACACATGTCTCACGATCCTCCACAGGGGAATTAGTCCTGTGGTCTTTTTTATGTCTTTGATGGCTTTCCTTTTATGATTTGTTTCCATCAAAGAATCATGACTCATGTGAATTTCCCATTTCCACTCGCTATTAGAGAGCCAAGTGAAAAGACCTTTGCCCATGCCCACCAGACACAGAGAAGCACAGGCTACAATATACCCATTCTCTTGTTCTCCTCTCCTTGTCTATTTTACCACTTCCTTCACCTCTTTCTCAGTTGAGTTCTTACTGCCATTAGCATCCGTCAGTCTAGAATAAGGCCTCGTAAAAACTATGGCAAGTTTCCAAGATGCTTCTCTTTATGTCCAGTGGAGCATAAAGCTCAGTAGTAGAGTGCTGGTTCAGCATGTATAAGATACTAGGTTCAATCCCCAGTACCACCCCCAAAAGTTTAAGCTTCCCCCAGTGAGATGTGTTCCCCTGACATATTCCTCTTGGTTCTCAGAATGAGCAGAAAGAGAAAAATAAGATAAAATAAAATGGAACGTCATCAGTACCAGCTTATGCCTCCACAAGTAAAGCACTGCTTCACACTCACAAGACTGGAATTTGGATGCCCAGGACCCAAGTTAATTCTGGGTGGGCATTGTAGCCCACCTGCAGTCCCAGCCCATGGCAGGTAGAGACAGAATGTCTGAAACAAACTGGTCAGGTAGACTAGTTAGCTGGTGAACTCTAGGTTCAGCAAAAGATCCTGTCCCGGTATATTAGGAGGGGAACAATCAGGGAAGGCACCCAATGTCAACTGTGGACCTCCACATACATGCACACATATGCATGTATGCCTGCATGCACACACACACACATTCACATACACTCTTGCACACATAAAAGCACTTGCATGTACACCACATATATATTATATATATTACACACACACACACACACACATACACATCTTTAATAAAAAACCACAAGTGCTGATATATGCACACAGACCTGGGCAGGATCGAGGTCAGCAGCGCTGTAGAGACCAGAACTTGTATTGATGCGATGAGAACACATTTCTCGTACTTTGTATGCTGAACACGCCAAGGCCATAAATGCCAGCATTTTAAATGGCTTGCTTGCTGTTAGCAGATTGCTGGAACGGAAATCTATCTCTTTTCTAAGGGATATTTAGTTTTTATTATATCCTTACTCATGGTCAAAAGACATCAGCAAATTGAAAGTGATCGCAAATGCTCTTCGTAAGGCGTTCCTAAGCATTCATATTCTTGCCGTTCAACTTTTGGCTGTAAGTTTGTTTTCTTAGAAAGGAAAAGCAGAAATGTAGTTTATGGGCCAGAGAGATGGATCGTTGGTGAAATGCATGCCTTGCAAGCACGAGGACCTGAGTTTGGATCTCTACTAGCCATATGAAAAAGCCAGGCAGAGTCCTACGGTTTGCTACCCAGCCAGCCTAGCATACTTGGCAAGCTCCACATCAGTGAGAACTTGTCCCAAAAAATAAAGTTGAGGGCTGGAGAGATGGTTCTGGTGTTCAAACTCTGCCTTGTAAGCAGAAAGATCTGAGTTGGGATCCCGGGTCCTACTTTAAAATGCCAGGCAGAAACTCAGGTGGCCTGCACTTTCGGTCCTGGGGAAGGGCAGAGCCTGGGAAATCCCACAACAAGACAAAAAGGCGACAGAAGCAATCTGATTGCCTCAATCCTGATTGCCTTCCTTCCCCACATTAGCAAAGACACACCTGAATTATCACATGCAAAGAACGCCCAGGTGTGGCCACTCCTCAGGTGTCATGCCTAGTGTGCACCCTACGCTACTCTCTCTCTCTCTCTCTCATGCAAAATAAATAAATAAATAAATACATTTAAAAAATAAGGTTGAGAGTGCTTGAGGAAGACATCTGTTTTCACTCTCTGACCCCCCACATATGCACCCACATATATCCATATGCATGCATGTACAAACCCCCATGTGCGAACACACATAAACACATGCATTTCAAAAATGTGCTTAATGCTGCGCAGGATTTTAGTAGCTTTAAAAACCGATATTAACAATGCCTCCAGTGAAAGTATCCTCGAGACAGACTCAACCGTAGGAATTAATCTCTGGGGTCATGAAGGCACAGAACCCCACTCTGTTAGACTGCGTGTCAGTGTCTCTGAGGGATCGCCACAACCATTACTGCTTGCAGTGTGGCATGTGCTTAATAAACTCTTCTTGACTTAGCAATGGTTCCCACTCTAAGAGAGTCCAGGGATCCAACCACACCCAGTAGACCAGGGTGGCACACAGTACTTGTACAATAAGCACTGAATGGCAGGCAGTGAGACCCACTCAAGCTGCTGTAAAAATGCCTGTCACCTCAGAGCTCAGCCTCAATCCTGATTGCCTTCCTTCCCACATTAGCAAAGACACACCTGAATTATCACATGCAAAGAACACCCAGGTGTGGCAACTCCTCAGGTGTCAATATAATCCTGCCCTCATTTCTTCCACCCAACAGAATATACCGGAACACAAGTGGATCAGAATGCTAATATAGGAACCATGTCACACATACTACAATTAATGGAAACACACCATACTGCAATCAATCGAAACACACACTATCCACTAATATAATGTCAGGAGGATGTGGTTTGGGAGGCATCTCACAAGACCGACAGAGCATTTCACCCCCAAGACTCAGAGTGTTTCTGCATAGAAACCAGCTCCAGACCACTGAGCCCTCCTCACTCATCCTCACAGACCACCTTGAAGCTTCTTATGTCCCAGAACCAGGAATTCTTTTTTTTTTAATTTTTTTATTATTTATTCAATTGTGCGTGTGTGTATATATGTATGTGTGTGTGTGTGTGTGTGTGTGTGTGTGTGTGTGTGTGTGTGTGTGTAGAACCACGGGCAAATTTGGGAACCACCATGGACCGCCTCTACCTCCTCCTTGTTTACTCTGCTCCGGGATTCACAGGCTCTGCCCTACCAGGACCAGAAATGCAGGCTGTGCCCCCCCGCCCCTGCTTTCGCCCGGTGTCTATACGTGGGGTCTAGGATCCGAACTCAGGACCTTCTGCTTGCAAGGCAGAGGCTTAACCCCTGAGCCACCTCTCCAGCCCCCAGAGCCAGGAATTCTGAGGCACCATTAAACTGCACCACAACCATCTCTAACAGCCACCCACATGAACTCCACCAGAGCCGTAGGTGACTTGTACTAAAGACCCTAACTCCTCTCCATCATCAGGACATTGAAGAAGCTGCATCACGAGTGGCCAACTTACCACTCCACCTCCAGCCGAGTGCACAAGCACGGACATGCCTTCCCGGAGATTGGCCACCTCAAAGAGCATCATGTAGGCCGTGACGAAGTTCATGGGGAAGGCGGCAGCCTCAGAGAAACTCATGTCTTCTGGAATCTTGTAGACGAACTCCACCGGTGTGCACACCACCTCTGCCCAGGCATTGTAGTTGACAAACGCCATGACTCGGTCGCCAATCTGGGAATGAGGATGTACAAGGTTAGTGGAGGCTTCTTCTGGCTAGAGGTTCAGAAAGGCCCGTTTACCCGTGTTGGTACCGAACAGAGTACCAATGGCTGTTTACCCGTGTTGGTACTCAACACGGGTAAACAGCCTAACCCACATATATTGGGACCTGGGATCAGTCCTGATGACTTCCATAGCCTTTGATTTAAAAATGACTTTTTGGACATTTGCAGTGAAAACTCAAGCTACTACTTAAATTTCAGTAATGTAAACTATTTCATGGCCCAGCGATAGTTTTGGATTTCATGCTTACCTGTTTCTTCAGTGTACCACAATATCCTCTGAACCAGAGATTTGGGAAGACTCATCCTGCCACTGAAATTCTCTTTTTTTCCATGTATGTGTACATGGGGAGGGGGTAAATGTGAATGTGTGTTGTGCATGTATGTGTGTGGAAATCTGGAGTTGATGTTGGAAATCAACTTCTTTTTTTTTTTTTAGATTGGGTCTCTAATTAAACCCAGAACTTGCCAATAGGGCTAGTCTGGCTACTAAGTTTGCTCTGGGGAATTCCCAGGTTCCACCTTTTAGGGCTGGAATTTCAGGCAGGTGACATCCACCTGGCATTTACGTATGGGATCTGGGAGCCTTCGCTGAGGTCCTATTGGCTTGTGAAGAAAGCACTTTAAACACTAAGCCATCTCCTTTATAACCAACTCCCCCACACTACTTTTAAAACCAGACTCTCCTGTAGCTCAGGCTGGCCATGTAGCTAAGAGTAACCTTGAACTTCTGGTCCTCCTGCCTGATCCTCTGGAGTCAGTGACGACAGGCCTTCTCCACTCTCCCACCAAACCCCCGGCTATCTAATGGGATGCTGGAACATGGAACCTAAGGCTTCATGCCTGCTACAAGTGCTCTACCTACTGAGCCACATCCCCAGCCAATGGCAATGAAATTCTGAAGACTGTTCAGGTCAGAGCAAGAGGCTAAAGCAACAGCAACAACTATGATGAAGATATAAAAATCACACACACACACACACACCCTTGCCCTGTGTTTGCAAAACCACCCCATGTGACTGTTGCTCGTTCTTTAAGACTTCTCAGCAATCTGAGTCTCCATGGCTAAGCAACCCTGGACTTGCAGTCAACTGGAGAATGGATTTCTACTCATAGGTTTTTCTGTTGTATACTTGATCACAAGAGTCAAGCCATTTACAGCACAGAGGATGCCAATGTAACAGACTTCTGTCATCTGTCACCATCAAGCTGTGTGACTTATTTAGTCTACATGACACATTGACAGGGAATTTGCCCACCACGAATAGAAAAAAACTGGGGGTGAGCCAAGGTCTGACCTCAGGCCACACAAGTCAAGGGCTACCTATTTCCATTCATCGCTTTTTAAAGACATCATATTGATCCCTGACCAGGATTGTTCATCAAGCTATTCTTAGTCATGGGTTCTAGATAATAGGGGCACTGTTGGAAACAGGATAAAATTCTTACTCTCGAATACGGAAAATTTCATGTATCAAATATTATAAGTGACAGGGCCTAGGAGGCAATTCCTTCTGGAAGGGATATTTTAGTAAGAAATAAAGCCAAAGATATGGAGCTATGATAATATTTCAGACATTGATCTGAAGATAGTAAAGGTGATTTTCTGTGTGTGCAAGGGTTACTGTGAGCCAAGAGATTCCAGAGTTAAATTCCCAAGATCTTGGTGGTTTTGCCAGACTGGGCTGTTCTGTGTATACTGGAACCTTATTTGGTGTGTGGCTGGCATAGTGTCTACAGAATCCACTAACCATCCTGGCCCCTTTCAAATCTATAATGAGACAAGTGGGGGTAATATTCATATCTATGTTGTGAATATCTGCTCCAGCCATCGAGAGCTAGACTAGTTTAATATAGAGGAGATATCTCAGTCACTGAAGTGATTTGATTCTTCCCTGGTACGACCTTGCCAGCCACCAAAGCAAAGCTAAACCTGGTTGGCTTGCTCTGAGAATTAGATAGAAGCCAGTGGTCACCACAATGATCTGGTGTCTGGGCACAGAGGATGAGATGGCTGACTGCCTCCTTCCTTGCCCTCAGCAAGCCTGGCAGGTCCTCCCTTCTCAGAGTCTGGACAGGGAGAAGTCCTCGCTTAGACTTCTCTAAGGCTCCTTTTCCCCCACCTCTCCCCAGCCCGTAAATCATCCTGAACTCCTTGGATACAAAATGCCAGTGGTCCTTCATGTGGATAGCAGCAACATTCTGTCCTAGAGAGGAGACGGTCAGACATAGATCATGCATTGACACTCCACTGTCAGCTGTAGGTCAGAGTAACACAACATGGAAAGGGGGAAGGGAAGGCTTGGCCAGTGTACCTGCCTGCTACCAACTCCTGGGTCACTTTCCCTGTGGACATCCTGGAAAATCAGCAAGAACCTGGGTGTATGTACATCCACCACCTCCTGCTTTTTGCCACCTATTTTTACAGCTAGCGTCCCTTTCTGTCCTGTCTTTTGGAGAATCTTGGATTTTGTTTCAAGATGCAGCTCGGGTCCTCATTTCCTCATGGTTACCATGATGGCTATCTTACCCACGACACTGAAACTGGCTGCGCGTCTCATTTGTATTTGCTGTGAACTTTCTCTCAGGACTGAAACGAAGCATGCAGCCAGTGTCCCCTGCCCTTCCTCCTCACAGCAAGCCTGTGTGGCAGCTTTGATTCCCGACCCATTTGACAGACTGGAGACTAAAGTTCAGAGCAGCTGAAAACCTCTCCCAAGGGCTGAGCAGATAGTTCAGTGTATAAACTGCTTGCAGCTCACAGAACACAAGGACCTGCGTGGGATTCCCCTGGACACAGTTCAAATAGCCAAGCACGGTGATCTGCTGTGCTTATCGTCCTTGCTTTAGGGAGGCGGAGACAGACAGATCCCTGGGGCTCACTGTCCAGTCAGCTCAGCCCACTCAAGTGAGTCCAGACCAGTGAGAAATGCTGTCTCAAAAGGCAAAGTGGACAGGAACTCCTGAAAAATGACACCTGAGATTGTCCTCTGGCCACCACACATGCACAAACAACATGCATATGACCCTATATCCACATGTACACTCACACACGCGTGCATGCACACACACACACACACACACACACACACACACACACACACACACACATATACCCTTTCCCAAGACCACATAGGTGTCAGTGGTCACCATTTGATTCCAACTAGAATCCATTTAGTTCCTTACACAAACTTTACTGCTCTGCTGGTCTCAAGGGACCATGTTATCTCTTCCCAAGGTTAGGTCTCGAGATCAATGAACTCTCAGAAGGCAGAGCTGGGTCTTTCTGATTTATGTTTTCTTATCTTGGGCTCCATGCTCACATAGGGAGAAATGGATTGCTTTGCCTCTCCATGTGTAGGAAACAGGGCAGAAAAAGGGACAGAACTGGGACTTTTGGGGAGACTTCCAGCAACCAAAGTGGGGGGAGGAGATCAGTGTGAGGCTTTGATCATATCTTTGGAAACTATTGGGTGGAGATTGCTGGGAAGCTCTGTGATCAATAACAGTTAAGCGATATTTACCAAAAGCTCCCGAATGTAAGCAAGCACCCTTACCTGCACAACTTTACAGAATTCCCACAACAGCTCCACAAATGCCAGAACTTCATAAATAATAACAAGCTATCACAATGCCATGCTAGTTACATAGAAGAGTCAACTTGACAATGGAGGACTGAGCTCTTGCTACATCTGTGAAGAATTAATGGTTAAGGGGCAAGTCCTAGGCAATGGGAGATTACATAATTTATGTAAGAAGACTTGGATCCTAAGTGGGTGGGACTATTGCCTGGGCAGGTGGGTAAGCTGGAAAGATCTGGTTCAGCAGTCTGGCACACTTTGCTCTGTTGGTATGCAAGCATTCTTACAAGTGAGGACGTTTGTCCCTAGTCTCAGGAGCTCTGTGGATATGCTATGGCCATACTCTGGGCTCCTGGCGTCGGACTCCAACTGTCCTGCCCAGCTGCACCTGAACTGTTAATTGAATTGTAAACAAGATAAAACTCTTTGGTCCCCTAAGTTGCTTGGTCACATGTGTATTGGCAACACAAAGGCAAACTGCTACAAATGCTCATTATAGAGAAGGGATAATTGAGGCTATTTTTATTTGTTCTTTAAAATCTTCTATTTAAATGATTTATAATTAGCATGTCATTTTTATTGTGAATCGCCCTCCATTACCTTCACCTCATCTTCCCTCCTCCCCTGGATGACTTTTCTTCCCGACAAGCTTCTGAACTACCCAGCGTCCCTCCTGATGTCTGCATTCTGCTGAGGTCAGCTGGGGATGTCTGTTCTTGCATGTGACTGGCTATCCATTGCAGTCTAGGCAGTATTTCAGTAGGGGTACCCCTGCTACATGAGGGACCACCTCCTCTGGCCAGGTCTGACCATCAGTGGTCACTCTGTGAGGGGCGGGACCTTCTCAATTATTCCCTCATTCACTGCGGCCATGTAGTTGGGTCCAGTCTTGTGTAGAGCGTGTGCAGGTGGGGCCTGGGCAGTGTGTTCACAGCTGTGTTGGTTTATGACTAGGAGTACTGTGGGCCGGTGCTCCTCTCTCTGACCTAGTTCTTACATTCTTTCTGCCCCCTTCCTCTTATTTAATAACTTCATTACAAGAATAAAGAGCATGGTGAGATTTGTCTAGACTAATTTCTTAGATGGTTGCTAGGGGCAACTAAGACAGTGCATTGAAAAAAAAATAGGTAAACAAACAAATAATCAGTTATGAGACTTTTAGAAAGCTGTATCATCTTAATATTGTTTATTACAATCAAATAAAAAGGGAGAATAATAATAATAATAATATGTAACCAATGCCATTTCAAGCACACCTTCTGCAGAATCCTTATTGCTTCATGAATCTGGATGAGCATTACTCTCTAAGTCGGAGATGAGACATTACCTCAAAGCCTTTCACGCTGTCTCCTAGGGCTTCCACGATCCCAGAACACTCAAATCCAGGCACAAGGGGCGTCTTGGGAGGGTTGTCAATGTTCCCTTGCCGAACCATTAAGTCGAGGAAATTCAAACCACTGCAAAGATCAAGCACAAAAAAGATCCTCAAAATGAGATCCCTCCCTAAGGAGAAAAAAAAACGCTGCTTCGGCTTTCTCCCTTCCCCCTCCTTCCCTCCCCTTTCTCTTCCTCTCCTTCCTTTTGCTTTCTTCCTGCCAAAGTGTCCCTAATACTACAGCCACTTAGCTAGATATCAGCCATAAAACAAAATGGAATTATCTCAGTGAGGATCAGTAATGCTTTCCTGGCAGGGAAAACACTCTAATGCAGCTCCTTTGTCCTCTCTCGCTGCCTGTTTACTCTTGCTCTGCAAATACACATTGACAAGACCGGTCATTAGACGCTCCAGCACTTAATCAAGGGTAAAAAAATATCTATACACTAAAGAGTGGTTAGAAACAGACACGTGGACAGCAGCCATGCCACAGCCACTCACCAATCTGTGGGATGGAGGAGAAGAGAAGGAAACCTAATTTAAAAGGACTCCAAACCACCAACTCCCTCTCCTTAGTCATCGTACACATGTGTAACAGTACTGTGTAGACACAGCATCCAGAAGAGAGGAGGAGGCCACAAGGGACTACATTAATGCCCGCGGGAAGAGGAAGCCTCAAAGTGGGGAAATTCATAAGGATGTGCCTGTGGATGTGGGGGTGGAGGATCTGAGCTATCTCAGGAGGAGATATACCACTCTTACAGTGAGAAAACTGGGGCCTGGCGACCTGGCTCAAGGGTGAAGCCCTTTGCCTTGCATGCAAAAGGACCTGAGTTCCGACCCCATGTAAAACTCGGACCCGGAGTAGAAACGGCGGCAGCCTGCACTTCAGATCCTGAAAGGCAGAGCCTGGGAAACTCCAGAACAAAGCGAGAAGAAGGTAGAGGCACCAGGATGACCCCTGAGGTCCCCCCTGGGTCTCCACAGGCACATGCGGTGTCCTCTCTCTCTCTCTCTCTCTCTCTCACACACACACACACACACACACACACATCTACAGAGAAAAAAAAGAAGAAAAGAAGAAAGTTAATAAAATGATGTTCAAGTCATCTCCATGGGAAACCTGATGCCCTCAGGATACAACACTCCCAACGGTTCGTTTCCCTTTTTAAAACCACTCTTGGAGTGCACTTAACACCATTTACTAACCATGGGCTGAAACTCACTCCATTAAGAGGAACTCACCCCATGAAGTACGCCTCCTCTACCAACAACTATGGCTCGCCCGTGTGTCTCAGGTTCACAGGCCACCACCTAAGAAACCAAACTTCTCAGCCCACCCACGGTCCGCTGGCATCTGGCCACAGCTCAGAACAGGTTGAACCGTATTGAGCACGCATTGCCTATTTCTTCCCTGGCCTCCTTGGAGCCAGGGAAACATCAAAGCCCTGGTCTCCGGCATTCGTCTCATTCACACACAGTGGATGAAACCCAGGAGGACATCCTGGAAGGGTAGGTAGATCCCAAAGTCACCACTGCCTCAAGGTTTTCCTGACCATGAGTCAGACACACTCCACCTTGCCTCAGGTGCTGGACCTTTGGCAACCGTGTGTTTCACATTTTTTTGTTTCTGTGGTGCCTGGCATACACATTATCATAGCTGCGAGAGTTAGTCTCAGTTGTCAGTTTGACAACCTCTAGAATCACCTGGAAGTAGGACCTGTGGACGTGCCAGTGAAGGACTGTCTTGGTTGCTGTTGCAGTCAGCCTGCATGATTGCTGATAAATGACCATCAAACAGCTTACGGGAACAAGGGGTTTATTTTCTTACTGATAGTCTGGTTACAGTCTGTCCAGCTTGACAGGAGAGCATACACCAACACCAGGTCGAGGGAACTGGCCACACCATCACCATATAACAGCTGAGAGAAGGATGATCCTTACTTGTCAGACCAGCACGTCTGGCCAAGTGTACACGAGGATGCCGACTTCCTCAACCAGTTCTCAGTATTTTATTCCAGGGCCTAGTCCCACTCACCATGGGCTGAACCTTCCCCATCAGCTAGACAATCTCTTGCAGGTTTGCTCTGGGCTTAACTCAACCACTAGTTCTCTACAAATGTGCCCAGAGCTCAAACCCTCAACAGTCAAGTTGACACCTGGGCCTATCTGTGACAGTTGCTGACATTGAGCGGGAAGACCTATCTCAATCCTCGGCAAGACTGTTTCTAAGCAGGGATCCCAAGACGGCACCGAGGTAGAAGGAGAGTTGAGCAAGTGGTCCACGTGCTCACTCATTGCTTTCTGCCTTGGCGAGGATGTCACGTGATTGGTCCCCTCAAGCTCTTGCTGCTACGACTTCTCTGTCATGAACATAACCTGGAATTGTGGGCTAAATAAACCCTTTGCCCCTTAAGTTATTTTTGCCCTGGTATTTATCATGGCAGCTGGAAAGGGAACTAAGACAACGGATGTCAGGTAACATCTGCCCAATGAAGGACCAGCATGGATGCTCAAACACCCGTGCTTCTCATTGGAAAACCAACTCTGTTCCCATCGCTCTGGCTGGATGAAAACATTCATGAAATGTACGTGTAGACTTCCAAAGGCCCAGTCAACTATACTGACTCACGATCATTATTCCTTCACTAAAACTATTCTCTAATCACACATCCAGTTTTTAAGAAGTGGCAGGGACTGAGTTCACATCTCAGCTCTATAGCTCCCACCTGTGTGTCCTTGGGAAAGTGACCCAGCCTCTCTGTGTTGTCGCCTTCCACACCGTGGAGCAGGCTGACTCAGCACTCATGTCCCAGGGTTGTTGCATTAGAGAAGGGTATTAAGCATGCTTCAGTACAGTGCCAGGTACATAGTATTGCACCAGACTTCAAACACATCCTTTTAGCAAGAGGGCAAGAAGACTTCTACTTATGAAGGGGGAAGGCTAAACCATTTCAGAGCTGACACAGGACAACCTCAGCTATCTAGAATATGGGCTCCGATGAAATGGCCCATTGTCCAATGCAAACAAGTAAATCAAGCATCACTGTGTAACGGCTGAAAGAATGTGGCTTACACCCCAAGTCAAGGGTTTGCGCGCAGCCCACGCATGCTTCAGCTCACTGTGAGTCCCTTTGTGTGCCGAGGGACGAGTTCCCCAAGATGAGGGTGAGGAAATGCCTGAAGAAACCAGCCAACTACCAGATCTACAACGCACAGCCCTGTGTGGAGAAGGCTTTGCCCGACGTACCGGTTCCTCGGTTCTGTTCACTGGGCCTGGTGACCAAGAGCCAGGACTCCGGTGGGCAAGGACGAGGCCACCCCCTGCCAGCTGCAGGCCCTGGTCTCTTCCAGCATAACAAAGGAGAATGGTTTTTAAAAGCTACCTTTATGGACTATGGGCGGGGCTTGTATTCACAGGAACTCCGCTAAGACTTTTGCTCCTGCGGTCCAAGATTTCATGAAAGCCAGAGAGACTCAGTGAGAACCTCGGGGGCCGGACAAGGGAAGAGATCCTCCCCACTTGTGAGGTTGTCCACCAAAGAGTCACATAGGCCACCCCAGAGACCTGGTTCCTTGGTAACAGCCCCTGCAAAGGGAGCCATGATCCAACACACGCAGAGGGACAGGAGCAACTTCGGCCGGTGAAGGAAGGGGAGGGTGGGAAAGGAAAGGGTTATGGAGGGAGGGGGTCAGGGCAAGGACGTGAACTCATTTTCTTAGTATATGAAAAATTCTCAATTTAAAAGAAAAGAAAGACAGGCATGAGATGTCTCTTATCTCAGCACTCTATTGATCAAGAGTTCAAGGCCAGCCTCTGCTACATAGAGAGCTTGAGGTTAGCCTGGACTTGAAACCCTGTATCAAAAAAAAAAAAAAATTAAACAAACAAACAAAAAAACTTCATGGCACTCCTGTGAGGAGGGAATCATCGCACTTGGTTTTTCAGAAAAGGAAGCCCAAGACGCAGAGACAGAGCCATGTTATCATTGGAAAATGTGAAATCATTTGAATTTGAGTACAGTATAAGCTTGCGGTCCTTTCAAAATGCAGCGTGCTGGCATCTTTATAGAAACTTCTCCTCCCATCCTGTCTGGCCATGTAGTGGCCCAAGGGCCAGGCTTAGACCTCCTTCTCTCTTCCCGTTGGTCCAGAGTTGACTGTCCCAGGGGTGGTGGGGCCAATGTTGGAGGACTGGCCATCTACTTAACCTAAGCATCTATCTAAGCAGGAGTCCCTTCTCAATATGGAGGAAGGCACTGATCCGGGAAATGGGTGCTCTCAGAAGAGAACTGGGGAACATTCTCTCGGAGAAGGACTTAGAAAATGAAGGGATGTCAAAAGATAAGACTTCAAACAAGAGGAGCCGAGCTAATCTGCGCTGTGGGGAAAAGCCAGCAGGCAGGGGGGTCATGTGACCAGCAAGCCCTCAGGAGTCAGCCCGTCCACAGCCGGTTCCCTAGAATGAAAAGGCTCTGTCTCCAAGACTTGGGGAGCCCAGCCCCACCCCACAGCCTGCTCTTTGACTTCATTATGTCACACAACTTTAGAATCCTTTGCTTGGATTCTCTATGTGGTCTCCCATCCACGAAAGCAAGAAACACAACTGAACAAGCACCATCACCAATCACCGTGGATGGAGACATCATTTGTTTTTCCGGACAAAACAGAGACATTGAAACAAAGCTACTGCGGGAAAACCATGGACTATCACTACCAAGAGGAACAAAACAATAAAGCCAGGAGTGTATCTAGCTACGCATCACCACACACTATGGTTTCCAGCTTTCTCCAACATAATCTGATTTTCACCCAGAGACTTCTTGGCAGAGGACGATAATGACCCAGGTGCACCCAGCAGGGGTGGGATGCTTCCAGATGGCGTCTGTTCGGTTTTTCAAGAGAGGAAGCTTCAGTTCAGCTCATGGTTTGAGGATGCAGTCCTCCAAGGCGTGGTGGAGTTCATGGCTGCGGGTGGGGGGCGAGGGGAGGGTGGCTGTGACAATTCATGTCTCTCTTACTTCATGACTGTATTATAGCTCTTAAGCATTTGAAAGGATGGCAAAAAAAGAGTTTAAAAGTACTTCACATAATGTTCTGCTAAGTAATCCTATTTTTCTTAAAGATTGGTATAATTTTCATGAACATGAAAGATTCCTATTGTTCCTCCCATACTAAACTATTAGTCAGAGGTTCTGTATAAGGAATAACAAGAAACCTGAAGGAGGGAGGGAGGGAGGATAGAAGGAAGGAAGGAAGGAAAAAAGGGAGGAGGGAGGGAAGGAGGAAAGGAGGGAAAGAGGGAAGGGAGGGAGAGAAGGAGGGAAGGAGGGAAGGGAGGGAATGGAGGGAGGGGAGGGAGGGAAAGAGGAAAGGGAGGGAAGGGAAGGAGGGAAAGGAGGGAGGAGAGGAAGAGAAGGAAAGGAGGGAGGGAGGGAACTAGAGGGAAGGAGGGAAAGGAGGAAGGGAGGGAGGGAGGAAGGGAGGAAGGGAGGAAGGGAAGGAAGGGAAGAAAGGGAAGGGAGGGAGAGAAGGAGAGAGGGAAAGAGGGAGGGAGGGAGGGAGGGAGGAAGGAGGAAGGAAGGAAGGAAGGAAGGAGGAAGGAGGGAAGGGATGGAGGGAGGGAAGGAAGGAGGGAAGGGAGGGAAGAAGAGAGGGAAGAAGGGAGGGAGGGAGGCAGCTTGTGAGCAGGGGACCTTGTAATACTTGAATCAGAGCACAAAGGTTCCAAAGACACGTGGCAGAAGCCAGGGAGTTGTTTAAGGACAATCCTGCTAAATAATGACACTTCCTGATTAGGCAGGTTTAGAGCAGCCATGCTGGAACGGTCTCTGAAGGTCTTGAAAGGTCATCCCCAGGATGGGGAGGAACACACACCCCTCGCCAACTTCCCCCAGCCCTCTGTTGATGAAAGGATATGGAGCTCAGTTCTCATTTACAGATAAGCCTCACTATGAAGTGGGCACAAGAATCAACTGAGCTGGGCCCCGATATGAACAGACCAATGAGATGTAGAGGACCAAAAGCTCCAATCAGGTTTGCCGAACTGGAGCTAACCAATGAGCAAAAGTTCCCTCCCCTCTTTCCTCCTTCCCTTCCACCCACCCCCTTACCCCCCTCCCCCCGGCCTTGCCTAAACCTATAAATCTACTGATCCTGGCAGCTATCTTTGGCTCCCTTGCCACTCATGGGACCACATCTGGAGTCTGTGAGTTCTTTGCCATCTCCTTGCCTTTCATGGACTCCATGCCTGGAGTCCACGAGTTCTCCAGGGCTCTCTTGCCCTACAGCACTCGGTGAGCACAGCCAGGAGATAAACTCTGCATCACTTATACTCACATAGCACCTCTTTCCTACAAATCTCTAAACTTTTTAACAACCCAAAAAAGCAGACTATGGAGAACATTCTAAATAGATACAAATAGTAACAGTCATAAGGGGAAAAAAACTGACTTGCCAAAGGCAGTACAAGAATATGTGGGAGATGGGTTGGGGAGACATTCAGCAATCAAGAGGACTAGAGTTCAAATCCTCAGATCCCATGTGGGATGTGGTGGGTGTGGCGGCCTGCCTGTAATTCCAGCCTTGGAGGGAGGAGCCTGGGAATCCCTAGAACAGCTGGCTACAGACTCTTCCTATAGATGAGCTCTGGGCTTGATTATAGACCCAGACTCAGAAAGACAATGTGGAAGAGTGATCCAGAAAGATTCTTGATATCAACCCTGGGCTTTTACATGCTCTCTCACATACACCTGAATACACATATGTCCATGCATTTGAACATAAGTATATTTCACCTTCTCCATGTACATATGAAATGGTGTATAGGGGGAGAATCTGTGGCAGAGCTGAGAGTATATGCCAAGGCCTTCAGATTCCCTTCTTATTCTGTAGCCCATGGCACCAAGAAATGAAAACATACAAAACTCAGCAATGTCAGACTCAAGGGTGGAGAGGAATAAGAGGAAAGGGTGGAACGGCGGATGTAGAGATGTGGGTTCCAATCCCTACAGCCTGTCCATCAGCTGTGAACCTCCTCTGAGGTCCAAAACCATGCTCAGGGCTCGCTGTGTTCTATGATGGGCCTTTATCCTGTTGGGCTCAATCTAATATCAGAACCAAATCTTTGGGGAGAGCTGGAGACCTGCTTGGTGGTGTTGATTAAAGATACGGTCTCTGGTGATTAGACTCCACATGAAAGGTAAAAACTAGCCTCAACCGCAATACTTCCTTCATTACTCAGAGAAGCAGGTCACGCTATGGGCTCCCAGGAGAGATGGTGACAGATGTTTATCTTTCTTCCCTGTGTGTTGTATGCCAGCACACATTGTTCCATGATGAGGCACCTGCTAGGTGGTGAAGTATGGTCCATGATAGGAAACTAAGTCCTTGTGAACACAGAGAATCTTGGGGAAGCTTATCTCACTTGCATCTGAGGGAAGAGCAGGATTTCTTTTTTTTAAAAAAATGTATGTGTTTAAGTGTGGATATGTATTTGTATGTGTAGAAGAGGGCATTATGTATGTCTGTTGGGGGTCTGAGGGTGACATCGGGAGTTGTACTGGATTGCGTCTACCTTCTTATTGCTTTGCTTTCACAGGCTCTGCCTTCCAGGGCCAGAAGTACAGGCTGCTGCCATTTCTGCCTGCCATTTTTACATGGGATCTTAGATAAAAACTCGGTCCTTTTCTTGTGAGGCAAAGGGTTTAGCTCCAGAGCCATCTCTCCCATCCCTGGTAGTTACATGTCTGTGAATTCTGAACTTGAGATCGAGATAACCATTTTATTGTTCATTATAGAAACCATAGTCGACAATTGCGCATTCTTCTCCCCCATAGCTTTTCATGTGGGATGTGCCAATTTTATATAATAATATAAAGTAGTATTGTAATAGTCTCAAATTATTTCTTAGATGATAGCACTTCAGAGCATGATGAACTAATCAGCCCTGTGATAGTTTATTCATTCCTAAAATGCAAATTAAAGAGAGGGCAGATCAGTATGGGGACGGTCCCCCTATATTTTATTCTCCTGGCAGAAGGAAGGCAGGGTTTGCTGATAAGAGGGATTTTCAAGGTTCCTGCCAATCCATTTCTTGTTGGGCTCTCAATAACCTCAATACTGACCATGGACATTCAAAATGTTGGTGATATGTTCAAATTGTGATGATATGCTTACCAGAAACCCCAATTAAGAAGCAGCTTACCAAAGACACCACCCTTAGAAAATCATGATTCTCTATCTCTGAAGAGACCCCACTGAGCATTTTGCTGGTGTAAGAGTTCACCTGCGTGGTTGCTGTTAAATCACCATCAAACAGTTAAGTAACAAGCAGTTTATTTTCTCTTACGATTGTCCAGTTACAGTTCTCAGTCCAGCTTGACAGGAGAGCTCACACCAACACCAGGGCCGAGGGAACTGGCCACACCATCTTTACATAACAGCTGAGAAAGGGACAATCCTTACTTGCCAGACCAGCATGTCTGGCCGGACAATCCTTACTTGCCAGACCAACATGTCTGGCCAAGTATACACAAGGATGCCAACTTCCTCAACCAGCTCTCTGCACTTTATTCCAGTGCCTAGTCCTACCCACCATGGGCTGGGCCTGCCCCATCAGCTAAACAATCTCCTGCAGGTTTGCTCTGGGCTTAACTCAACAACTAATTCTCTACAAATGTGCCCTCAATGGTCAAGTTGACACCTGTGCCTAACTATGACAGCTGGCCACGTGTGTTCTTACATGTTTGTTTTCTATGAAGACAGAGGTATTTTCCTCTAAACTTCAACACAAGAGTGGGTTATCTTTGTCCTTCAGGCCATGTGAGTTGGTGTGCTTCTTCTTATTGGTTCCGGTGCCCTGAGCCAATTAGTGTCATTTATTGTTGGTGTCTCAACCTCGATGCTCAATTTGGTTTGAAAAATTTTTAATTTATTTCTTTGTGCACATATGAATGTATGCATGTGTGCCCCAGAGGGCAACCTCAGGTATCATTTCTGAAGGTACCGTCCACCTTATTTTTGGGGACAGGGTCTCTCCCAGAAATTTGGGGCTCACTGACTTAGCTAATCTGGCTAGCAAGAAGCCCAGGGCATCTGCTTGTCTCCACCTGCACAATGTTGGAATTTTAAGCCCATATCAGTGCACCTGGCTTTTTATTTGGATGCTGGAGTTTTCTCATGCGTACACAGCAAGCGCCGAAGGAAATGATCTTCTCAGCCGTGATTTGCAAATTTCATCGTGTATTACAATTCCCAAGTGGGCTTGTTAGAACAGATTGTCTCTACCTCTGACTCGGGAGGTCTAAGGTTAGGTCAAAGTCGTTTTATTTCTAATGAGATTCCAGGTGATCTTAACACTGCAGGACTGGAACACCGTTTAGAGAATCACTCACCTAACAAATCTTCCTGGGCTAATTCAGGTCCTTTGGAGGCTGAGATAGGGTAAAAATGATTAGATGCTTGCTAAGTAGCTGTGAGAAAGTGCAAAGTTCTCCTTCTATTCCATGACAGTTGAAGTTTCTGATTTTATCAAAGAGAATTTGATCCACCCTGATTAGATTAGCTCCCTTGTTTTAATTTGCCTGCACATTTCTTGGATCCTAATTCTTCCATCCATAAACTTGGCCCACATTCCTGAACTTAGAGTCTGAAACAAATGCTGTCATCAAGCCATCAAGGTCTGTGTCCAATTTGCTGATTAAAAAAGTGTGTATTGGCTACATTGTCACATTTCCATCTCTTTTTTAATTTATTATTATTATTATTTATTCAATCGTGCGTGTGTGTGTATGTATGTGCGTGCACATGTGTGTGTGTGTGTGTCTGTGTGTGTGTGTGTAGAACCACGGACTAATTCGGAAACCACCATGGACCGCCTCCACCTCCTTCTTGTTTACTCTGCTCCGGGATTCACAGGCTCCGCCCTACCAGGACCAGAAGCACAGGCCACCCCTGCTTCCACCTGGCGTCTATATGTGGGATCTGGGATCCAAACTCAGGACCTTCTGCCTGGAAGGCAGAGGCTTAACCCCTGAGCCACCTCTCCAGCCCACATTTCCATCTCTTAAGGAAAGTTATGAAGACCATGAGCAATGTCATGGTGAAAATTCAAAACATAAGATAAACTGTATCTGAAAGCCCTTCAAATTCCAGTTCCTTAGGATTCTAAGAAACATCT
Source organism: Typhlomys cinereus (assembly GCA_023101885.1). Taxonomy (NCBI): domain Eukaryota; kingdom Metazoa; phylum Chordata; class Mammalia; order Rodentia; family Platacanthomyidae; genus Typhlomys; species Typhlomys cinereus. The sequence goes on from JALPQD010000547.1 coordinate 771,656, forward strand.
CCAAGACCCTGTGAATTCACATATAGTAATACACAGTGGAGACCAAGGGGGTGGGGGTCACTGGTGACAGCAGTCAATCTCCTTGCACTCAATAGCAACTGTTGCATCTGACTATGATTATTTTTTGGATATATGCTATACTAGTTACTCTTTATATTGCTGAGAGATACCACTAAGGCTTAAGGGAGAAAAACAGATTTATTCAGCTTATGGTTCCAGAGGGGAGATACAGTCCTTCATGGAGGAAAAGGTATGACTGGCTGGCAGAAGCTGGAAAAGGCCTAAGTCACTGCAGACATCATGGTGGCCAAGAGCTGCTGCTGCAAACTCAAGAGCAGACTCCCTCACTCTAGCAAGACGGGGTTAACCAACCTCAAGGCCCACCCCTTGTGACTGCCTTCTTCCAGCAAGACTCCACCTGCTAAAGGTGCCATGACCTTCCCAAATACTGGCAGCAGCTAAGGATTCAAACATGTGAGCCTTCATAAATCAATTAAAAATAAAGCTTTGGTTAAAAGCCCAGCTTTTCCCATAAAGAGAATGTTCGAGAAGGGACACACCCTTTCTGGAAGACTTTCCTGCAAAGTCCAGGCTAACTTCTCTGCAGCTGGCAGCCATGTTAGATCTCAGTCATGACATGCTGACTGTGGACCAAACATAAGACTAACTGCTTTATGTACACATATGATACAGTACTATTACTTTTTACACTGCCCATAAACAATGCTAAGAGATATGGAATATGTTGCAATCTCATTTCATAAAGAACAAAATGGAGGCCCATCTTGGTCCATGAAGCCAAGATGTAAGTGTACACGGGCACCCAGAATTTCTGGACTTTGCTTTCCTGTGCAAGATGGCCACTCAGCACTCCTGGTTACTGCATCAGTTATTTGCTGGTATATGGAACATTTGCTGTATATTAAGTCCTGGAAGCCCAGAGTTAACAAATTCAATGTTCTTATGAGACCAGAATCATAAAAGCTCATTACAGCATGGAGAGATGAGTGCTTTTATAGTGTGTAAAGGCAAAGAGCTTCCACAGCTACCGGGGATCCATAGAGATACGAGGCAGAGGTAGGAAGTCAAAACACTGATCTTCAGAAAGGTTTTCCCAAAGAATTGTTCTAGAGAGCCCCCACAATCACTAAAGCCATGTTGAAATTATTAACTTCCCTTTATCTGGCTTCTCCGAGTGGGCAGTTTAACATCCTTGAGCCTTTTCATCTCAAAAATTGAGAAAATAACATGCCCAACCCCTGGTGTATTGGTATCAGATATGACCTTGTGTGTATAACAAACCCCCCCCAGCAAGTGCTCAGTAAGTGTGAGCTGTTGCCATCATCATCATCATCACCAACACCATCATCTTCATCATTACCACATACACAATGTCAGTAATAGATGAGATACATGCCCAATTGACATATTGCTAAGGGGGAAAAATTCATGTAAAACAGTAGTTAGGACTGTCTGCATGTCTGCATGAGGTGAGGAGGCAGCAAAATTGGCTCAACAGGTAAAGTGCTATTGGTAAACCTGGTGATCAGAGTTTGATCCCAAAGTCCACGTGGTGGAAGGAGAGAACAGAGTTCTGCGAGTTGTCCTTTGACCCTGCCATGCTTGCATACTATGGCCCCTCCCTCTCTCTCTTTTCTTTCTCCTGCTTTCCTTTTTCTACCCCCTCTCTAAAATAAATAGACCATACATGAAACTAGAGTGACTACTCAGAAGACTATCAGCGTGTTTGTACCAAAAATGTTACATACAGTGCACAGACATCATTGTGTAAAATCTCTCCATTTGTTCAATGAATGAATTAAGCAAATGAAATTGTCATAAAATGAAATCTCCATTTTACTATAGGAATCAAAGTGATTTAAATATTTTTAGCTGGCCATATATCTATAACCTAAACTATATGCAAATGAATCTATATGCACCCACACAGCTATTGCTGGTAGTCAGTTACTAAACAAATATTAGTTGAGAAAATAACATTCCACGCTGGATGTCTGCAATAGATTTGCAGACTAACAAATATCAACCAAATAGATCCATAACCAATCATTTACTTTCTTATCATTGTTATCGACTTCTTGGTTAAGAGGAATGCATTTAGTTTTATAAAAAATAAAATTTTAAGATTAAAAAAAGACCAGCACATGTCTGTGAGAAGTTGAGGTCACAGAAAGCTGTAGGTGTAGCTTCGGGGAGTGTGATGACGGTGGGCGCCAAGGACTCGACATTGCCTCTGCCATCTCCGAGAAGGGCCTGGCCGACCTAACCCAAGGCTCTGCTCAAGCAGCAGCCAGGGAAAGCGAGCCACTTGGTATTCTCCTCATTCTGGTCTTGTCTTGCCAATAATATGTCCGTCAAGGCACTTAACTTCAATCCACGCGGGGTCAAAGCAGCAGATGCTATGCTCATTTCCCAAGAACGAAAGCTTTGGTTTTTGCATCTTAAAATTTCCCACTGATAACATGAAAATAGGCACTGATTGATCTAGGAAGAGCTGGTTCACATTTTTCTTTTTCTTTTCTTTTCTTTTTGACTTGTTGAAGCACCCATTTTGACATCTCAAGACTGAGAATACAGTGCTCCGGAAGGAACACGGTGTTTGGGCAAGGATTTCCTTCACGCAAACTTCACATAGCGTCTTCCGTGGGGACAGCCAGAACTGCCCTGTGCAAGCCGTAGATCAAAAAGGACCCCAGCATTGCACTTGAGGAGGGAAAGTGTCCAGGGTCCCCTGACCCCTCTGTCCCGAGGCTTCCCCAGCAGGACCTTGGGGTGTGGCTCCACGGGACTCTAGCCACAGTTCGTAAATAAATGAGCTCCTGAATTCATGAGATACTTAGCACACTCTCAGATGCAGCTGATGTTTTTGGGTCATCTACCCCTTTCTTTAAAGTAAAAGATGCTCCCTCATGGCCTTTCAAGGATCAAGCTCAGGTCACCAAGTAAAGTATGCTGTGCATACATGTGTGTGTGTGTGTGTGTGTGTGTGTGTGCGTGTGCGCGCGTGTGTGTCTATGGAGGCTCAAGGGTGACATCGGGAATCACCCTGGATTGCTCTACTTCCTTATTGCTTTGCTCTGGGGTTTCCCAGGCTCCGTCCTCTAGGGCTAGAATGATAGGCTGCTGCCACTTCTGCCTGGCATCTTTAACGTGGAATTTCAGGATCTGAACTTAGGTCCTTTTGCTTTGTGAAGCAAAGGTTTTAACCCCTGGGTCATCTCCCCAGCCCAAATAGATTTTAAAATACGCATGTATGTATGTATGTACTGAGAAAACATGCATTCCATGGTGCAAGGTACAAATGGAGGTCAGAGGAAGTCAGCTTTCCTCTTCCACCATGTAGGCTTCCAGGCAGGGATTGAACTTAGATCTCCAGGTTTGCAAGCAGCAGGCACCTTACCTGCTGAACCATCTCTCCTGAGCAACTTTTAAATTTTCATACCTTACTTTGACATCGGAAGGTATGATTTGTTTCAGCACCTGGGCTATTAAGTGTGAGTTCATTTTGTAACTAATCAAAACTTAGAAAAGCTATACATCTGCATAAATACTATAGATACAAGACTTTTTTCTATAAAGCAAAAACAAGATGCAATCATTGCCCTTCCCCTCCCCAGTGCGCTTTCTCCTTAGCATATACAAGGAGGAGGAGGAGGGCTGTTAGTTCAGGAGATAGATGCAAAAGTTCTTTATTGCTGCTGTCTGTGAAAGGAAATATATTCAGACCATATGTCCAAATTAGTATTCAAGACACACTTCAGTAGTGGTTCCAATGTGGAATAAAATAGCCAAGAAGACATATTGAAATGGTAAATACCCAGAGCCCATTTTTAACAGATACAGAAAGACACATTGCAAGTGAGCTCTCCCAGATGCTAAAACTAACCCTTTGGATTTGGGAGACCAGGAGTTATTTATCTACTCAGCTCCTCCTGGGAGCAGCAGCAGAATTGACTCTTCCAACTGGCTGGTGAAAAGGTTAACATCTCTATGCAACATGCTTGATATTGACGAAAGCTTCAGCTCCAGCCGGGGATGGGCGGCTGACTGGTTGCATAACATACTCCATTTCATCCAATTTAGCTTTGACAGACCTTGTGTGTTTGGGGGCTTGGCTGGGCAAGGACGCTACAACACTGGCAGACACGTCTGTGCTTCCCAGGGGTCAGACCTCAGTAAATAAATAACCATGCAGGATGGAGGTTCTACAAGAGGTAGCTACATGAGGGTCAGGACTAGCCCAGAGAGGGTCATTGTTAACTGACTTCACAGATGTTGGATGCACTTTGCCCTGATTCCCCAAACCATCCAACCCTAGTCCACCTCTCCATAAAAAAAAATCCAGTTGAGAATGACCCTGATTTGACTTCTCTATGAAACTACAGGCAACAGCTACTTCCTCTGAAATATGATAGTCACTTCCTAAAATACCACTGTTGGTCAGTATAATGTGTAGTCAAATGGCCATTGTGGTAGCAAAAATGGAAAGACATAAAGGCAAGAACAGCAATGTCCAACAAGACAATCCTGTGAGGGTGGAACGCACCTTTATCTAAGCTCTCCAACATGGTAGCCACAGACATATGTGATTACCAAACACTTAAAATGTACTTAGTATGATTAAGTGTGTCCATTACTTCTCTGGCAGCTAGGAACAAATACCAGAAGCAATGTAAGAAGAGGAATTACTAACGCTGACTGGTGGTTTCAGAGGCTCTGGTTTATGTTTCTTGGCTCCACTGGAAGCAGAGTATTGTGGCAGCGGAAACGTGGACGAGGAGCTGTTGACTTCACAGAAGACAGGAAGTAGAAAACAAGGAGGGACCCCAGACCAGAAATACCCTTTGTAGGTATTTGCCCAGTGACCCACTTTGTCCAACTCAGTCCCATTTTCTAAAGTTTCCAGAACTTTTTCACAAAATGACCCAGCAGCTGGGAGTCAAATATCCAACACGCAAGTCTATTGGGAGGACACTTCAGATTCAAACTGCCCCATGAAGAAATTGGATTTTTCAGGTTGGCTAATTATTATCTGAGTATCATTTGCCCACACCGGAGATGGTCACAGAATTGGTCTCTTCCCGCTTTCCCCATAGATGAGAAATTCTGGAAATCTTTCAAAAACAGTGAATGCTTATCATAGGGCCTCTCTCGAGCTAACTAGCAGTGGTTCTCTGATTGGAGATACAAATTGAAAAATATCCATGAGTGCTTTGGGGCTTTTCCCTTCCTTCTCTTTGTTGAAGAAATTATCTCTCAACACTGCTTGGCTGGCAGCCAGTGTGGACACTGGTGTAATGGTGGTGGGGAGAATCAAGTAGATAAAAGACCTCACTGGATTGGAATGTTCTGGAAGCTAAAAAAAAAAAAAATAGATGTGAAAGGTGAGCAAAGGTAAATGCAAAAGGTAAGAAAGACAGAGAGAGAGAGAGACAGAAAGAGAGAGAGGCAGAGACAGAGACGGAGAGAGAAGAAGGACAAGGTACTTGTACCCTGGAATGGGAGTAGGAAGATGACTGAATTAATAAGATGGTTGCCACACAAGTATGGCAACCTGAGCTCCGTGCACGGCACACATGTTAAAAGCAGACGCAACGGCACATGCCTGTGATCTCAGTGCCGGGAGGCTAGCTACAGAAGCACCCTGAAGACTTTTCAGCCAGCAAGTTAAGCCTGGTTGCATTGCTGAGCTCCAAGTTCGGTGGAGACCATGGCTCAGAGAAGTAAGGGAGAGGGGGCCAGCAACATGGCTCACAGGCGAAGGCTCTTGCGCACCGAGCCGGAGGACCTGGATTCGATCCCCAGAGCCCACAGAAAGCTGTGTGTATGAGTAGCTTGAGCCAAGCTACTCCAAGCAGTCCTACAGTGAGATGGGAGGCAGAGATGGGCGAATTGCCAGTGGCTCAATTAGCCTGCAGTATTGAGAGACGCAAGAACAGGAGAGATCCTGCTTCGAGCAGGTAGAAGGAGAGAACCGACGCCTGAATGTCGTCCTGACCTCCACACACATGCTGTGGTATAGATGCAACAACACTCACATGCAAGTTACGTGCACACACACACTTCAACACACACTTCAACACACACACACTCTATGTCGCTCTCACACACACAATATCAAGTAAGTAATAAATAAATAAGGTGAAGAGTGCTAGAAGGAAACACTAGACATTGACCTCTGGCATCCATGAGCGCACGCACGCACACACGTGAACATATTCACAGGCATACATCCTCCCATACAGATACACAAACACATGTACACATAAAATCTGGGAGAGTCTGAACTGAGAAGAGAGAGTCTGAAGGAGATATCCACGGGATATCAACAGGAAAGCAGAATTTCCAAAATATTTTCTCTGTAGCACCTTCCTTCGGCGCTTTCTACAGGACTCAGGTTTGCCATCTCTTTTTGATTGCTTTGAAGGTGCATCGCAAATCCAAGAGAGAGAGCAGGGCCAGATTTATTAAAGAAAGGAGAGGCTTAGGAAGAGGAAAGAGAAAAACACCCCCGGACAGAGTCTGGCGCTGCTGGCTGGCTGGTAACAGAGACCGGGGGGCTCAGAGGAGACAGGAGGGTGCCATGTTATTTATTGTCCAGCCAACCCAAGACACTGGCTATCTCTCTGTGGTCAGATGCAGAAGGTCCTGAAAGCTGAAGACCCTCCTTCAGGAGGCGGTGGTATGGGGTGGGGCACATCAGCGCCTGAGCTATACATCACCAGTGCCTGCTTGGAAAGCCTGAGTTTATTACAAGGTCCCCGAGCAGAGCCATTTTAGTGAGTTTAGCTAGGAGGATAAAAAAGAATCCAATTATGAAATTATTCAGACCAATCATAGGAACGATGAGCTTAATAGCCCTCCATTAGCTGATTGAACTAGGTGTAGCAAAGAGAAATGAAAAAGCAATTCCTTTTTGATCCTTGGCAAAGGCGTGCTTTTGATTTCCCCCAGCAAAGATGCCCCAGTGACTGAACTGGGAGGACCGATTGCACTGTACTGGAGGAGAGAGGTGGGTATGCGGAGTGAGAGGATCCCATTGGAATTCACAGCATCACCAGTGCTGGGTACGTACTGGCTTAAAGAAAGCAGGGGAGATGGGTCAGTCAATGGACCAGGTGCTTGCAAGCATGAGTTGGGATCCCCCCAAACCCACATAAAAACTAGGCATGTGTTGTAGTTGCCTTTAATCCCAGCACTTGGGAGGCAGAGACGGGGGAGGCCCAGGGCAAGCTGTCCAGCTAGTCTAGCTCACTAGTGAGCTATGAGTTCAAATGAAAGATTCTGCCACAATAAGCAAAGCAGAGAGTGAGGGAAGACCTTGTTATCAATCCTGGCCCTCCACACACATGCACACACATATGTGTTTGCGCCTGCACATACATGAAGTTGCACACACACACACACACACACACACACACACACACACACACACACTAGCTATATCTTCTGAGAACAACCAACTTTATTCTTAGGGAAGAACAGGTTGGTGAATGTAGGTTGGATGAAGACACCCACAGTGCACTTATGTAATATTTTTCCATCCATCAAGCTATCTTCCTACTCTGGGGACGCATGTGTAGGACACAATAGTTAGATACAAGTGCACGAAGAGAGGAGTTTTTTTTTTAATTTGTTGTTGTTGTTGTTATTCCACTGCCTGGGTTTGAACTCAAGACCTCACGCATGCTAGGCAAGCACTCTACCAGCAGCCTACATCTCCAGCACGGCTGTGTAACCTTGAGCAAGTTCCTTCACCTCTTGATCCATTTACTCACCTGTAACCTGTGGGTAGCTCAGAGAGCCCACTACAACCCTTAGTACACAGAGAAAAATCCAGATGGGGTGCTATAATGGTGACAGAAAGTAAACAATAGCAATATCCGAATGTGGTCCCCAAACGCTGGGAATCTGGCTCTGGAGTACAGATAGATTCAGGTCCTAATTGGGGTGACTTTTGTTCTCATCGTGAGAACAGAAGAGGGACTAGATAACTGCATTCCAAAGCACCCATGGAACACCCTATACAAAACCCCTCGCTCACCTGAAGGTTCAGGGGTGAAGGTCTGATGCCTACAGAAGGTGGGGGGGGTGAGGGGCAAGTCACAGAAATAGGGTTTCTTTTCAAACTCCAGGCATGATTTGGTAGGCATGAAGTCTCCATACATATTTCAGTATTTCAGGATGTTGAGCAAATGGTCCACCAACACCTGTCATCAGAAGACGCCCCATAGGTTCACTCTCCGGGAGACCTGGGCCAGAACGCTTGGTGGAGCCAAAAGTCAATAGGGAGAAAATTACAGAGTGTTTCCAGAAGTGAGAACCTGCGCCCGGCAGCCTAGGGAAAGCAGTTATTAGACAGCAGAGAAAATGACTGTCGGGCTTCAAGAGAACACAGTGTGTTGTGGACGTTCCCCTGGGGATCTCTCCAGTCCTCATTCAAGGACCCTCAGCTGGAGTTTTAGAATGTTTGGGTTCTTTCCTGAGGGTGGAGGGAATGCCAGAGAGATTTTAGTTCTCTCTAGAGAAAACAGAAACAAAGAGGAGGAGCATAAGGCTACATTCACCTTCAGCGGCTACATGTGAAGACAGCCATGTTTACTAGTGGGAGAAAGTGGATCATTTACTCACCCTACAAATACTTTGCCTGCCTCCTATTAACCGAGCAGCATGCTTGGTGTATAACCGCTAGATAACTGACAACAGAGAAAGTTCTTGGAATTTCTAAGGTTGCCAGAGAGACTTACAAGACCCTGGACTTCAAGATTGGAAATGCTGTTTCATAGAATATCAGAACTTTACACTGAGAAATGTCAGATCCCAAGACAAAGAATATTAAAGATCCCAAAGACAGAGAAGCTGCCTTCTCCCATTCCCTCTCTGACCAGTCACTTCTGGGTGCATGGTGTCTCCTAGCTGGGCATGGTGGCACACATGACTGCAATCTCACTTGGGAGGCTGAGGGTTTAGATTCAAGGTCCAGCTATGCAACTTAGTGAGACCCTGTTTCGAACACAAAGGGGACAAAGAGGGAGGAAGAGAGGGAGGGGCATCTCCCATCTACCCATGATGGCCAACATTGTGATCCGTCCAGTGTCCTTCTCAGTCCTACCTCTCTACTGATTTGGGAGTGTCTATCCCTCCTTTACTTATAACACACACACACACGCACGCACACACGCATGCACACTTTCATGAGCTCAATCAGTCATACAGACTCATTCTTCCAGATCAACATAGAAATAAATCTGGTCCATCTCAGACCAATCTAATCTCTCCCATCCTAGGGCTTTGGGAACCTCACGGAAGAAGGGAAGGTGAGATTGTAAAAACCTAAAGATGGGAAGGTTCACTGTTGGACAAGACATTCCATTCAAGACAGGACTGCTGCATCCAGGAACTCACTGCAGGGAGACTTGACCTTCCCAGACCTGCATAATGACTGACATGCCAACATGTCCCCTAGACTATAGAAGAACTCGAGAGATAAAAACATATAGTAGAAACCTTGGGGACTAAAGCTGGAGAAATGCCCCTATCAGTGGGGTGGCTTAAGGAGGGGCCACTTGGTATGCCACAGAGGTCTGAACCCCCACAAGATTAAACAAGCCAGAGGGAACCCTGGGGCCCATAGAAGCAGCCAGGCAGGAGAGTGGGAGGGAGTGGGATGGATTGATGAAGGGAAGAGAGAGAGAGGGAGGGAAAGGAGGGGGAAGGGAAGATGGGAGGCAGAGGAAAGTACTCAATATGCCTGTGAAATTAGGAAAAAATGAAAAAAATTAAATAAAAAAATCTGGTCCACCTAAGTTCCTTATTTCTTTGGGGTGGGGAGAGATAAATGTCTCCTAGCAACAGAGTCTGCGAAAACAGAAAGAGGGTTGAAGCTAGAGGCTGCCCACTTTCTTGGTTTCAAGACGGACGCTCATTTCAGGAATATAAGAGCGTGCCTGTGAGAAAAGAGATGAAAGACAGAGAGGAAGGGAACCTGAGCCCAGGAGTCTGGGGACCCATCTGAGTGCAGTTCCCACGGGTGAGACAGAGAAGTCAGGAAGGAACCAACACCGGCTCTAGCACACAGCGGAGTGTAAGACACCTGGGTTCTACTTCACCCGCTGTTCCTTTGGGGACTGGTGTTAGTATAGTCGGCCTGGCCTGCCCGCCCCCACCTCGAACCTCTCAGACTTGAACCAGCAACCCCCATGGGCAGGCCAGTGACTTGCCATGAGCTTACATTCCAGGTCTTGCCTAGACTACTACTGATGCGAGAGTATTGAACCCCTGGAGGGACACATGTGGGTTCTGAATGCGGGTCTCCATTCAAAAAACTTTGCAAAGACTACAGATAGAGCTCAGTAGTAGAACCCTTGCCTAGCGCACAACAAGGCCCTGGGTTCCACCCCTAGCACCAGGAATTTTGTGTAGGGTGGGAGGGCTGTTTAATGTCCTGTTCCTTTTGGATACACGTATGTGTCATGGAAGTCATTCATTCATTCAACAAATAGCAAATATCACGGCTAGGTGTTCTACTCTAAGTATAAGATGGAGTGTGTGTGCATGTGTGTTTTGCACTGTGTGTGTACAGGCGTGCGCAGGTGCACATGGACATCTGTACATGTGAGCGTGGAGTCAGAGATCAACTTCAGGCAATGTTCCTCAGCTACCACCCACCTCGTTTGTTCATTTTGAGATAGACTCTCTCACTGAGACTAAGGCTCAACAAGGCTAGACTGGAAACTCCCGGGATCTACCTGTCCCACCACCCTAGCACGAGGATTACATATACATGCCACCAGGCCCGGCTCTTTATGTAGGAGCTGGGAACCAAACTCAGGTCCTCAGACTTGCCTAGCAAGCCTTTCACTGACTGAGCCATCTCGCCAGCCCCCACTGTCTAATCTTTTGAAAATGTTAGACTTTGTATTTAGACGTTATCAGAAAAATTGCTCAGAGCTTTTGTCTTGAAAGCAAAATGACCTGAGTTCAATTCCTCAGATCCCACATAATAAAATACTAGGCAGATATGGTCATAGCCTGTAATTCTGGTTCTGGAAGGCAGAGCCTGGGCAACCCCAGAGGAAAGCAATAAGGAAGTAGAACCCTGGATGATTTCTGATGTCATCCATGGACCTTCATAGGCATACAGTTAAGTACCCTCCTGTATAACCCCTCCCATTATCATATGGCCCATTATCTATTTTATCCTCACACAAAAATGTAACCCACAGGTATTGTTACTATATCCATCTTGTAGATGAGCAAACTGAGGCTTCAATGCAGCAAATCATTACCCTTCTGGTCATACCAGTTGCTAAAATGATCAGAGGCAGGATCTGCATTCAGGCTCCCATCACTTAAAATGCCACCTTGTGTAGAATCAAAAAGGCAGCATACAGTTTGGATAGATAGCATCAATCTAAGAAACGAGTCGCCACCTTTCCTGCACGGGAAGTAATTATCCTCCACGGAGCGCTGGACAGCACAGCCATTGAGAGAAGTCAGGAAGGGCAACAAGACGCATGCAGCCCGTTTGCTATTGGGGGGGTACCGTGGGGCAGAGCGCTACTGGGTGCATTCTGAGCATGAAGCTAGCTGAATGGTCAGGGGTCGCTGGCAGAAAAAGATGAAAGGCGGAAGCAAGAAAATATCACGCTCCAAGATGAAGCAGCTCCTTTAGCTGGAGCATCGCGCTGTCTCCTGAGCCTTCAGACATCAAACTCACTTATTGCAAAGCCACGACTCGGACCAATTTCCCATCTGAGATCACACACAGAGGAGGCAGACTAATTCAGATTACATGCCCGCTGCCCTTTCCTATCAAGAGTCTCTTCTGGCTTCTAATTAAACTTTTTCTTTGCCGACGAATGCTAAGATGTCAAGAAGGATCCCTTCTTAGGAGAGAGATGGGCCCGGCACCTGGGGACCCGAGGGTGCAGTTTCTCCATATTAGGATGAGCTGGTTATGGGGGATTTGGCATCCTTGGAATGATAATGAACTGAACCCTTAAGATGAATTATCTGTGCTTAGCTGTCAGAGACCCCCAGCACATCTGATGATGGCTAGGGAAGGTTGGTAGATGGTAGCAATGGATTCTTCTAAATTGTGTGTGTGCACGTGTGTGTGTGTGTGTGTGCACGCATATGTGTGTGTGTACAAGTGTGTGTACAAGAGGGCACTTGAGAATGTGTGTCTGTGGAGCCCATGGGTGACATCTTGAATTGCTCTACCTCCTTACTGCTTTGCTCTGGATATTCCCAGGTTCTGCCTTCTAGGGTTAGAATTACAGGCCACCATCATATCTGCTCAGCCTTTTAAATGTGGAATCTCGGGATCTGAGCTCTCAGGTCCTTTTGCTTGTGAGGGAGGCAAAGACTTTAACCCATGAACATCCCCCCCACCTGTGCCCCAGTCCCAGATCCTTCCAAATCTATTCTCAAACATGGGGACAAAACTCAAGCCCCGGCTCCCTGCTCCTTCCTACGTGTGGTTGTGAGAGGCAGCACGTGTCCATCCAAGTTCTTCTTCTGGCTTTTGTAGCCTTGGTGACCCAGGAATTAAAAATGAGTTTCGCTGAGTACCCGTTGCCTGCAAGGTGCACTCAGGCTGGAGGGAAATGTCCCTCATGGGCTCCTGTCTTGTGACACAGTCCTGAGCTGGTGGCACTGTCTGGAAAGGCTGTGGAGGTGTAGTCTTTCTGGAGGGCTTGAATCACCGGGGTGGGGCTTGAGGTTTTTTCTAGCCCAACCCCTGTTTCCTGTGCACTTTCTGCTTCCTCCTCGCCTGCTCCTGCTGCCACGCCTTCCCACCATGAAGGAATGCGTCCCCTCGCACTGCAAGCCAGAATACACCCTTCTTTCCTTAACTTGGTTCTTGTCCTACAGCAATGAGAAAAGAGACCCGTAGGAGGGTTTCTACTGACTCTTGGCCCATCTTAGTAACTGTTAGATGTTAAGCATGTGAAACATAAAATGACTCAAGTTGCCCCCTCCTGTCTCCCCTATGTACATGTTCAGACCAAGAACCCTTCACAGTTCCCAGTTTACTTAGATAAGACAGTTCCATCTTTACAAGGACAATTCTGCAACTTCTCCACAGCCCTCAGTCCACCTGCAACTAAGATTAAACTGGCACATTTATTCAAAGACTCTCACTCACCCTGGGGTGAACCTCCCCTTCCTATCCCAGTACTTTTTGAATGACATGCCCCTGATCTATAGTCATATACTCCTGGTCACATGACCAAGCCCTGTAAGAGTCCCCAGAAACTAGATTCTCGGTCTCTCTCTCTGTCTCTGTCTGTCTGTCTGTCTGTCTGTCTCCCCCTCCCTCTCGCTCTCTTTCTGTGTCTCTCTCTGTCTCTTTCTCTGTGACTCTGCCTTTGCGCTCTCTCTCTTCCCTCCCTCTCCTCTCTCTCTCTCTCTTTCTCTCTCTCTCTCTGCCTCTCTCTGCTTCTCTGTTTACAGCCATGCTGCATGCTGCTTGCCTATTTGGTCCTCCTGCTTGCTTGACAATAAACCTCCCTTACATACAATGTGCTAGGTTTTGTGTGACTTTGCGTCCCCCATCATTCCAAGGTAGGGGGCCTTCCCGAGAGCCCCCACAGTAACCATACCTAAAAGTGGCCATGATTCCCAGGATGAGCTGAGAGCTGGCTTGAGATTTGTTCACAGCCCCAGTAAGATGCAGTAGAGACCAAAAGTCAAATCTACTGCCGCTTCTCCTGTCTTCACCTACCCTCTGAGTAACAGGCTCTTTTCCTAGAAAATACAGGTGGGTATTTTCATCTTCCTTCGGAAGATGACATGGGTTTGGTCACTGAAACAGTGCTGCATGGGGAGGGTGAAGTGGCGACATGTATACCAACTACCCTCTCCCTTGGCTATCACAAGTCACCTGCCATTGGCTTTTGACTGGTGCTGGAAGCTGTTCACGATAACCGACTGCATGTCAACATGTTCAGACACATGTTGTTAATAAAGAACAAGACAAAATCCCAACTGTGGATCCTGCAACCAAAGGAGGGAGAACGAACTGGTCATTTTTCCTTTGAGACCCCAGTCTCATAGCAACTGCTCTACTGCAGAGAAAGAGCTCAAGTGGACTCTTCCACTTCCATCACTGGTCTTCCTTCAGGCACTTTTTCTCACCCCCCCCAAGTTGTTTTCTGTTCCATAACTTGGATTCTCAACAGATTTAAGATTTAAGAACATATCTGCAACAGAAAAGTCACCATCAGAATCAGAACCACATTAGTGATTTTTTTTAGCAAATTAAAAAAAATCTCAATGGCATTGTTAGGCTCTTTGCAATTTACTCCTTTTTATTTTACTGAAATTATTTCCACTTGGATGAATCCTATTCCACATAAAATATTATTACAACAAATTTTAATTCTTCAATCTTGCTTCCTTTCCCTGTAACTTTTTTGCAATTATTGCTTCTTTTTTGGGGGGTCACTATATGGCAGCAGCTACTTTTTTAACCCCTCAGAAACATTAAGACAAAGAGGAACATGTAGAGACAGAGACGGAAGGATGGGGAGAAAGGAAGGAAGGAGTCAGCTGGATTCAGTATTGATATGAGATCAAAGTATTCTCAAAGGACAAGGTGACTACGTACAACATGAATCCACATAGTGGGCTGAAAACAGACTTTTTTCATTCCCGTGAGAAAGGAGAGCCATGCGTTATGGTTTAATGGGAAGCGTCCAACGCAGGCTCCTGTGTTTGAACACTTGGTCACCAGATGGTGGCGCTGTTTTGGGAGACTGTGAACCTTTGGGGCGGGAGGGATGGATGGTAGGGGTAGGGGTCACTGGGCATAGGCCTTGAGGGCTACGGCCACAGCTGACGTCCAAGTCAAGCTCTCTGCTCTGCGATCCACTAGTATATGAATGTTGCAATTCCTCTTCCTCTATTGCTGCCGTGAGACATACTCATACACGACTTAAGAGAGAAAGAGAGGCCTATGGCTCCAGAGGGGATAGAGTCTATTATGGCAGGAACTGCACAGCAGAAGGCTTGGCTGGAGACAGAAGCAGGAGGCTGATTCGGGTCGCCACAGTCATGAGAAAAGGAGCAAGAGCAAGTTGATGGGCAAGCAAGGCCAGGCCACCAAACCTCTTGCCCCTCCCCCATGATACGCCTTCCTCCAGCAAAGCTCCACCTCCTAAAGGTGCCAGGGACCTTCTGAAATATCAATGCCAGCTAAAGATTCCTGGTGCGGGTGGAGGGGAGGAAGAAGGGCAACTCACATTCAAACCTTGTGCGTGAACAAGCTTTTGATCCCATAGACCAAGCTCCTGGGTGCCATGTATTTCCTGCATGTATTTCCTATCCTGTGTTTCACTCCTTCCTCGGATTGCTGAGAGGCAAGAATGTCCTAACTGGAGCTTGGTGGCTTGTGTTCAAAACCCAAATATCTGGAAGACTGGAAGGAGGAGGAGGGATTGTCAATTCCAGGCCAGCCTTGACTTCACAAGAAGAACTTGTCTCCAAACAAAATGGCCAAAGAATGGCTGTTCTATTGTTGGTTAACGTGTGGCTGCCATCGTCCTGGCCCTTGTCGGCAAGGGCACAAGTAATGAGAAAAATACAGATTTCAGCCAACGACCTCTGAGCTAACAGCTATCTCTGCTCATTGCCAGTGGGGTTCAGCCGGGGCTCAGTCAGGACTCAGCACAGGGTCAGCCTCTCTATTACTCAATGCACACTGATTCAGAACCCTTCAACCCAGTCTCCACGCCAGAGGATGCTGAGTTGGGTACCGAAAGCAAGATTTCTCAGTTTTAACGACAGCCACATCATTGCACCTCATGGATCCCATTTGCTTATTGAATAAACACAGAGTTTGTCATTGGTCATAGCTGATCACACCAAATTCATAGTGACCATGTAATGTACCTCTTGCAGGCATCTTGTATTTAAGTCATCAGTGTTTGAATGGTCTAGTTCATCAAAAAAGGAGATTAGAAGGGACCCCAATATCTTAAGGGGCCCCAACAAATGGTGTCTATATTTAATCAGCATGAGTATTTTGATCAATACTCAAAGTCACTTAATCCTAAAAACATGCCCTACTTGAGACCCACAGGGGAGATGAATGTGGCACAGGGGAATCTCAGTGGCCATTTGGGGTCACAGAGGATGAATATGTGTGATCCCGAGTCTTAAAATTTCTGTTTCAAATCGATGAATATATATTCATGATTCTTTCTGTCTGCTACCAACTTTGGGTCTGGCAGCCTTTCTGTGGTCTCTCTCTGTCTCACCCTTCCTCACTTCTCTTTCTATCACTTTCTCCCTCTCTCTTTCTTTTGAGCTGTTACCACTATGTCTTCTCTGGACTTCAGACATAAAAGATCAGGGACAAGGTGCACTTAGATTTTCACATTATTCTCCCGTCTGGAAGTCTGGGTTTCTGAGAATCCCCCTTTAAATTGGAAGCCCTCACATCACTGACTGGCCATTAGATACGAATGGGCCACTCTGATCTTGGCTCACAACAACCGTTCCGTTTTTTTCCTGCCTCCAGCCTTCCCTCATGACATGTCCCAATTCCAGCCACCCAGTGACTTGCTTCTGGCATGGCCTTGTCCTCAGCCCATTTTCCCATCAGCCAATAGGGTCAGGACTGGCTGCAACTATTTTTCATCCAATTGGTCTCTTTCCAGCAGTTTCATATGGCCTCTCACTGTAAATCACCCTGGGAAAATAAATGTCCCCAATCCATTAGTGCCTTTCTGCCACAAGCCAATCTGAGCCACAACCTCGACAGGGTTTCTTAATAGCCTCTTAAATACATTCCTAGAGCCCAACCTGGGGACCCTCACTCAGCCTCAAACCTTACCAGTTTCTGCCCAAGAGACAGGACATGTGGAGCAAGACTGATAACCACAGGGACTCAGACCCGACCCTCATCAGTTAAAGCGACCACAGACCAGGGCTGGCTTAGGACCGTTCTCATTTTCCTGGGCTATCCAAGAGTAATCATCCATCACGCCTTCACTTTCAAACGACTTCTAGCTCGCATGGTGAAACTATAGAAGGTATCCATGGCAACCAAGAATAATAGCTTAGACAATAGTATCGTTTATGGACTGTTAGCTGGGTGCTATAGGCATCACTGTGAAGGTCTTATATGTTGTTTTGTATCAGTTCGGTGCGGCAATGAGAAGAGAAGCACCCATCTTATAAATCAGGAAACGGGAGTTTAGGGGTGCGAAGCAATATGGCTAATGGCAACCAGAGGGTGTGACTGGGCTCCACCCAGATCCTACTTATATTCAGGAATGTTGGCTGCTGGATACTCAGAGCTATTCCCTTCCCTGGGGAAATGAGCTCAGTGAGCTGAGACGTCTGGTTGACAGATTCCATGTTGCCTTAAGTTCCATCCCAGCCACTGGCACCAAAGGCGGATTTCCCAGTTCCTTGCTCCCAAGAGGAACTGTGTCTACAGTGGGATCCAGCCAAGACCACACCCTGCTTAGTTCACTCCTCTGCTTCCAGCCTATACATCTGAGGCTCCCTTTATTCCGAGGCACTCCCCCCAGGACACCACTTAAGAAAGAAGGCTCCCAGAGCTGAGCTCTGGCTCCAAGGGGTCAAACCCCTGACTTGCAATTAACAAGAGCAGAGCTAAGTCTCCCATCTAGGAAGTCTGATTCCTACCCACTAGGTGGATGTGATATGATACACCCCCCCCTGCATGATACACATGATTAAAATAAAGCTCAAAGCTGGGGTTACAGATCCATGGCTGGATGCTTGCCTAAGCATGCACAAGGTCTTGGAGATGACATCCAAGTTGTCTGGTCACCAACAAGCGCACGTCACGGGACTAGATATGGCAATGGTCACAGAGACGCTGCCCACTGTTTATTACACACTGAGGACTGACCAGTGTCTTGACCTCACCAAGGGGTTTGTCTTCCCCGTCCCCATTTGCAGATGAAGTCCGGGGAACCTGGAGACATTAAGACATGCCAGCAGAGGTCCCAGAGATAGGCAGA
This sequence comes from Typhlomys cinereus, assembly GCA_023101885.1. NCBI lineage: Eukaryota > Metazoa > Chordata > Mammalia > Rodentia > Platacanthomyidae > Typhlomys > Typhlomys cinereus. The sequence goes on from JALPQD010000547.1 coordinate 789,685, forward strand.
GCCAGAGCTCAGCACCCAGGCCCACTTTCCTTCTACTTGGTCACATATTGTTGTGTGTTGGGGTATGGGCATAATTAATAAAATCAGTCCCTCACCAGCTGGTCTTCTTTAGAATCTTGTGTCCTTCCCACTCCTTGTGCTGCCGCCAAGTAGCAGTCCCCTGGGAACCGCATCCTGTACTGTCCAGAGACAGCCATATTACGCTGGGATTCATCACAGCATGTCCCCTTAGCCACACATGAAGAACAAGGGCTTCATATTTATTACAGAAAGAGGAACGTCACTGCTGCCGAGGCTGAAGTCCAGAGAGACTGATTACGTTTCTTGCAGCATTTCCAAGGAAGACCCAGTGGAAACCAGGAAAATGGGGAGCTTTAAATATAAGCAGGTACAGGTCCTAACTTGACTGTTTGTGTGCCATTTCACATTCAAATCGCTCCATGTCCCCAAGCTCCAAAATGCTCTATAAGAAAAAACCACTTGGCTCATCAGTTCATGAATGAGATGGTAAAGGAGATAAAGTGCTCATCCTTCCTGTGTCTCTCTTTCATTTCCATGAAATTTAGCAAGTCACCAACAGGCGCTTCCATCCCAGGTCTGATTAATATGAGCTCGTGGGGACTAAGCTTTCTTTCTGAACCAAAAGCGTATCCTATTGGAGGATAAAAGGTTTCCATGAGAAACAGTGGATCAAAGGTGGACCTTTGGCCACAAGGCCTCTGTTGGTTCATAAAAACACAGAATGAGTCATGCTAGATGTCAAAAGTGAGGCTTACAATCCAAGGGCTTCTTTGGCCAGCCAATCCTAGCCCATTGAAGGAGTACAGACCCAGGGGGCCACCTCCATAAAGATTTAAGTCCTGCCCTGAAAGCTGATTAGCTCTACTTTCCACTGGGAAAGAGGAAAAATCAATTGGGAGTCCTCTGTGATATTGTGCACCCAAGCCTAGACGACCTTCGGAACGGATGTGGGGAGTCTGTAGTGGTGTGCTTGTGTGTGTGTGTGTGTGTGTTGTGTGTATACAAGTGTGTGTGCACACACACGTGTGCATGCATATGTATCTGCATATGTATGTGCTTGAATGTGCACATGTATATATGCCCTTGTGCATATGTGAATGTATGTGTGTGTGTTTGCAGCTAATTAAAGAACAGATTGGCATGTCAGGCTCAGAAAAATCAACCTCCTCGCTTTTATCTTGATATTACTTCAACATGCCCCAGCTCCCATGAGCATTTGTGCAATTAGCAGAAGCCAATTGCAAAAAGGCAGAAAGAAAGCAGAGAACACAGACCTGTTTGCATTGCACATAAAGCTCTTTTCTTTGAAAAGTAGCTGTGGCTGTTCACTCTCCAAATATGTATCCTGACACAGGAGTCCTAGAACTCAATCCTCAATTTAGACAAAGGATCAAAAATTATATGCATGCATATAATTGTATGTGTATGTGCATATACATCTATGCTCATGATATTTTCCATGTTAAGGAAGAAGAGTTATATTATAAGGTTTTAAACGTGCTAGGCAGATGATCTTCCACCAACAAGTAAAGAAAAATGAGGACTCCCTGCCCCCTCACTTACTCCTCAGTCCATGCACCTGTCCATCACAAACTTGGGGTGCACAAGCACACCCAGCACTATGCTGGATAACACTGGTGAGTGTCGAAGAAAACATTTAAAATTCTGTCTTTAGAGAGATCAACTGCCTTGGCTTAGTAAGGGTTAATAAAAAGAAGGGTGTTGTAGGATCCTGGGGTTGGCAAAAGCCTCTTACCCTGAATTTCCCAGGGAAGTCTCCAAGCGAGTGTTTAAAGGCAAACACCGCCAGATCCACATATGAGGGGCTAGCTACGGATCAGTGGCCACAGCTCCCACCAGCTGCCCCCTAATCGGCGAAGGAGACCCGCCTACCGTCAAGGGGTGTAAGGGAGTCTAGTGGGAGAGAGTCTTTGCAGCTTTTTTTATTTTTTGCGGGAGAGCAGGGTTTTAAGTTGGGTGCCACTTCAGAAAGCCGTGTGCACTGGGGGCTTAGGAGATGCAGCCAGTTCCTCTCACAAACTGTAGTTTGGGTCCAGTCAGCCCCCTACCCCCAACTTGAGACGCATAATGATGTATTCCCCCCCTTCTCGATCCTTACACTGAGAGACCCACCCAACTCCCAGGGAAGCTGAGCTGGACATAAGGTCTAGGTTAGTATCCCCAGGATCTGGAATAGGGGTTGGAAGGGCCTCTTCTGAGATGGGAGCAGGAGTTTGTAAGAAGCATGATTAGGGCTTCCGGTTATCTGGGGGGCAAAGGATGTGTGCGTGAAGGGAGGAGGGGAGAGAGAGAGGCTGCAGCCCTGATCTCACCCTTCAGCGTTCTTAGGTGCTTGCTGGGGAGTCCGCCTACGGATTCTGAGGTTCCTTTCCTTCTACAAAGGGACCCCGGAGGGAAAGGTACAAGAGGGCGGCCCCAGCCCAGTCCCAGCCACATCTGGATGGCTAGATTTAAAAGGATTGAGTATCAAGCCCTAGCCAGACCTTTAGCCAAAGCAGCTGGGGGCCGGGGGGGGGGCATCTGATATAAATGACTGATGCATGCCCGCGGATTTTCTCCACCTGTGAAGGAGAGTAACTCATTGGGTCCCAGGAAGTATTAAATAAGACCGCACGAGTAAAACTAAAACCTGTGCGACTGACACATTGTAAAGTCCGCGATGGTTATTTTTTAAGCCATGTTATAACCATCAAACCCCACATATCAGTTCACCAGGACTGCCACACAAAACGGACACAGCGCACGCAACCTTGCAGACTCCTCAACACTACGCGCCACTATCCTCCTTCCCCGCCACCCTACACCTGGCGCGGGAGGTTGATCAGCCAGCTCTGGACACCCTGTGCTAGGAAGCTCCTAAAGTCGCGGAGGGCTCCCGCCGCGATTACGCGGCTACAAACCCAGCAGACAGGTTCTCCCACCCCCGCCCCGAGCGCCGAGCGCGCAAAGCGAGAAAGCGAGAGAAAACCAGAAAGGCGCGGATACTGGACCAGGCTTTCACGCGGATCTTGAGCTCTCCGTCCTGCGGCTCGGGCATGGCCTTCCTGGACAGCCGGAGCTTGTTGAGCCCCCCGAAACCGGTCAGCACCACGGCGCGCATTTCCTGGGCATCCCCGAGGCGGTGCGAGCCGTCGCCACCGCCGCCCTCCGCCGGCTCCTTGCCGGCTTCCTTCTCGATCATCTGCTCCGTCTCCTCCGCCTTCTCCACGCCTTCCTTGGCCATGGCGCGCGGGGGGCGCAGGGCGCACAGGCTGCAGTGGCTGCGGTGCCCAGGGGGGTCGGGACTGCTCTCCCGCGGGTTCCTCCTGTTGAATGTGGGATGCTCCGCGGCGCAATGGCTGCAGCCGCTGCGAGCGGAGGGCCCTGGTCCACGGTCTCCGCCGTAATCCTCCGAGGAGAAGCGCCACACTCCCCTGGCCCACCTCTCCTTCCTGCCCCAGCCGGGTTTCAACCCGGGTTTCTCAGCGGATCCCCAGTCGGACTTTTAGTTGCAATCCTTAAACCGGATTTACTCTAGACCTCGGAATGAACACGCCTAAGAGAGACGACCTTATCATCCCCTTTGGGCGCAGTACTTGGTTATTTACGGCTCGCGCTCCGGCGCCTTGAAATGGACAGAGATGAATGTCTAGGCCTGGAGGATGCCGCCGCCAGACAAGGTTGCCTCCTCTCCCGCGGATAGGCGGGGAGGGCGGGATAGCTGGGAAATCAGGCCTTTTCCCATCTGCTGGTTCCTAGTGAAGAGGCAGATAGGTGCGGGAAGAGAGAAATTAGAGACCAATCAGGGTTCCGAAAAATTGGGTCCCAAGTCTTTCCTCTCCTGACTGGACCCCTGGGCGCTCTTTCCTGAGTATCACCGGGAGGACTATAGGGAGTGCTCACCGCCCACACCATTTCCAGCAGAGACGGGATCTACAGAAAATAATTCTGTCCAGAACAGGGTCCCCAGAAGACCAATAGCCTCCTCTTCCTCCACACACACCTGGCATTTTTGCTTTATTTTGTTTTGAATTAGGGAGGAGATAATTGAAAGACTTGTATTTTCTAGAACCAGACCTGTTGTCCTAGCACTGGGGAGGTAGAGGCAGAAGGAAAAGCTTGTCTCAAAGACCCCGAATGAATAATAGAAATATAGATGCAATCAGATCATGTCCAACTGACTTCCCATTATATTGAAGACGAATTCAGACTTTCGAAAAAGAAAAGTAAGTTGTGTTTTCTTAAGCAGTTTGCAAAAACAGATGTGACCAGGAAAGACAGTGCATGTAACTGCTTAGGATCTCAGGTGATGTCCTCTTTTTTGAGCCTCAGCACTCACATCCATAAAATGGGCACCTTCAATTTGTCTCCTGCATTGTGGTAAGTGCTGGGGTGGGTATCTCAGTGCCACCTGGGGCTTATGGGATTTGAAGGGTCTTAAAGGGTGAGACTGGCTAGATACAGTGACCTTAAAGGGGTGCCTCAGAGATAAGCCCGGAACAGCCTCTTCACTCTCCGCATCTGTTTTAAAGCCCTAGCCAGGTGCCAAGTGTAACTCAGCATTTTTGTGCCCTTGACCTGGAGGGTGGTGCCTACCATCCTCGTCTGACACGATGATGGTTCCCACTTCGCTCTCATCCTGAGCATATGTACTGGGGACAGTTCCCCCAGTGCCCTAATGCATCCTTTACAGTTGTCTTCATATCAATTTGTATTTTACATTTGACTTGATTCGATTTACCAGGTGACATCTGGTTCCTTTGTCCGATGTGGGCAGGAGCGCTTCCATTTGTATGGAACTTTGCTTCTGTTAGCTTAGCACCCAATGGGTACATAGTCAAATATACTCAGAACATGCTTGTTGAGTGCATAATTGGCAGTGAATGTAGACGCATCTCTGGGATGCGGGAGGGGGGGGCTGCTAATGTGGCCTAAGAGGTGGTTAGGTCTCCATGGAGAGAGAACATGTGAGTCACCTCTATAGGCTGAGAAGATTCTGATCCTACAGAGACACAAGCAAAGGTGATTTCCAGGGACTTCATTACTCAGAGCAGCAGGCCCCAAAGAGAAGGCTGGAGGATTGATTGAGAGCACCATTTGAGGCTGGTGGTTTTTATAACGATCCCAGAGGCGGTGGGTACCACAGCTTTAAAATACAGAAACCAACGGCTAATATCAGCAGAATGACAATTGGGGCTAATAATGTTGCAGTGAGTGGTGGTGGATTCGATGATGAAATTCCTGGAAGAATGGCCTGAGGCAGGGCATCTACTGAAGCAAAGGGCATAGGAGGAGGTTGAGACAGTCTAGCAGGAGACTGACCAGGCAAGGCCCTAATTACAGAACTGTACCTTTTGTGGTAAGCCCGATGCTTCCAATTACAAACCGCGTTTGCATCGTGAGTGTTTAGGCTGTGTTCTGTCCAGGACTGGAGTATACAAAGCTAATCCCAGAAAGCTTTGGTTGAGACCTAGGAGAGCAAGATGGAAAAGTGGCAGAAGCTAATACAGGGTGCATCAAAGAGAAAACTATTCCAGTGGATAAATGGGGTTCAAGCCACAGGGGATCTTTGGGAAACAAGACAGATTGGTCAAGCCTCATCCAAGAAGCAAAGAAATTAGTATCTATTTCCTAAATTCTAAGCACAACTGGCTAAGAGCTATCCCTGGAAGTATTTGTACCTGGGCAGCAAGAGTCCCCAGATAAAGCTCTTCCAATATTCTGTACAGGAGGTTATCATTTCCAACCCAGAATGGTGAGTTCTAAGAGGGGGTGGCCTGGGTGGCTGGGGTGGCTGATAATGTCCTGCAATATATATTACAGACATGATCTTGACCTGTCTGACCTTCTTATAGTAGATATTGGGTATGTTATGTGATTCGATTCTCAGAAAGATCTCATGAAAGAATTACTATTTCCACCTCACAACAAGGAAATTGAGTCTCGACAAGGTAAGTCATCCTACTCAAAGAAACACACCAGTTCATTTGGATCAATGAAGCCTGGCTCCATATTCATGTTCTGAGCCTCTCCCCATGTTTTACTTGAAGAATTAATTCATCTTTCCCCATCCTAGTTTCTTTTCCTATTGCTGTGATGGTACACTTTGAAGAAAGTTACTCAAGGAAGACTTCATTCGAGCTCACAGTCTGAGAATACAGTCCAACTGGTGGGAAGCCACGGCAGCGAGAGCCTGGCACAGCTGGTCATGTTGCATCCCCGAATGGAAAGCAGAGAGTTTGACTGCATGTCCCTCAGCTTGCTTTCCCCTTTTATCCAGTGGAAGACCCCAAGGGAATGGTACCACCCGTGGAAGATGTATTTTTCAACTTCGGCCCTATCAGGACAATCCCCTATAGACATTTTCAGAAGCTAACCTAAATTTAAGAACTTTCTTTTGACAGAAGCAAAGTCAGTTTACTTTGTGTTTAGCACACAGCATGCTCAACGTTTGCTCAATAGGTACATTAAAGGGAACATAATTTCCCTTATAAGGGACTTTTCTGCAGTTCTCAACTCCAGATTGTAATTGGTGGGCAGGTGATGACCACAGCAACCTCCAGGTAGCAAACACAGCACTGGTTTGAGCTGCTTGGGGACGGACCCTCCACACAGGCCTATCTAGCACTGTGGTTAAGTGTTCCGAGCCCTGCTCCCCTTTGATGGAGTGTCTGTCTCACCCTCACATGGGTTCTTCTTCTGGCATATCTCCAGATAAATGCGACAAGTCAATTTTTAATTTTTAAAATGGATTACTTGGATATTGACTTAGAACTTCAATTGTAAAATAGTTTATGTAACAGGGCAATGTGCCAAACAGCGGCCACTCCTGGTAGAAGCCAATGTTACAGCTCAACTCCCTGAACCTGTAAATGGTCCCAGGAAACAGCACTTTGTTGGAGCCCAGAGAGAGACAGAGATACAGACAGACAGACAGACAGACAGACAGACAGAGAGGATAGAGAGTCACAGAGAGAGACATAGAAAGGGAATTAGAGAGTCACAGAGATAGAGTCATAGACAGAGGAACAGAAAGAGACACATAGAATATGAATTAGACTTCTTTTAAAGAGGGTGAGACAGATTTACCAACTCCTCAAGGTATTATCTATCTAAGGAGAATGTTTAACAGAGATAAGATCTTTCAGTAAGAAGCTATAGGAAACAATATTAATATCACTTTCTAAATAAGTATCTAAGTAATGCAAAGTGGTTCAGTAGGTTTCCATAAAAAAGAATCACTTTTCTGACATCCAAAGTCCTCAACTATGTTCTTTGATAGCAATTATTCTATTCCGTCATCATCATCAATACAGTTGGAGCCATCTGTTATACATCGGTCACATTACTTTGTTTTCAGGATGATCCCATCTTAAGGAACACCATCCCTATTTTACAGGGGACAAATACGAATACAAACTGAGTCACTTTCACAAGATCCCTGACATCTTAAAGGGCAAGGATGGAAACTGAAATGGGAGGAGCCATTTCACCATGAAACCTGGATTCTTAACCATTACACTGCGATGCCTCATCTTCCAGTCTTAAAAGATCCCATAGAATAGACTGAGAGGCAGGAGATAAAATGAGAAGGTCAATCATGGAAGCATAGAGAAGATCTTAATAAACTCCAGGGCCTTATATTAAAGATGTGTCATCATAATTTCTCACAGTTTTTAAGTCTGCTATCTAAAAGATAAAGGAACGTGGTTTCCATGAGCACAGCATTCTTCTTCAGAGAACTGGATACATTTGGAAGGTAGAAGAAAGAATCCATTCCTTTCTACATCTTATAAACCAGTGAGTCTTGTGTGGTGAACTCTAGTTATACCAGAGAGGAAAAGTGAACTGATACTTATTCATCTCTTTTTGAGTGTTGACCTTGGACCATTGCTAAGTATTATAGACAAATACCCTGCCCAGTTCCAAAGTCACCAGCAACCTGAACAAGGGCACAGGCATTGATTCAGGCAGATTGATTTAGGTGAGCTTCTCAATCAGAGCTGATGTTCATGCAAGTGGTTATCTGTGAGGTCTTGAGAAGCCCCAGTGGGGTATCTGTGGAAATGAGAAGAAAGAGTCCATGGAGACCAGTTGTCAGCTGGAGGTCACTCTTTTGCGCCCTTAAATCCTGCAGGGGAATGCTGGGAGCCCACACCTCAAAGACACCCCAATCAAGGCAGGGCAGACGGAGTATCCACCACTCCTGGTCATTTCTTGGAAGGCTGGTTCAGATGAGAGGTAGCAAGGCACTGCCATCCGCCACTCCTGGCCTTTCTGTACATGGACTGTTTGGAGATTGGCAGCTACACGGAGACGTCCCGAGAGTTGTAGGTATCTGTAGTCAGAAGCCACTGGGTCATGGTGTGCGTTAATGTAGAGCTCCAAAATGCTGGGGGTTGGGCACTGACAGTTTTCTGCCATAGAGATCACACCCAATGAAGGGTAATTAATCATGTACTAGTTGGATGAGGGCAATGAAGGAGAAGAGTCATATGTTGGGAAGGCTTCATTGAGCAAGTGACAGAACACATTGGATTCAGATACAAGAAGACAGTATTTAAGAGTGGCTTACACAAGGTAGGGCAAGCGTAGCAAACCACTCCACAAAGCGTAACTGTCAATGTTCCGCCGCTCTCTACCTCTAGTTTTTGAGGGACTGACTTCATTCTCACAGTCAAGACACAACTGTCTCATACCAGTTCTTGCTGGCAGGGTAGAGATGAGTATGTGTGGAGGAAAGACCCATGTTCCAGTTCCTCAGCTATTGTGATAAAATACTCTGATCCAGGGGCATTCAAGAAGAAAGGATTTGGTATGTAGGCTTATGGTTTCCAATGGAACGGAATCCGTCATGGTGAGGGGAAAAAAAAAACAAAAAACATGGTGGCAGCCGGGGAAGGCATAATGGCTGCCTCTCATCCAATCCACAGGCAGGAAGCAAGCAGAGATAAAATACAGGAAGTGGAGCTGGAGAGATGGCTCAGGGGTTAAGCCTCTGCCTCACAAGCAGAAGGATCTGAGTTCGGATCCCTAAATCCCACATAAAAACCCCGAATGGAAATGGTGGTGGTCTGCTCTTCCAGCCCTGGAAGGTGGAGCCTGGGAAAACCCCAGATCTAAGCAATGGGATAGAACGATCCAGGATGATTCCGAAAGTCATCTCTAGGCCCCACACAGCATCACCTGACACACACACACACCCACACTTGCATACGCAAACATACAAAAAAGAAAGCACAGGAAGTGGAACCGCACTTCCACTTCACACTGTACCCTTCCCTGGTACTTCCTCCAGCCAGCTGTATCTCCTAAAAAGGATCCATCGCCATCCCAAATAGTACTACCAGCTGGGGACCAAGCTCTCTAACACCTAAGTCTACAAGGGACATTTCACATTCCAACCATGACAGTTCACACAGTTACTTTGAAGGATGCTACTTCCTCTAATTGGCCAGAGTTTAATCACGTGGCCACAACCTCCTGCAAGGCAGGCTGTGGGAAAGTAGCATTTTCCAGCTAAGTAATGTGTCTGGGGAAAATCAGAGTTCTGGTAGTACAGAGTTGGCATTGGAAGGTATGGCAAGATCTGCCTCAGGTGATGGACAGTGATGGATGAAGGGCGTTTCCCAGACTCCTTGCGGAAGCACAGCATCACCTAATTGTCCTTGTCCTTGAGATTCAAATCTCTGTCTTCCCAGAGATATTTTAAAGATATGTTTTCATCCCATTAGATTTCTCTCTCCATAGGGATCAAGTCCACTTTCATCTCATCCATCAGAAAAACCCACTTCCTTTCCCAGAACTCAATCCTTTTAGCTCCGCGTTAACCAGATCATGAATGAGTGTTATTCACTTGGGCCATTTCACCTGTTCTTCTCCTTCTATTCACAAGCAGCTCTTGTCTGCCGAGAGATGGTTTTTATCGATTGTTTTTGCATTATTTGGTAAACTTGGCTGGCCAAGTGTAGAGGAAGAGGAGGAGGGACTACACAGGACTGAGGGAGGAGTTTCAAGGAAGCAGTTTGTGGCTCTGAAGCCTCATTCATGCTAAACAGATCCCTTCAGGATGATTTCTTTTATCCCCAGACACATTATAGAGGGTTTTCCCTAGTGCGATGCTTGCTTTCTTGTATGAATCATCTCACAATAATGCTGTCTGCACCTTCCAAATGCTGCTGAAAACTGTATTTCTACATAGCACTTTGAGATAGACTGTTGTGAACTCAGCAAAGAGACAGGGTTGTAAAATTCAGGATTGTAAAATGCAAAGAAAGCATTTACTTTTCAGATGGGCTCCAAGAGCAACTAGGCCTGGGGAGAATTCCTCCCTTCATGGCTGCTTTTATTATTTCTTTTTTTCCTCTCTTTCTTTCTTATAAGCTGAGAACATCACACCATATATCAGGCTGAACCAGCCCTGTAGCAGGCATGCTCCAGGTTCCCTGACATCTCTGGTCTGAACCAGGAGATGATTTCCCTGGGCATGCAGCTTCTATTAATATTTTATGGCCCGTATGCAATTGGTGGTGCTGTCCCTTAGAGTCTCGCCTGGATGAAGCTGTGAGACCTTAATGGAACTGGCAGTAGTACTCAATTTGAATAGGGCACATGGGGTCTTTTCTTTTCTGGTGTCAAATGACTGAATTCCCAGGAGATGGGGCAATGTTCTTCAGGGATGGGAATCTTACCTGGTTACTTGTACTTAGGAATCGCTCTGCCCAGAGCTGGGTGGAGGATTTCACATGAAGTAAGTGGGTAAGAAGATTGCTACATCCACCCATCGTCCCTGTATCCACACACCCATCCTCCAATCCAGTTAGCCACATCTTCCATTCTTCTCATGTAGTAAGCAAAGTAGTTATGTAATCATGGTCAAGTTCCGAAATCTTTTCTTTGCAGTCTGTGTGTACGTGTGTGTGTGTGTGTGTGTGTGTGTGTGTGTGTGTGTGTGTGTGTGCGCAGTGCATGTGTACATGTATTCATGTGGAGGCCAGAAGTTGACATTGAATGTCTTCCTCAGTCACTCTCCACCATTGTGTATATGTGCACGTGTGTGTAGGCATAAGAAGGCATTTGAGTGTGTGTGCCTGTGGTGGCCCAAGGGTGATATCCGGGATTGCTCTACCTCCTTATTGCTTTGCTGTAGTGTTTCCCGGCTCTGTCTTCCAGGGTCAGAATTACAGGCCACTGCCATATCCACCTGGCATTTTCACATGGGATCTATGGATCTGAACTCAGGTCCTTTGCTTGTGAAGCAAAGACTTTTAACCCCTGCACCGTCTCCCCAGCCTCCACCTTATTTTTGAGACAGGGTCTCTCACTGAACCGGAACCTCACCTGTTGGCTCCCTGGGCTGGCCAGTGAGCTCCAGGGATCCCCTCTCTCACAGTGCTGGCCTTACAGATGTGCACTACGGTGCCTGAATTTCTCTGTGGGAGCTGGAGATCCAAACTCAGGTTCTCACGCTATTTTGCAGCAGGCACTTTTTGATAGAGCCATCTCCAAGCCCCGATTCCTGGATCTCACTGTTACTCGAATTTGTAACATGTGGAAATTGATGCATTCTTTGTTTCCAGGCTCCTTTCAGATCCCAGGGCTTCTGCCTCCCAGCTGTGTGGCACTTCTAGAAACCCAGAAAGTGAAGACAGCCTTCCAAATTAGACTCCACAACTGACCCGCAGGCATAGGATACCACAATATTCTCTTCCAAGCATTACTCTCCATACAAGACAGCAGTCAAATGCATAGCTCCCCCTGTGCATCTTCATGAATAAAGGGGACAGACACGTCAGTGACATGGAGCAAGGTCCCAGGGAGGCAGAGACAAGACACACAGAGGCAAATGAGAGTTAGACAGACAGAATTCCAATCCTGGCTGCCTTTTACCATGGCCACGTTCCTTCCTTAGCCTGTAGCTCCACTGTGTGATTCACAAAATGTGAATATTGATTGTTTTGTCTTCACGACTTTGTAGAGAATTTTCAAAGAGGCGATTCCAATACACATCCAGGCTAGGAAAATATATTTTTATTATTAATAGTTTTAATAACGATTAATAGTTTTAACTGCCTTCATCACATCACTTGACATCTTGCCAACTGCTTAATGGGCAAAGGTTAGGGTTCCAGGTCGGCCTTTTCCGCAGTCTATTGAAGGGAACAGGAGTCTCTTAGGATGTCAATCGACACCAGGGTTGAAGGGGATTCAGTGGTCGGAGCTGGGGACGCTGTAGATCAAATGATGCTCTTTAATGCAGATGTAGAGTCTAAGGCTTGCTTGGTTCTTGAGCCTCAGGGTGAAATAGAGGGTCCAGCATCACCCACACATACTTGACCTCCAGCCCCCCTTCCACCGAAGCTCAGAAGGTGAGCACTCTGAAGGGTAAGGCTCACTCCTGCCCAGTGTCTGCCCAGCACCGGCGGACCTCAGATTGCCAAGTGGCTTCGTAAGACAGAATAGAGCCAGGCATTTTTAAGAACATTTAACCCTCAAGTCAGAACCAGGAAGATGAAGAGACACAGCGGACGACACACTTGCGTGGGGGTGGCGAGGACTGTGACGAGTTGCACAAGTGACATTGATGGGGCAGCAGGACAAAGAGGGCAAAGATCGGCTCACCTTTGCTGCCTTTTATTGTTTTTCTGTCATTTGACAAGCACCCGAGGAAAACCATTGAAAGGATGGAAGACTCAGGGGCTCCTGTCTACAGTTCTGTGGCTTTCTTGCTTCTGGGTCTGTGGAAGAACATCATGGTGGAAGGATTTGATGGGGCCTCACAGCAGCCAGGAAGCAAAGGTCAGGAAGGGAGAAGATACTCAGCAAAGATGCATCCCCAGCATCTCCTCCAGCCCCTACCACCTCCCAAAATAACACAGCCACCTGGGAACCAAGCCTTCCACACATGAGTGGATGGAAGGCACTGCGTATTTAGATCTCAACCCCCTCGTGACCAAGTGAGAACACAAGCTCGGGCTTGCCAAATCTTCCAAGTATTCAAGAAATCTGGATTTCTTTTCCATGAAGTATACCCACTTTATGAAAGCCTCATGGATATAACACAGTATGAATAGGGAGTGTCTATGAGCCAAATTTAGGCATAAATAAGTATAGTTTTTCATCCTTACCCTATACCGGTGACCCACAGATATGGGTAATTTTGTCCCTCGGGACATTTGCCCATGTCTGGGAATGTTTTTGCCACAACTAGCACGTTAGGCACCTAATGAGTAGAGTCCAGAGATGCTGCTCAACACCGTATGATACACCCCACACACTGACAATTAGTGCACCCCAAATGTTACCAGTGCTGCTCTCACTGGTGAATCCTTAGATGGTAGGAATAGTGGAGAGGGGGTGTCCGTGCTGCCCATGTGACTTGTTCCAGTTGGGAAAAGAAAGCTCTTGGGCTAATTAATGCTCCAGGGGTTTTCAGCCCAGGGCCTGAGGTCACAACCATGCGGATGCTGGCAGTGCCCGGATAAGGACTCTCTGCAGAAGGCACATTGATGCGAAATCACAGCTACTGCTCAGACAGCACATGCCAGGTGAGGATTCCCATCCAACCTGGAACAGTCTGCCCTTTGGACAAGTTCACCAGCCTGTTTCACATGCCCTCCTTCCAGAAGCTTGGAGACATTTGAAGCAAACGTCAGAAGACTCCTAAGTCATCTCATGCAGTTTTTGTTTTAGAGACCGTTCATATATTCTGCTGGGAGAAAAAGAAAATCAAAGGAGTCGCTCTAATTGAATTTTCCACTGACTTTCTGTCTAGAGACAGCCTTTCAGATATTGATCTTGAGTCTTGGCATTGTGCCTGCCTGTGGCTCTAGTTGGTCATCACGAGCAAAGTCGTTCCTTTATCGTCAGCGAGTAATTCAATCGTACCCACAGTGGAGGCGAGGAAGGCTGCAAGATGAGATGCACCGGGAAGAGGGCGGTGCTCTGACCAGGGGGAGCAGTGATGGAGAAAGACAGGAGACACACGGGCGCTGGGGTCTGCCATGCTTGTACCGAGGAGTTTTACCCTAGTGGCTGTTTCTAGTCAGTGGGAGTCACTTGCACTATTGTCTTAGTTTGTTTTTTATTTTTTGGGGAGTAGGGACAGGCGGCTGGAAAAAAGTTGTGCATGCAAATGAGAAAAATTGAGTTCCCACAGTTCCGGAGGCTAGTCATCTAAGGTCAGAATTCAGGAAGTTTGAGGTCTGTTGAGGGCCTGTCTCCTGGCTCAGCAAGGGCATGTCTTCCCGTTGAGTCTTTGTGTGGTGGAAAGGGAAAGAGATCTCCCGTGAGAATTTTGTTTTTGCATGTGTACTTTGTGTGTGTGTGTGTGTGTGTGTGTGTGTGTGTGTGTGTGTGTGCGTGTCAGGGCACACTGTGTATGTGTTTTTAGAGGCCCAAGGTAACCTCAGGAATCATCCTGGATTGTTTAACCTCCTTGTTGCTTTGCTCTTTCATTTCCCAGGCTTTGCCTTCCAGGGCCAGAAGTGTAAGCGCAGGCTGCCATTTCTGCCAGTTGTTTTTACTTGGGATCCAGGGCTTGACCTCAGGTCCTTCTACTGGCAAGACAGAGGCTTAAGCCCTGAGCCATCTCCCCAGCCCAAGACTCTTTTATAATTTCAGTGAAGACTCTAATCACCTCCCCATTGGCCAGCCTCGTGATACCACTGCTTTGGGGCCTGAGGATTTCAATTTAAGAATTTGAAAATGTATTAGCTACCCTTGACAAAACACCTAACAACAATCCAGATTGGCCAGTGTTGTGTTTAGGCAGTTTTAGAGCGGCCACATTGAGACAGTTTTTGAAGGTCTTTGAAGGTCCTTGTGATCGTTAATCCTGGGTGTCAACTTGACACATCTGGCATTAACTAAGATCAGCTGAGACCACATGAAGAGATTATCTGGACAATAAAAAGACCAGTCCGAGATCCAATTAGAACCTCCCTGGATCTCATTGGAACCTCCCAGTAGTGGACCACATAAAAGGAACCATTGGACAGGAGACTAAGAAGAAGAAAGACTCTCCAGGAATCTCCAGCCATCGGCCATCACCCACTGGCCTCACAGATGGGAGTGACTTAGCCTGCCAGCCTCAGCCACCAGCCATGTCGCCTCCACCATGAAAGACTGTATCTAGTAAAGAGTAACTGTTACAGTCCTAAAGGTCATCCCTCAGGCCTGGGATCACCCCAAGGATCACACCCTATTTTCACCAACTTCCAGTAGGAGATAAGCCAAATTCCTCAAAAGAAGCAGCTTTAGACCAGCCACAAGGTCAATTGCGTTGGGCCCAATATAAACAGACCAATGAGATATAAGGGACCAAAAGCTCCAATCAGGTTTGAAGAAACTGGAGCTAACCAATGAGGAAAAGCCATTCCCCCAGGACATACCTAAGTGTATACATATACCTGATCCTGCCAGGCAACAGACGGCTCTCTTGCTCCTCACCATTCTGCCTTAATCCTCTACATGTGTTCTGGTTTCCGTCTTCAGTTCTCAAATATGAGAACCTGGATACATAAAAACCCCAGGAGAGTGACCCCCTTTTCATAATGAGTCCTCTCTAAGATGCTACAACCAGAAAGAACCTGTATTAGTCGTCGGAGTTCTCTAGAGGAAGGAAACCATAGGAATATATGAAAAGGGAATTCATCAGATTGGCTTATGAAATAAGGTCTAGATAGTCCAACCTGCCTAGCTGAACTGGGTTCCTAAAGAGGTCTCTGGACTCCAGTCATGTTGGGTGGAGGAAGCTGGGTTCCGATGTTAGCAAAGAATAGCAGCAGTTGGGAAGATGAGAGAAAGAAAGAGAGAGAGAAAGAAAAAGAGATATTGATTTTTTGTTCTACTGGAGGGTGCCGCCTACATTTAGTATTTGTCATTGTGTTTCAAATATCTTAATCCAGAGAACTGCTCTAGCTGTTTTGATGGCTGATTATTAGCTAATCCCAAATCCATTCAAGGTGGAACCTAACCACCCCTCTTAGACCAAATTGAAGGCAAAGTCCCAAGGGCATCCTGTAGGGGCTCCGAGGAAAAATGCCATCAGATGAAGCTGTGGTATTTACCACCAATGATTCCTTCTGCAGCTGCTGAAGGTTGCTTTCACAAGAGACACTTGAAGAGCTTCTGGCTTGCCTTGCACACAGAACAAGTCTACTTCCTGTCACCGGAGGATACAGGTGTCAACTTGATAATTCAAGGAGGAAATGTGGATACATTTGTAAAGCATTAGTAGTTGAGTTATGCTCTGAACAAGCCTGCAGGAGATTGAATGATTGATAGGGGAGGGCCCAGCCTGTATGGGTGGGACTCTAATAGGGTAAGTAGGTAAGGAAGAGGGAGCTTGTACTGATTATTCATACCTGTTGCTGTGAGAGAATAACCAATCAAGAAATTTAAGGGAGAAAAGGAGATTTATTCAGCTTACCATTCCAGAAGGGAGATGCAGTCTTTCATAGTGGAGGCGACATTACTGGTGGCCGAAGGTGGAGGTGGGCTAAGTCACTGCCAACACCCTGGAGACTGAGAACTGCCTGACACCTGCTACAAAAACAGATTTCTTCAGGAGGTAGGGTGGGACTGGTCCACCTCAAGGCCCACCCCCGTGACCTCCTTCCTCCAGCAAAGCTCCACCTCTCAAAAGTGCCATGACCTTGCCAAACACATGAGACTATGGGGGACGCATTTCAAACCATAACAGAGTTGAATCAGGGAGTTGGCATTTTTTGGTACACACGGTCACACATGCTGGGCTGGCAAATGAGGGTCGCCCCTCTCAGCAGTCCTGTGGACAGGCTGTGGTCAGTTCCCTTGGCTTATGGTGCTGGATTAAGAACTGAAACAGACCACTGTAAGTCAAAGTAAACCCCCCCCTTGATTGGCAACATGCAGGTTAGCTGTGCTAACTCTCCTAGGCAGAGAGTGGTAAGGATTCATATATCAAGCCACTCTACAGGGCAGGACTCAGTGGAGAGGAATGTTAAGCAGGAAGATATCGCACTTTTGGTAGCACATTGATTGAAGTCACTGTTATTATTGTACCACTTGTACGAATCCAAGCCAGCTGTAATGCGCCTGTGTTCCTATCTCTTCGCAGATCACTCTAAGGAGCAAAAACATCCCTGAATATTACATTTCAAAAACATCAGAGCACAACGCAAGTCAGAAAAACAGTAGCCGATCGTGATATGATATGTGCTGTTTGGCTTTGGCAAAGCAATAAGGAGACAGAGCAAGCCAGGATGATTCTCGATGTCACCCTTGGGCCTCAACAGGCACACACACACACACACACACACACACACACACACACACACACAAATAAATAAAGAAATAATAAGTCCAAATAATCCTTAGCAACTCAAAAGAATCTTCTAGATTTCTGAGAAGTCTGTAGAAAGATCCAAAGAAATGACATGGATATGAAGACAAACCCAAAGACCAAGGTGTTTGCTGTACTTTTTTGATGGTTCCAGCGTTTCCTTAAGTGTCCTGGTCTGGAAACATGAGCTCCAGCATGTCTGGGTAGGAGACCTGCATGCAAACTAGAGAGGAGGGTCTGTCCTGTTGGACAGTAGCTAGTCATGGGGCTGCTTCAGGAGGGATTAATGCAGGTCTTGTGGCATGAGTGAGTGCTCACAAGAGCAGGCTGTTGTAACTGAAGGCACCCTTGCTCCCTTGGTGTGCTTGGAATTACCCATTCCTCTTTCCACTTACCTGCCATGTTGTAATGCGGTCAAGGAAGCCCTCACCAAGGAGTCTGCTCTATCTTTGACTTTTGACATAGAACCCTGGGGCTAAAAAGAACCTTTTTATACAACACTCAGCTTCTGGCTTTTTGTTATAGTAACACAAAACACGGCGCCGATACCAAGATTCTACAGGGCAAGATTACCAGAGGAATATTCAAGACAACTTGGCTTTCTGCAGTGCATACCCTGTAAATAAACTGAAAGGAAATCTATGAGGCAAGACCAAGCAGCTGTTCTTCTGACTTTGGTAACATCCCAGAGCTTCTTGGAAGAGGAGAACATGAAGATTTCGTTATTTTTCATGGAGAGTTGTAGCCTCCAGATAAATTTAGTTGATCAACTTTTCTCTACATAAAAGGCAAGTATTCCCGTAAGAAGCATTTTAGAAACACGTGTTCTGCACAGTCCGCTAGAGGCTATTTCTCATCTACATTTGGGTGCTTCGGGCATTAAGTTAGGATCTCACAAGAAGGCTTATGCTCAGAAGTGATGGTCTTTTTTTTAGCTAAAGCTCTGACAGCTCAGGTATGTCCATCCTCACACCTGGTTGGAGCCCAAGACAGATGTCGAAACAAGTCAGTCACTTCAGAATGTTCTAGTGCATGAACAGAAAACATCAGAAATAAATGGGCTCAAATATATGAATTTATATGTCACTTCTTTCTTTTGCTGGCAAACTCGAAAAAGAGAAAGGGAGAGACAGAAACAGAGAGTTAGAGAGCGTTTGGCTGCTACACCATGGCGTGGTTGTACACAAAGAGTGTTTTTGGAGGCATCCAAAGTAAGTGATATAAACATTTGGGAAAGTAGTTTAAGCAAATGAAAACAAGTCTGAGAAATACAGACCTTTCTCCTAAGTAATTCCCTTTTAGAAAGCTATATATGTTCCAGACATAATTAAAGGTGTGCAAACATGTTTCAGCTCCTCCAAAGATTTCCACCGCAGCATTGATTAAAATATCCTAAACCTAGAAATCTAAACTTCTAACGACAAGCATGGGAATAAATGATTTGTATTTTATGAAGTCCATAAGATTATAAAAACCTGGGGACTTTTGAAAATCTCCATGTAAGGTATTTTCATATATGGTAACTTTATTTTGGAATTGTGTTAAGCATGGATTAATGAGTTTTTATTGCTTATTACTCGCTCCCACATGCATCCCTTCCTACTTCCCAACCTTTTCCCTCCCTCTGCCACGTCTCCCCACACGTGCATCCGGGTTACCTTCTGCTCTAGTCAGTGCTTGGGCACCTATAGGGCACCAACGGCCCCCCAGTGGGTAGACTGTGGAATGTAGAGGCTCCCTCTCTTTGGTCAAGCACCAGTGCCACACAGTCCCTCGGGGTAGTGCCGTGTCTGATGGCCTCTTCTCTGTTCCATGGCAACGTGTTGTTAGGCACATGGCAGCTGTCATACAAGTTTAGTGAAAGTGGACACCGCTGCATTGAGTTCTTGGGTACCACAGCCCTGACATGAACAGCAGCTACTGTCTGATATTAGCTCCCCCGTCCTCCGGCTCTTACATTCTTACCATCCCCTCTTCCGCAGGGTTCCCTGAGCCTTGGATGAGACTAGTACAGATGTCTTGAAGAGGTCTGAGCATCCACGGATGCTTTTATCTTTTATTATGGCCACGAGTGGTTCCAAACTGCATTACACATTTTAATGGAAGAAAATCTTAGATAGGTTTAAAAATCAATCCCAGTAATCTGATCTTATGTTTGCGAAACTCACACTCATGCAGATGGATGACACATTAAGAAGACAGACAAAGGCCTTGACCTTTGTGCTGATTGATTCCATCTAATGTTTTCATGGAAGCCCTAATTTATTTCCTTCATGCGTTGCTGGGTCTTCAAATTTTCCTACAATTAAAATACATTGCTTTTTATAATTAAGTGCTTCTAAATGACCGTGTTTTAAGAAGAAAAATATCCCTGCATAGTTACCGCATTCTGGCTATACTGATGAGAGAAGCAAGTGATTTTTTTAAGTAAGAAAATAGCTATGACATTTGCAGGGACTCTTTCAAATGCCTTATCTTGTGATTGATACAGTGACATACAGCACATCATGCTTTTGTCTTGATCGCACTCTGAATGGTGAGAGAAACTATCCTCCAACAGACAGTGGGGGACTTGGGGTCAACCCAATTCAGCCGGTTCCAAACCCACATGGTCTACACCAAGCCCCAAAGGAGTTTGGGGGGGGCTCTTCTTTTCTTTCTTCTTCTTTTTCTTCTTCTTCCATTTTCTTGTGTATGTGTGTGTGGCAAGAGGGAGTGGTGTATTCATGCAGGTATGTGCCCATGTTCACATACATGTAGACTCTTGTGTGTGCATGGACACATGTTTGCATGTGTGATTGTGCATGTGTGGAGACCTGAGATGGACATTAAAAATCATACTTATTCTTTCACTCAATTCTTTGAGGCAGGATAGCTAATAAAGTCTAGGGCTTGCTGATAGGGTTAGTTTGACTAGTCAGTTTGCTCTGTGGTTTCCCAGTCACTACCTTCCAAAGTTAGAGTTGCAGAAATATCACTACAGTAACCGACATCTGAAGTGGGATCTGGGACCTTAAGTCTACTCCTCTTGCTTACACAAGTGCTTTATCAGCAGAACCATCTCTCCCTCTGGCTCTCTTGCCCTCGCTTTTCACATACCAAACTTTTGTCCTGAAATTGACCTTGAGAAGTCAAAAATCCTTTTCAGGTAAGAATAAGGCATCATCATCTCAAAGACTTGCATAGAAGATTCCATTTCTCTAAGTGCTCCCAACTTGAAGAAAGGGAAGCCACTTATTCTTAGCTCTGGTATGACTCAGACCCCCAATATAGAGGGACAGTTTGGTGTATGTCAAACCTGGTCTCATATTGTCTTTGCATGTGTAACAGAATGGCCACCAATGTTAAGTTGCCCATGCATTCTAACACTTTTCTTATGTATTTTAATTTAGTTTTGATTTTATTCTATTTTAAATATGAAGAATATTAACTTGCTCCCAGAAGTCAAGCAACCACACAAACAATGTACTCAAATAAGCATTTTTCTCTTCTGCATGTCTGCCGCCTCCTCCTTCTCCCCCTTCCCCCCTTCAGATACCCTGTAGGTAATTGACTTCATTGTTTCCTGGCTAATCCTTTGTGTTTCCTTCTGAAAAGATCAGCGTGTGTGTGCACGTGTTTTCTCTTTTCCCTCTTCTACCCAGCGAGTTAGCATTCCACCTGCGCCCCTCCGCCTTTGGCTTTCTCCACACAACAATATCTCCTGCAAATTGCTCTATAATCACTTCACAGAGACCCTCTTTATTTCTGTTGCAGCTGCTTAGTCACGCGAATGCGTACGCACCCAAGTTTATTCCCATTTAGTCTCTTTCACTCTTGACAACTCGTGCCATGATTAAAATAGCATCAATCACATCAGCATGCGCAGGGATTGTGATCACCCAATTTGGGTATTTACATTGGATGGAAAAATGTTCCCCAAGGGTAGAGAGGGCTCCTGCCTTGGGATATGGGGGAGCAGACACAACTAAGGAAAGTCGGGATATTGAGAACCCTTCCCAAACTGGGCAAGGGTCCTGAAGCCACCAGTCACTTAGGTCACTCAGCTCTCAGCCCAATGAGGGGTAACAGGCATCGGACAAGGGCAGTTGTGAAAAAGTTCTGACAAACTGGGTCTCTGGTACATAGATTCAGCCCCAACCCCCAGCCTTGACCAATCCCCAACACTTAAGCCGTGTTTAGTGCAGCAAGAGCAATCCTCTTTCTTATTTCTTTACCTGTCGCTGTGATCAAGTACTCCGATGCAAGCAACTGAAGGGAGAAAGGGGTTTATTCTGGCTCACATGGTTCAAGGTACCGTCCCTGGTGGGGTGGGGGGCAGTCAAGGCAAGAGCTTGAAGCAGCTGATTTACTGTGGATCCTCCACAATGAAAATTCGCATGAATGTGTTACGTTGTTCTCTCCTTGTGTTCAGTCCAGGATCTCGCTCCTAGGAAATTGAGTCTCCTACTTTTAGGCTGGGTCTTCACACATCAATGAATGCAAGGAAGACAATCCCTCATAGGTGTACTCAAAGGCTAAAACTGAATCTAGAGACCTTATCCAAACTGCCTCATACCTCCTAGGTATCCAAATGAGGTCAGTGCTAAACCTTCAAGGACCATCCCAGAAAGATAAGGGGGTTCCCGAATGACCGCTGAAATATCTGGGACCTCAGAGAGTGCTTCTCATAGGAGGGAAGTCTGTTACTGAGTTTCCTGCTGGAACAAGAAGTCAGTAGAGGTTTCTTTTCACTTTTTTTGTATAGTCAAGCCTCAGTATCCACGTAGGATTGATTCTGGGGTCACCTCATATGCCAGTTAGATATTGTGATAGTTAGATATAGGTGATGTCATGGTTTGAGCATAAAGTTGTCCCCACAAGCTCATGTGTTTGAATCTACTTAAGGTTTAAAAAGGTCATGGCACTTTGGGGAGGTGGAGCCTTGCTGGAGGAAGGTAGGTCACAAGGGGTGGGCCTTGAGGTTGGTTGGCCCTGCCCTGCTCCCGTAAGGAGTCAGTTCTTGCAGCTTGCAGTTTGCTCTCTCTTCCTGCACGATGTCGGCAGTGAACTAAACCTCCTCCATCTCCTGCCTGCCAGCCATGCCTTTTCTGTCATAATGGACCGTATCTCCTCTCTGGGTCCATAAGTGAAATCAATCTCCCTTTCTTCCCTTAAGTGGCTTGAGTCTGAGCGTTGTCTCACAGTAGTAGAAAGAGTAAACTGTACAGGTATCATTATGACAATCGAAGGCCGGAGTTCTGGGCACATAAGTGAAAAATTAAATCTCCGGAGCAATTCTTCAGAAGACTGTCTAACTGGGGAAAGACACAGCTCAAGGTGGGTGGGACTAGTATTCCCTGGGCAGGTAGATTAAGTGAGGGAGCTGGCTTGGTAAAGTCAGGCAATTTAGGACTGCTGAAGGTGTTCGGCTCCTGAACTGAGCTGGTGAGACCAGAGAGTTCCATGAGCATGAGCCCACGGGTGCGCTTCTGTAGCTGGTTCCGTGAGTTGGCATTCTTTGGCACCCTTGGGCAGACATCCTGTCTGGCAAGTGAGGTTTGCCCTCTCTCAACAGCCCTGTGGATATGGGGTGATCGGTTCTCTCAGTTCCTGGTGTCGATGTGAGCTCTCCGGCCAAGCTGTACTAAGAACTATAACTCAGAATCATAAGAAAGAATAAAACTCCGTATTCTCCTAAGGTCTTTGGTTATGAATGTATTGACAGCCTGCAGGCAAATTGCAGTACCTTAGTTACTGAAATTCATAGATCTTTATGTCTCCTATATGAAATGATAGAGTATTTGCATATATCCTCGGCTTATCTTCTCCTAAACTGTGAACTTCACAAATGACATGTAACTCCTGATTCAAGGTAAATGTTTTGTAAGTTTTTATAAGCTATATTGTTCTATGCAGGGCATTGTAGCAAAGAAGAGAAATCTGCGTGTGCTGATTATGGTTGAATGTGGTCCCTTTAAAGCATACCTTTGATTCACCATCAATTGAAGCTGCAGATGTAAAGAATAAACAGGGGCCGGAGAGATGGCTTATGGGTTGATATTCTGTCTTGCAAGCAGAAGGTCCTGAGTTCAGATCCCAGGTCCTATGTAAAAATGCCAGGCAGAAACGGTGGAGGCCTGTACTTTTGGCATTGGTGAGTAAAGCCTGGGAAATCCCAGGATGAAGGAAGAAGGATGAAGGAAATCCCAGGACGAAGGAAGGAGGTAGGAGCAATCCAGGATGATTCCCAAAGTCACCCTTGGTCTCCCACAGGGACACACAGTGCCCTCTGATACACACACACACACACACAAACACACACACACACACACACACATAAACTAAACAAATACAATATTAAAAAAATAAAGAGTGAACTGTAGTATTGATATTTGTTCCTCACTGGCATGTGTAGATGTTTGTTAGTAGGTTCGATGTTGTTCAGAGAAATGAAAGTGACATTTCTTGCCTGTGTTTTGGAGTTACATTCATTCCTCTTTCCTGTATTTGGTCTTGTTTAATTCTTACAGAATTCCTGTTGGGCAGATATTATTTTGAACTTTGTGAGTCTCAAGTCTAAGGTCCAAGAGAGACTCATTTCTTGACCGAGATCGCAAAGCAATTCAGTGAGAGAACTGGAATTTGTATAACTGGCTCCAAAAATCCCTTCTCCGTCCTTTCTGAAGGATAGCACTTCTCCAAAGTGCAAGACTCAAGGGCACAGAAGTTATGCCCCTTCATACTTCACAGAGTTAAAAATATCTATATTTTGGCACCTTCTGATCCCCATATTCAAATTCAATAGTACAGAGGATCCAAGCGTAATGCACCTTAGAATATCCCGAGATGATTTTGAACGAAACATGAAACAAAACATGATATCTGCTTGGCATATGTTGTGCCTCATGCTATTTAGTTTTACCTGTCAGTTGGGAGGAGCAAATGCCCTCCCAATACACGGAGAGAGGAGAAAACAGGAAGAGCTTTGGGGTACATTAATGAGGTACATGATTAGATTAATGATCAAAGAGTGTTTTGCATATTCATCCTCGTTGCTGGCTAATAGTAAAAGGAGCCATCTCACAGCATTTGGATGAGAGCTGGGGTGGGGGTGGGGGCAGGGCAAAGGAGCAGAAGAGAGAAATCTGGAATCCCAAGTCCGTTTTCTCAGTTGTCCTGGAGCAACATGGTATTTTATCTTTGTCGCTCAGTCTCCTCCTGGTCTCCTCTTTTTCTTTGATGCTTTTGACTTTCCATGTGGTTTCCCTTGAGTTCCTTCCACCGTAGAATCTTACAGGTGAATGGAAGCAAATGGGGAGCCTCCAGAAGGCCTCTCTTCCCAAGGATCTAAGTGGGTGCAGGATGACTGGTGTAATTGTGGGTGCATGTGCAGCAAGGGAAAGGTTTACTCAAGTAAACTTTCAGAGAGACTGCTGCCTGCCATCTTATCGTCAGTGTGTAATCGGATATGCAAGTGGTTCAAGTCAGATGCTTTATGGCAAAGGGCATGAACAGTGAGCAAGGGTGACTATCATACAAGCCTGATGTCACAATAGAGAAGCACACAAGTGGCACCCCTTCACAACCCAATGCGCCTGTCGAACCTCCATGAAAGAAAGCCCTGGACAATAACGGGGGCCCTTGGATAAGAAGCTGAGAACTGGGAATGCGTGGCCCAGATCCTGACTCACTTGCCACCTCCGGTATGGGTCCTGCTGTTGTGGCAGAACCTCACATTTTGTGGGATTTATACTGGTCCCTACGGTGTTCATAGTGAGCAGAGCTGAGGATACATGAGGAGGAAGAGAAGGGAAAGGTCTTTCAGGCCAACTGGATGTTACTCCTGTGGAAGGAGTGAAGGTATCACTCATGGGACTGTGGTGAGTTAGTTCTCTCTAGAAGGTCAGTTACACAAACCTGAACTGGCCCAGTCTCTATAGCTACCTGTTTGAAGAGGTGACTTCTTCCTACCCTGACTTTCTACTTCTTTATCTGCTTAAACTGATCCAAGGACACCAGGAGACAGAACTGTCAGGAGACTATTTGCTATTTGGATTTTCAGCTTCCAAAGCGTTGAGTAAATAAACCTCTTTTCTTGCTAAGTATCCTGCCTTGGGTAGCTTATTAGAGCAACAGATCCAGACTAATGTAGCAGACTCCACGGATGGTGGGAAGGAACAGGAGACCCTGGGGCAGAAGAAGGCTCGCAGGCTAAGGCAAGGTCATATGCTGCAAGGAGACAGACACAGGATTTAACTCCAGCTCTCTTCTGATTATTAAAACTACAGCACTAAGACTGTAAAACAGTGGTTCACTTCCTTTCCTGATTCTCTCAGTGTTAGATTGCTGGAAATGTCAGTGATTCCCCCTGCTCTATCTGGACATATCGCAGGGCTGTCTTTCAGGAGACAAGCCAGTCTAATACTGAGGATCAGAGTCTGGGCTGGGTGTCTCCAGGTTCTTGGCCTTTTTGTTGGAGTAATTGAATTAAAAACCCACAAGGATTTGCAAAAACATCAAAGATGCTTTACGTGAAACAAAGCTATAGAGAGGTCAGAATACGCTGCGGGAAAGCACAGGCCACGTGACTGGCAAGTGAAGACACTCAAGGGCGCTGACTATTACTTGGGGTTTTCTTTCCTGGGGTTCAGGAAAAGGAGGAGTTTGATTGTGAAGGGGTGTGGTTTGGATGGTTCTCCATTTTGACTGACAGATTTGGATAGCATGTACTCTTGCCTACTGTTCCTGCCCCTTCCCATAAATCATCTGATTTTAATCACGTGCATGTCCAGTTATGCACAGGCATACGATGGAAAATAGGGGAGTCCCCCTAAAAGTTTAGTTGAGGACATAATTTTCCTTTGTTGGGCAAGTACCCCAAACCACTTCAGCCCAGATCAACTTTTTATTCTTTATACCCAGATACACTGGGAATAAATTTGAATAGAAACTAAGTTTGATGGTTGACGGAAGCCTTCCTAAAGCATAGGACTCCTAGGTTAGTAACTGTCCAGGATACTTTTAGGGTGCTCTTGACATTAGATAATTGTTCACTTCACATTAGGGAAGGAGAAACATAGCCCATTGCTGGCAACAGGGGGTGTGCATGCAGCTGAATGTGCATAGAGGGTCTCGTGTTGCTAACATGTTGCTAGGTGCGCTGTTCAGGGAAGGAGAATGCACACATTACATGCAGGTAAGGCACGTGAGCTGCCTGGTGCATTATAGGAAGACGGGTACGCATGTAGTCATAGAGCCTGCCTTAACATCACGGCCCCATCCAGCACAGAGCCTAAGAAGTCTGTCCACACAGAGGGCAGGACACGGGACACGGTTCACATTCATGGTCTCCCCTCTAATGACTATGTATCATATCTTGAAGAATTTTGTGGGCTATAGCTTGGAAGCTATATTTCTGCTATCACATTGGTGCTCTGGAACTGGGGGGTCGGGGGGAGGCCCCATAAGCTGTAGTTTTCAGAGGAGATGGCCTTGAAGTATTGCAGGGGGAAAGAGCACAAAGGTTGCAGGTGACAAGAACAGTTGAGGACACACTGAAGACTGCCTGGCAAGTGGGACACCGCACACATGTGCGGCCGAAGCCAAGGGCGCCTCAGGTCACTGAGCTATCCTCCAGGCTTGTCTGGTCAAGTCTGAGCTGGACAAATGAAGAGGAGGCTCTTATCTCATGGAAAATATGGACAATTTGGTCCTTGCGGAGTGTGCAAATGATTTTGGCTTTTAGAAATAATGCATTAGGGAAAAAAAGGAAACCATGCATTAGGACACTGCACTTCCTCTTGATTTCTGAGGTTTAGGTTAGCTGCCTTGAATTTTCCATCAGAAGTGAATCCCTCTAACCCTTGACCCTCATTTTTCCCCTGGTGTGATACCCCTCAAAGCAACTTTCCTTAAGCGTGAGACACATTCAATAGCAGCCAAGATGGAATTCTTAACATTAGATAAGACTGTTCATTTTGTGGTTTTGTGGGCAAAATACTTCCTTATTATTGTTGTTATTATTATTATTTGTGTCACAGCTGATAAAGCAAAAGAGAAAGTCCCCTTCGACTGGGGCTACTTTAAACAGGAGGAGACAGGGTCTCAGCCATAGGTCCCTAGCAGGTGCTTTGGAATCTTCTATTGCCTTCTAGACAACACTTTCTTTTTCCTTGCACAATACTATGTCCTGGGGTGGCCAGTCCCCTAAAAAGTCATTGGTTTCTGGATTGTCCTAGTCATTGCAGCTACCAGCTGACAGCTGGGCGATCCATGGGAGAGTTCAGAACCCTGCCTCCCTGGCTCACACTGTGTCCAATTAGGTTCTAGGCCTCTGAGGAAGACTACAACTCCCAGACGCAGCTCTGTTCCAGCAACTGTTCCCTCCCAGTCTCTCTCCACCCAACTGTCGTCAGACACATAGGAGCAATCAGTTCAATTACAATTTCAGATAAGTTAAATGCAATTTTAGTACATATACACTCCATGTAGTGTATGGGATGCAATTATAGTTAAACATTTTTCTGAATTGTAAATTTAATTAGACATCTGCTATTTTATTTACTGGGTCTATCAATCCGATTCTAGTAGATCATCGTTCTCACTTACTAGAATCCACTTTCTTTGCTTACAACTTTTGAACGGTTTCCGCATTAAATTCTACTTGAATTCTTCCATTGAGGCATCCTGGAATTTCCAATGAGTGGAACTTGTACTAATGGCAGTCATGGCTGCTTCATTTTCATGGTCTGCTTTTGTTGCTCATTTTGTCTGGCTTCTTTCTGTAGCATGTGACATTGGTTTTCCTTTGGAAAGTGTGATCCATTGGCAGGGGCTGAAGAGGTAGCTGGGGAGACAGAGTAATTGCCTAGAAGGCACAAGGCACAAGGCCCTGGGTTTGAGCCCCAACTCTGCGTAACAAGAGGCACAGTCTAGTGCTTGCTGTAAGAAAAGGAGTGTAGCAGTCAGTCTGCAACATTGCTGATAAATGACCAGAACACAGCTTAAGGGAACAAGGAGTTTACTTTCTTACGATAGTCCGGTTACAGTTCATAGTCCAGCTTGACGGGAGAGCATACACCAACACCAGGGCCGAGGGAACTGGCCACCATAACGGCTGACAGATGGACAATCCTTACTTGCCAGACCAGCATGTCTGACCAAGTATACAGAAGGATGCCCACTCTCTCAGCCAGCTCTCTCTGATTTATCCAGGGCCTAATCCCACCCACCATAGGCTTGGTCTTCCCCAGCAGCCAGACAATCTCCTTCAGGTTTGCTCTGGGCTTAACTCAACCATCAACTCTCTACACCTGTGCCCAGAGCTCAAACCCTCAAGAGTCAAGTTGACACCTGTGCTTAACTATGACAAGAAGTGACCCGAGTCATTTAGTTGGTCTCTTAGCTTCAAAAATGTGTCATGGAATGCATGTGTCCACCACCATATCTCTCTCTCTCTCTCTCTCTCTCTCTCTCTCTCACACACACACACACACGCACACCACTACTATTACTACTGTTACCACCACCACCACCTACTACTACTAAATAATTAAATAAATAAATAAAATAAAGTT
This sequence comes from Typhlomys cinereus, assembly GCA_023101885.1. Lineage (NCBI taxonomy): Eukaryota > Metazoa > Chordata > Mammalia > Rodentia > Platacanthomyidae > Typhlomys > Typhlomys cinereus. The sequence goes on from JALPQD010000547.1 coordinate 818,590, forward strand.
TAGGAATTCTTTACTATGAATGAATGCAGGAATGCAGGAAGACTTGAGGTGACTCTCAAGCCAATTCTCTTTGGTATCCCAACTTCACTCTCCTAAACACTCCCTACCAGCCATGAGCTGACTCTTGGGGGCACCGTCTTGGGACCACCTCAGACGATGTGGTTTGGCCTGGGCCCCTCGGTACTCTGGAGACTTGGTTCTGAAGCTTGGAAGTGGGGTCTCCACCCTCCTTAATGCCCACCGAGAGTCCACTGTGTCCACAAAGCACACTATGAACCTAGAGACAGAACTTGAGATTGCACAGGACAGATGGGTGGATGGGTGGGTTCCCTTTGCCCCATCAAGGCAAGGACCCCATTTCTCAGGCCGTTGCACAGCCATGGGAAGTCCCAAGGACCTTTCCTTCAAAACTCACAATGGTCCCGAGATAAGGAAACTGTAGCTTGCTTACCATTAAGGTTATTGATTCAGTGAGCCCACGCTGAGTTCACTGGTATTCATAACTTCTCCAGGGAGCAAATGCTATAATCTCATTACTTATCCAAAAGAAATGATGCCAAATCTCCATAATGCTGTGGCTTAGGTTAGAAATCATCCCCAAATCACAGCGCTACTCCATGCTGACACCTAGCCCCGTCACCCTGGAGCCTGGCTTAACATCACAGCCCCACCCAGTGCACTGCCTAAGAAGTCTGTCCACACAGAGGGCAGGACATGGGACACGGTTCGCATTCATGGTCTCCCTTCTAATGGCTATGTATCTCGAAGAATTTTGTGGTCTATAGCTTGGACGCTATATCCCGTTGAACCTCATTGGGCTCTGGAACCTGGTGGAGAGGGGCAGAATGGAGAAGGGCAAGGCCCAAGTAAGCTGTAGGTTTTCAGAGGAGACAGCCTTGAAGTATTGCAGGGGAAGAGATGGGAGCACAAAGGTTGTAGGTGACAAGAATAGTTGAGAGACACACTGAAGAGATGCCTGGCAGGTGAGGCACCCTCACATGCGTGCTGGCTGTGGCCCTTCATCTAAGGTCCACTTTTGGGCCAGTCTATAGACATCTTCTGATCCTGGATTCCCCACCTGTGGCCACCTGTAATGTGACTTCTCTGTCCCATTGTCCTTACATGTCCATGAGCAAAGGGTTTGCTGGGCGTCTCAGGAGCTGGAAGGAATGGCAAGGACAAAGAACAGAACAGCCCCAAAGTACTTGCCACCAGGCATTCTTGCTTTTCTTTGCTTCACTGGTGTGGGATCTCAAATACGCTGTGTGTGTGTGTGCATGCGTGCATGTGTGTGTATGTGTGTGTGTGTGTGTGTGTGTGTGTGTGTGTGTGTGTGTAGAGACCCAAGCAGCCTTAGAATCACCCAAGCACATCTGGAATCATCCTGGATGGCTCCGCCTTCTTGTCACTTTGCTCTGGGCCTTCCCAGGCTCCACCTTCCAGAGTCAAAGTATAGGCTGCTGGGTTTGAGCCCCAGTTCAGTGTAACAAAAATCATGGTATTTCAGTGGGTTTTTTTTTTCATCCTTCCTAGTATAAAATACTTTTTGTTTTTACATGGGCATTTTTACGTGAGATCTGGGAATCGGAATTCAGGTCCTTTTGCTTGGGAGGCAAAGGCTTTAACCCCCAAGCCCCCTCCCCAACTCTATCTCAAGCACTTTTGAAAAAAATGCATGGCCTTTGGTTGACCAGATACCTACATTGGAAAGAAACAAGTTTTTCCCTCCCCCAAAAGGCTTTATTTTGGCACAGTGCTTTGTTTTATCAAGTATCTTTTTTTCTGAGTCAGAGAACATCCTGACTTTCATATTTACTGTTTTGGATGAAAAGACAAAGCCCAGAGCTTTGCGTCTTCCGGCCTTACTGCAAAATGGGCCTTTGAAGAAGGATGAACAAAGACGGGGCTGACATTTCTACAGTTGACAAAGGACTTCAGCACTTTTGATCCTTGATAAAATTATTAAGAGGGACAGGTGTGACAGCTGTCTCTGATCAACAGACTAGAATTTGTTCGGCGTGAGGGCCATGTGTAAGCCAAAGCAAAGCTTCCGAATTCAACACAGGTATGGTTGGGATACGGTGCCTCCCAGGAGCCGAGTGTCTGGCATTTAAATTTGGTAGCACACGATGTTTCTGTTTGGCATGCTTATGAGCATGGAATGAGAGTCTGAGAAGTATTGCTACAGAAAAAGTGGTGCAAAGATATGGAGAAAGCTGGACTTTGTTGGTGAAGATGCAAGACAGCACCGCTGCTCTGGGCAAATGGGCTTCTTTAGAAACAGCACCAAAACCTTATGTGACCAACAATTCTCTCTTTGGATGTTTAGCGCCAATAATTAGAATCAGGATCTGTTAGAGGAGTTAATATTCCTCTGTTCATTGAAGCACCATTTACAACAGCCGGGATGCAAAACAAATCAGATCAACCAATGGACAAGTAACCTAATGCCCACCCACAGATGAATGAATAAAGAAAATGTGGCACATGCACACAATAAATAGTGTTCAGTCTTCAAAAAAGAAAAGGATTGTGTGCAGCATGGATAGGCATGGGTGTAATGATCCCCGCTTGACCCAATGTCTGTAATAGACGTGCACCTTACCAGAGTGTCTATAACAGTTTGTCTTAAAGATCAAATAATGGGATGGTGGTTTCTGGGGAAATAATAGAGATCAGGTATAAAACACGGTATCTATAGTCAACAATACTCCATTGGAGAGTGTAGAAAATATGTTAAGTATTCCGGCTGCCAGGAAAAATCAGCCAAGCTCAAATATATGAGAATGACAGTGTGAAATATTATCACACACTGAAGCCACCTTCAAGTATTTTAAAATGAGTGCTAGCATCCTCCTGAGCTGGCCTGGGGTATCTGAGGGCATCTAGGGGCATCTGTCCAGGCGACTGACTGCTTTGTGACTTGGGGCACAGGACGACTCCAGGGAAAGAGAGGAGATCAAGGCCACACTGAGATTTGAGAGGAAGGAATTCGCAGTCAATTCCTGACCTTTGCCCTCTGACAGTTACCTAGTTTCTTCAGGGTACCACTTCTCCTGTAAGTCCTCCTGAATCCGTATGCCTCATATTCTGATGTCCCTTTGCTTTGCATTTGTACTTTATTTCTTTAATAGCTTCTACTCCATGATGGTGTGTGTGTGTGTGTGTGTGCATGTCTTCCTGCTCTTCTCTCTTTTATGAAGCTTTCAGGGTTAATTACTTACCTCTACTAGAAGCATCCGAACCTAAAGGACATGTCCCATTATTAATGGATTATGTTTTGCTATAGTTGATTTATTTATTGGCCTTTCTCCATGAAGTCGTTTCTGGATAGGAATACGTTAACTGTGCCATCCACCAAATGCATAACAATTTCAGCCAACAGTTATAAAAGATCTTCTACATGCTAAATTAGAGACCTACATGTGATAGTATGATGCTGTCATGGTTTGAATGTGAGGGGTCCACAGGCTTATGTGTTTGCATCCTTAGTTGTGGATATTTGGAAAGGTTGTGGCACCTGTAGGAGACGGAGCCTTGTGGGAGGGGTGGGCCTTGAGGTTTGGTACACCACCTGTTTCCTCTCAGCCTAGCTCTTGTTCTCTCTGCCTGCATCTCCGTCCTGCTTCTGCCTCCAGCCATGCCTTCTGCATGCCTTCATAATGGACTATATCTCCCCTCTGGAGTGACAAGCCAATCAAATGTCCTTTTCTCCCCTAAGCTGTGTATGAGTATTATCTCCTAGCAACAATAATAAAAGTGACTGAAGCAGATGTTTTTATCCTAGTGACTATATTCTGGTCACTGGAATCTGTGGGTACCACCTTAAAAGGAACTGTGAGCTGTAACTCTTCGGATAGAGGGGATATCTAGGAATGTGCTGGTGGGTCCTCAATGTCACACGAGTGTATGTACCTAAGGAAGATGGGAAACTTATTGCAGATGCAGGAGGAACCATTAGCCAGAAGAACGTAGCTCTAGAAGTTTGCAAATGTCCTGGTATGGGAGAGGTCATACCAGAGAACGTAAGTCTTTCAGGATGTTAAAAGGGGAGGTCTAGAACTGGACAGAACAGTCATGGTACCAGGAACTAAACCAGGACCACAAAGGGTGCCATCGTGGGCTCTCTGGTCTTAGAGGTGGGTCTTCTCATCCATGGGAGTCATTATGATGCTATGGAAAGCAGAAGTTCTCTTTCTAACCTTTCCTGAATTGACGAGGTGTGAGCTGTTGATACTTTAGATTATTCCATTTATTCTCCTTCCTGAAACAGGAAGACCCAAGATAGAAGCTTTTCACAGAGTCACATTGCAATGATTTGACCATGTCTCCCAAAAGTTCTTACATTGGAAATTTAACCCCCAAAGTGGTGCATACTGACAGTATTTGGAGATAGGGAGTTTGGAAGGCAACTGGGAGCAAATGTAGTCACAAGAGTAGAAGGCCATGAGGCACTGGTTGTCTGACACTAGGTACGTAAGTCAGGGGCTCTGCATAGCCTCCCATAACTAGACCTAGTGTGGCACTTAGCAGGTCCGGAGGCTGAGTAAATGGCTCAGGGTTATAGCCTTTGCGTCTAAGCAAAAGGACCTGTGTTTGGGTCCCAAATCCCACATAAAATGACAGAAGGAAGTGATGGCGGTAATTCTGTGATTTTGGCCTCGTCAGGCAGAGCCTGGGAATCAGCAGAGCAAAGCAATAAGGAGCTAGAACAGTCTAGGATGGTTTCCAGTGTCACCTTTGGGCCTCCACAGCTACACAGTGCCCTCTTGTACACACACACACACACACACACACACACACACACACACACACATACGTCTATGTTAAAAAAAATCAGTTGAACTTTATGAGATGCCCTCACTCATGTGTGATGGAGACGCACTAAAAAGACCCTCATCAAACACAGAGAATGTGCCACCCCATGCTCTTGGACTTTCCTGACTCTCAAGTCACAGCTGCATAAACTTCTGTTCTCCACAAATTACTTAGTCTGTGGTATTCAGTTATAGCAAAGAAAATTGACGAAGACATCCTGTGATTTCTGAATAGACTACTCCTGTTACTTCTGCTGTATGTGTGTGTGCGCACACAGGCATGCATATGTGTTGTGTTGTTTTATAATATAGACAGTATAGGAAAGTCTTTGATGTTTTTCCTAAGTTGTTTAAAGATCACCATAGGTTAAAAAAAAAAAAGAGTAAAGGTTTTGGCAGAGAAGTTCTCATTTGGTGGATAATGGCTATTGAGTGGTATTTATACAAAGCAGAAAACCCTCCTCTTTAACAGCGTTCACATCTGTCTCCTCAATCCACCTGCTGGAGGCTCTTCTTTCAGTCCTCACAGACACTTTCCTTCCCCTGGGTACAGCTGTGATTGAAGTTTAGCTGATCGCTAGTAAGAAAGGACACCCGTGTTGTAACCTAAGGGAAGCAACAGCGCAGGGGTTCATTGAGAACACAGTTCTGGCCAATGAGATGGCTCAGTGGGTAAAGGCGCTTGCTTCCAGGTCTGATGACCTGAGTTCAATCCCTGGAACCTACATGGTGGAAAAAGAGAACTGATTCCTTCAAACTGTCCTGTGACCTCCACACATGCGCGAAAACACACATTCCCAAATAAATAAATAAATGTGAACAAATGAAGAACATAGTTCTGCAACTAGAGGAAAATGGGCTACATGCCACTCTTCCATGGGGGAGTCATTTAATCCTTCCTGGGTCTCCATTTCACCATTTTCAAAAAAGGAAGAAAAACGACATCAACCAATTTCTTGGTCTTGTGGAGGGTCAAATATAAATGTGCCCAAAGAACAATTAGACTAGGATTTGGCAAACTTTTCTGTAAAATTATGTTTGTTTATATTTACTTAGGTATTTAGCTTGAAGCTTGAAAGGCGCCAGAATCTACTTAGCTCCAGATTTCTGCAGCTCTGTAGCAAATCCTCAAATCCCCATAGGGTACAAAGGCAGACAGACAGTGTGCAAATGAATGGTCAGTACTGTCTATTAATGAAATTACTTACAAACCAGTGTTTGGACAATCACTTGTATACCTTTGCTGCACATAAATGCACCAGTGAACCTTTAATCTGGTAAGAGGAATTCTGACTTTATGTTATTGCTGGAGTATTGCTGCAGCAAGGGAATTCTTATTCTTTTAGTTAGCAGGCTGGGATTGAATCTAGGGTCTTGTGCATGCCAAACTCTATACCACTGATCCACACTCGTATGTGTTTTACATTGCTTCATTCCAGCCATAAGGATTAACGTTGTTCCTATTGTTTTCAAGGTCATTTTAATTTATGATATTTTCTTGTCATTTTAGCATCCTGAGAAAAATGCCAAGCTAGGTAGTATTTCTTTTTCCTTTTCTATGTTTATAATCTTTGAACATTTTAAACAAATTCTAATCATTGTTCTCTGGATAAGTATAAATACCAAAGATTAGCACAGTCTTATCAGTTAAGATATATGTCATAGAGAGTTCTATTTGGTTGCTTTAAAAAATCCTTTTTTTTTTTCCCTTACTGAAATGAAAATTGGCACTGGTACCATTCATTTTTATCCTCTTTGAAGAATTGTTTTCATTTTTCTTTCTGCATGTGTGCATGTGTTTTATATGTGGGTAGGTACACATTTGCATGTGGGTGTGTGTACAAGAGGATATTTGAGTGTGTATCCCTGCGGAGGTTGGCACTGGGAATCACACTAAATTGCTCTACCTCTCTTTTGCTTTGCCTGGGGTTTCCCAGGCTCCACCTTCCAGGGCTGAAATTACAAGCCATATCCTCCTGATATTTCTTTATGTGGGATCTGGGGATCTGAACTCAGGTCCTTTTACTTGCAAGGCAGAGGCTTTACCCACTGAGTCATCTCCTCAGCCCAAGAATTATTTTCATAAATAAACCACTGGGAAGGAAGGAGGTAGATCCCGTTCTCTGAGCTTTAAACCTGCCAACAGAATTTTATCATCCAAGCAGTTTCTGCTATTGCTTTTATACATGTTGGCCCCTTGAAAATTCAATTTTTATTGATCAAACTTTAGAATGTTTGAAGATAATCTGAGAGATAAATAATACACAGCATGGTTCATTTCTCATTAATTCAGCCAAGATCAGCTGCCAAGCAAGAGAGCAAACGTTGTCAGTGGGAACGGTTAGTTGCTAAATGCGAGTAGATGAAGATAATTTAATTGCTTACTTTGAGCTATCCCTGAGCTCCAAGCATTCATAGCCAACGATTTTAGCCCAGGAAACAGGACTTCATTTTCTCTGGACGAGCTGAGCCTACTGTGTAACAGTGTTGTCTGCCCTGCAAATAGCAATGGTCTACCGTTCCAAATGAAGAAGTTCATTAGCCAGCATCTCTCCCCATGTGCTGTGAGCTGGAAGTCAAAATTAATGAATTCTGTCGCCTCCAGTGAAGACAGGAGAAGGTGGGATTCAATGGTAGTTGGTTTCTGTTCTGTCAACTGCTCATGGTTTTGCATAGTTTTGCTTTCTTCTATCTATCTCTATCTCTATGTCTCTATCTATTTATCTATCTATCTGTCTATCTATAGGCAAAGTCATTCCTACAGGTCTTCTGAAGTTAGCTTGACTTAAGATTCTCAGGATCTCCCTCCTCTGTAATATTCCCTGAAGTGTCTGTATATTTGACAAAGGAGCCTTGGGGTTCAGGACAGGAACTTCAGAAGGAAGTGCTGTGAGAAGCATGTTTGACTTCAGGCTTGTTTGGCTGGTTGCCTTCCACACAGGTGCGAATGGCGCACACTTGGGTGCCCACATCTATGAGCTTGGCGTCTGTGGGTTCTATTCACTGTGGATTGAAATTGAAATTCTTTTAAATGCATCTATGGGACACATACAGACTCTCTTTCCTACCCTTATTTCCTAGAGAGCCAAGCGCAGCAACTCTCTCCATAGCATTTGCATTGTATTAAGTGCTGTAAGCTAACAAAAAGTATATGTGAGGCTCTGCATAAGTTATACACAGATAGCATTCATTTTACAAGAGAGACTTTAGCATTTCTTACTTAGACAACTACGGCGAACAGGGGAGTGTCTGAGAAACCAACCCCACCATGAATATTGTCGTGGTTTGAATGTGAGTTATACGCACACACATACATATACACACACGTAACAGTCTCTGGGGTTGAATTCTTGACTTATGTAGCTGTATTAGTATTTGAGAAGGTTGTGGCATCTTTAGGTGGGAAAGCCGCTGGAGGGTGGCATGCCCTTGGGGTTGGGGGGTCCTGCTTTCTCTTGCTCTCTCTGTCTCGAGATGACTGAGGCTACCTGAACCAGCCTCCTGCTTCTGTCTCCAGCCTCACAAATGGACTACAATCCTTCTGGAACCATAAGCCGAACAAATACTATTTTCTCTTCTGAGTTGCTCAAGTCTGAGTGCTGTCTCATGGCCAAGGAAGAACGATTACAATGGCCACCAAGGGAGGGGCATGCAGGCCCCACAAGAGCACTTCTCACTCCTCACGTGCCTAAGGAACAACCTTTACACTATACAATGGAACTGTCACAGCGTTGGTCACAAGAACAACTAAGTAAGAAGCAGAGTAGGGTGAGGGTATGGCTCAGTTGGTAGATAGCTTGTCTGGCATGCACAAGGCCCTGGGTTTGATTCCAGAAAATGTGTATACCAAGCATATTGGCACATGCCTGTAAGCTCAGCACTTGGGAGGTGAATCAGATAGACATAGTGTCCTATGTCAGAATGCGAGGACATCCTTGCCTACTTCCAGAGTGTGCACGAGAGAAGAAAAGAAAAGGAGGACGAAGCACTGTGAAGATGTACATTATTGTTCATCCCTTCTGTTCTTTGGCTCCTTTTAGAGCCCCTGTTCTCACTGGAAGTAGGCCTGGCAGGAAGTGGGACAAAGAGTGATCCCTGTAGGAAGATTTTTAAACTCAGTGCATCTCACTAAACACGCAACGATCTTTAGAAAGCAAAATCATGCCTTGTGCATTGAAGGTTCAAACTATTTTGTAGTCATAATATTCCTCCCCCCCAAATACCCACACTTAGCTGTCATTTAAACCCATGGATTCAGGTCAGGGTCTTTGCAGTCTTGCTTGGGTTTTCCTGGAGTCGTGAAAAAGATCATGGATTTGTCCCAGATGAACCACCATCAGAGGCCAGAAGAGAAGAGTCCATCCCAGGCCAGCTTGGTGAGTCAGTAAGTTGACAGTGGCTAGTTCCCATGCGCAGATGCCCAAAGACAGCTCGGATCACCCCAACTCCAGCCTCAGCGGGAATGATGATAGATGAAAAGTGATACCATCAAAGAGACCCTCTATCAGCCTCCCACCTCCCATGTACTGTGGTACCATACGACCCACCCTGTTAGGGCAGGAGGGACTGGACTTTCTGGCGAGGGTCTGGAGAGCTCCCTCCCTCCCTATAGGAGGGGATGTAGGCAGCCTCACGGCCTTTACCAGAGCTTCTCTTTATGCCCTTGCCGGGACTGCAGGGTCACTGTGCCCTCTGGGTCACACCACAGTGATCTCGTCTCCATGATGCCCGAAGTCATGTGCCACCTGGAGGAAATAGCCGCCAGCTCAGAGTGTGCTGGACATCTGCCATAATTACAGTTTCCTTCCTCCTTGGCAAGAAAGACTTAGGGGGATGAACTTGGAACATACATTGGTGTGTGTGTGTGTGTGTGTGTGTGTGTGTGTGTGTGTGTGTGTCCAAAGGCACAATATCAGAGGTCAATTTTCACATACCCCAGAGATTGCACTCAAGTTGCTGGTCTTGCATAGCAAACTCATTTGCTCTCTCAGCCATCTTGCCAGACTTTTATATTATCTTTTGAGATGGGGGTCTGGCTTTGCAACACACTGACCTGGAACTTACCAAGTTGCCCAGGCTGGCCTTGAACTTGTGACAATGCTCCTGCCTCAGCCCATAGAATGTGGGTTTTCCTGTCCAGTTAGCATTTAAAAATAGTAAAAATAAGAGTTATAAGAGTTATGATGCCCGGCGGCAATCACTGATAGGATTTCATTAGAGTGGACTTATTTCTTATGGTGAGTGACTTTGATGGTTTAAAGAAATGAAATATCTAGTCCATCACTTCCAGAACTATTCACAGAGGGCTCACAGGTGGCTCTGTGAGGTGAGAACTGGCTGCCCAAGCATGAGGCCTGCGCTCAGGGTTCAGCACCCAGGTAAAAGGCTGGGTGTGGCTGTGAGTGTTTGTGACCTTGGCGCTGGACTAGAGGATGGAGACAGGAGAATGTTTGGGGTTTGCACCTGTCAGTCTGGCTCTAGTTCGGTGAGGGACCATATTTCAAGAGAATAAGGCAGAGAGTGATAGAGCAGGATGTCTGACATGCTTCTGACATATATCATACACACTACATATTCCACTCATACATATATCATATACACTCATTTAAACCACACATACATATCATATACACAAATATTGTCCATATACATGAAGATATATATACCATACACACATGGATACATGCATGCTCATACACTATATACATATAGGCATACATCACACATATACCACACACATATGATACATACTACATATATGCCCTATACATCATACATACATAGATACACACACATGTACGTATACATTATATACACACCACACATATACCATACACTCACACACATTCGCACACAATTGTTTACTGAGCTCTTGATAGAAAATAAAATAATAAAATATTTCTACAAAGATTGTCTTTTAGCATGAGAGATAGGGGGGTGGTGGTGGGGGAACCAAATAAATAAATTAACACACAAAATATGAGACCTGGAGAATTCTGGAGATGAGCGTGTGGGTGTGTAGCGATGTGATGTCAGGGTAAGAGTTCTCAGAATGGCCGAGGGCACGAGAGTGGATAACACTGATGCTGGCCACGAGGACACCAAGGCGAAGGCCATGCACTGCTCCCAGGAGGAGCAGGGAGTGCTCCCAGAGGACCAGGAAGTGCTCCCGGGGGAGTGATCTCAGCCAACCTCCTGACAAGCCCTCATGGACGAGGCTCTAGGGCTCAGGGAGCTGGAGATGATCAGCTTCCCTCAAACGTCATTAGGACTCACCTGGAAGGCTCTGGCCACATGATGTTACTCATGTCTTCAGAGCATCGCTTTAGCTGTTGAGGGAGGAATCGAACACAGGGAGCAAGAAGAGGCCCGGTGGAGAGGACTAGGAAACTCATATGGCCAGCTGGAAGGTAGAGGAGGCTGGGACCAGATGCCCCAGGGGAAACAGAGGGAGAAGGATGTGTTTGGTTACACATTGAACAGACTTTGCCTGGAGAACAGGTGGGAGACGTGGAGGCAAGATGGAGTCAGGGCCATGGGAATCCTCCGAAGAGCGCTCTTGTCTCGTGTGAGCATTAACAGAATATAGTGTTTGAGACCTACAATGTAATGTGCAGCATGATATAAAGTGTTTTCTGATACTATCACTGCTTTCTGCGTATTAAGTACCCAGCACTTAATATTGTTTCCATGCAAGGTGCGAGGGGGGGAGAGGGGAGGAGGCGTACGAAGATGTGCACTGAATGAAATTCTATTCTCTCCGCTTTGCTTACTGAATTATAAAAAGCCCATGTTTTCCTTCTGGCCTCTGCCCCACTGAGGATCGTATCGCCAAGGAAACAGATTGTGGAGCGGAGGCACAGCAGCTAAATCCTATTAAATACGCGATAATGCAAACAAAATGCACAAAGCCAAGCAGCACTCCGGGCTGGCATGCTGGCCTCCAAATGTCCCACCCTGACGCCTAGCTGTATGCTTAATCAGGCTCGACATTTAGATGCCTGTCTAATACTACCCAGACTTCTGAATTCACATATTCTTGCCCCTGCCCCCCCATCACGGCTCTGAATGTCAGAATTTTTAATTAACCTCCTCAAATGGTATTTTCACAGAATAAACTCTTGGCTTGCCATTAGCTTCAAATGATAGGTCAACCAAGGTGGGAAGGGGTGTAGAGGAGAAGGATGAATTCTTTTCTTTATTTAGATTTTTTTTCCTGAGCAAACTATGATGCTCACTTACATAGCTGTATATACTCAAACGTGGCTGAATCAAGTCCAAGATAAGAGATTTCAGAAGTGAAGAGACCCAGGTATTCAAAAATCCACTTTGCATGTAACTTGAAGGTAGCAAGACTGATTGATCTTCCAAGATCATAGAGCTTATTAATGGGTAGCAACCAGGGGTAGATTCCCTGCCCTGACTGAACATCAAGTGCTGTTTGTCCAGAAGTTTCTTCTCTTTCTGTCCTCCTCCTAAAGGTAGCCATTGCTAGTTCTTTTCTCTAAATTCTTCTTCTTCTTCTTCTTCTTCTTCTTCTTCTTCTTCTTCTTCTTCTTCTTCTTCTTCTTCTTCTTCTTCTCCTCCTCCTCCTCCTCCTCCTCCTCCTCCTCCTCCTCCTCCTCCTCCTCCTCCTCCTCCTCCTCCTCCTCCTCCTTCTCTCTCTCTCTCTCTCTCTCTCTCTCTGAGACTCTCTATTGCCTTCTCTGTATCCCAGTCTCCCTCCCAAACCCTCACAGCTCTGTTCCTCTGACCACTTCTAGAACACTCCAGATTCTTCCAGTACCTCAGCCCTTATTGTGATTTCTCTGGCTCACCTAGCTCTTTGCAAAACGAGCCTGGTATGGTGGCTCACACCTTGAATCCCTGCACTTGAAAAACAATGTGATCAAAACTTCAAGTCCTCTCTAGCTGTACAGCAAGTCTAAGGATGGCCTGGGCTACATTGAGCTCTTGCCTTAAAAAATATGAGTTGGCTCAAGGGTTAAAGTCTTTGCCTCCCAAGTAAAAGGGCCTGACTTGGGGTCCCAGATCACACAGAAATAATGCTGGGTAGAAATGCCTTGCAGCCTGTATTTCTGACCCTGGAAGGCAGAGCCTGGGAAACTTCAGAGTAAAGCAATAAGGAGGTTGAACAATTCAAGATGATTCCTGATGTCACCTTTGGGCCTCCCCACAGGCACACACACTCAGTGCTCTTTTGTGCACACACTTACACACACACACATACATATGCACCCCTACACATACACCTATACACAATACACCCCTACACACACACACACACACACACATGTGCCCACTTTAAAAAAAAGACTTTACTCTGTCTAGATGTATCTCAACATATTTGCACATTAAACTGTTTGGCATAAGTACATTTTTCCAATTCAGCGCTCATGGGTTTTGCCTTAAGCTTGTCCTCACTTGACCCATGTCATTTCATTAAAAAACAACCAGTGAAGTGAGAAGCAAATGTAATTGGAACCCATTGTACCACGAGCAAATGCTTATATTAGGGAAGCTGGCTGCTGAGTTTATTGGATGTAGAAAAAGAGGCCTCTTGCGCTGAGATGCTAGATGTCAGAGAGATACAATCCTTCTTCAAAAGAAGCAAGCGAAGCATCAGATAGAAGTCGATAGAGAAGGAAAGGGAGAGGAAAGAACATCTAGGAACTGGGCATCGATCTGAGACACCTGATTGGGCAGAAAGGGCAAGAATTTGCAGTCTTCAAAATTAAGTCTGTTCCCTGTGCACTGTACTCTGACTGTACTTTGCTCTTCCCGTGTCTCTAAATAAAATCACCGTGTTGTGTCAAGACATGAGAAAAGCCAGGAGAAGTGTCCGCTATCCTGGATTTGGGTGGACGGGAAGGCGAGAAGAATTTCAGATTCAGGACGTAGGGGCAGGAGTCGCTGGAGCTGGAAATGAAGCTAAAGGCGATTAGTAGGAATGAGCACCCTGGAGCATTTGAGGAAGTCACAGGAGAACCTGGAATGACAGTAAGGATCTAATCCAAGTTCATGGGGCACTGAAGGGGGATGGGCCCCCAAATGAGGTCAGGCATGTTGGCCTCCTTTCTGCCACTATGAGGAAATCAACTTGCAAGGAAACATGGCTTATTTGGTTCCTTAGCCCTGTTGCATTGGGCATGTGGTAGCATAGTATAGTACATCATGGTTGGAGCCAGGGATGGAAGGTGATTGTTCATCTTGGGGTGCCGAGGATGCAAGGAATGAGAAGACGTGGGGTGAGCTCCTAACACTTCTTCAAGGCACCACCCCCCAACCTCAGTGACCTAATTTAATTCCACTGGACTATACCTCTTCAGGTCCTTCCACCTCTCGAATGTACCGCAGGCTGCCAAGGAAACCTTCAGAATATGAAACCTTAGGAGGCACTTCAGACCTAAACTGTAACATTGACCATCTCGGAGGAGGAAGAAGATGTAATTTTTGTGTTCTGGTAGATCACTGAATATCAAGGAAACCGAGTATTAAAGTAGTTCAGTTCTAAGGGAGACACCGATTAAAGACCAGAAATGCTACTTCTGTCCAGTCTTGATAAATTTTTATGGTAAAGTGGAGGAGGTGGAGTTGACAGCAACATTGGACAACTTGAGGCTAATCTTTGGTGGTCTGTCAGGAAGATGTGGAGTTTCTCTTAGCCCATTGATTTAAAAGCTAGTCGATTCTGTTACTGGAATACAAAGAGCTACCTTTCATTAAGTTATATCTGTGTGTGTGTGTGTATGTGTGTGTGTGTGTGTGTGTGTGTGTGTGTGTGTGTGTGTGTGATGGACTTAGATAAGTACAGTGGTGGATCAAAATTGAGACGTGATCCTTACACTTAAAATCTGGAGGCAGAAGGGGATGTTGGTCCGAGACTCAGACAAAGATGCATCATGCTGCCGTTGAGAGAGGGATTATCCAGTCCAGGCACCAAGGGAGCTCATCACTGGGAAAAGTGAAGCTGACAGAGGAGGCTTCTGCAGGTGTCGAAGATGCTAACAGGGCAAAGGGAAGTGTGAGACCCTCCAGACTGGCAGACAGAACATGCCACAAGCCCATGGCATCCCTGAACTAAACCAAAGCCCTGTGACTGAGCAGCACCGTGGGGAGAGGACTCGTGGTGGGGAGAGGACTCGTGGTACATGCGGCGCAGTGTGCATACAGCTAGACTCTGAAGTAGCTCCAAATCAAGCAGCAGAAGGACATGACCAGCATGGAAAACACACGGCACCACAGAGAATTGGCCCAAGTGTGATCATCTGTACGTAGAAATTAATTGTGGGGGCTGGACAGATAGCTCAAGGGTTAAGACTCTGTCTTGCAAGCAGAAGGTCCTGAGTTTGGATCCCAGGTTCCAGTAAAAATGTCAGGCAGAAATGTTAGCGGTCTGTATTTCCAGCCCTGTTGGGCAAGAGCCTGAGAAACCCAGAGCCAAGCAAGAGGGAGGTAGAAGCAATCCAAGATGATCTCCAAAGTCACTGTGTGTCTCCACAGGGACACACAGTGTCCTCTGATACACACACACACACACACACACACACACACACACACACACACACACAAAATAAAAATAATTTTTGTCCCCAAAGAGGTGACCACTGTCTGAAGTGACCTCATAGTCGTTCTGTCCAATAGAAACTGAAACTAATCGAACCACACCCCCAGCCCAATGGGTAACTCCACTGCTATATTTTTATTTAAGCATTTTTCATTTGGCTCTGTAGGTAACATTGAGTCTTTCTAACCTGATGTATATTTTACAGAATCTCAAGTCAGAGTCGCCGTGTTGCAAAGATTTTGTGGTCACACATATCTAGTAGCCACCATGTGAAAAGTATGGTTCTGAAGCCACTCAGAGCGCTTGCTTAATGCCATGCAAGAAGCCCTGGGTTCCGTGCTCCGTCCTGCCCCAAAGACTTCATGCATGCAAGTTGAGACCCAAAGACTGGTCCTGGTTTGAGGATTTACAGTGATGAATGCCGACATAGAAAGGTTTGTCTTGGTTTCAGTTTAGAAAATAAACAACAATGATATGCGACAAACGTGAATTATCAAAGATGAGAGTCGACCCGTGTCCCCTAGAGAATCTAGAAATCGTCCTCTGGAGTCACCACAGGGACAGCTGTGGTGTGGGGCGGGTGGGAAGCTAGGCAACTTCCTACCCCCTCAGCTATCATAACAGCTGCACCTCCCTGTGTAGCAGACACTGGGTTTCCCTCCATCCCCGTATTCTGTGTTGGCTGCCAAACAGAATTGAAATATCCAGGTTCCCACTTTTCCATCTACCAGCTGTAGGCCTGACCCATCTGACAGGCAGTGATAGTGGACTCTGGGTTCTCTGTTTCCAGAGTCTTTCTTACCATACCACCATGTTTTTAGAAAACTCTACACGTATTCAGTCTGTGCGGGAGGGATAGAGCTCAATATCTCTACTGTTTGAAAAGATTTGAGAAAAGAGAAGGGGGAGGAGGGGCAAAGGATATGAAGACATGTACTTGTGACGCATTAGTACGCTTTTGGAGGAAAGTTCTAGAAATGTTAGTGAACTTTCATGCTAGGGATTTATTCTAAAGATTGGCGGTGTTTGGTAGAAACCATGGAAACATCTAGGCCTTCGGAACACAGAGAGATTCCAAGGCCCTCGAAGAACACAAGGCTGGCTTCCATCACTCTCTTCTTTAAGACATTGACTTTGTTTCTCCTTGTCTCAAAGCAATGGTGACCTTTGGATACCACTGTGAGAGGCTCCTGGGAAGCCCCCACACCTTGGGGTGATCAGGGATGCAAAGACATACACCGAAACCAGCACATCATGCACACAGGAGATTTATTTAGCAAGCAAGCAGGATGGCTGAGTCACACAGAAGGAGCAGCAAAATCTAACTTTAGGGGGTTCATAGGGCAAGGGCATGTGACTAGAAAAGTAACGGGATGGGAAGGGGAGGGACAGCACCCCCGGAGTGGGTGAAAAGTCCTTGGGCGAATGTGCCAGTTTCTCTTGTGCAGGTGGACTGGGCACTGTGGAGACTCCTTGGGGGGTTGGCAGTGAGCTGACCTATCTATGTCTGTGGGGGTTGGGAAGAGTCCTTTGTCTGGACACACATACCAGAGGCGGAGTGAGGGGGAGGGTACAGCTTGAGCCATTTTGTTTCAACAAACATGCCTGACACCCACAACTGCTCCTCCCTTACACACAGCGGGTAGACGGGCTGTGGTGCCGCTTGGTTTTAATCCTAAAAGGATTTTGGAGGGATTAGATCTCCTTAGCCACGTGCAGGCTGAGTGCCAACCCCTATGTGGTCAACAGGGAACTGTTTCCATGCTAACCCAGAGATAGACGGGGAGCAAGATCTTCCAAATAAGGCGTTTGTTTCAGAAGTGGGGTGAGCATACAGCTTCCTGGGACTGTCTCCTAACAAATTAGCACAAACACAGTGGCTTGACCCCACAGAAATGTATCAACTCCGGTTCTGGAGACAGGAAGTGGAAGTGACCTAAGCAGTACCTTGCTCTCTCAGAGAGCCCCGGGGCAGCTCCCACCAGCGGGTAGCTGCTGGGCTTCCCTGGTTTGCGGCACATCATTCCCATCTCTGCCTCTCTCCTCACGCGATTTTTCTTCCTCGGGTCTCTGCTTCTTTCTGTTTCAAAACTTCCTCCCTGCCAGTCTTGAGTTTAGGGCCCACGTCCATGATCCTTAGGTGAATTGCATCTCAAACATTCTGTTTCCAAATGAGATAAGAGTCACAAATCCAGACGTTTGGACTTGCGTCCTTTTGTGTCTGTTATATAATTCACTGCCATCAACTGGTGTGGGGTTAAAAACCTTCACAGAAAGTTTCTACTGCCTTCTATTGATCATTGAGACTGGTAGAAGATCATACGAATTTATTAGACCACTCTTCAAAATACCTTTTGGGATCCAGGAAATGGAACGGATTGGAAAGAGAAACTTTAGTCTGGTGGAGAGAGATGAAATGAACCCAGAGTCCAGAAACGCATGGGTGTCAAGTGAAGAGGAAAACAGAAGAGAAGCTTACATTTCCATGCTACTCATAAGTGGGAAGAAAAATGACCCAGAGATGCGACTGATGGCTGTGATAAAGTGGGGAATAAAGGAACCAAGATGGCAAATGAAAATGATTGTCGGCTTAACAGTCAAATAACACCTGTAAAATAGAAATTTATGAACCTGAGTAAGAGATGTTAAAAATGGATCTTTAAGTTGCTTTGGGAAATAGTTCTTCTCCTTCCAGCTGTGTCGGGTGGAATTCCTCACAGGCTGACCACCGCTTTCAGCAAAATGTGTCTCTGCCAACCGCTAGTCACCTAACCTTCCAACTCTGACCTGCTGGGAGGGGGGGGGGGCTTATTGCAAAAACTCTTTCACAAGCATGTGATGTATCCTGGTGTGGAGGTCCAAACCTTGGGATAAGCAGATCGACTGAGTAAGACCAAAGAAGCCAGGCTAGGACAATGTCATGATTTGCAAGAGTCATCTTCGGGTTTGCCGTTGGTCCTTTCTCTATTTACAAGAGCAAAGATACACGTGATTCTGTTATGCGAAGAGGCATAATGCAGTAGTTAGTGTCCACACAGCCAAGTGGAGGTGGTTACAGAAGCGTGCCCAGGTAAACTGACCTGCTGGACCTGTGATATACTTCAGCAGTGGTGTTGTGTGTGTGTGTGTGTGTGTGTGTGTGTGTGTGTGTGTGTATGTGGATGTGTGTGCACACATTTGCGATGTGAAGTGTGTGTAGTGTGTAGTGTGCATGGGTGCATGGTGTGGGTGTAATGTGTGTGTGGTGTCCTTGTATGTTCTATGAGGTGTGTGTTTGTGTGTGTGCGAGTGTGTGCACATGTGTATACTGGTATGCATGAGTGTGGTGTGAGGTGTGTTTGTGTATATGTATATGTGATGTCAAATGTGAGTGTGTATGTGTTGCACAGTATGAGGTGTGTGATGTGCTTGTGTGTACATGTATATGGTGTGTGTGGGGGCGTGAGATGTATGTGTGTGTGTGAGAGAGACAGACAGAGAGAAAGAGAGACTGGAAGGAATTTTGAACAGCGTGTACACACAGCAGGAACCCCAGGGAGCCACATGTAAGATAACCAGCCTAGAAGACAACCACTGGAATCATTCCATGGAAGCCCCGTGTTATTCTCAAGAAACCGCCTGGTGAGGAGAAGAAGCCAGACTGCATTGCATGTTATCACATTGTCTCAGGGATCAAGGAATGTTGCCCTATCTCGGTGATTAAACTGGAAATCTGGCACTAGGAGTGAATTGTTAAATTAGCAAGAATACCAGCCCTGTGGTTGTTAATTGGTATGTTCCATCTTGATTAAAATTGTCCTAGCTAATTATTCATTTCTTTGTGTGCAATGCCCGCCGAAGACACTAGAGGGTGTGATTAAGGCAGGAACAAGAGACTTATTTCCCTTGCTTTCCCTCACATGGCAATTGGAGCAAAGTGTGAATTTAACCTTCTTCATATATGTATTTTAAATTCTTTGACACTGTCACACATGAATGCAATCCTATCCCTCCTCCCTTTCCCACTTTTTTTTCTATGACTTTTAAAAGGTCTCACTTGGTATGACCCTGTCTCAAAATAATTTTTTTTAAAAAAAGGCTTGAGATGTAGCTCCAGTGGTAGTGTGCTTGCTTAACAATCATAAGGTCCTTGGGTTAGATCTCCAATACTGCAAAACTACCATGACTGCCACTCTATCCACCAGGAAGTGGAACACATGTTAATTCCCAGGCATTGTTCCAAACAATTCTGAGGTCTTCAAGGAAAAGGGTTCCAAGTTCATTCATTCGACCCCTGGACACCCTCAGCAGAAACTTATTGCTCTGTGTTACAGAAGAGGCGAAAGAATGGAACAGAGGCGACAGAATGGGTGATGTTGGAGGTGGTACCTTCACTTGAGCATGCTGGTGGGTTCTCTGAGGTTTGCATCTTGTTAGTAGCATGTGTGTATGTATGCACCTGCATGTGTGTGCAGTTGCATTGTGTATATGTATGTATATATGTATACTTTCATGTGTATGTGTGTGCACCTACATATGTGTGCACCTGCATGTGCCTTTGTGTGCATCTGCATATATGAGAACCTGCATATGTGTGCACCTGCATATGTGCAAATCTGCATATGTGTGCACATGCATGTGTGCATCTGTGTATATACCTGCATCTGTGTGCATCTGTGTATGCTCCTGTGTGTGTACATGTGTGTGTTTACCTGCACTTGTGTGTGTGCCTGCTTGCGTGTACATATATGTGTGTGCCTGTTATGTGCGTGCATGTATATATGCATCTGTGTGCATACGTACGTATGCATGTATGCTTGCATGTATATGCACCTGTACCTGTGTGTGCACACATGTGCCTATAGATGTGCACCTGCTTGTGTTTGTGCATGTACACGTGCAAATCATATGTGCGTATGCATGTACATGTGCGCCTGCTTGCATGTGTGCATGTATGTGTGCACCTTCACCTGTGTGTGCATATATGTGCACCTGCTTGTGTGTCTGCGTGTGTGCGCACCTGCACATGTGTGTGTGCACCTGCACATGTGTGTGCGCACCTACTCGGGTGCAGGTCGAGGACAGCCTTAGGTTTCGTTTCTCAGGTTCTGTCTGCTGTCCACCTTGTTCTCTGAGACAGGATCTCTCGCTGGCTTGAAGGTTGCTAGCAGCTTTGGGTGGGCTGGCCAGCTCGTGAACACAGGACCCCCTGTCTCTGCCTCCCCAGTGCTGGGATTAGAAGAGCACACCATCACCCAGGTATTTCCCATGGCTTCCAGAGATTAAACCCAGAACCTCAAGCTTACACAGGAGGCATCTCTCCATTGAGCCACCTTGTAGTTTGATTCAGAGTAAATGTTTAATTACAATCCTGGGACATGATGTCATACAACAACACAATAAAGGGGCTCATAACCTCCGGTACATTATGTATCCAGCCTTCTAATCTGGGGGTCCTCACGTTTAGAGACTTCAGCCATGCCCACTCCTCTCAGCAAGCGGGAAGGTCTGTGGCTCAGAGGGGTGTCTCAGCAAACAGCACGCAGAGCCGGTCTGTGTATGGCCAGGGAGGTCAGCCATCTACCCAGCAATTACACTGCTGTCAGCTTGTAAATACGCATTTGCAAATGTCTCTGTAATTGTTCAGGAATGGCTCGGGCCTGCTCATGCAGGGCTACTTTCAGAATGTTAATATCGATGCTTACCCAACATCTGCTTTCCTAGTTGGATCCAGATTTGCACCATTTAAACATTTATAGGCTGAAAGCAGCGGACCGGGGACTGGGCTGTGCCAAGTTTCAGAAAATAAAAGCTCAGCAGCAGCACAGGACAGTTGCCTGGCAGATTGATGGGTGCAGCACAGGCATCGGGCTTTGAACAGTAGTTCTGAAAATCTAATCAAACCGCTTGGTAGGACAGGAAATGACCATCGCAGATTTGTGGCTGTGTGGCTTGTTTCCTCCATCAGCCCCTCTGACCTTGCACAGCCTGGTTAGTATCTGATTAATTGAAGGCATCCCGGCCAGTATCCAAGTCTGATCTATGGTACTGTCTGTAGATGAAGTGGTCTACTCAAAGCATGTCATTTGGAACACTTTTCTCTTTGACCTTGGATTTGGGGTTAGTGCCTGGAAGTCAGTGATTTTTGCTCTTAGGACATTGGGTGGGTACCATTTGAAACATTCAGGTCTCCCATGTTCTTCTATTCTAGATGCTTTAAGGGTCCACTAGCACCCCCCCCATGCCTGTGGCATCCCAAACACATCACAGAACCTTCACGAGAAGCATTAGAATTGGGGATCTCGAATTCCATTTGCAACACCTTTTGCTTAGGTAAATATCCACCTAGCTCCATTCAAGTAGTAGAACATGTTAGTGATAGTTCAACAAAGGGACCCCAAGTTGCAATGCAGAGAGATGACACTGATCTGTTACTCTCTCCCATAACAGACCCTGGTGACCAGCCCAGGCTAAAGGGTGGCCGTGCCCCAGGATTATTGAAAGACCCAAACAACCCAAACGCTGACTGTTCTTTGGGTTCTGCTGTTTCCTGGGGGAGTTTCCCCATCTGCACAGGTTAACTGGTAAATATGTCCACCTTTCCGGGGAGGGAGTCCAGGGGAGCTGGCTTCTTTTTAAAAATTGGATATGATCTCTAAGATCAACTTTCATCTGTATCACATGACCCTGACCTGAATCCCAGAGACACATCATTGCCTGGCAAAAGATCCTGGGGAATACCTTTTGTACTCAGGATGCCACTGACGCAACTTAAACCCCACTGCCATGGAGAGGAGATTCCCGTGTGTGCGTACATGTCTGTACATGTATGTGTACAGAAGACACACTTCATGCTTGCTCTTTGGGCACCAGCCACGGTGCTAGGATCAAGAGCCCACTCTGTGTGTTTTTCCCACACCCAGCACTTGTTTACTTACTTGTTTGCATGTTTTGGAGCATGCACGTGTAAGAATAATGTGTAAGTGTATATGTGCATGATATGTGGGCACATTTGCACAAAAGTCTGAAGACAAAGTTCTTATCTCATCCCTCATCTTTCTACCTTGTGTGAGACTGGGTGTATTCACTGCTGCTGCCTAAGTCAGGTTGGGGGTTCTTGGGCTTCTGTGGACCCTCAGGGTCTCCACCTCTCATTTCCTGGTGGCGTGCAGGGATTGCAGATGTTGGTGCCACTGCACCTGGTTTTCACGTGGGGTCTAGAGATCTGGATTCAGATTCTTGTACTGGCAATGCTACTTTCCAGCCTAGGGAGGGTGGGTTTTCCTATGTCATCCCCCAGTCCCAGAGGGGCAGTTTTTAATGACTGGCTGAAGTAGTGTCTGTCATGCGTATTGCAAATATCTTTCAAACAGGACAACTTCCACGTAGTCACAGATTCAGCAAATATTTATTAGGTAAATACTACTTTGTGCAGGTACTTGAGTGTGCAAGAAGCACATTGGCAAGCTGTGGGGGAAATGCAACCCCACCAAGGCATGCTTCCAACTCTGGAAGACTGTTTGGCTCTCCGACACAGTCACATTTCCACCTCCTTCTGTAGGAAGATCATTCTCGCCTTCCAGCCTTCAATGTGGACATCCATGTTCTAGGCGTGAGGCCTTCTGGGTGGTTCTTCTAAAGTGGCTCTGGTGCCATCATAACTTGCTCGTGGAATACGTGCCAAGAAAACATCTTTCACAAGATGTGGTAAGGTCATCTAGATCAAATTCAACCTCAAAGGAAGGATTTTCTTGAAAAACAATTAAGGCCACCAACAGGGCCAGTTTTGCAGTCATGCCCTTGATGATGTAATTTCCACCCTTCTCAGGGTCTGTATATTCAAAGTAATGGATAACCACGGGATGGCCAGAGTACGTGACTTCATTCCGGTAGTAGACCTGTGGGTGCAGGAAATAGCCCAGGGGCACGTGGAACACATCTTTAACTTCATCTGCACTGGGCTGGGGCTGGAAGCTGTGGTCTAGGAAACCCACCACTGGCGTAACCATGACTTCTTTCTGCACGAAAACATAATTCACAAGTTAAAAATGGCAGCAATTGTTTTGGATGTGCAGCACGCCATGGCTGTAGAAGGAAGGGCAGTAACCTGCAGTTAGCACCTACAGAGTGTGGGAGGAAAAATTTGCTCCAGAGTGAGCCCGTGACCCCTACTGACCCCTACTCTGTGTCCACCCTGCCTGCCTAAGGGGGCATCGATTCTGAAATGGCAGCCATCATGAGCAATGACTACCATGATTGCTTGAAATAGCCTTGTGGCACTGCTCCAGAAACATGATCCGTTTGGCTCAGGAATTACACGTATTGGCCCAGATCCTCATTATAATACCCTTCCCAGCAAGGAAACTTGCAAAACAAGGCAGAGCCTTTATTCTCAACACCCCAGTCATACGCTGCAATATTATGCAATACCTAACAATGTGACACATATTTCTACTTCTGGGCAAGGTCAGGGTTGTGCTATTGAACCGAGAGAAAAGTGGCAGAATATCAGCTGTGGTAGAGTTCCATTTGTAGGAAAGGTATGTGTGTGTGTGTAAATTATCTTAACACATTTGCATACTAAAGAGACATTTCTACTTTTGACCATGAATGCTTTAAATGACTTAGTTCTACTGGACACTTTTTTGTTTTGACTGGAAAGCTTGAGAGAGAGAGGTCTTGGAGTTGAGAAGGGAATGCAGTCCCGCTCCCAAATCCTCCCCCTTCCCCGTGAGGAGTTCTCAGGACATCCCCAGAAGGGAGGCTGGGAAGTGCCAGAGGCAGGTGCACTGTAGGCTGGGACGTACAGGAAGTTAAACAGGCCTGTGGGGACTTCTCATGGGAGGGGGGCAGTCACTGTGTGCCCAAGAGTGGGGAGCTAGTCAGACAGGAGTGAGCTTGACAATCGAAGGCTGAGCTCTGGGCACACCTGTGCAGAGCTGGCAGTGAAGATAAGCCTGAGTACGCCTGTGCGAAATGATCTGATTGATGGGGGAGGACGCAGCCCACATGGGCGGAACCATTCCCTGGGCGGGTGGGTACGGTAAGATGGAGCTGGTTCAGGAACTGGAAAACTCTCTCAACAGTTTGTGTGGGTGTGTTGTGACCAGTTCCCTCCTGAGGCTTACAAGATCTCTCTGGCTTCCAGGCCCAGGATAACTGAGGGTCATAGGCGAGAATAAACTCCTTGCTCCCCTTAGTTGTTTAGTTATTTGTTTTCACCATGTTGAAGGTGAGAGTGAGGGGGGAAGGTGGTCACAGACCCTAGGCATCCTTAGGGCAGGACAAATGAGGTCACAGGTCACCCTGGGCTGAGGACTGGGGCAAGCACTTCTCGTGGGAGAGAGTGGTGAGGGGCTGCGAGCAGAAGCAAGGTGGCCCCGGCAGGCAAGCAGGAAGGGCGTTGCAGTCTGGAGACAGGCAAGGAGGCGTTCAGGTTGCTCAGCCCCTGCTACTGGTGAAGGCCAGGCCTGCAGGAAGTCAGTCCCGGTGCTGTGGACCCCGTGCAGGACCACCAGAGAGCAACCGCCCACCAGGGCGTGAGTCCTGGCAGAGCTGCGGGTGTGGGCCACAGAGGGGTGGGAGGGTCGGAGGAAGGGGTGTCTCTAGAACACATGCACACAAATTTATTCGTTCACACACAAATGCACGTGCACAAAACTGCACATGCTGTACATAACATGAACAGTCAGTCACGTACACACATGCACACACATATGTACACACATGCATATATGTGCACACAGTACACACAGATGCACATATAAATGCACATGTATGCACACTGCACATATATGCACACATACATACACACAGACACACACATTCATGGCATACACACACAGGTGCACACACACGTATGTACAGTCACACACACACACACACACACACACACACACACGTCCCCACCAGCTGCTTCCACACTCTCTCTTGAGTTCGATCTATGTTCAGATGGGCTCAATTTCAGAATCGCTGCACTCCACAGTGCTGTCTATCAAGACATTAAGCCAAATGGAACGGAAAAGATAATCTAGCCCACTAGTTTTTATAACTGTGAAGCATCAGCGGGGCTGTTGCTTTGATGTACAATTCGCCTAAACAGCCAATGAATGAAATATTAAATGCCTGGGATTGTGTGAGGAGAACAATTCACCCCTGTGGTCCTCCTGCCAAAACGGTGACCCACTTTAACCAGAGAAACACAAGTCAGAGGACATTTCCCAACATGTCTGAGCAGCCCACCTGGAAATGGTCAGGTTGGAGTCACAAGTGATGAACAAGAGACTGCAACAACCCAACCCAAGACTGTGCAGATGAGACCAGGACAGACGCCTCAGTTCCGGGAGATGGGAGCCCATTTCAGAGGGGACTTGGGAGGTAGAGTCAGGGGGTAAAGTGAGGCGCTGCCCTCTCCAGCTTGGCATTCAGCAGGCAGGATGGCAGCGCTGGTTTTCAGCTGAATGCTCAGTGACTGCACAATGGAGGAAAGTGAACTCGAGCTGACCCTTAACTTCTGAGCACCCCCCTCCCACCCTGGGTTCCCTGGGGTCCTTCCCCACTTTCATTTCCAGATGGGACACGAGGGGCTTGCTCACAGCCGCTGCCTTTCCAAAAGGCAAAGGTCACACAGGAACCCAGTCTCTTGGCTCTATTGACAGTACTTGGGGTCGAATTTGGACAAAAGTGGAATCCTGAGAATAGCTGATTCCTCCCAGAGCTCAGGGGAGCCCACCACCATCCTCACCTCAAACAGATATGGCACCAGGCGGCAGAGGACCTCCACTTGGTGGGGCGGCAGTCCCACTTCCTCCTGGGCTTCCCGGAGAGCCGTGGCCGTGTCGTCTGCATCCACGGGGTCTCTCTTGCCTCCAGGGAAGCAGACTTCCCCGGGAGATCTTCTCAGCTGGAGAGCAAAAGAACAGTGCTACAGTGTGGGGTTCCAATTTGAGGGTCATTTAGTCACTCAGCAAATATCACCAGTCTGTGCTCTAGCCTGGTGGTATTTCAGGGTGAACAAACCCAAAACGGTTTCCTTGAATCATTTCTTTAAAAACAGATAACTTTTGAGAATCTCCCGTAACCATGATTGTCTTCTCCCTGTTCCCCAAACATAGTATAAACACATAAACAGACTCCAATGAGGGGTTCCTCCCTTCTCATCCCCACATCCTGGGGTCCCTCATCTTTTTTCTGAAGGCTCAGCTTTCTCAGCCAACTGACCCCAGTTTCTTTTATGCCCCTTCTTTGCCACTGATCTGCTAAGGGGTCTTGCTCAGTGGACTTCAGACCTGCCTCCGGCCCGCTGTGGACAATGAATGTTCAGGGCAGTGTGCGCCCGCTGGAGATGCCAGGTGGGTACCGCACAGAGGCCAGCACCAGAAGCACACCTGGACCATGCCCGTGGACGATGCAATGTAAGAAGACCACCCCTTCCCCACCAAAACCAGGTCTCAGTGTTTTAGTTAATGGAGAGGTCCCGCGTGCACTCGGAGCCAAGTTAGAGAAAAGCTTGTCCCCTCTGATCTAAGTATCTGTGTCTCCCAGAACTTCTGTGTGGAAATCTTCAGTCCCAAGGGATGGTATATAGAGGTGGAGCTCTTGGAGATGTGGTTATGGAGTAAGGCCCTTATCAGTGCGATAATGCCCTTCTAAAGGGGCTCCCAGAGGATCCCCTTTCTCCCCCGTGTTCACAGGGCAGAACAGTAACTTACAAAGGGGGCCTCAATCTGCAGATTTTGAAACCCCATCATCCAGTATTGGGAAAACAACTTCTGTGGATCACAGCCACAAAGTACAAAGAATTTGATTACAGGAGTTTGAGAAAAATTGGATAAAGCTATTAGAGATGTTTTTAGGCGGAAAGCTCTGTTTTGGCCATACACACATGGGTATATCATCTTATGCCAAGGCGTGAGCCCAGAGCTCTGGCACATACTAGGCAAGTGCTCCGCCACTGAGCTGCATCCCCAGCCCTGAGCAAGTCTTTGATCAAACACAAAACATTCTGAAGCATCTCTCTGCTACACAAGTCAACTCTGCAGAAACCGCTTCGGCTGCTAAAGCCTGCACATCTTTGCATCTACCACACTTACAAAAGAAGGGTCAAAGCATCTTTCCACTGTCTGGCTCGCTCTTGGCCTACCACCAGCGTGGCTCACAAAAGTCATAAAATACAGACCTCGAGTTCTCTCGCCTCTAAGGTACGGTATCACTGTCGCACCTCGGCTCCAAGGCAGCTGGCAGCGAGGTGCCCACAAGGTCCCATCAGGCTTGATAGTAACATGGACCTGACTTAAAATATATGTGGGGAGTTCCTCCAAAGACCTGAGCATGCCCCCCAGTGAACCGCCAGAGACCTCACCACATGCCCCCCAGTGAACAGCACATGATGATCTGGCTGCTTTCCCCTTATTCCACGCCCACTTCTCCCCATTTCCCCCCACCCCATTTATTTTCACTAATGAAACATCTTCATCATTTGGCTTAAAAGACCATGTGACTGTGGCCCATTTCCTTCTGCACATGGCTAATCTTGAAATGACACCTCTTCTTGGGGAATTACACCCCCCCCAAAAAAAACCAGGAAAATAGAATGATTGTACCCAGAGGTGTAGGAAAAAGCCAGAAATACCCAGTCCAATGCTGCTGGAAGGAGAAATGGTTCCTGCCTTCAGGCCACTGGACACCAAAGGTGACCCCAAGCTGAGGAGTCCCAGCCAAGTGCCAGGACTGCTTCAAAGAGAGGCTTTCTGACCCCCAGCTATGCGGGGGGGGGGGCAAATATAAAATATTCCATCTTCGTGTTCTCGTTTTATAAATGAGACTGGAACACAGGGAGGGTGTTGCGGGTGGAGGACTCCCCCACCCTCCCTGCAGGCTCACGTGTCTGCACACTTAAGTTGCCAGCAGGTGGTGCTATTTGGGGAGCCTGTGGAACCTTCAAGGCAGGGCCTAGCTGGAGACAGAACAACCCCAGGGGAGGCCTTTGGACAGCCCTACACCATTTCCTTTCTCTCCTTCTCTGTGTGACTTCAGCGTGGAGACAGTGTGGGGGGGCTCTCCTACGGCTCCTGCTCCATGCGTTTCCTATCACGATGGACTTTAACCCCTTTGGGATGGGCAGAAACAACGGAGGCCTGAACTTCTGGCTCTGGTTAGCAGAGCCTGGGAAATCCTAGAGCCAAGCAAGAAGTAGAAGCAATCCAGGATGATTCCCAAAGTCACCCTTGGTCCTCCACAGATACACACAGCACCCTCTGATACACACACACAGTAAATAAATAAAATATTTTTTAAAATTCCAGTCAGAAATGGCTGTGGCCTGTACTTCCAGCCCTGGAAGGCAGAGCCTGGGAAACCCCCAGAGCAAAACAAAGAGGAGGTAGCACAGTCCAGGATGCTTCCTGAAGTCACCCTTAGGTCTCCACAGGCACACACACACACAGTGCCCACACCCCTTCTTCTCTTCCAGGACAGCAGGAAATGTCTGGAGATGTGTATGGTCAATGCACGGAGGCATCTGGGTATGCCACTGCCATTGTGGGTGAAGGCCAAGGAGGATAAACTAAACACCCCCAATGCCTAGGATGGCACAAAGACTGTTCCAGAACAAAATGCCAAGAGCATTTGATTACTTGTAAGCTAAATTGCATATTTTTTTTCTTTTCAAGTCCTCTTAAAAATGCACGTGAGACTGGGGAGACACTCAGTGGGTAAGACAGACTGGGACATGCTCAGTGAGCAAGAGTACTTATGGCACAGGTATAAGGACCTAAGATCAGTTCTTAGCACCCACTTAGCAAGCCGGTCACCTGCATGTGCCTTTAACCCCAGAATTGGGGTAAGGGACAGAAGAGGATCAGCTTTAGAGCCTCCTGGCTGGCTGCTTAGCCCAAAACCCTGGCTTCCAGGCTCGGTGAGAGACTCTATCTTGAAGAAACGTGGAGAAGAGTGACGGAGGAGGATGCCTGAAGTCTTCCTCTGACTTCCACATGCATCTGTGTGTACACACAACACACACACACACACACACACACACACACACACACACACACACACACTAAGTCTAGCCAGGCATATCTTGTAATTCCAGCACTTGGAAGGGAGAGATAGGATGATCACTACGGATTTGAAGCTAGCCTAGGCAACAAGAAAGACCCTTAAAATACCCAAGAACATCTCCCATCCCTACCTGTAGTACCATGCCTGCCCAATGCTACGATTTAAAAAACTCACTTCAAAGTGGAGGTCTCAAAGCATGGAGAAAGAGAAAAACATTTTTTTGATGGGATCAGAATGGAGCAGCTGGGGACAGTACTTGTCCCCGAGGACCTGAGATGCTAGGGCACAAGCCTGCTGCCCACCCACCTGGTCTGAGCGGACGGTGAACAACAGGTGAAGGTGCCCCTCTTTAACCAGCAGCGGCACAAGGACGGAATACTTGGGAGGTGACAGATGGGAATATTTAGTGCCCACATCGAATCTCCTCAAGCGTGCCTTGGCATGGTCGACCAGCGTGTCTCTGAAATGTAAACAAACGTTTTCAGTGACCAGAGTTCCAGTTCTGACAGCCTGTCTGCTTTTGTGTATCTTTGGGATTCGTCGTTTTTGAGTCTCAGGATGTTTTTCTCTTATTTTAAATTTTGTAGTGCATTTAGTGTGTGTGTGTGTGTGTGTGTGTGTGTGTGTGTGTGTGTGTGTGTGATGCTCCTTTCAAGAATAGGTTCTCTCCTTCCATCTCGTAGGATCCCAGGAACTGAACTCAGGCCATCAAGTGTTTGCCACCACTTGAACCTGCTGAGCAATCTCGCCAGCCCAAAGTGTATTTCTTCAATGACATGGCAGAAATAACAGCACTTCAATCATGTGCTGTTGGCCAGACTGAGTAAGAGAAATAAAAACCATACTAAGTATGCAGCTTGAGTATGTGAGTTTACTTTGAAACTCAGATTACATTTAAAATTAAGTTTAAAATTCAAGCATAAAACAGGCATGTTGTGATCCCAGCATTTGGGAAGTGCAGGAGGGCAGATCCATTGAGGGTTAATCCTTGACTACATAGCAAGTTTGAGGTCAGCCTGGGCTATGTGAGACTGTCTCAAAAAACTAAACCAAAACAAAGGTATGGCATGAACTTGGAAATCCCAAAGTAAATCAGGCCTCCTTGTAATCCCAACTATGTAGAAGATGGAGGTGGGAAGATCACAAGTTCAAGGCTTGCCTTGGAGAGAGTTGCCTGGAAAACTGAGGGGGGTTTCCAAACAAAAATCTAAAAAGAGGCCTGTAGATAAAGCTCAGTGGTGTTTACATGGAAAACCCTGGGTCCTTAGAATTGCCCGAAATTAATTTCACAATTATATGTAGACAAGGCAAGTTTGCCAACAAAGTCGTTTCAAGGTCAGCCTGCTTCCTCTTAACCTTGCCCTCTGTCATGTTACCAACCCTGGACATCTCATAGAGGTGATTCCCAAATTCACTTGAGTGGCCAGAGAATCTTCTAGAAGGCTGCTTACAGCAGCCTGCTGGGTTGTTGGCTCCTGACTATGACTCAGTGACGCTGGTGTGTGGCCTGATCATCAGTGCTTGACCCAACTCCCAAGTAAAGGTGTTGTGGTTGTTGCAGCCTGGGAGAAGGTACTTTGAGAACCACTGCAGATATTATGCAAGTACCTGGTCTTTGTAATCACCACAGAGCCTTTGCATGTCCCTGTGCCTGGGTTGCTTTTATTAATTTTTCCCCATTAATTGTGTGTGTGTGTGTGTGTGTGTGTGTGTGTATGTGTGTGGTGAGCTGTGGCACACGTTTGTGTGATGTGTGTTTGTGTATGTTGTGTGGAGCATGTTGGCTATAAGCCTGTGTGTATGTGTGTGGCGTGGAGTGTTTATAGTGTGGTACATATGTGCTTATGTGATGTATATCTAGTGTCCATGGTATGGTATGTGATGTGTCTGTTTTTGTCATCTGTGGTATGTATTTATGTAATATTGTGTATGTGTGACTTGTGGTATGATGTGTGTGCCTGTGTGTATATGTGTGGGTGGTGTATGGTGTATATGTGTATCCTTGTGTGGTATGGTGTGTGTGTGTACTAGTGTGGTGTGGGGAGTGTGTACTTGTGTGGTGTGTGTAGAATGTGTGTGATTGTGTCTGTGTGTGTGCGCGTGCGTGCATGTGTGCGCGCGTTAGTCACGCGCTCTCCGCTCGGGGTGCACCTGGTACAAAGGCTGGGGACTGGACTCCGCGGCTGCCTGGCAGCTGAGTGCCCGGGAGCTGAGCCTACAGGGCGGACAGGCGGAGCCGCAAGCCCAGGCCTCCGCAGCGATCGGGGCCGCTCGGCCGGCTGGGATGCCAGGGCCCCGGGAGGCTTTACCTGACCGGCTCCCGGAGTCCGTAAGGTCCCGACATCCGCCCTGGAGAACGTCCGCTTCCCGCGGGGAACCGGAGACTGTCAGTTACGGAGTGAACTGGGCCTGCGCACAGCGGCCCTGGTCCTGGGCGGGGCGAGGGGCGGGAACCAGGTCAGGGGCGATGTAGGCGGGGCTAGACCCAAGATGGGCGGGGCCTTATTCTCGGGGCGTGTCCGGGGCGGGGTTAGGGCTGGAGCGGCAACTGGCCGCTCAACCACTTGCTTAAGGAATTCCCTGCCCAGCAAGCTGCGCCTGCTTCCAACAAAGCAAAGGCCACAGGGCTGATGATGAAACGTATCATCTTTTAAGACGCAGATATGAGCTGGGCATGGTAGAACCGCTGAAATCTGGGCACGGTGGGAGGCTGAGGCAGGAGGATGGGCCTAAGAGACCAGCCAGTGCTAAAAATAAAATGGACAGGGAGATGCTGCGCTGGCCATAGAAGCGGATTCCCCCGAATCCTCCGGCCGCCGGAAGGTACAGGTGCCCCGGCTCGTGAGAAGAGCTGAGCAGTTATCAGAGAGGGGGCGGTGAATCAGAGAGGAGGCCGTGAATCAAAAAGCCACACAGGGAAAGCAAAGGACTGTAAGTCCTTGGGGAGCATGCGAAGGAGCACGTGGCCGATTTTAGAGGCCAGGGCTTAGAAAAGGGAGGGAAGCCAGCAGTTCTGGGGGTAGGTGGGTTTCTGATTAAGCAACGTCCTGTCAAAATGTAGATCCTTGCCCGGCTCCAGAAATGCTGGGTCAGAGGCTGCTGACAGACTCACCAGAGGAGGCCAGCAGTGGCTCTCAGAGAGAAGGCCTGGGGAGAGAGTTCTGGAAAGGGGGTGAGGGCAGAGATGGGGAGTGTATGCAGTCGCCCCACACAGGGCAGAAGAGAGAGGGCCTGGTGAGAGCGCAGACTCAGAAGTCAAGCAAGTCGAAGTCTGACACACTGTGCTTTGACTGTAATTCTTTCCAGATCAGAAGAAAAAATCCAGTATGGAGTGCCTTTACATCCAGTGCAGTCAGATTGATCCTGTTTTTTTTTTTTTTTTTTTTTTTTTTAATGAAAGAATGAATCCACACAAAGTGCTTGGAACTCAAGGTAATCACATGGTGGTCTGCAGTCAGTGGGGTGGCTGGACCATGGCTCCCAAAAACTTATTTTTAATTTTTTGACAGTTGCATACCTGTATGCGATGAATTTAGATCATTTTCACTCCCCAATTCCAATTCCACTCCCCCTTCCTTCTCCCCTTGAAAACTACCTTCTTCCCCACCTGTCCGCCCCCCATGTGGTCCACTGGGCTTCGTCAGAGTTGTGTGCATGAGCATGTGCCTGGAATTTGGTGCAGCATGGATGATGTGTCAGTGAGTTAGGAGGTGACAGCGGCCCCTCTTCTCACAGTGAGTTAGGAGGTGACAGCGGCCCCTCTTCTCACAGTTGGCCTTAACCTCAATAGCTCCTGAGGAGTGCGGAGTGTTATGACTGTGTTTTCCTTCCGTGCTGAAATGTTGAAATGCTTTGTGCAGGTCAACACAGCTGCAGTGAGTTCACAGATTTAACGACCCTATCATGTGCAAAAGACTCTATTTGTTAGCTCAACCTTCCCAGCCTCTGGCTCTTACATTCTTACTGTCCCTCTTTTTTAGGGTGTTCCCTAAGCCTTGGGGTAGTGCCCTGCCTGGGAGGTGTATCCTATGAGTTGTTCTTTAAGAGAGAGCCGTGCACCTGTGAGGATGTTTCGGGATCCAGGCCGAGCCTCTTTAGAACAATGCACACACACACTCCTAGCAGGGTACCTTTCAGTGTGACGCCACAGCTGCTAGCCTTATCAAAGCCATAGAAGCTGAATAGTTAGTGTGTGGGCATGCATGTGTGCTCATGTGTGCAGGTGCATGTATATATGTCTGTATATGCACCTGTGTGTGTGTGCACATGCAAGTGCACATATGAGGCTAGATGACTTCTGCTGCTCCACAATTTCCAGTTGGCGTGTATTCATGGGTTTTTATCTAGTTTGTGTCTGACTTTGATGTTTATTTACATCCTGAAAAAGAATAAAAATCTTTTATTTTCCAGCATTTCCAAGGATGATAAGCGGAAGATGTGGCAGGGAGAGATGCTCTTGTATTTTCTAGATATAACAGATACATTATATTCTGTATATTCAGTGTATGCATGACCTATGCTAAATCACCTGTAACTTCATTGTCAGCAATCTTATTCACAGATTTCCTTTAGCTGGGCAGCCATGTTACTTGCCTAGTAATATTTGTGATAACCATGTAGAACTCCATATCTTCTGTGGCAAGGACTGCTCATGGTCAATTTGCTTCCATTGCCACACACATTTTTTTTTTTTTGGCACAGAATCTCTCATTGATATTTTCTCTCTGCTCTGGGTTTGATCCCCAGCACCTAATAAATCAGCATGGGGGGGGTACATGCCTATAATTCCAGCAACTCAGTACTTTGGAGATAAAGGCAGGTAGAAGTTCAAGTTCAAGGTCGGTTTGTTCAAGAAGATAAAGAGAACAGAAATCATTAATCAAAGTATTCAGTTAATTGAGATTCCATTCTTGATTTCTAGGAAGAGCTGTAGGCAGGTCATCAACTGTTACACAGACATTATAGCGAAAATGCTTCTAGAATTGTCATGGGTTGCAAAACATGAATGTTGGAAATTTATTCCCAGATGTTACACATGGGATTTGAGATATGATATTTTCCATGCAGTTTTAATTTCCGTGGTGCAATAGCAAAACAGACATTTACTTGCCTCCAGTCAGCGCGTTTGCAGGAGAGCTGGCAGACACTCCTGGGCGTCCTATTATATTGCCGAAGGATCTTGTCTCTGCACGCCTTTAGAAATGAGATGAAGATCTGTCGTGTTTGATTGCTTTGCTGTCCTGTCGTCTTGGTGTAACAGAACAATCAGGAAGATGTAATTACCAGTGACAAGTGTTCCTGGAAGTTTGTGAGGTGAGGGGAAGCTGGCCTGGCGAGGCACATTATATAGAATGGCCATATCTCACAGGGAGGAGCCTTCTCTTCTCATTTAGCATGAAAATTAGTTGTGAAAATGGCTGACGCTTTCCCAGTACAAGTGGGCTGCTCAGCTTTGGTGGAAGAAATACAACTCTGGCCCATGGGGGACCCTCCCTCTGTAGCCTATCTCACTTTGGTCTTGGTTTGACCTTCCACAGACTTCCTGACTCCACCCTTGGCCAACTGTTTGACCTTCCCACAGCACCCCCACATTCTCCGTAAATCCAGACTTGATCAGTTTGCCAAGTTGGTGGCTCCTTAGCAAAGAAGGACACCACTTGCATTCCATTCCGGGGAATTAATTCCCTCTGGGGCACACCCATTCCTTGCAGTAGTACCATCATTGTATGAATAACAGGTGGACTCTACCTTTTGCCAGTTTGCTGCTGATTGATGGCTTCCGGTGTGCCCCATGGCTGGCTGTCTTACAGCAGCAGGTAGTGCCTGTTGCTTTAGGTCTTCCAAACAGGCCAGAAGAGATCGTGGGATCAGCTGGTATCATTGGGTTACGGGATTTTTGTCCTGGCTCTTGTACCCCAGATTCGAAGATTGAAGCCAAGATGTGGTTGAATGGTGTAGGTAAAATGTATTGACAAGTAAGGAAAGGGACACGCGATTGCTCGGGAGAATCAAGGGGGAGCAAGAAGAAGTCATCTCTGGCTGTTCTGGGAGTTAGAGGGGGAGGCAAGACCACTCCAAGTCTGGACCCTGAGTGCCCCTTCAATGAACTTTTGGGAGATTGAAAATGGAAACTTTCTATTGGTTTCCTCTCTGACTTTTGATTGGTGGTCCTAAGTGGGGCCAGGTTTGAAAGTCCTGCTGATGCTGGTGCCTATGTGGCTTTGGGTCAGCCCTCCCAGTGTGCGGGCTATCTTTCACATAGGCTTGGGGTCTTAATTTCTTCTGGTCTCCCACTCTCTTCTCACTGCCTATGGGAATCTACTCCCATCAGTTTCAACGGTCTGATGATGGTGACCCTTTGCACAGTCCGAAACGACTTTGTGTAATATAACATCAACTGTGATTTCTACCTGGGAGAGCGGCCATCACCAATCATACATAGAAATGCAATCTAAGGTTTATGGTTTCTAAATATTCCCCATCCTGTACTTCTCTGAGTGCATTCGCTCCAGCCTGAAACTAAATGTCCTGGTTTGAAATGTGCGTCGTACCCCACAAGCTCATATGTTTGAATCTTGTTGTTTGGAAATGTCATGGCACCTTTAAGAGGTGGAGCCTTGCCAGAGAAAGGCAATCACAGGGGCGGGCCTGGAGGCTGATTAGTCCCACCCTGCTTGAGTGAGTGAGTCGCCTCGCCTCGTGAGCTTGCAGGCATCTTATAGCTCTCAGCCTCCATGAAGGATGTAGCCTAGTCCGCCTCCAGCTTCTGCCAGCCAGCCATGCCTTTCCCGTCATAAAGGACTGTACCTCCCCTGTCATAGTTAGACACAGGCGTCAACTCGATGGCTGGGGGTTGGAACTCTGGGCACATTTATAGATAATTAGTAGTTGAGTTAAACCCAGAGCGAACCTGCAGGAGATTGTCTAGTTCATGGGGAAGGCCCAGCCCAAGGGACTAGGCCCTGGGCAGGTGAATCATAAAAAAAAACTGGTTGAAGAAATTGGCATCTTTGTGTAAACTTTGCTGGACATGCTGGTCTGGCAAGTAAGGGTTGTCTCTCACTCAGCTCTTACACGCATACGGCTTGGCCAGTTCCCTCTGCCCTTTGGTGATGGTGCGTGCTCTTCTGCAGACTAGACTAAGAACTGTAACTGGACTGTAACAAAAGAATAAGTCCCTTGTTCCTTTAAGCTGTTTGTTGGTAATTTATCAGCAACAATACAGGTGAACCACATACTGGAACCATAACTTGAATAAATCTCTTTCTCCCTTAGGTTGCTTGACTTTGGGTGTTACAAAGAGTAACGATACACTAAATCACCTTGTAACTAAAGTGTATAAAACCCAAGACTTAACCAAGTGCATACAATGTTTCCAGAGAGGCAAGTGTCCCTTGCTGGAATAGAAGAAATGTGGTAAGTGGGTTTTTCTCCATTTCCTGTAGTTAACGTCAACCACCAAACACACACACACACACACACACACACACACACACACACACACACGCACGCACGCACGCACGCACGCACGCACGCACGCACGCACAAACGCACACATCTATGCACATATATCTCAGCTTCATCTTAGTTGCTGTGTCACATACAGGACCTGAACACTATAGAGGACTCAGGGATTTATTTGTTTGGGCTCCTAGTTCTCCAGGTTATAGTCCATTAGGATGGCAAGAGAGTTCATTCTGATACCAGGGACTCAGGGAAGAGCAGGCAGAGGGGCATTCTTTCTACCCTGCCAGTCTACCAAAGCTAACCAGCTCTTGCCCTATCACCCAATTGTCCAGGGAATGATCTTGAGCATTATGGGCCAAGTCTTCTCATGTCAATTAGATCATCTTCTACAGGCTCAGAGGCTTGCCTTTACTAGCTCTTCATAGTTTAAAGGCTCAGTTCTCAACTGTGAAGTTGATACCTAAAACCAATTGCTACACTATGATGTGTGTGTGTGTGTGTGTGTGTGTATGTGTGTGGCATCTGCTTTATAAAATTCCTCAAGGCTGTGTCTGCGAGATGAACTTGCTTCGATGTCAACTCCACGGATGTAAATGATGATATGAAACAGGTACATGCAACGAGAGGCTCTGTAAGGGCCTTGTGAGTATCAGCGGGTGATTCATGGGAGAGGTGAGTCATTCTCTTGGAAAAGCTACTGGCAGCCTCCACTGTTTTTCCTTTTTGCTTTGTCATTCAGAGCACAGATAGGTTTCGGAGCACGGTTTTTGGAATGCAAGGTATCTTTCTTCTCATTTGAAGGTAACCTTTTAATTTCCCCAGATAGATGTGGGGCAGCCACCAGGGTCTAATTCGTTTAGCCCCTGGGGAGAACATATATATATATATATATATATATATATATATATATATATATATATATATAGCTGCTGTCACAGTTGTCTTTCTCTGACCTTGTGTAACAGTTACATTGTAAGTGCTGTTTAGTGGAAGGTAAACATGGGCTTCGGTCGGCCCTGCCCCGTCCCAATCAGAGCAGGTCCAGGTGACCGCTTTACCTCTTTTTCTCCTTCTGCTGGAATCTTGGGATTGTAAGATTCCTCTCTCCAAGTAACAGAAAGTGAAGGTCTCTTGGCCAACAAGCAGCCCATCAGTCCATTATTAGCACTGATTTGTCTTTGATGTTAGTGGTTGGATTTTTCTGTGACAAAAAAAGGTTATTGGTTATTGCTTCAGTATGAATATGCATTTTTGTCAGTTGTGGTCTTTTATAATTTTTAAAATTTTTGAACCTCTGTCTCTGTCTCTCTTTCTCTCTGTGCATGCATGTGTGCGTCTCACTGGGCACTCTCTGGAGCTTGCTTAGCACATAAGCCGTCTCTGGTTCACACTAAGACTAGGCGGAGCTGGGGGTGGGGATGGAGGTGTGGAGACGCTTGCCAGCAGTTCACCGTGGAAGGCTGGCTCTGGGAACAGAGCCGCTTCCTTCGGTGGTGTAGTCACGGATACATCACCTATGCATGGGATTTTTTTTAATACCTCTTAGTCACCCCTAAGGTGGATTTTTTTTTCCTTTCTTTGGCTGATGAGCCTGCCCAGCGGAGAACAGAAAAGCATCAAGCGGCTCTGGATGAAGTTAGGACCTGGATTAAAAACTACAAGAACCAGCTCACCCTGTCTGTCTGGCTTCCTTTTCTCCTCACCAAGACAAAATACCTTGGCAGAAGCCACCAAGGGAGAATGAGAAGGTGGAGCAAGGCCAGGGCGATTCCTCATGTCACTCTTTGGTGTCTCCAGGCACACACACTCAAGTGCCCTCTTATATACATACAGCCTCCTCCTCACCCCACAATGCACGCATGCACACAGACATGCACACACACACAAAGGACAAAAGCAAAGCTCCCAAGCACAGAGTGTGGCTTCCATCTCTGTGGAACATCAGGCCTCAGCATCCAGTCTTAGTTCTGACATCAGTCATTCGAATCCAGTGAAGAGAGGGGAGGTTCCCTTCTACCTTAGTTATGACGCTTCCTTTGTGGTGGTTTGTGATGTCTGCTGGCTCCTCGTGCCCACCCACACCCACCAACCCACACCTGCTGATCTTCATGCAGCCCAGTGTTTATCACCGGGTGTGAGTTCTGTTATCTGCACCTGTTTTTCTTAAGCAAGCTAAGCACCAGCTCCTACAGGAAGGCTGGTGGGATGAGACCCCCAGAAAGTCATGGTTCACTAGCTCTCTCTTTTCACACTCCTCACCTGATGGTTGAGCTCCCTCACACCGACCCACATGGACTCCACGTTTCCTAGGGGCTTCCTGTTGGTGACCCCCATCCTCTCTATGACCTATGAGTACCACATTTCTTATTCTCTGCGTTTTGGCTTCCTGCCAGGCCATGTCCCACCTGACTGACAGGCACCTATCCCCTGTGATGTGTGTCCTGTGACAGGTGACCCAGAGAATGAAGGGAAGATTGTAGTGCTGGGGTTGGGGGAGGGGGGTCTCTTCTTTCTAGCTCTGTGACCAGTAGCAGGTGGCTTCATTTCTCTGGAGTTACAGTTTCCTCAACTGGAACATGAAGATGATTGTTAGATCTGTCTGTGTTATGTGGATGATTACACACAGTCACAAAAGAAGTGCATTTGGGGGTGGCTGGTACAAAGTAAATATTTAGATGCTTTTTTAAAATTTAAAAAAAATTTTATTATTATTTATTCAATTGTGCATGTATGTGTGTGTGTGCATGTGTGTGTGTGTGTGTGTGTGTGTGTGTGTGTGTAGAACCATGGGTGAATTCGGGAACCACCATGGACCGCCTCCACCTCCTCCTTGTTTACTCTGCCCCAGAATTCACAGGCTCCGCCCTACGAGGACCAGAAAGCAGGCTGCTCCCGCTTCCGCCCGGCGTCTATACGTGGGGTGTAGGATCCGAACTCAGGACCTTCTGCCTGCAAGGTAGAGGCTTAACCCCTGAGCCACCTCTCCAGCCCCATAGATGCTTTTTTTTTTTTTTAAAGCAACATGCTAGCATAATCTAGGCCCTGGAATTCATCCTTTGCAAAATAAATTAATAATATATATTGAGGGTTTTCAAGTTATACTTGCATTTGTATTTCATCTCACTGTTTATTAGTTGAACGGTCTTGGGCACATTGCATGACCTTTGAGCCTGCCTTTTTCTTTTCCTCAAAATGGGAAGGTCTCGGGGCTGGAGAGGTGGCTCAGGGGTTAAGCTTCTGCCTTGCAGGAGGAAGGTCCTGAGTTCGGATCCTAGACCCCACGTACAAACGCCAGGCGGAAGCAGGTGCGGCCTGCGTTTCTGGTCCTGGTAGGGCGGAGCCTGTGAATCCTGGGGCAGAGTAAACAAGGAGGAGGTGGAGGCGGTCCGTGGTGGTTCCTGAATTCGTCCATGGTTCTACACACACACACATATACACACGTGCGCACACACACATGCACAATTGAATAAATAATAAATTTTTAAAAAATGGGAAAGTCTCTGTGAAGCCCAAGATGCACAGTGAATAACTGAAACTCTTTGTAAATCGGACAAGTAAATATTGTCATAAATGCACACTGAGCGCAAACAGCGATAGACCTAGTGAGCAAACAGCCCAAGCCGATTCTCCCACATGGCCTGTGTTCATGGTAGACCTTCAACAAGCTGGTAGTTACAGAGATCTACATAACTCTACATGTTAGGAGATGTCTCAAAGGACATGAAAACTCAAGGTGGTCTCCCAGAGTGCTGAGGTTGGAGGCCGCCTGCATGCAGTAAAATCCAAGTAGAATTCAAGTGGGGCCTGTGGATGACGGGAGGAAGCACAGGGCACCCTGAGCTGGAAATGGGCCTGAAAGAAGAGGCAGGTATCTGGAGGAGCAAGGAGGATGAGGAGGCCAGGGGCTGGGAGAGAAGGGTGGGGTGCAAGGGCTTTTTAGACCACCTTGAGGAATTTGAGACTTCTGTTTCCAATGCAAGTTTGACAGTGTGAGCATCATAAACAACCCTGACACCTCTTTCTAGGCCCTGGACCTCTCTTCTTGGTCCCCAATGTCTCTCCCTCGTCTCCTGACATCATCTTCTCTGCCCCCCCCCCCCGTCTCGCTCCCTGGGTTCCTGCTGTCTCTCCGCAAGCCCCTGACGTCTCTCTCTCTTTATACCCTTGATGTGTGTCCCTCATCCCCTGAAGTCCCTGGCTCGACCATCCCCCACCTACATGTCTTGTTTGTGTAGCATCCTTCCCTCCCCACTCCTCCCCTTGCATCAAAGCTTTGCGTTCTGTGATTACTTGTCTTGCTAACAGCTGTCTGGCCTCCCAGATCCCTGTTTACCTAATTTGCTGTGGCTGGTACATCAACAAATGGGCTTTGATATGATAAGTGGGCCATGAAGTGAATGGGAGAAGACATTCAACACTCATTTCCACTCTAGGAATCCAGGGGAAAAAAAAACCCACAACAAAAAAGATTGTCAGCTGCAAAACCTCCCTCCCCATCCCAGATTAGAAGCCGGCTTCTGATTGTGAGCGAGCTGAGAGGTAATATTGTCAGCAGGACCCGCTCAAGTGGTAGTGATTTGCAATTTTGTTGCAGCCTTTCTCTTAGGACACACAAACGTGTTCTAAATACGCCCCTAAGCTCAACTAGGCAGAGAGGCTAAATGTTATTTTGATATTAAAAAGTCATCTTAGAAG
Organism: Typhlomys cinereus; assembly: GCA_023101885.1. Taxonomy (NCBI): domain Eukaryota; kingdom Metazoa; phylum Chordata; class Mammalia; order Rodentia; family Platacanthomyidae; genus Typhlomys; species Typhlomys cinereus. Next base: position 860,176 of record JALPQD010000547.1, read on the forward strand.
AACTGCTTTAATAATCCTTTTCCGGCTGCAGGACCACGAAGCTTTTCCAGACCCTGTTGTGGGCGGAGAGGTGTGTCTCTTGACCTCGTTCTCTGAGCACAGGACGGCTGGGTCCTTGGTGGACTGTGTCTCCCACTGACCCCTTGATCACATTATGAAACTGGGCTGGGTGGCATCCAAACACATATTAGAACGGATGCTATCGAACCTCAGTTTTTTTCGGAACTAGCCTCGGGGGAGCCCTGAAGATCTTAGAAAATAGTAGCAATGGGCCAGAGAGATGGTTCGGGGGTTAAGCCTCTGCTTGCAAGCAGAAGGTCCTGGAAATGGCACCAGCCTGCACTTCCAGCCTTGGTGGGCAGAGCCTGGGAAACTCCAGAGCAAAGCAGATGGGAGGTAGAAGCAACCCAGGGTGATTCTGAAGTCACCCTTGGGCCTCCAGAGGCACACAGAGTGCCCTCTGACACACACACACAAAACAGTGGCACCAAATAGTTGTTCCCAGAACCCCCGGGGTTCTTGGTTGAGAGAATCTTATCTATGGGATGTGGAACCAAGTGTCCAAGTGTGTTTTCTCCGTTTTGGAGATCTTTTCAGAACTGAGGCCAGGGGCTCCCCATGCTCAGTGAGTGCTGGGCCCACGGGGTTAGGCACAGGTTAGGCACAGGTGTCAAATGGTTGAGGGTTCGAGGTCTGGGCACATTTGTAGATAATTGGTAGTTGAGTTAAGCCCAGAGAAACCTTCAGGACATTGTCTAGTTGATGGGGAAGGCACAGCCCATGGTGGGTGGGACTAGTTCCGGGGCAAGTGAATAAATGGAGGGAACCCTTTGAAAAGGTGGACATCCTTGGGTCTACTTGGCCAGATATGGTGGTCTGGCAAATAAGGATTGTCCCTGTCTCAGCTGTTATGTGGAGATGGTGTGGCCAATTCCTTCAGCCCTGGTGTTGGTGTGAGCTCTCCTGCTAAGCTGGACTAAGAACTATAATGGGACTATCGTAAAAGAATAAATTCCTTAAACAGCTTTGTCATAATTTTATCAACAACTATCAGGGCTAAGCCATGAAGAACCGTGTCTATGCTGGCACAGCACTGCAGACATTTACCCTGGCAGTTCAAATACTGGGATCCTTAGGTTAAGGTTGATTGCGACCCACACTCTTTATTTTAAATTTGAAGGGAGATGCCAGGTCAAGAGATTGTGATGCCATGGTTTTATTAATGGGATTGCCAAGACCAGCCAGTGGCACAGGCTGACTTGTAGGCTGTAGGAACCAGTTAACAATGGGACGCACAAAATGCCACTTGGAGAGAGGGAGAACTCAGAAAGGATTTCATTACACTAGGGGTCTCAGAGGATTAATTTCCGCACTCTGAGCAGCTACTTTCTTTCAATTTCTTACAGGCTTTATAGGATCATTTACATCACTTCATCTGTTTTACTACTGGTGATATCTGCAAATTATAGTTGGAGGCTCAAGGTGACTTGGTGGTCTTTGGTTAAATGTATGTTCACAGAAGCAGGAAGCAGTCAGGATAAGCTGTCCCTCCGCAAGCAGCTGCTGTACAAATCTTTGTCCTTTTATTTGGCTCGGGTCTTCTCACCCCACCACGTACAAACATCGCAACTCTATTTTGACCAGTACATGTCTCTGTTACTATGTCAGAAGAGTGAAGCCAGCTGTAACTCTAAGTAGTAGGTTATAGTAACCATTTTTTGGGGGGGAGAGGGTGTTTTTTATTACAATTTCAATCTTCAATGACTCCCCAAGAAACATGGATTGAAGGCTTGATCCCTATGCCCACAGTGTTCAGGGTTTGGATTTGGGGGGAAGGTGATTGGACCCTGAGTGCTTTGACCTCATCAGTGGATTTAGTTATTGATGGCTTCATAACTTAATGGAGACAGGAAAAGGTGGTTTATGGGTGATGTTTCCTTGAAAGATCAGCTCCCAATTTTCTTTTCTTTGCAGCCTGAGACCAGGCGAGCATCTCTGTGCACCCCATTCCTTGACATAAGGCCAACTGTGGACCAAGAGCTTCAAAACCATGAGCCAGAATCTGCTTTCTCTCAGGGTAGCAGAAAGTTGACTCACACAGTATCACAGCTGTTCTTTTTGCTGCTGTGAGACAATGTTCAGACTCAGGCAACTTAAGAGGAGAAAAGAGGGATTTATTTGGCTTAAGGTTCCCGAAGGGAGACACAGTCCGCTATGGTGGAAAAGGCATGGTGGACGGCAGAAGATGGAGGCAGCTCAGGCCACATTCATTGTGGAAGTAGGCAGAGCAAGTAGTAGACTTCAAGAGCAAACTGCTAGCAGGGAGCAGGGAGGGCTTCTCAACCTCAAAGCCCACCCCCTGTGGTGTGCCTTCCTGCAGCAAGGCTCCACCTCCTAAAGTTGCCATAACCTCCCCAAACATTAGCATCAGCTAAGGATGCAAAGACGTGAGTCTGTGTGGAGCAAGTCACATTCAAACCACGACACACAGTGACCAGATGCACTGTTTGAACATAGTAAATGTAGAAATCAAATAGAAAACAAAATCCATGATTTTGTTAATAATTACATTCTGAAACGATGTTTGTGAGGTAGAGTAAGGTATAGTAATAACTTTTAAACATGGTTAGTGATAGAAAATTTAGAGTTGTGAATGTGGCTTACATTTGTAGCATGTGTTACAATTTGACCATTTGAGACTGTTAAACTGTATGTTTTCCAGAACACCACAGCAAATGAACTGACTAGCACCTTTGTTTAACCTGAGGCCTCTATGAAGCTTGAGACCTACCTGAAGATAAACACCAAATTAAAAATCAGTAAATATTAATCAAAAGCAATAGAAGCAACACATTCGCTTTTATGTATTCTGAGATACACATCTGGGTGTCTTTTTATCAGTGAATGTGGAAAAAACAGACTCCTATTAGGTTAGAGTTGGGACATCTTTGCTCCAATGCATTGTTACTATCAGTGCTTTGTAAGAGACACTGGGAAAATCCTTTCTTCGGGAGATGTAAAACTTCTATAGAAAAATGACTCTGTTTTATGAAGCCACTAGACTCTTCAATATCACAGAAGCCTTAGATGTGTAGAAAAACCTCACAGATGTGATTTGATTACAGTACAGTAGTTGGACCCCAGGTATCAATGTTGGCTATGGAATGGAAAACTCTTTGTTTTATATTGCTGTAAAAGAAATTGCTGTGCACTTAGTGGCTTAAAATGGCACGCGTTATTTGCAGGGTGTCTCAGTTTGAGGAAGCTGGCCTTGGCTTCCTGGTTACCACTTGGGGGACACATCCGGCTGCAGCCAACATGTTGTTTGTTGGGATTTCGGTTTGAACATGAAACATCTTCTGTAGCTCATATGTTTGTATGCTTGGTCCCTGCCTGGTGGTGATGTTTGGTTGTAGGACCTTTTAAGGTGGGGTGACGAGCGGGGGTCACTGTTGAACTTTGCTGCCTGACTCCACTTCCTACCTAAACTCTCTGCTTCCTGATCCTTCCAGATATAACAAGCCCTATAGCAAGATCCTGCTAGAGAACACGGGTCCTTAACTCATCACATCTTCCCACCTTGATAGACTCTATCCTCCTAAACTGGAAGCCAAAACAAGCCTCAAAAGCAATTGCTTTTATCGGTGTTCTGTTACACCAATGCAGAGAGCCACATGGCCAGATCCAGCCATTATCTCCATTATCTGCCGTGGGATCATCTTCCGAGCTTAGCCCAGGTGCCTGAGGTTAAAGAATCACATTTTCTTGACTGCTGTTGGCAGGGGTCGCTCTTAGCTATAAGACGTGGTCCATTCATGACATGGCCTCTTAACTGTCTTTCATCCAACAGAACCACATCTCTGACCCTTGACCACCTGATAGGAATGCACAGGAGTATGTGAGACACACCTTGGATAATCTCCCTTCTGAAGATGAACTTGAAGTTCACTTGTCAGTAAACTGATCATTAGTAACCCCCCCCAGAATCTTTGAACTATACCTACCATAACCTGTTCTCTTCCTGTCCCTTTATAACACCAGCTCACAGCTCAAGATCTTAAGAGTCTAAGATCTTAAGAGTCTAAGATCTTATTATCATCTATGTCATGTTTACCATGAACCATATCCACCTTTGTATTTACTGGCTTGACTCACATTCAAAGGGATTACCCAGGTGGGCGCCCAAGATGGCAAGAATGAGTGTTCTTTTAACGACGTGTCTCATCAGAACATATAGCTAGGACTTCAGAAGTGAATAAATTGGTTTTTTGGCCTGTGCCATAGAAGTCTGGAAGTATTAAAGCACTTGTGACATATATGGGCAGCCAAACACTGTCTTGATTTTGTATGTGATAAAACTTGCTGCTTGCTAAGCCATCCCTGACCGAATCACTGCCACATGCCACTGAGTCTGTTAGCAGGAGGTCTTACTGTGGACTCTCTCCAGCTCACTCGAGCTTGCTGGATCCTGGCAGGAGTTCCTGCCTTTCTCTAAGCAGATCAGAAGAGACGCTGATGTTTGCCTGTGTTTGGAATTTGGGGCGGTAGCTACAAAATCCATTTCCGCACTCCCTGGAGTGCACACCTGCTGCTACTTGGAGAGTGAGAAATTGTAGCTTTTATTTCTCCTGTTTTTCAAGTTTTCCTCTCTTCTCTCTCCCACACTGGGTTTCTAGAGAAAGGTGAAGAAATCTTTAAGGCATGCTCACATTCCCCCCCTCCATTATGTCTGAGCCTCTGATTCCTGGTAAAGGTCATTCAGCTAAGGGAGTGTCTATTTCACATTCTCCTGGAGCTACATAAGCAGTCTCTCAGCATTAATAAAGTTATAGATTAGACCTAATCCAAAGGAAACATCCTTGCTATTTCTTGATTCTTTAATATGTTATACAGACTTTTGTATGTTTTAAAAAGAATCTGTCATATTAGTATAATTTGTTAAACTAATTATATAACATTTGTATAATTGCATTTGATTTTCAATATTGGTCATAATTATTACATTTTTGTCATTAATATTTTGGGATCAAACTTTCCCAGATAAAGCAATATTCTGGATCTTTGTAGAGAACTTAGAAACTCTAGGACCATTAAAATAGAAATCATCCCAAAATCTATCACACAAAAATAACTGCACTGTTTTCCTGTAAAGGTTTTACAAACCTATTTGAACTCATAAGTATGTGTCATGGTTTGAAATGTGAGTTGTGCCTCCACAGGCTCATGTGTTTGAGTCTTTAGTTGTTTAGGAAAGTCATGGCACGTGTAGGAGGTGGAGCCTTGCTGGAGGAAGGCAGTCACAGGGTGGGCCTTGAGGTTGGTTAGCCCCACCCTGCTTGAGTTAATCAGCTCTGGCAGCTGCAATGAGCTCTCATCCTCCATGATGCCTGCAGTCACTTAAGCCACCTCTCCAACCTACCAGGCCTTTTCCACCATAGTGTAGCTCCCCTCTGCAACCATGAGTTGAAAAAATTCTTTCTCCCTTAAGTTGATAATGACTATTGTCTCACAGCAATAGAGAAGAGTAACTGCTGTAGTATGTGAAAAGATATGTAAAATAGCTACAGTTTTGTATCTTGCTTTGGCCACTAAAAGTGGATTATCATAAACTTCTCCCCAGATGAATTATTGCTTTTTTGGAAAATGTATTTAAAATTGATTGGTGAAAGTTGCATTTTGAAGGGCTGAGGTTTGAACTGTCCTGATTTTACCAGTGGAGGTGGGGACCGTGTCATGCGGCAGCCCTGATCACAGAGACACTAGTTCCAACCTCCGCACAGGGCTCTTCTTCCTCTCTTTCAGCTGTCAAGTTGCAGTGGGCTTGGTAAGGTGAGCTGTTGCTGCCTTTCATGTATTCAGAATACAAAGGTGGCTGGTGTTCTCTCTGCAGATCCGGGTCCCTCTTTGTCACCCCTCGCCACTTCCTGGAGCAGTGGGTGTACCACTGAAGAAGTGAGACCCCCTTCCCAGAATTAAGCATCCACATCCCTCAGCGAAGAGCGGAGCCTCATGCTGTCTAACTCCAACTATAATGAAATACTGTCTGGCCCAATATTGTGTAGGTTCTGTGTTGGTAAGCATCTTCGATGCGGTAGCCTTGTTGCATCCACAAACACTGTTGGGCAGGTCATCCCCCACCCACTCCCCTTTCTTGATGTTCCCTGAGCCTTTCTTGATCTATCCCTGGTGATATAGATGTCCTGTATAGGGCCAAGCATTGTATAGTTACTCATTCTCTGTAATAAGCATCATCCATTGCAAAAAGAAGCTGCTTGGTGAAGGCCAAGAGCCGCGCTGATCTATGAGTATAAAGACCAATACCTAGAAGGCAACAGAAATTTCTAATGGCCATATAGCAAAACAATAAGTTTGTTCTTCCCTAGGGCCTGTTGTCTACAGTGAGAGACTTTTTGATAGAAAAAGGGGGAACTTTCCCCAGATTCCTTTAGGGAGGGAGTGAGGGAAAGAAAAGCAGAGAATGAGAGAGAGAGAGAGAGAGAGAGAGAGAGAGAGAGAGAGAGAGAGAGACCATGGTTCATGGGTTAAGGTCACAGGAAATGTCAGAAACCAGTCCTTCTCTTCCCACCACATGGGCTTCCAGGGATCCAACCCAGGTCACCAAGTTTGCAAGCAGATGATTTTACCCCCTGAACTCTCTCTCTCCAGATACTTTCCCCCTTTTTGCAAGCAGATGATTTTACCCCCTGAACTCTCTCTCTCCAGATACTTTCCCCCTTTATACTGTTATGTCAAAAAAAAATTCAATGCCAATCATCATTACACTAAGATTCCATTTCATCCCAGTGAGAATGTCAATTGTCAAGAAAACAAATAAATGCTGGTAAGGATGTGGGGTCGGGGACCCCTTTGTCACTGCTGATAGCAGTGTAAATTAGACCAGCTACTAGGGAGATCCGTATGGTGATTCCTCCAAAAAAAAAAAAAAAACCCTAAAGATTGATTTATCCACCATATTATCCTTAGCAGCTTCCTGGTCTTACAGGTACGTCCAACCCATGCGGTCAAGGATAGCTATGACTATGGACCAAGTGCATTTAGTTAAAATGTTTGTGACTTGACTGTTCAGTTCTGGAGTATGAACTTTGTAGATGACAACATCCTGTCTCAATGTCAAAAGGTTGGGTGCCCCCTGCAGGTTGTGCCCTAGTACCTTGGCCCGAGTTCCCTTTCTCTGTTTTCAAAGTCAGGCATGTCATGGACATATAAACTTCTGACTCCGCTGTATTTCAGTTCCGTTTTTAAGAACCTTTGTGACTGCATTGGGTCTACCTGGATAACCCAGGCGGGGTGGTCTGGTTTAAATCTGGTGGAGTAGGGCTCTGAATTCCACGTGCAACTTCTCTCTCTGGCTGGGCCTTTAAATACGCAGATTTGGGGGATTAGGAAGTGAATGTCCTGGGAGCCTATTACTCTACATTCATAAATATTTATGGAATATTTGAATGCAAGATTGGCCATTCTAGCTTGGAAGGTCTTTGTGGGCAAATGTCTACTTTTATATTTCTTTTTGCTGTGTGTGCGTGTATGTGTGTGTGTGTGTGTGTGTGTGTGTGTGTGTGTGTGTGTGTGTGTATGCGCGCGTGTATGCCTTCTCAAGCTAGAAAACTCTTCAAGCCTAGTAATTACCCTGATGAGCACTTGAAACTTCCCAGAGAGGACTTGGGGATGAGTTCTCCCCTTAATTATTAGTCTCCAAAGAGGACCTAGAGACCCTTAAGGAACTAGGTGAAGAGGGTCTTCAGAATCTAATTAAATATCTAATATTCTTCACAAGGCTGAGGATTTACAATCCATGCCACTGTAACTTGCACGGCCTCTCCCAGAGTGACGAATGCAAGCTTTGTAATCGTCTCTGCCCCAGCTGACCCCAGCCAGGGCGATTAATGGCTGGGTGATGAATCCAGAGAAGGCAAAGAGCATGTTTCCCAATCAAGCACAGAGGGTTGACATCACCTTGGATTGAATTCCAGCGGCGGAGTGAGGAGAAAGCATGAGTTAGATAACATTGTGAGGTCCGGGTGGTTTGGTGGGGACATGGACCGGGTGTTTGCTGAGACCAGCTGCAGGCATCCGACATTGCTGTCATGTGTCCCCTGGGACAACAATCTGAGACATTCAGTTCTGTGTGATGCGCTTTTCCTGCTCTGAAGAGACCTCAAGTTTATCTGTCATCTCTCAGACCATTTTTAGTGACTGTGCTTTTAAGAAAAACGTCAGGAGCCTAGCTCTTCTTGCCACGCTCAGGAGAGGGGTTGCTATGCGACAAATTCCATCTCCCCGCAAATTCTCACACTCGCTTCATCTCAGAGATTCAGTGAACTGGACCTTGGCTGGAAACTGTCAATCAAGCAGGGATGCTCATGCAAAGAATGAGCCATAGCCTTTGACTCACACCCTCCAGTTTTCCTTTTCTGGCTACTAGCCGTGTGGCATGTCTCCTTACCCCCCCCCCATGTTGGATTTACTGGGCATGAAATGGGAACTATTATTAATATATAACTCCTAAGATGCTTGTGCAGAGTGAATGTGTTTGTACATGTAATATACATCTCCAGCATCTAAACTGGTGTTCTATCTTGAATTTGAATGCCATGAGTATCATCCAATCATACAGGAGATCAAGGAAATTCTATGTTGTTAACACCTGGATCCCTTTTGACCTCTTGAGTTTATTAGAATTGGTCACTGGGACACTTAGAGCAGGCACAGTAGCTGGCAAGTAACGTCTACAAGCATGACGCCCATTTGTCTCAGTTGCATCTAGGCACCGGCTCATGGGGTTTCCATGGTTTTGTTGTCCAAATACAGTGGAAATGCCCTCAGGTTACTCTGAACAGTCAAGACAGATCCAGCTGCTTCAGTATGTGTTCAGTGTACCTCGTATGATGGCCTGGAAAATTCTTTAGCAAGTCATAGCCACATCTCGTCTAGGGGTGAGTGGACTTGAGACCAATATCCCCATCCGCAAAGCTCTTCTGTGTGCTCCATGCTGTCCACTAACTGCAGTTAGTGACTTCCATTGTGTACTGTGTACCTATTCACTCCCTTTTGCCTTTGGTGTGTTAGAGTGTTTCCTCTGACTACCCACCTTGAAGGAAGAGTACTGTTGCTGGAGAGAAGACAAGCTGCTTACCTGAAACTCCTCAGCTGGATAATGCTAGATGCAGACATTATGCCTGGGCTTGCTTCCTTCTGGAATCTATGTCCTGAACGGTGAAGCTTCTCTCCTTTCCCATTGGCTTTCATAGAAATGCTGCCCTGTAGGCTGGGTGGTAACACTGTGATCTGAATGTTCCTGTCCCTACGTTGGAATGAATGCTCAGTACATTGGAGGTAGGGAAGCCGGGAACCCACACAGGAGGGGATGTTGTCCTGGCAAAAGTCACCTGGGGGAACCCGTCACCTTTCTCTCAGGTGGGGATGCTAAAAAGGTGCTGCATGTGTAACGGACTCTGGCCGGATCCTGAATACAAGGCTGTTTCCACCTTTTGACTTCCCAGCTTCCAGAACTGTGCACGATGTGGTTTATAAATTACAAGACCACATTTTGCTTTTAAAGGTTTACTTTAGGGTGTAAGTCATGCAAGAGGCAGTCAGAGCTAAAGTTTATTTAAGCAAAAGTAAAGCTGCAGAGGCCGCAGCTCCCCATTGTGTGGGGAGAAGTTTCCAGGCTCTGCTTGGCTCTACCCCGTCCCTGTAGAAAATGTTTATTAGGTTGGCGGGAGGGGCAGGTGATCCCTATTTTCCCCTTGGGACTGCTTGAGTTTAGAGAAGGGCGAACTGGGAGAATGATGTATTCTTGGGCCACATTTCCACCAGCCATGACTGGCCCCTGTACATTCAGATAGGTCAGCCCCAAATGACCACTAGCTGGGAAAGCCATCTGCTGCTCCTTTGTTTTAGGGGAGAAGAACCAGGGGGTGAATTTTCATCATAGCCATCCTGGGAGTTGCCCCTCAGAGACTGTCTGCTTTGGGCTCCTTCCCTCTGCCATCTATCTGCCTGGGGGCTTTTACCTGACCCTACATTACTTCATTTTTATGTGCCTCTACACACAACCACCAACACCACCAATCCAGAGACGAGCATGTTTCCTTCAGGAATTTTATTGAAAGCAATCTGCAAACCGTAGTTCACATCAGTGCATCGTATGTGTGAAAATGGGGGAGATGAGAGTTTGTGGTTTCACTACACGAATGGGGGGTGATGACAGTCACATCAAAGAGCTTGATTTAGCCATTGAAAAATGTCTGTATCTCAAAGAATTTCTGGATGCCACAAAAAATGTGTGGCAATTCAAATTGGTTACTTTCAACAAGTGAAACTCTTAGCCAAGCGTGGTTCTGCATGCCTATAATTGCCAACATGTAGAGAGAGCAAGAGGCAGGAAGATCGATGTGAGTTGAAGATCAGCCTAGGCTACAGACTGAGACTCTCACTCAAAAATAATAACCCCCCAAACCCAAAACAAAAGTCCCCAGATGTGACTTTTTAAACCTAATTCTGTGTGTTAAATTTTTTAAGATGAAAAAAATTACACAACAAAAAATAAATAAATAATTATAACATAAGAACATGCTAGAAACAAAATAAAATAGGTGACTTGTAGAATACAAGTTAAGTTCAGGGTGACAAATGCCAGGAGTTGTCACTTGTGAATGCTATTTTCAGACCTGACATGTAGCTTCATTTCCAAACCAATAACTCCCCGCACCTCCTTGTGCGCTCACACACACATGTGCATGATTTGATGTGGTCTCTGGATTTGGACGGATAAAAGTTGTAAGGGTGCTGATTACCTGTGAACATGTGAGGCAAAGGCAGATTGGCAGTGCCCAGGTGGGCTCTTAGCTCCTAGTGGAAGGCTCAGCCCTCTGTGGTCTGTAGTTCATAGAGAGACCCCAGCTCATGGAAAGTACAAACCCTCCTTTGCCTATACGTCCTGCAGGAGGAAGAGCACACATTTTAATAGTTAAGGCTTCTAACCCCCCAGCTCACCTTGTGGTCACACCATGAGTGGGTGTAAAGTGTTCCGAGTGGGATAGCGTTGCAGCCCCGGGCTGAGCCAGCCTGTGGCGTCGCTTCAGGAAGAACAGACGCTGTCCGCACAGGTCTTGCGTAAAGTCCTTAGCAGACTAGATTCCAACAGGCCTCACACAGCAGTTAGGGTGGTGTCCATGACAACTAAAGTGCAAAAGACTACATTTTCTGAAATCTAGAGTTTGATGGAAAGTCTTTTCACTTTGAAAATCTTAACTCTGTTTGTCTTTCTGCATTTGTTCATGCGCCACTGTTGTGGCCACAGGAGACATGTCTACAAGCTACACTTGTCCAACTATGGGTTCTAGTCTAGGTCAGCTGCCTGACTTTACACCTCAGAGTTCATATTGACTGAAAACAACATCTGTGTGTACTTAGTGAACCAAAGTGTGAGGTGACTTAATTTCTGTTTTTTTCTTTTTTGTGTGCTCGTGTGTGTATTTGTGTTGTGTGAATGTATATGCAAGTGTAAGTATAAATATACATGTGTGTGTGTGTGTGTGTGTGTGTGTGTGTGTGTGTGTGTGTAGATCTTCGAATGCTGTTGAAGGCTTGTGCTTCTGACACAGTGTGAAGAACTTGTCATAGTTAGGCACAGGTGTCAGTTTGATAGTTGAGGATTTGGACTCTGGGCACATCTGTAGAGAATTAATGGTTGAGTTAAGCCTAGAGCAAACCTGCTGGAGATTATCTAGTTGATGGGGCAGACCCACCCCATGGGGGGTGGGACTAGGCCCTGAACAGGTGAATAAAATACAGAGAACTGTTTGAGGAAGTTGGCATCCTTGTGTACACTTGGTCAGACATGCTGGTCTGGCAAGTAAGGATCGTCCCTCTCTCAGCCATTATGTAGAAATGGTGTGGCCAGTTCCCTTGGCCCTGGTATTGGTGCATGCTCTCCCATCAGTGTGGACTGAGAACTGTAACCAGTAATCATAAGAGAAAGTAAACCCTAGTTCCCTTAAACTGTTTGATGGTCATTTATCAGAAACCATGCAGATGAACTGCAATAGCGGTAATAGTTGAATTAAGCCCTGAGCAATTCTGCAAAAGACTATCTAATTGATGGGGAAGGCCCAGCCCATGGGGACAGGTGGGATCAGTTCCTGGGCATGTGGATAAGGTGGAAGGAGGTGATTTAGGGCATTCTTCTTCGGTACTCATGGTCAGACTTGCTGCTCCAGCAAGTGAATGCTCAGCAATGGATGTGGTGTGGCCTGTTCCCTTAGCCCCTGGTGTTGATAGGAGCACTCCTGCTAAGCTGGACGAGGAGATGTGACTGGACAATTATAAGAAAGAATAAAGCCCTTCGTTCCCCCTAAGGTGTTTGATCATGAATTTATCAGCAATCCACAGAGTGACTGTGATAGGTGCTTTCCTCTATTTCTCTCCACCCTATTTTTTTTTTTTTGAGACTGTCTCTCACAGAACCTGGAACTCACTCACTGATTAAACTGGCTGACTAGTGAACTCCAGTGATTTCCTGTCTCTACTCCCCAACTTTATGATTATAGGTATTACTGCCATGCCTGGCTTTTTAAGTGGGTGCCGGGGATCTGAACCGAGGTCCTTGTGCTTACACAGCAAGCACCCTGCTGATGGAGCCGTCTCCCCTGCCCTCAATTCTTCCCACTCCCACACCCCAAGATGCTGCTCCATGGATTTCATTCTCTCTGGCTATCTTGACTTTGCACGGGAGGCAAGATACATCCTGACATTTCAGTTCCATGCTAGGAAATATGGGCCCCAGAGATGGTCTTCAGTCAAGAGCCAAGGGCTCCAGGATCTCTAAGGTGACATTTAGGCACTTAGTGATCATTCTAGTTCTGGTCAGAGTACACACTCAGGATCCTCCACACGACCTCCCTCCGTAGTCCACCCCAACACAGTGCTGTCTATAGATGACATGTGTCAGACACACCATGCTTGCAAAGGCAGAAAGCCATAACTCAATTCTCCTTTGGACCATCCCATAATAGTTTTGATTTGCCCCAAACCAGAGGTTCTTACAGCCTTCAGGATTTCATTAAAACAGAAAACTTACACATTAGCTCTTCCTTAGCCTGGTGGAATCTCCAAAAACAGAAGCGACTTGCCGCCATTTCTTTCTATTCAGGCTCATTGAAGTGGAGCAAGTGCAGTTGCCTTTGAGGAAATACAGAACATGATGTATTGACTTTCCATATTCTCGCTCGGCGCCTCTGGCCGATCTGTCAGTCCTAGAGAGATGAACCACAGCAAAAAAGTTGTAAGGAATATCGCTTTTTCAAATGTCAGGCTGGGCAAAAAGAATCTGTGCAGGAATTAAGGGAAAGACATGATGACCCAGAGCCGATGTCCCCAGAGAAGGATACTGTGACTCTGATGGAAGCAAACTCTGGGGACACTTCAGAGAATACCAGCTAAAGAAGGTGCTGAGCTTTTGCATGTGAGGTCTCTGGAATAGGATAATGTCTTGCTTTTCCATCAACACTGTCTCAATATTCAGCACAGGACCTGATACTTGCTTAGATTGTTTTATATGGTGACTTATTAACTGCCATGCTTCATCACTTGTTACTTAAGGCCTGAGAAAAAGGACTGGTATTCATAAGCACCCTAATGGGTAGATGCAGTTATTATTACTATTATTCTCATTTTACAGTCAGCAGAACTGAAGTTGGGAGGGTCTCTGAGACCACCAAGGTCCAACTGTCACCAGGGCATTTGAGAGTCTAGCTAATGTGCCATTAACTCTCCTTTCACAAATAAGCAATCAACTTTGAGGAGTTCTTGTGCATGTGTGCGTGTGTGTGCGCATGTGTGTGCGTGCGTGTGCGTGTGTGGTATATGGACACATGATTCTGTGGGTACACATGCTCATGAGCAGAATAGAAGAGAATATAGGTCATTCTTGTCTGTCACTCTTTGCCATATTTTCTTGGGAAAGGGTGTCTTATAGAATCAGGGCTCCACTATTTTATCTAGAGGGTTCTCCAGCAAGCCACCTTCCTGTCTCTGCCCACCACAGCATTAGATGTATTCATGTGGCCACCTCTACCTCTTTACAAGGGATGCTGGGGATTTGAACTCAGGTCCTCGCACTTCACAGTAAGTGCTCTTACCCACTTCTCCAGCCCCAACTTGGAAGATTTTCCATCCTCTGTAGATAAAGCAAGATCTGCCAAGCTTCCAGATGCAAGGAACTCATCCCTCGATTCCACGGCAAGAATCCATCTCCTGAGACATCCATCCATCTACACATCCCACACACCCATGGTTCCCAGCAATAGAGGGACATATTGATCAGTGACAGCAGCAAGCAACTGAGAATCAAGCAAGCCCCCCAAGTGCTGTCTACATCCTCTGTGACCTAGGTGGTCTCAGAGACCCTCCCCACTCACAGAGCTTAGCTGTCTGGCCCTGGCACTTAGTAAAGCCTAAGCCTTGTTTACAATTCACAGTCTCTTCAAGAGATGACTTTCTATGCTCTAGCTCTCAAACTTTTTCTCTGAAAGGTGAGATCCGGCATGTGGTGGCTTTGACTCTCAAACGAGATATTATTTCCCCAAATTCTTAGTACTGTGTCTGGTGCATAGAAAGTTGCGTGTATCTTATATGTAATGTGGCTTAAGGTCACTCGAAGGATGGAGGAGGGAAGAAGAGAGTGGTAGTGAAGGGTCACAAGCCTCTCCAGCCTTTGGGGGTCCTTGGGAAATGCCCGATGTGTTGCCAAGTCTTAGCACTGGAATTCAGGCACTTGGCTCTAGCTCATCCACTCAGGTGTTTCCTGATGTTCTTTGTAAGTCCCCCGCTCCCCACAAAAATTACGGAGTTATTGGAGAATGTCCTGCTAGAGTGAGCAAGCTTGTGGGGGGCACGCTGGCGGTCTGGACTGCTGCCCTCCTAGTTCGAGGTGGAGTCTTTCTCCTCTGTAAACAGTCTGACAGCAGGCAGGACGTGTGTCTCAGTCACTTTGTATTCTGGGTGTGGCGGGTATGTAACAGGCCACGATTCATTCAGCCTTTTCCATGTGGCACTCTACCTTGTAGGATATTGCAGTACTGATGAAATTGATTATGAAACTCTTGGCTCCTTGGGATGTAGCAACCTGCTCTGTCAATAGGAAGGCCTGAAGCTGGAGAGATGGCCCAGTGGTTAGGCCTCTGCCTCACAAGCAGAAGGTCCTGAGTCCAGATCCCAGATCCCACATAAAAATGCCAGGGGAAATAGCAGCAGCCTGTACTTCTGAGCCTGGAAGACAGAGCTTGGGAAACTCCAGAGAAAAGCAAATAGGAGGTAGAAGCAATCCAGGATGATCTCTAAAGTCACCCTTGGCCTTCCGCAGGCACAAACAGTATATACATGGACACATACACAGACACACAATGCAAAAAATAAAAATCAAGACAAACCCAGGAAGGCCTGAGAAAAGGTGGGAAGAGAGAAAGAGCTAGGAGAACGTTAGCAGGTATGCCCAGATTGTTTAAAAAAATAATTGTTTTTAGTGTGTGTGTGCATATACTGCAAATGTGCGTACAGACATGCATACAGATACGTGTACGTGCCACATCGAATACATGCAGGTTGTGAGCATGCAGCATTGCATGTGCGCAGGTTAGAAGACATTGATGCAGACTCCTGCCTTTCCACGGGTTCCAAGGACTGAACTCAGGTCTTTGAGCTAGCACGGCAAGTGCACTACCAGCTGAGCCACCTCGAGCCAGTGACATTGCTAAATAGCGTTATCATCTTCAAAGCTGAGAACCACACAAGTAAGTCAGTATAAAATACTGCAAAAAAAAAAAAACCCTCAGTGTTTTAAGTTTTCCGCTGGATGTCATTCACAGTGATTCTTGGATGTGTGCAGCAGTGCAAGTTAGACATGCCTGACTGCCATTTGGTTATCGCAGGGGACGGAACCCCATGGTCTCGTGTATTTAGAGCAAGCACACTGCCACTGAGCTACGCTCCAGCCTGAGCGCTTGTTTTTTAAACTGATTTATAGTTGGGAGAGAGCTTGTCTAGCAGGTAGGAAGCCTGTAATCCCAGCACTTGGAGGGATGAAGTCAAGAAGATCACAGGCTCAAGGCCGTCCTCAGCTATACAGTGAGTTTGAGGCCAGTTTGGGCTCAAATAGATGGTTGACTGAAGATGCAGATAGATGATGATGATGAAGAAAGATAGATAGATAGATAGATAGATAGAGTGATAGAGTGATGGAGTGACAGGTGTTAATAGGTAGATAATAAGTAAGGAGATAGGTAGATAGAAAGACAGATAGGTAGGTAGACAGGTAGTAGGTAGATAGGTAGATAGGTAGGAAGGTAAGTAGGTAGATAGTAGATGATAGATTAATACCCATGTCCTTTTTCTTGTAAAGCAAAGGCTTTAACCCCTGAGCCATCTCTCCAGCCCCTGGAGGTTTACTCTTAAGTGATCCCACATCTGGTCAGTTGACAGTTAACACTCACCATCATTGCCATTGGGTGATACCATTTGCTAAGCCGGGGAACTGGCATAGTGATGGCCTTTGCTCCTCCGGGTTCAGTAGAAGAGCAGAGACTCTTAAGGATTGACACCTATCTTTCCTAGCATTCTGAGGCACTAAGGACGATGTCGCTCTTGTGTCTGCCCTTCTTGTCGTTTACCTGAAAGACAAGGAGGCATGTTAACAACCTCACCTCCAGCTCCATGTCCCTCAGCGAGGCCATTAAATGCAAGGCTGCCTTTGCTGAGTGGACCTTTGGAAAGCTTACCAATCCACCCAGTAACTGCTACTTAGGTGCCTCTGTGAGGATGTGTAAAGCAGGCCTGGACCTGGGGCCTCACTGGTTGTAATGCTGGCACACTAATGTACATCTCATCAGTTGCTTACACGTGGAACAGAACGCATACTGAAAACAAGGCTCGGATCAGGAAATCAAGTCTGCCTGTTAAGACTAAGGAGAGGCTGTGTGTGGTGACAACAGGCCCGCGAGCCTAGCACCGGTTAGTCTGTGGCAGGAGGGGCCTAAGGTCAAGACCAGTCTGAGCTGCAGAGTAAGGACCTGTCTCTGAAAGGGAATCAAACAAGATGAATCCAAATGAAAGATTGAGGCAACTTCCCAGGGGCCTCGAAGGGTTGAGCTGGGTTGATAAATGTAAACAGTGGTTTGCAGGGAGAAATGCGCAGGCATCCGTCATAAAGAGCTGTGCGTTGTGCACCTGGTGCTGGGGGGATGATCTTGTGGATCAGCCTTTTTCCACACAAGCTAAATTAGCGTGGCGGCCTGTTTGTAATTTCATTGTTTAGAAAGTAGAGTCTGGGGATCCCCAGAGCAAACTGGGTGACGGAATTAACTTATGGGAGAGCTCTTGGTTCAAGCAACAGACCTTGACATCAAACGAGACTGAATGTGATGGCACATTGATGGAGATACAGATGACAAGAAGGAGGGATCTTCTTCCGGAGGGATTCCCGTTAGAATGGAGGCAGGACCGAATCCTGGCATTAGCCTTCAGATCCTGTGATTTCAGGCAGCAGACTTCCCTGATCACAAGCTGACAGGTCCTTCAGTCCTTCGGTGCCCCCTTCCAACCTTAGCAACGTAATGTTCCAGATCTAATGCCTGAAAAGACCATGTCTGTGCATGTGGTCAGCGTTTCCAAAGAGCATTTAAGCTTCTCGACAGGCTCCTTTGTTGTCTCAACCTGTTGCTTGGTTTTCTTCCTCTGGTACTCTGGGCGAATCTTCTGAGGTAGTGGGCCACGTTTGTGCAGACTTCTGTGTCTCATAAACCACCACCCGGCTCCTCTTCTCTCTGCCCTTTCATCTCTCACAGATTCTAGGTCTTCGGGCCCTGTGGCTCGTGGGCTGTTTGTTTTTAGAGGCAGGATCTCTAGCACAATTGGCTTTGAACTCTTTGTAGCTGAGGATGATCTTGGACTTCTGATCTTTTTGCTCCCAACTCTCAAGGGCCGTGGTTCCAGGTGTGTTCCACTACCCCCTTCTGTGCTGGGGATCAAACTCAGGGTTCCCCTCATGCTAGGTAAACGCTCTGCCAATGGAGACACAGCCACAGCGGCTGTGTTAGTTCCCAGCGGAGGAGAGGTTTTGGTCCATCGTGGTGGGGAAGCGATGGCAGTGGGACCAGCTCGTCTCCACATGATAGGGGCACGAAGCAGCGAATCACATGATAGGCTCAGAAAGAGAGGGTGCAGGCTGGAAGCTCCCTCTAAGTGCTCCCTGCCAGCTCGACCTGATGCCACAAAGGTTTTATGACCTTCCAAACAGTTCCACCGGCTCCGACCAAGTCATCAGACACAGGCGCCCACTGTGGTGGGGGTGGGGCGAGGTGGGGGGAATGGCTGTAGTTACTCTTTCTGTTGCTGCGATAGAATATTCTGGCCCTTAGGGGGAGAAAGCATTTATTAGTTAGTCTGCCGTTCCAGAGGGGGTAAAGTCCTTTATGGAGAAGGCATGGTGGGTTCTCTCACTAACAGCCATCAGGAGACGGAGCAGAAATGGGTAGGCCCAGTCTGTGACCCACCCTCAATGCCCGCCCTGGTGATATCCTTCCTCCAGCAAACCTGCATCTGCGGAAGGTTCCAGAACCTTCCTAAGCAGCACTATCTGGCCACCCAATGTTTAAACACAGGACTGTGTGGAAGGATATTTTCATTTCAAAGTAATGATAGTAGGTTTGGAAGTAGAGTGAGGGATGGGAAAATGAATCCCACGTTCAGTTTCTGAAGCTCTGCTTGGATGTCAGGGCTGGGTGGGGTTGGACGGGGCCCTTATTCTCCAGGTGCAGAGGCTTCCCAGCATGCACCTCATCCGTTTCTCTCAGGATCCACAGGTGTCTGGCAAAGTCGCAGTTTCATCATGGCAGTGTCACTCCTTTCCACTGGTCCTTGAATTCTGCGTGAGGTGGGCTTCTGAGTGCAAAGTCAGTCGGAGATGAGGTGAACACGGAGAGTTGAAGGGGTCAAGATAGGACTGACAAGACCTGCCTTTGATAGGAGGAATCGTTCTTGATTGGTCTTCTGTCTTACTCTTTGAGACTGGGTCTCTAATCAGGAGCTCACCTATACATAAAGCTAGACTGGCTAGCCAGGTTGTTCTTGGGAAACAGCCTTCCAAGGCTAGAAATACAGGCAAGCTACCTTCTGTGGGATGTGGGGATTCAAACTCTGGTCCTTTTGCTGGCTCAGCAAGCTCTTTAACCAGTGACCATCTTCCTGTCCCTGTTTGACTTCTTTCATTGATGCATCAGAAGCTATCTAGAGGGCTAATCAGTCAGGAAGACAGCGTCTTAGATGCTGGCAAAGTATGGGGGGGGGCTTGAGAAACATGCCAGCATCTACATTTTTCTAGATAATTTCCCCCCTTTTTAACCTGCGCCACCTGACAGCTAACTCTGCTGATCCCCAGTAGCTGTTACAGACTTTTACATCTACATCTGGAGTTTACCACTAAATGCGCCCTCAGCTGAGATCTCCCCCACCCTGCTGCCATCATTCTTGAATTTCCCAGCCCTTCAGTAGCATCAGTACCAGGGACTCCGGGACCTCTGGACTCCTCAGCTCCTGTCTGAAAGGAAGCAATGTAACCCTGTGGGGGAGCCAGGTGCTCGCACATTTTTCTTTCTCCCAAAGCAGTTTTTGGGTGATCCCCATTCACTTCCTGCCCCTGAACATTTGGCAGGCTTCCCACAATAGCGCCAAGCCACCTTTTGTTTGCATGACCCTGGAAACAAAGGTTGGAGCCCATTAAGGTGATTAGCAGTTTACAGTCGGGTAAATTTTGGGCTATTGGACAGGTCATCCGTGGATGTCCACTCCCTCCTGAGGGCACATTGACCTCTGGTAGTGTCTAATAAAGCTGGATGGTTTTGACAGATTTGAGAGTGACAAGTCCTTTGTAGAGAGAAAAATGAACCTCGGGGAACAGAGAAAAAAGGATGGGTTAGCCAGACTACCGAGGAGCTGCAGTCTCAATTTACCCATTAGTGGCATTTTCCATGATTATCTGAAAATGGATTTAGGTTCTATTATTGTGTAGATGGAGAAATTGACAGACGTGTCTAAGCAAATGAAAGAAATGTGTTTTAAGTACTCCCATTTGAGGGGAAATTATCTTCTGCTAGACAAGGTCAGTGAAGACCCAGTGGAAGAGAGATTTCTGGTGACCCCTGAGCTCACCACTTTTCAGTGGCTTCCACATGCCATTAAGACCAGTGCTGGCAGGAGCCCAAAACCACCTATGACGAGTCTCTCTATCACCCTAGGTGGGAGTCTGGTCACCAGTTCCCTCCCGCTTCCCAGCTGAGGAATAGGAAGGCACGTGGGGGTGCCTTTGGGAAGATGGAAGAATGTGTAAAGATGAGATGTACGTGTATTGCATCCTGCACAAATTCCTGGCAGGACAGTGACATTTCCTTTTGCTGCAACAAAGAAGCAAGCTAAAGGAAGAAGGGTTGCCTTTGCTGGTGGTTTGAGGGGCTACAATTCCATCGCGGTAGGGAAGACATGGTGGTAGGAGTATGAGGTGGCTGTCGGGTCAAGAAGGGGAGAATGAATAAGCATTGAGGCTGGGCCATAAGATTGATGCGGGGTCCTTCTGGGGTCTGTATGTGTCCAGGTTCTTGTGTTTGGGAGTCAAAGACTGAAACCAAAACACACGTAGAGGATTAAGGCAGAGTTTATTAGAGGAGAGAAAGAACAGAACTCACAGACGTGAATCTGCAAAGGGCAAGAGAGTCCTGGAGAACTCGTGGGTCAGGCATGGAATCCTATGAGGGGCAAGGGAGCCCAAGATGGCAGCCAGGGTCCAGAATATTTATACCTTAGTCAGGACCAAGAAAAGTGGCTTTTTCTCTTTTGTTAGTTTTTGCAAACCTGATTGGAGCTTTTAGTCCTCTACATCTCATTGGTCTGTTCATATTGGGGCTCAACCCAGTCGTTCTTGTGCCTGGCCTCATGGTCGAGTTTGGCTACAATGGAGAACTGATCGCCATATCCTTTCATGAACTGAGGGTTGGGGGAAGTTGGGGACTTCCCTGCAGATCAACAGGGTGTGTTCCTAGCATGGCTGCTCTAAAACTGCCTAAAATTTCCAAGGCTCAGCCCGCAGTAACCCACTTGGGATCAAGTGATCAAGCACTTGGAGGATGTGGAATGTTAGGACACAGGGGGAAGAAACCCAGTGGCAGTGTGGGGTCTGTGGTGGTTGGCATGTGAGGTCGAGCATGGAAGAATCAGGGAGATAAATAGCGATGCCATCTTGCTCTTCCACCATCTGGACAAGCCACGACTTCTCAGAGCTTTAGTGTTCACAGCTGCCAAAAGGAATGGCAGGCTGCTCCCGTTCAGGTCGCCAAGATGATGTGTGTGTAAGAGTTGGGACAGGCACCCAGTCGCCTTGCCTTGTTCCTCTCCTGTCTGTCTACTGTTAAACGAAGCTTCAGATTCTTTGTTCTCTTTCCATGGGTCCGAAGGAAAAGCTTTTTTTTTTGAGGATACGTGACAGGGATGAGTGAAAATGGGAAAGAAATATGCTTTTCATCCCCTAATTTGGAAGGAGGTATGTTGTCTATTTCTAGTCCCTGTCCTGATATTCTTATTACATTTCTGGCAGTGAAAATGAAGAACTCAGGCCTTCTTTCATTCATAAATGTGTTTCAGTCTGTTTTGACTTTCACTTAAATGTAGCACTTGCCACTGATTTCTAGTCTCAATATAAGTAATAATACAGGAATCAAATGGGTATCAAGAGAAAGAGAGATAGAGAGAGAGAGGTGGGGGGCGTACCTGGTCTACAGTAAGACCCCATTGAAGAGCAAATCAGGGTCACAAACAAATTGGCTTCACTGAATGGAACAAGTTTGGTCAAATGAATGGTCCATGGGATACAACTTCTTGGGGTGTAGGATACTGACTTGGAGTCATCCTGGTGTCCTTATCAGTAGCTTCTCCTCCTAGTGTTTATCCCTTCAGCTGAGGAGGAATTCCAAGTGTGTCCGTCAGAAGCCACGGATGGATGAATTACAGGCTGGGCGCAGGTCTGTCCTGCAGCAACCCACCTTCTCCACGTACCACGGGAGGTCAGTACCTTTTCTGGAGCATCTCGGGATGTTTTTCTCCGATCACGGTTGACCAGTAGTCTTTCATCTTGTCTCCGTCCTGACTGAAGCTATTTTAGTAGTTATTTCTCTCATCGTTGAGATACCATACCTGGTCAAAGCAGCTTCAGAAAGGAGGGGTTTGCTCATTTTGAGGGAACAGCATATCCAGCACATTGGGATGGGGGACGTCATAGCGACAGAAGCATGAGGCAGCTGGTCATGTTGATCTGCAATATGGAAGCAGAGAGAGATGAAGGCTGGTGTTTGGCTCACTCTCTTGTTATGTAGCATGAGACTCCAGCCTATGGGGACTTCCATTTAGGGTTGGTCTTCCCACCTTAGCTAATCTGGAAACTTCCATCCCCGGCATACCTGGAAGGGGTTTTCCATAATGATTTTTTTTGTGCGTGTGAAAGTGTGTGTGTGTGTGTGTGTGTGTGTGTGTGTGTACATACCAGAGAGCATCTGAGCGTATGTGGCTGTGGAGGCCAAGAGTGGCATTTGGAATCATTCTGGATCCCTTTACCTCCTTTTTGCTTTACTCTATAGTTTTCCAGGCTCTGCCTTCCGGGGCTGGAATGAAACGCTGCTGCCATTTTTGCCTGGCATTTTTATGTAAGATCTGGAGATCCGAACTCAGGTCCTTCTGCTTGGGAGGCAAAGGCTCTGAACCATCTCCCCAGCCCCTTTGCATAGTGATCACAGATGCAGCCAAGCCGGCAATGAGCATGAGCTGTCCTGGTTAAGACTCTTTCTGTGAAAACATAAATGATGTTTATGTTAACTAAGATGGGCTGTCAGACCACCTGAAGAGATTATTCAGATCAATACATTTGTAGCACAGTGACCAGCCCTAGACCTGATTGGAACCTCCCAGTAGCAGACCAGAAAGGAACTATGGAACAGGAGACTTGGAGGAGAGATTCCAAAGCTGTGTTAGAAACTCTCTTCTTTCCTGCCACCCAGCTTCTTTAACTTTCCAGGAATCCTCCAGCATTCAGCTGTCACCCACTGGCCTAGTGGACTGAACAGCTCTGAGCCTCCAGGATGTTTGCATGACTTAGCTGCATCCAGCTTCAGCCACCAGCCATGTCACCTCCACCATGAAAGACTGTTTCTCTCCTCTGGAACCATAAGCTGAATAAATCTCCCTTTCTCCCTTAAGTTGCTTGGCTTTGAGTGCTCTCTCACAGCAATAGTGGAGCGTAACCATTACACTCACTTAACCATCCTGGGTTACAAACCCCAGAAGCCCATTACTGGGTTGGAAATCCCGCTCTATCGGAAGGAACTTACATGTTGAAGACTCCTTACTCCCGGAGAGCCCTGTTCTCAAAATCATTTTGTTGTTATCGTTTCTTTTTCCAGCTTAGATCACAGTGTGGAAGCATCCATCCTCACCCCTGCCTCCTCCCCCTCCCCCTCCCCTCCCTCTTCCTGCTCTTCCCTTCTGCTCCCCCCTCCTGCTCCCTCCTCCCTCCTTACTCTTCCCTCCTCTCTCCTTAGTCTCCCCTCCTCCCTCCTTACTTTCCCCTCCTCCTTTCTTCCCCCTCCCTTCTCCCTCCTCTCCTCCTCCCCAGGCCTTTTAGTTAAGGTTGTTTGACACGAGGCAGGCAAGCTTTTCTGTACTAGGTTATCGGAAATCATTAGGCTGCTCTCTTGGTTTGTGTGTTCATTTTTCTTAGCAGCTTTGTCACCTTGCTCTATTTATTAAAATCGCACTTTGCAGACTTATGAACGAGTCCATTCATTCCTGAGGACAACTTGCCTTTCGTCCGGAATCAGCTGAGTAAACTCTCTTGCAACCACCACCCTCATGGTGGAGTGCAACGCATAATGAAGTGTTTACCAGAAAAGCTAGCAAACAGGGCCTGGGGGACTATGTCAGAGCCGCTCCCATCTCCATAGCAACGTCTGATGAGCCTCCTGGCATCATGAAAGCATTGAGGGGCTCGCCGGCATAAAGGGAAAGAACTCGGGGATAGAGCCAGGGTTCAGCTGCACTGAGGACCTCTGAGCATTGTACATTTCCCATCTCTGCCTTGCGCCCTGTAATCCAAATCCGTCCTTCCTTGTGTCCTGGTTGCCTCAGCGGAAGCCGACAGTGGGGGTGCGCTCACCTCCATGTTAGAAGTTAACAATGTTGTGGGGTACATTTCAGAGTTACAAAAACATGTAGCGTCCTAAATCACAGCAGGATTTTATTAGCTTCTCATTGACAAGTGCTCATCCTCCTTGACCTGAAAACCCTGCTCGGATCATGTTGGTACAGCTTGCTTTTTCCCCTGCCAAGAGCGCGGCATACGATTGGGAGTCTTGGGAAGAGTGTTCGGGGTAGGTTAATACACCAGCATTTTGAGTGTTTGTGCTCCATGGTGAAGTTGCTCTAAAAAGAAATCTTGGTGACCCATCTTGGACTCTAATGGCTGAAGCTGGAGAAGACCAGGTGCCACAACTGGATCATCTTTGTCTTCCCCTCCCTCCCCCTCCCCCTCCCCTCCCCCTCCCCTCCCTCTCCCCCTCTCCCTCCCCCTCCCCTCCCCCTCTTTCTCCCCCTTTTCCCTTCCGCCTTTCCCTCCTTCCCCCCTTCCCCTCTCCCACCTTCCCTCCCTCCCTCCCTTCCTTCCTTCTTTCCTTCTTCCCAGAACCTATGTACTGTAGTCAAACACTCTACCACCAAACTGCCTCCTCAGCTTTTGTGTTTTGTTAAGACAGAGTCTCACTATGTGGTCCAAACTGGCTTTGAACTCACAGTCCTTCTAAGAGCCTCAGTCTCCCAAGGGCCAGGTGTGCAGGTGTTTACCACCGCACATGACTTTTCTCCACTTCTTGATCTTCCCATGAGGGCAGTAGGCTAGGCTCCTGGGGTGTGTGTGAAAGGGGGTCAGGGCTGGTGGGTTGTCAGAGGGGCCTCCTGAGCTAAACAAGCTCAGTAGTGTCACCATCCTGTGACACAGGACCCAAACCAAACAGCAACGAAGCCAGCTCAGGGAGAGCAGTCAGTGCCACGAGGAAGAACAGTATCAGGGCCATGGCGCACTACGCGGAGACAAGCTGGGCGCCTTGGAACGCTTGTGTTTCGCGGTGTATATTGCATGCGTATTGCTAAATTGCTGGCTCAGCCTCAGGACTTGTTTCTGTGTATGTAACTTTATTTATGCATGCAGTGTAGAATAGGAATACTGGTTGCTTCCTGAGTAACAGCGGTTTGCTGCACACTTTCTAGACTGTTCCACCTCGACGTTATAGAATTTCCCTTCCCAGCATTGGGTTTTAATCCCCACTTATTTAAGAAGAGGCAGAGGCTCAGAAAAGGTAACAGATTTGTCCTACAGTAGCGGGGTTTAGCAGGAGTTGTGAGAATCCTTTTTTTTCCTTTTCATGTGTATGTGTGCATGGGGCGGTGCATGTGCATAGTGTGTTTGCCTGTGGGTGGATGCACACAGTGTGCATGTATGTCGAGGCATGAGGGCGACATTGGGAACCACTCTTGATTGCTTTGCTACCTTGTTGTTCTGAGTCTGGGTCTCTAATTGCACGCAGAAGGTACCATGAGGGATAGTCTGGCTAGTCAATTTGCTCTGGGAATTCCCAGGCTCCACTTCTGGGATTGGAATTACTGCCGGGCCCTCACACCCAGCCAACAAGATGTCGGATCTGTTCCTTTTGCTTGTGTAGCAAATGCTTTAACCACTGAGTCCTCTTCCCCCCTACCTAACCCTAGCCCTTGGTGAAGATTCTTATCATGACCTACAGAGAAGGTGGTTGTCTGTAAATGAGCGCGTTTCTACATTCTGCCAGCCTCTTGGGCAGAGTTACGTCACTCCTCACAGCTTGCTGGCAGACAGTGACGCCATGTGTTACAGCCTGGCAACCCTTCCATTTTCAAATGCCGCAGTGCCCTGCAAACACATTTCTTGATTGAACGGTCTGAGGCTTCGTAAGAACTTTCCAAGGGAGTTTGTTCTTTCCTCTTGGGAAAACCTAAGAGGTGGGTGGCTTGAGGCACAGGAAGCCAGCTCAGTCTCGAGGGTGGGCGTGCGAGTCAGGAACGCCGGCTAACAGGTGTTTGTACTCAAATCAACCTCCCTTCAGCATTGCAGAATGCAAATTCTTCAGTGAAAGGGACCCAATGGCATATGAACAAAGTGGAGGAGTGTGTGCTTGTGTGTGTGTGTGTGCATAACCACAATTACTCATGGTCTCCAGCTTCTGCATAATCTTTGTGACCATGATTTGAAGGTTAGCTTGATGACTACATGGTGATGCAGAGGCAAATCTCTCGAGGGCTGTGACATGCACCATCAGCCTTTTGTACTGGTCGTGGCAGAGGATGTATTTATCATAGGCGAGACAATCCATACCCACGGTGGTCACAGCTGCTACAGTTCCACAATAAATGTTAGAGGGTGGCAGGGTGGGGCTGGAGAGAGGGTTTCATGGGTAAAGTGCTTGCCATGCAAGCCTGAGGATCTGAGTTCAATCCCTTGTTAAGAGTGAGGCCTGGTGGCTTGTGCACTTGAAATTCCAGTACTGGGGAGGTGGAGACAGGCAGGTCCCTGGGGCTCACGGGCTGGCCAACCGAGACTAATTGGTGAAGCTCACATCCCAGGGGGAGACCTTGTCTCCAAAAATATCCAGGCAGGTGGCTCCTGAGAACAGCCATGGAGGTTGACCTCTGGACACACATGCACATATACCAGCAAGCACACGTGCCCCCACACATGCATGAACTCAGATCACCCTGCACGCCGACGGACGCACTGAAACAATCCCCAAGGGCTTTATGTGGATTGTTGAGGGTAATACATATAGAAATGTTTTATTATTTATTAATTTTCTTTTTTTGTTCATGCTTTTGTGTGTGTGTGTGTGTCAATGGGCACTGTGTGTGACTATGGAGGCCCAAGGGTGACTTTAGGAGTCATCCTGGATTGCTCTACCTTCTTTTTCTTTGCTCTGGGGTCTCCCAAACTTTGCCTTCCAAGTATAAGTTGTGGCCATTTCTGGCTGACATTTTATTTTTTTAATTTTTAAAAATTTTTCCTAGTTTTGCAAGCATATTGAGTAATTACCCTGCCCTCTCTTCCCTTTCCTCCCTTCATCAATCAATCGTCCTACTCCTTCCCACCCTCCTGTCTGTCTGCTTCTATGGGTCCCAGGGTTCCCTCTGGATTGTCCACTCTGGTGGGGGTTCAGGGCTCTGTGGCAGTCCAAGTGGCCCTTCCTTGGGCAGATCACTGATAGAAATACTCCCTGTATTAGTCAGGGTTCTCTGAAGAAACAGAATTATAGAGTGGAATATATACATATAAATAAGTTTATTAAAATAACTCATAATAAAAAATAGTGTCCTTCAAAGTAGCTGCCTGCAGCCGTCTCACTCTTAACTGAATGTTCCACAAAGTCAAAAGATCCCAAGAAGGTCTCAAGCCTTTGCTCCTCTGGAGGGTCGGAGACGCTGGGTTCTGACGTTGGTGAAGAACAGCTGGGCTTCGACTTCTGCAATGAGCACTGAACAGCAGCAAGGCCTAGAGACCAGGCTCCAAAGGCAGCGGGAACAGCAACAACACAGTGGAGAAGACGAAGCTCTGAGCCAAGGACGGAGGCAGCAGCAGGAACAAAGAAGGCCATGGTGCTCTAAAAGTGAATGATGATGGCAGAGTGGGAATATAGCAAGTTGACACTGGATAAGGGAAGAGCAAGTCCCTTCTTCTTGTACCTCCTATTTCCACCACTGGAAAGTACCACCCACTATGGGCTGGGTTCTCCACAGCAATCAATCAAGTACCTGCAGACTTGTTCAGGGGCCATTCCAACCATTAACCTTCCACAGCTGCACCCCAAGCAGTCTGCAACTATCAAATTGACACCAAAATGCAACCGGAACACTTCCCTTCATCTGTCTAGCCCTAGCCTCTAAGGTTTCCACTGCAGGTAATTATTTCTCCTGAGATCCCCACTAGTCTATGGATCTGCCTAGCATTTTAAAAAATATTTTATTAATTTATTTTATGTGTGTGTATGTTTGTCAGAGGGCACTGTGTGTCCCTGTGGAGGCCCAAGAGTGGCTTCAGGAATCATCCTGGATTGCTTCTACCTCCTTCTTGCTTTGCTCTGGGATTTCCCAGGCTTCTCCCATCAGGGCCAGAAATGCAGGCCACTGCCATTTCTGCCCGGCGTTTTTACATGGGACCTGGGATATGAACTCAGGTCTTTCTGCTTGTGAGGCAGAAAGTTATCTACCCTCAGAAATGCTTTAGATGAAGAAACATACATATTGGGAAGATAAATAAGAAAACACAGGCCACAAAACTATTGAGAAATGGAACAGGTGACATTGTGGTGGAATTTAATATTTGGTTCCATTCTTCTGGTCATATCTGTAGAAAGCCAGAAATTGCCTGCGCAGAGACTCGAGTCTTTTTATCTGAGTTCGTCACCGATTCAGTTGTGTGGGATCGGGACCAGGACAGCACACCTGAAAAACAGCTCTCGTTTCTCTCCACTGACTTGTCCATTGGTCTGTGAAGCACTGGACACAACAGGGCAAAGTGTCTTTCCTGAGTGCTTGAGAGACAAAGGCAAGCAGCCTGGGGTCTCTGGGGAGATGGCTCAGTGGGTGGTAGTGTCTCTCCCGCAAGCATGAAGTCCTGAGATCTAATCCCCAGCCAGGCATACCTGCAACCCCAGCATATTTTTTTTGAGGGGGAGGGTGCAGAGACCTGCATATCCCGAGAGTAGCCTACTGGAAACAGTGAAGTTCCCGATTAGTGACAGACCCTGTCTGCAGGCAATAAGGTAGACAGCAACAGAGGAAGACAGTCACTGTCATACTCTGGTCTCCACATGCATATGGCCCAGACCCATGCACCTGCACACTACAAGCATGCATCATACCTATTGCACACCACACACACACAAATACACACTTGCAAACACACTAAGCGAAATCTGAAAGTTATTGCAAATGGCAGAAGGAATTAACAAGGGCATGACTGGAAGAAATGCACAGGCCAGGTACAGTAGCGGTGAAAATATGTAGTTCCTGCCTTCTTAAGCAAGAGGCTCTGGTGCTTCATCGTTGCTGTCAGTGTGTGGGCTGGATTGAGAATTCTCAGTGTCACATATCCAGAAAGGTTTCCAGGGCATTTCCCAAGAAGTTGACTGGGTGAGGCTAGCGCCATCCCATGAGCTGGGCTTCGGGCCGAATACAGAGGGGGGCAAGCTAAACGCCAGTATTCTTTTCCTCTGCTTTGTGACTGTGGCTGCCATGTGGCGGCTGCCTCACCCTCCTGCTGCCCAGCCTTCCTACCACGATGGACTGCCTCTCCCTTTCTTAAACTATAAGCCAAAATAAATCCCCTTCTTCCTAAAGTTGCATCTTGCTAGGTATGTGGGCACAGAACCAAATATAGTGGCCTGACATGTCCCTTTCCACTGTCCCTCAACCATAGAGCAATAATGAAGTCCAAGGCAGCGTACAACCTAAAAAGTCACTGATAGCTTACACACAGCCCGAAGCTCCACCCTTGGGGACGGAGCGCACCAGCTCCGTCAGCACCACCTCTCCCAGGTCCTCTGCCCCACCCACCACATATTTTCCTTTTCTTGGGCAATGTCTCATTACACATCACCACAGCAGCAGCATAAAATAGTGTCACCATACCCCAAGACAGTTAGGCAATTTCTTGTAATGTTTGCTTGCACATACAAAGCAAGTCGAATCCAGTTCTACATCATCTGTGGATTCTTTGTGCATGGGTATCTGGGCTGATTCCATTTCCTGATGACTCTGGAGACAGCAATGAGCATATATTTGCAAGTACTTTTGTGGTTGACTTTAGAGGCCACTGAATAGATGCCCAGGAGTGGCACAGCTGGGTCACACGGTGGCTCTACTTTTAGTTGTTTGAGGAAACGCCACACTGGTTTCCAACTGACTCTACCAGCTTGCACCCACCTCTCCTCCTCCACATCCTCAGCAATGCCCTCCTGTGATTTCTTGGTGATAACATTCTGATGGGGTGAGAGGGCGTCTCCAAATTGGTATATTTTTGATGGCAAAGGATGACACTGGTGAAAAATACAAATTGTATGAAATATCAGGGAACACCAAAGTCCTTTTATGTGAACTGGCTGAAGTATACTCATTAGAAAAAAGCTAAATAACAAAGTTGAAACCAAGTGACCCAAGAGGTTAAACATAAACTTGCCATATGCTATTCCCAGGAATTTGCAGAGAGAGAGAGAGAGAGAGAGAGAGAGAGAGAGAGAGAGAGAGAGAGAGAGAGAGAGAGTTCTACTAAGGAATCAGATGTGAATATTCACAATAGAATTCTTCATGATGGCCCCAAATGGGAAATAACCCAAATGTCTGTCAACTGGGGGAGGAAAAAAAGAAAAAGTGCTCTAGCTATAAATGGAATAGCATTCAGTACTCCAAAGGAACAAAGTCCTGTTACATGCTATAATTCGGATCAGTCTCTAAGTGAAAGAAGCTAGATGAAAACCCACTTTTGCAAGATGCCAGGAAAGGCAGAACTGAGAGAGACAGAGAGAGACAGAGACAGAGTCAGAGACAAAGAAACACAGAGAGAAGAGAGGAGAGACAGAGGACAGACAGAGGGAGACAGAGAAAGAAGAGAGGAGAGGGAGAGGGACAGGAGGGAAGAGAGGGAGAGGGAGAGAGAGATTGGGAGCTGCATGGGGCCAGGGTCAGAAATAGAGTCTAGTAGCAACAGGCCTTAGAGTTCATTCTGAGGCGTTGCGATGTTCCGAAGCTGGGTTATGGCAATGTTTCCTTGCTGTGGTTTGAATGTAAGCTGCCCCATAGGCTCCTATGTTTGAATCTTTAGCGGATGTTAACGTTTGGAAGTGGAGGAAGCAAAAGCCAAATTACAAGAGCAAGCAGGGCTGGACCACCAAACCTCACGGCCCACCCCTGTGACCTGCCTTCCTCCAGCAAGGCTCCACTTCCTAAAGGTGGCACGACCTTCCCAAATAGTAACACTAGCTAAGGATGCTAAAGGGGACAGTCAGATCATGATGCTCCTGGATTTGGAAATATTCTAAATGCCCTGGATTATACACTGCAAAGCCAATGATTTTTTATGGTAAATAAACTCTTCCTTTATAATAAAATATTTAGAAAATAGCTTATTGATGGCTTAGTAAAATTTGTGTTCAGACTGGACAGAGTGTCTGAAATGCGATTCGGAACAATAACAGCTGTAATGTTCACCTGAGATTATGTCCTTTTAAACACAGTTATTTCCTTCTTTGGCTCAGACAAGAAGAGAACACAAGGCATCAGAGATTTATAAAGCCAGAGACGCGGAGACGGTTCTCTTTGTGAGTTGAAATTAAAAGAGGGATGATGTATGGGTACTCTTTAGTGGATCTAGGCTTTTTGGAGTTGCTAATTCTTTAGGACTTTGAGGGCAGGGGGCACAAAGATGGGTTCTGACAGCCCCCTGTTGTGATTGTGCGGAATCCACGGCTGCATCTGGGGTACATGGCGCTGCTCAGCTAATCCCTGTGTACGCTAATTTAGGAGTCCATACATTATTGAAGAAGCCAGAAGCTACAGGAGACCTTGCAAGAAACCATTTCCCTCGAATCCCCACTCTGTATATGAAGCTAATGTTTTTTAGACCAAAACTGCAATGTCAGAAAAATTTGAATCTACATGAAGCATGTATTAGATCAGCACATACTATATGTAAACATTTAGACGTGGGGCTGGGGATATAGCTCAGCTGGTGATGTGCATGAAGACTTGAGGCTGGAGAGAGGGCTCGGGGGTTAAGATGCTGCCTCGAAAGCAGAAGGTTCTGAATTCCGATCCCAGATCCAATGTAAAAACGCCCGCTGGAAACGGCAACAGCCTGCACTTGCAGCCCTGGTGGGCGGAGCCTGGGAAATCCCAGAGAGAAGTAAAAAGGAGGTAGAAGCAATCCAGGGTGAGTCCCAAAATCACCCTTGGTCCTCTATAGGGACACACAGTGCCCTCTGAAACATGCACACACACACACACACACACACACACACACACACACACACACACACACGATCCAGGCAGGGATTACCTGAACCTTCTGACTCGGAACTTTTCAGCTCTTTAGAGAGTTGGTCTCCTGGGTGTGGATCACACAGTCACTGGTCTCCCACAGACTGTATCTGACTTCTGGTTCTAGGACTTTCCACCATCATTGCAGCTCTTGGTTACTCACCAAATCTTTTTAACGCTTCAGTTTCCCCATTAGTAAAGTAGGAATATTCTAGAAATGAACCCAGAGAGTTATAGGAAAGATTATTATCACAGAATACTTTTCGTAGTGGAATGTCCAAAGCACAGGCTTTTGGAGACAGTAGACATGGTGTCTGTGGCATATCGATTGGAAGGAGGACTACCAATTCATGATCATCTAAATGTTCTAGAATGTGCAATCTTTCTGCAGGAGAATTGTTGAATGTGTTTTGGGCAAGAAAATCAATGCCAGGCATATAATAGTTGCTCTATAAAAATCTATCCATTGAGATACATGGGGGCTGACTTTACAGATAAGGATACCCCACGGTTCTTGCAGGTTGCATAGATTGTCTTTGACAGAGTTGCCTATAATCCGGGTAAATGTCAGGTACTGTTTTGGCAGTACCACCTTTCCCGCTGAGCCATCTTGCCGGCCCTGGAGTGTATGGCAGCCAGAACTCATGGCTGGCTGAATCACCCTCCAGGGCAGTTTTCAGCAGCCAGTCCCTACTTTGCATCTAACCAAGCAAACCTTCAGTCTGCCTACTGCAGAATGCCCTCCCGCGTGCACTCTCTGGCTTCAGGCCTTTGTGATAGAAACCAGCAGGGAGACCAAAGCATCATCGTCACGCATGCACACATCCCGGAGCTTGGAGAAGTACCTCGGTGGCTCTTTTCCTCTTTTTCCCCTGTGTGTGCGTCTGTGTCTCGGGGGAATTCCCACATATGTGTGTACAGTTTGTGGCCTCTGCTGAGCAATTATGTGACTGACTGAAGGAAGGAAATGGTCCCAGTCTGAGTAAGGACAGATGGTTGTCCGTGGCCGGCTTCTCCGCCATCTCCAAATCTTGAAGTCCATGGGAAACAGTAGTGCTGTCTCAGCCCGTCTTCTAGACTTGGATTCTTTGGTCTCCATCAGCTACCCTGGAACATCTGCCACAGCTGAGCCTTTTCCCTGAGGACTTGTGTTCACCCCCAGAAAAAGTCACTCACGGGAGTGCCCACTTCATTGAGGCAGGTGGGGATCTGTTCATGCAGGCGCCTTGCACAAGCAGTCACCCCGAGCAGACTAGGCTAGTGCTGCTACGCCTACAACCAGCACAGCCTCTGGCTCTCGCCTGGGACCTGAAGGAGGAGGCTGGAGCCCTTGGAATGTGAACAATCGCCCATGCTCACCAGCCCCAGGCTTGAAGCGTGCATCTCATCTGTATGTTAGCAAGTTCACAGCTCAGAGCAGACAAGGGAAATAAACACGGGATATATGCCAACTAGAGCAATTCCACCATTCAGCCACAGGAAGTGGATACCTCTGGGTGACTAGTGGAACGACACAAGGGCCCAAGGAGAGACTATGAGCTCTAAACATCTCTCATGCTTCCAACTCTAGGCAGAATTCCCTCTGCTATTGCTAAGTGGGCAGGCATCTACATGGGAGAGCTTGAGTGTGTCATGCAATCCTGCCCCCTGCTGGTTGGAAAACATATTGCAGCAAAGGGATGCTTGGAAGAAACCTTCCAACAAAACATCCTGGCTAAGATGCTCAGAGGAGAATCAGCAGTCTTTGGATGCCTTGAGGTGTGTGTGAGGGGTTTCCGGGAAATCTGGAGAGCATCATGTCTTATTTTCAAAAGCAGGAATTGGACACTGGAGATGGATGAATGGGTGAAGCACTTGCTGTACAATTGTGAGGATCAAAGTTCAGATCTCCAGACCCCACATAAGTGCTGGTGCGCGTGGCATCCGCCTGCAGGCTGCCCCAATGCCCATGTTTGGAAGGCAGAGACAGTCAGTGGATACCCAGAGCAAGATGGCCAGCTAGACAGGCCGTATAAGTGAGAGATCCGGCCTCAACGTATTAGAAGGATTGACCCTATGTCAATCTTGGATCCCCACTCACATGTGAATACATGTATGTACATGTGTACCTTCTCCACATGTGTGTCACCACATACACAACACACACAACACATGAGCATTGCACACATGCAAAAAGAGGGGGAAAAGCAGAGACCTAGCAGAAGAGGTGTTTGCGTTTGTAACAATTTCCAAGAGTCTACGGATACCAGGAAGGCCTCCTGGTTAATTGCGACACTCTTAGGAAGTCTTGGTTCTTGAATATCACGAAGAGGTGTTTTACCAGGGTGCTGCTTTCCCCAGGTTCAGAAGTTAGTGAGCATTTAGAAATTGGTTCTAAAAGCCCCAAAGAATGGATGTTAGGAATAAAGGAAGGATGGCAAAGGATGGCTGAGTGTGTTCCGTTTTGTAGGATAGATGGGGAAGCTGGGCAGGGGCTAAATCCAACCTCTCTGTACTGCCTTTACCTCAGGGGAGCATTTCACGGGGGTGGGGAGTGGGGATGGGGCTTCTGTGGCCCTCCCCGTGGCATCCATCTTGCTCCCTGGGTTCCACAGGATCCCTGCCAAGCTACAAACTCCCCAG
Organism: Typhlomys cinereus; assembly: GCA_023101885.1. NCBI lineage: Eukaryota > Metazoa > Chordata > Mammalia > Rodentia > Platacanthomyidae > Typhlomys > Typhlomys cinereus. The sequence goes on from JALPQD010000547.1 coordinate 895,018, forward strand.
GCACGGGGACGATGCTGAGCCTTTCTGCTGCCAACTCTGCTCTGATCCAACGCAGAACTGCACAGCTCCGTACGCATGAGGTGATCAGTAATTTGTTGTCTGAGGCACTGGATGCTCTGCGGGCCACCTCTGAGTGCTATGGACAGTTCAGAGGTGCAAAGTTCTGTACTTAAGTAATGCGCGCTGGCGGTGTGTGTTGGACAGGCAATTGTTCGGTTTTCACAGTTGTGTGTGTGAGTTTGGTTGGAGGAATCTACAACCCCCAAACATAAACCCATCAAAACATTGTGCGCTCTGAGCCCACGCTCTCCTTAAAGATGAAACTCGGTAAGCTTACTTTGAATATTTCTTTTTTTGTTGTTGCTGTTTTTATTTTTCCTCGCTTTCCTTTTCTTATGTATTTATTGTGTGCATGTGTGGGTGTGTGTTGCATGTGAACGTTTGTACATTTGTGTGTGGGTGTGTGTACAAGAGGGCACTTGAGTGTATGCCTGTGGAGGTCCAAGGGCAACTTCGGGGATCATCCTGGATTGCTCTTCCGTCTTATTGCTTTGCTCTGGGGTCTCTCAGACTCTGCCTTCAGGGCCAGAATTGCCCTGTCCTGTCCAACCAGCATTGTTACACGGGATCTAAGGATCCAAATTCAGTTCCTTTGCTTTCAAGGGAAAGACTCTAACCACTAAGCATCACTTTTTTTTATTGGCGAATTTTGCTCCACAGGTTCACACACATATACAAAACATTCTTTCTCCGCTGCCTTCTGTCTTCCTCTCCTCTCCCCCCTTTCAGGTCTCTTCCACATTCATGTCTTTTGCTTTGTGCACGAGCTGTCTGTGAGTGATCGGAGATGAGGAATCTCTTCTCGCGTCCAGTGAGCCTCTCTGTGGGTCTTGACTACTTCGTCCTCCCCTCTCCACCCTCCAGGTTGCCCATTGCTTATGGGACTTTGTAGGGCCCATGGTTTCTGCTCAGCTCACAGCGTGGCCATGGCTGGGTCGTTTTTGCAGAATGACATTTCATGCATTCCTCATTATCTTCGACTCTTAAATGTTCTTTCTTCCCTCTCTTCTTCGGGGATCTCAGAGCCTTTGGGTGCAGGACATCTGCCATGCTGAGGACTGATGTGCCGACTTTCTAGTATGCTGTGCATCTAGGGCAGCCGTGGTTCTCTGCACCCACCTCCGGCCATCATGATGGGAGGGTCCTCTGCTCAGGGGGAGCGGAGCCTTTTGTTCTTTCAGCCCCTCTTCTGGGGTGCTCCCTGGTCCTCGAGGGGAGAGGGTTGGAGGTACTGCCTGGGCTGGGGCTTCATTTCCCTTCCCTCCTCCCTCCCTTTCTCCTCCCTCTCTTCATCTCTCCTTCTTTTTATCACTCCTTCCTTCCCTCCCTCTCTCTTTTCCTTCCTTCCTTCCTTCCTTCCTTCCTTCCTTCCTTCCTTCCTTCCTTCCTTCCTTCCTTCCTTCCTTCCTTTCCTTCCTTCCTTCCTTTCTTCCTGCCTTCCTCTCTTCCCCTTCCCTTCCCTTACACCCACCTCTCTCTCCTCTCCTCCCCTCTCTTTTCTCTTCCTTTCCCTTTTTTCAAGCGGGATTTTCCTATGTGGTCAAACTGACTGTGAACGAGTGGTCTTCCGGCCTTACCCCAGGCTGGGATGCCAGGTCTGCTCTTCCTCTCCACATCATCCTCGCTGTTTCTACCGGCTCTTCTGGCAGCAGAGTCTCTGGGCTACAAGGGGCCGCCGCCCGCCAGCAGGCTGCACACAATTGCACACTCACAAGCGTGTCACAAACACACACTGGGGCTCAAAGATGGTGGTCCTCAGGGATTCTCGCTGCATCTGTTCTTCCCCTGGGGGTAGCTGCTTCTCGGGTGCAGCAGTGGCAGTGAGTGTTCTCCAGGAAAGCCGGGGGAGCCCCCACATGCCTGTTTCTATGGCAGGACCGTGCCAGATGTGGCCAGTTTCTAGTTACCAGCTGGCGTCACTGGATGTAGTGTTGGGATTTGAATTGGCTGCTGAAAGCTGGAAGCAGCTACCGCCACACACCGTGGGTACCAGTGGCTAGTCAACCACCTCCTATCCTCCATCCCAAGGCAGACATCTTCCTCTCATTTCTCTTCACCTTAAGTGTCCTCCCAGAGGCTTGATAAGGATCAATTTTCTTGTTGCTTTGTGTTGGAGACAGGGTCAGCTAATAGTATTAGTTGGGAATCTCTGTAAGAGGATGGCCTGCCGTCTGCTGAAGTGCATTCCTCCAGGATGCCCGCAGGGACACGTGCACGTCTGAGATAACGATGGAGGTGGAGCGCAGCGTGTTCCTTGGCCCAGGCCAGCTCTGGGTTTAGTTGCAAGGCTGTTTGGAAGGAGGAAGCAGAGAGGTAGGCTGATTACCAACGAGTGTCTGTTGTAGTCCTCCAGCCCGACCCTTGGGCTAAGCCACCCGCCAAAAATATGCTTCTGATTTTCTGGATGTGCTGTGTCGACGTGT